>CM056200.1:18836659-20036659 GCA_029692085.1 Gymnothorax javanicus | reverse complement strand
ACTAGCTCACTGATGCTATAACATGAATCTTTCCCTCCGAAAGCTATGACATAATAGTAGTAAAAGCATTACCTCTATGAACATGCATGTAAATACTGTAATTCATTAAGATAAATACGTGTGCGGCAGTTGTGTAAGGTTTAATTTAATATTTAACGTTCAGTAACGCAATCGCTGCTGTCTGTCCCATAGGAGATAATGACAGTGCGGCGTTTGTTTGGAACTATAGCGCTTCCCCGCGAACCACGTGACCACTCGAACAACGAAGTCAATGGGTGTCGCCACTCTGAGTTATCTACCGCTCTGGTGGGGAGTTAATCTCAGAATATTAACGGGACCAGAGGCAGAAGATGTATACAGAAAAGCATAAATTTTTTTTTTTTGATTTTGAATGGAACAATAACACCTGGTGGTTAGTAAAGGCCCATGAAAGATATTCCCTACAGCATGGTGTTTTACAAAGAAAAACCAAGCCATGCATGCTTCCTATTTCAATTTTAGCATAGATGCATCCCATGAAGACGGCTCCTTGGGCCAGCTGGTGAATGATGCCCACAAGTCCCCACATTGCAAGATGAAAAAGTTAACAGTCGAGGGTGAACCTCATCTTTGCTTGTTTGCAACTGAAAACATCCAAGCAGAGAATGAAATAACCTATGATTATGGAGAATTTCAGTGGCCATGGCGTGCTCTGGTCAGTGAATCCTCTTGTACAAGCATACACAAGAGCAAGATTGTATAAGATCCGTGGTTAATTAATAAATGCTCGTACATTTCCCTTCTTGAGTATATATATCATGACTATTATTGTGGTAATATTGTCTCTGCATGTTTTACTGAAGGTTGTTGTTGTATTTCATTGTAGACGATGAGTTGAAAGATCCCGACTAAAACTACAGCAGACTTGGCAGGGAGTGAGGGGTCCACTTCACCCTCCCAACAGGTTATTATATATTTATTGCGGGTTGTTACCATTTAAATTAAACAGACGTCCCACTACAGTCCTATATATAGCCTGCGAGCAGACTCTCTTGTTTGCGATGGGAGGCGGGGAGAGGGAGGGAAAAGAGAGCCTACACGAAAGCCAGGGGTTTTTGAATTCCACCCCTAACAAGCTGTCAACGTGGTGACAACTCGTTACGCCCCATGGGGCAAATAAACTACCAATAGGAATGAAGCAAAATGTTAACAGGCATGACAGAAAATTGCACGTGCAAAGTATCTTTGCGGTAGTTTTTAGGATATTTTCCAGATGAATCGCGCGGTAACGCGGAAAAAAGTTGATAATTACATTACACTACAGGTTCTTAGCAGACGCTGTTATCCAGAGCGACGTACAAAAGTGCAAAAGATCGATACAAAAGTGCAGAGCTCCTAGGAGATTAGTACAAGTGCTAACAGTAAAAGTGACAGAGAACACATTCGGTTGTTACAGGTCCAAATCAAGAGGTAAACACCAAATATACTGATAAAAAAGACCAAGTAAAGGGCAACAAAATCAAGTCAAAGGGCAACAAAATCAAATGCAACAAAATCAAGTAAAGGGCAACAAAATAAAGTGAAAGGGCAACAAAATCAAGTCAAAGGGAAACAAAAGTGCAACAAAATCAAGTAAAGGGCAACGAAATCAAACGCAACAAAATCAAGTAAAGGGCAACAAAATCAAGTAAAAGGGCAACAAAGCAATGTGGGATGTAATGACAGAGGATACAGGGTAGTGGAGTAGGGGAAAGGTGGAGCCTGAAGAGGTGGGTTTTCAGGCTCAAGGTTGAAAGTGCTCAAGGATTCTGATGTTCGAACCTCAAAAGGTAGATCATTCCACCAGCGAGGAACCAGGACAGACAGCAGTCTTGAGCGGGAAGGGCAGGAGCGGAGAGGGGGTGGAGCCAGGCGACCAGAAGTCGCAGATCTCAGTGCTCTGGCAGGCGTGTATTGTCTGAACAGTCTCCGGATGTATGCTGGAGCTGTTCCGCTGACTCCCTGGTAGGCTAGCACCAAAATCTTAAATTTAATGCGAGCTGCGACAGGCAGCCAGTGGAGCCTTGTGAGCAGGGGGGTGATGACGGAATGTCTTGGGAGGTTGTGAACCAGGCGAGCTGCAGCGTTCTGGATGAGCTGCAGGGGTCTGATGGCCGATGCTGGGAGGCTGGCGAGGAGGGAGTTGCAGTAGTCCAGGCGGGAGAGGATCAGCGCTGGGACCAGGAGCTGCGTTGAGTAGCTGGTGAGGAAGGGCCGGATTCTACGGATGTTGTAGAGGAAGAACCTGCAGGTCCGGGTCACTGCTGCGATGTTTATAGCAGAGGAGAGCCTGTCGTTGAACAGGACCCCGAGGTTCTTCACACTCAGTGAGGAGGAGATGGTGATTTCCCCCAGGGTGATGGTCAGGTCCAGAAGGGGGGACGATGGAGCAGGAATGTAGATCATCTCCGTCTTGCTTGGGTTGAGCTTCAGGTGATGGTTGTCCATCCAGCTGTCAGAGCACGTTTGTAATCCATGAGCCCGCAACATAAGGAACTTAGGGAAACTCTTCACTGAGATGTGTTGGTCTGTTGTCATGGCTTTTATCATAAATTGGTAGCTGTCAAATTCGACTAATCAGAAAACCCCTGGCTTTCGTGTAGGTTCTCTTTCCCCTCCCTCTCCCCGCCTCCCATCGCAAACAAGAGAGCCTGCTCGCAGGCTATCCTATATATGATTTGTGATGCCCACCTGTGTCCATCTGTGCCCCGGTAGGCTCAGCTATGTCAGTGCACGGGCACGGGCCTAGCTTGCTCAAGTGCATCATTAATTTCACCTGCACTTAGGGGGTGGAATTGTTTAAAAGGAGTTCTCTCTCGTCCTTGGTTGTGGTACTCTTTTCTTTGCAGGCACTGTCTTGATGCTTTTTCTCCACACCAGCATTTTGCCTTCTCTTTGTTTCTTTCTTGCTCACTCTCTCTTTTTTTACTTTCTTTGCCATAGCTAACATAACTTACTAAGACTATCACTGCAACCATACATGCATGACATTACATCCATCACTCATATACCCTAGACATTGGTTGACTTATTTTTGGTGTTGATTTAAATAATTATTATTGCTTCTAACTTGAAATTGTTGTTGTGTCCTTTATTATGTACCGATGTGTTTCGAGCCTGCCGTTATGGATTTTAATGTATTTTCACAATATGGAACAAACTTTTTTTGGAAAATGTTCATATATTCAACATTACCTTGACTTGTTGTTGAATTGCATCGCAGAAAGAAACCATACCTACCATTTGATAGCACTTAACTACTGTTTCAAACATAATATAGGTCTTCAAGCTGCATTCACCAGACCATTTATTTTTTTCGCTGTCGCTCGCTTCGCCCCTCCGCTGTCACTGTATCACTTAGCGGCAATCACTCGTCAAGTTGGCACAATTCAACAGATTCGCTTTTCTGCTTAGATGACGTCATTTGAGCAATCCCGGTGAATTTCATATCGCCCGGAAAAGGATTCAGCTCTCTCATTGCGCCAGTATTGATTGTGTGATCCCACGGGATTCTGTGGGACGACACATGAACAATCAGCTTGTCTGCGTCCACTGCCATCTTTCTCTCTGCTGTTGCTGCCGGGACCTCCAGGGTTGCAGCAGCCAATCAGCCCTGTGCGGCAAGCGACCGGAGCCAGCGAAATGTTGCTTGAGTTGGGATTTTTCATCTTTGGCGACGAACGAATTTTCACTCTATTGCTGTCGTTTGTCGCCCAAGCAGTTTTTTGCCTAAGCGAATTTTCGCGCAATCGCTCGTTTGCATTGACTTTGTGTGTAAACTCGTCGCCAGCAAAAAAAAAAAAGTAAATGGTCTGGTGTGAACGCAGCTTTATTCTTACTAAAGTTTATGTTTTTGTGTTTTTGCCCATTTATTCCACTGCTTATCATTTAATATGACTTAATCTGTATAGACGTAGACCCATTGACATTATTGTGGAGGTTTCTGCTTTCTTTGACAACAACAGAATAATGAGAGGCCAGGAACACCGACTCTGTATGTGTTCAAATGTCACGTCCTCATTTTGTTTGAGGCTGTGTTAGACTTCATCTGAAACACTTTCAAGTCTATCATATTGCATGACGTGATGAAATAAGAGTGCATGTGTTACATGGTCCTAATATTGCTAGGTTACAGACTGACAAGGGCGGAATTTACTTTGAATTAAGTTGGATCCTTATTAACTAGATAGGATCTATAGTGTATTGCAGAATATATCTGACAAATTATTGTTGTATTTCTTTGTAGAATACAAGTGGTGACATCCTGACTAAAACTACAGCAGACTCGCAAGGGAGTGAGGGGTCCACTTCACCCTCCCAACAGGTATAACCCCTCGGCAACACCTGGCCGGATGGGTATTGTCGTCCCCTCCGCCGTCTCTCTGGCTGTCTGTCCATCAACGCAATATAGTGCGGCTGTGCAGCCTTCTCATTTTTTACAGACCCCATCTAGACTCATATGCTTGGTAATCTAAGTCTTATCAGCTGGAATGTTTAGGGATTGAATTATCCAGTAAAAAGGAATAAAGGTTTGGCCGCTTCCATAATAGTTGGTCGGGGTAACTATTCCACTGTCAGTTTGGGGCCAAGGCTAGGGGCACGGCTATACTAATAGATGGGAGTATACCCTTTGATCCATCTGATATTAATTCTGATAAAAACTGACGTTTTATTATTGTTTCGGGAAAACTTTGCAGTAAGGCTGTTACTCCTGCTTTTGTCTATTCCCTTTCATTCTGACGATGTTCTTTTTTTCAAACAATTTTTTCTCACATATCCCTGATTTGAACTCTCACTCGTTTATTCTTGGAGGGGATTTCAGTTGTGTCCTAGAGCCAGTTCTAGACCATTCCTCCTCTAAACCCACTTCTCTTAGTAAATCTGCTGCACTCATTAATTCCTTCCTTGTAGATTACGGTCTCTCTGACCCTTGGCGTTTTTTATATCCCACAGGTGGAGAGTATTCTTTTTTTCTCCCATGTTCATCAGACTTATAGCTGTACAGATTACTTTTTTATCGACAATTGTTTTCTGACTAATTTAAGGTCATGTGCCGATGAAAGCATCGTCATCTCAGACCATTCCCCACTTGTTCTTCAGTTAGATTTTCCAACTTCTAATTTTTCAAGGAAGCACTGGAGATTAGACCCACTGTTGTTGAATGATGAGCACTTTGTTGCTCGCATCTCTTCGGAGATTACATTTTTTTTTAAGTGCTAATATAATCGATGATGTCTCCACCAACACTGTATGGGAGGCATTGAAATCATATATTGCAGGAGACATGATTTCTTTTGTTGCATTTAAAAATAAATGTTTGACACAGAAACAAATTGATATTTCCAATTAGGGATGAAAATTTCATATCACAGTTTTTGTGAACAAAAAGATCACGGTTTTCAGTATTATGATGGTATTACAACCCCAATTCTGAAATAGTTGGGACAAAGTGTAAATTGTGAATAAAATCAAAATGCAATGACTTTCAAATCACACCAGCCATATTTTATTATTTGCAATAGAACAGAGATAACATAGCAAATGTTGAAAGTGAGAAATTTTACAATTTAATCCACAAAATGAGCTCATTTCAAATTTGATGGCTGCTACACGTCTCAAAAAAGTTGGGACAGGGGCCTGTTTTCCATGGTGTAGCATCCCCTCTTCTTTTTAACACAGTGCAGAGACGTCTGGGCATTGAGGAGACAAGTTTCTTAAGTTTAGCCATTGGAATTTGATCCCACTCTTGTTTAATTCAGGCTTCCAGCTGCTGGAGAGTTTTGGGTTTCCTTTGACGGACTTTTCCTTTAATTATGCGCCAAATGTTCTCAATCGGTGAAAGATCAGGACTGTAGGCAAGCCAGTTCAGCACACGGTCTCTTCTACTACGAAACTATGCTGTTGTAATAGCTGCAGTATGTGGTTTTGCATTGTCCTGCTGAAATACACAAGGCCTTCCCTGGAATAGATGTCGTCTGGAGGGGAGCATATGTTGCTCTAAAACCTTTATATACCTTTCAGCATTCATGGTGCTTTTTTAAACATGCAACTGTCCCACACCATATGCACTAATGCATCCCCATACCATCAGAGATGCTGGCTTTTGAACTGAATGCTGATAACAGGAGGGGTGGTCTTTCTCCTCTTTTGCCCAGAGGACACGATGCCCATGATTTCCAACAAGAATGTCAAATTTCGACTCATCTGACCACAGGACACTTTGCCACTTTGCTACAGCCCATTTTAAATGAGCCTTGGCCCACAGAACAAGGCGGTGCTTCTGGATCATGCTCAACAATGGCTTCCTTTTTGTATGATAGAGTTTTAGGTGGCATCTGTGGATGGCACGGCGGACTGTGTTCACAGACAGTGGTTTCTTGAAGTATTCCTGGGCCCATTTAGTAATGTCAATGACAGAATCATGCCGGTGAGTGATGCAGTGGCATCTGAGGGCCCGAAGATCACGGGCATCTAGTCAAGGTCTTCGGCCTTGTCCCTTATGCACAGAGATTTTTCCAGTTTCTCTGAATCTTTTGATGATGTTATGCACTGTCGATGATGAGACCATCAAAGCCTTTGCAATTTGACGTTGAGGAACATTGTTTTTAAAGTATTACACAATTTTTTTACGCAAGCCTTCACAGGTTGGAGAGCCTCTGGCCATCTTTACTTCTGAGAGACTCAGCCTCTCTAAGACATACCTTTTATAGTCAATCATGTTACACACTTGATGCCAGTTAATGTAATTCCTTGCTAAATGTTCTTTCAGCTGATTCTCTTATATATTAATTGCTTTTTCAGCCCTTTTTTGCCTGTGTCCCAACTTTCTTGAGACCTGTTGCAGCCAGAAAATTTGAAATAAGCTTATTTTGTGGATAAAAGTGTAAAATGTCTCACTTATAACATTTGAGTCCCACTGAGACAGAGGTTTTGCAGGGGAGCCCTGATTACAATAAAACAATTACAGTGGAAGGTTAAAGACAAACAGCACACATAAAAATACACAAAAGTCACAAACAACAATTTCAGATTAAATGAATAACAAGTTATAAGCTAGAATAAAACATAATAAAAATGAATTAAAAAATATATATATATTTATATATATATATATATATATATATATATATATATATACACACACACACACACACATAAGAACATAGGACAAAGAAAAATAAATGAGCAAATCCTACGATAAACTAAAAGCAAATACATCTGGCCTCCAGAAGCAATATATCCAACACTAATTTCTTGAAGAACACGAAGGGGATAAGGCTGTCTAGCTTCAAGGTATCCTGGAAATCATTCCACATACAAGGTGCGAATGAACTAAAAGTGGTACTGCCCAAATTTGTTCTAGTCCTGGGAGCCTCTAACAAAAGCCATTCTAGTGATCTGGTATGCCGACTTCTGATTTTGTTGGATAAGAGCTTAGTGAGATATGAGGGAAGTTTGCCTAGCAAAGCTTTATAAATGAATGAAATACAATGTAGCTTCCTTCTAAAATGATGGGAAAACCACCCTACAGAATTATATAAAGCACAGTGATGGGTTCGGAAACCATTACCTGTGATGAAGCGCAATGCGCTATGATAGATCACATTCAAGGATCTTAAGGTACTAATAGAGGCATGCCTGTAAAGGACATCTCCGTAATCAAATATGGGTAATATTGTTGCCTCGACAATCCTCTTCCTATTGTCCAAAGAAAAACAGGACCTGTTTCTGTAAAGAAACCCGATTTTCGTTCTAAGTTTCTTGGACAGGTTGGATACATGCGTCTTAAAAGAGAAGTCATGATCCCACCAGATACCCAGATATTTGTCAGACTGAACCTGCTCAATTTGAGCACCAGTCACTGAGACAATGGAGTCACCTGGCATAATTGCATTCTGTGCAGAAAAGATCATACACTTTGTTTTATCAGTATTTAAAATTAGTTTATGATCAGCTAGCGCATGCTGTATAACGTTAAAAGCAGATTGTAAATATGTGAGGGCCTGTAAGCATGTTGGAGCAGAGGAATAAAGCACTGTGTCATCAGCATAAAAATGAACCTTGCAATTTGTTGCATTATGATCAATGTCATTTATATAAATTGTGAATAAAATTGGACTAAGAAAGGAACCTTGGGGTACACCTTTTGTCACCTTTAAACATTGAGACTGCGCATCCCCTGAAATAATAGCTTGTGTTCTATTTGAGGGGTAGTTCTGGAACCATGAGCATGCTCTGTAACCAAGACCAATGGAGGACAACTTATTTAAGAAGATAATATGGTCTACTGTCTCAAACGCTTTTGCTAAATCAATAAATAGGACCGCAAATTTTTGTTTACTATCCACAGCTGTTACTAAATCATTTATAACCAATGAAGCTGCTGTAATGGTGCTATGTCCAGGCCTGAAACCAGATTGTTGTGACGTTAAAATGTTGTTGGAAGTTACAGTTTTTCACTATTGCTAAAAGACATTCTACGAAACATTGCTCCATTTTCCCAAAACTCTAAACACAAAACACTTTTCTCAAGCTACATACACAAAACCTCACATCCTCATTCAGAACCAAACTTTCACACCAAAACAGTTGTTCATATGCTCAAAACCAAACTTCGACACCAAAATCACTCTCAAAGCCTGCAAAAATGTAAACACTATAGCATCATTACATACTACAAAAAAAACTGAAAACACAATGTTCAGGGTGTGAGAATGTTCTTTTTGCAGTTTTTCACGACTGCCAAGACACATTTTTGAAACCTTATCTGTTCTCAAAATATATTACTGTAGAGTATTGGGCATTCATAGATTTGTGTGTTTCATAGAAATAGAATTTAAATTACAGTTTTTCACGATTGCTAAAACACATTCCACGAAACATTGCTCCGTTTCCCAAAACTCTAAACATAAAACACTTTTCTCAAGCTACATACACAAAACCTTAGCCTGGAATCCATACTGATAAAGTGCTGGTCACTCCCAACGGTCACTGACTTATCAGTCTGGTCTCAGTCGTATAGCCAGCGTTTAGCCATTATGTCACCAATTAAGTGAATATATGAATATTCATGTTTTCTGCTCTTGGCGAGAACCACCAATCGAATATGAGTTAGCTGGCCAGCAATGGCATTTGTGAATGTTTTTTGACATGAGCTTAAAAATTAGATTGTGGCTTGCTTGCGTTTACTCTTGGAGTGGTTGTTAGGTTTTGAACAGGATAATGTTTGGCCATATCTGCATTTTGTTTATTTCAGTGGGATTCCCCGGTATAATAAAGGCTAAATTAAATAATACTCAAATTACATAACATATTTCACTGTAATTGGAATTAGCTACAGCTCGAAGGGCATGATTGCATCAGCTAGATTAAAGTGATACTCCACCCAAAAACTACTATTTGTATATCAATTACTCACCATTAGATGTCTTGAACGGACGAAGTTGTTCTTCACCTGGCGCAACTTTATGGCCACTGGAGAGTTTTGAAAAATTATCCAAATTCCTTTTTTGCTGGAAGCAAATGGGGTCACGCAGTAGCAGTGGGAAAACTCCACAAAACGTCCATTGACAAACTTTCAAACTATCATCCAACACATCGTCCAGTATAATCCAAGTCAGCTTTGTCCACTCGTATCCTCAGAACTCTAGAAACGCGTTATTTTTCGCTAAAAATCATAAAATACCACAGTTCTCCTTCAAGTAAGCTCGCGCATTCAACGGAAGTCTCGCCTCCCGGCTCATTCATTGCCCAGAGACTCTGCTGCCGCTCAGATGAATACTTGTATAAACACGAGCCGGGAGGCGGGACTTCCGTTGAATGCAGAACTGTGGTATTTTTATTCATTTTTAAGTCTGTCTAAAGGGGGGAGGGGGGCACCCTTGCGACTGTGAGCCAATCACAGATCTCGCATAGATTTTGTGCGAATATTTGAAAGTCAAACGCTGGCCTACCGACTGAGGCCAGACGTACAAGCAAGTGACCGTTGGGAGCGACCAAAGCTTGAAACGGATGGGTTCCAGGCTAACAAAACCTCACATCCTCTTTTCAAAACCAAACTTTCACACCAAAACAGTTGCTTGCATGCTCAAAACCAAACTTTGACACCAAAATCTCTCTCAAAGCCTGCAAAAATGTAAACACTACAATGCATCATAACATACTATAATAAAAAAACTGAAAACACAATGTTAAAGATGTGAGAATGATCTTTATACAGTTTTTCACAACTGCCAAGACACATTTTCATAAACCTTCTTATCTGTTCTCAAAATATATTACTGTAGAGTATTGGGCATTCATAGATTTGTGTGTTTCATAGAAATAATATGTAAATTAAGAAAATGAAGAAAATACAGTTACTGAATTGTACATTGGACTCTGTGAAAAAAAAGAAAGACATGCATTCAATAGAAACATCAATGGACATGTCCCACAATCTTTTTACAGCAAGGATACTGTGATGAAACCAATTGTACTCCACTATACTGTGGCCAAAAAACAACCACATACAGCACCTGTTGTTCTCTGAATGCCCAGATAATGGTGGCCACTGAGAACCTGCTAAGGCTTGGATGGACTCTTTGTCCTGCTTCAGTCATTGACATGCTGTGGACGATGACATGGTCAATGATTGTAGCTCTCATTTCGTCCGTAATGACGAAGCGTGGTCATCTTGCTCTCCCTCCTTGGCCTGCTTATCTCCCTCCTTGCCCCCCTCCTCTCCCTCCTCTGACACGAACTCCTCTCCCTCCTCTGACACAAACTCCTCTTCCTCTGCCTCTGCCTCCATCCATTGTTGCTGTTTGGAACCTTCAGCAAACAGGGCATTCTGAACTGGCCTATATGTGTGGTCACATCATTTGCAACAAGTGTTATGGCCCCAATTTGTTATGGCGTCAATTTGTTATGGTGTAGTGGACAGCAAGGGATGACTGACAAAATTTTAAAACTTTAACAGATTTAATTACACAACACTTTGAACTAATCTACTATCTACTCTACTGACCAAGATTGAAATAAAAAAAAAGAGATATTTACAGTCCCTTGGTGATTGAGATAAGGCTGCTATGTTGCGATGTCCTGGGACAGGAAAATGCTCCAACACAGGCAAAAATCCGAAAAAGCTTCACAGGTCTTGAAAAGAGTGACAGGTCTGGTCAAATGTATCCTTCCACAATTTCTCCTTGCAATTTCTCCTGCTCCCTTTCACTCTCTCAATTTTTCTCCTTATATCCTCTTTTCCAGCCCCCTCTGAGGCATGCCCAGGACATGCCCCAAACCTAGTTCCAGACTGGGCTTAACAAAAAAAAAAATGTCAATACTGCCATCTGGCTTTTTTTTTTTTCCATTACACAAGCGTTTTCAATTTTGTGTCTTTGGGCTCTAATTTCTTGGCACAGCGCAGGGTGGTGCAGCGTGGCGTAACGTGGCGCAGCCCACGCAGTGATAATTTCGTCTGGTGCAGCCCGCGCAGTGGTAATTTCGTGCAGTGCAACACCGTGCGCAGCCACTTTGGCAATTTGGTAGACGGACGTGTGCCGAGATGGGTGTGGCGGCGTAGTAGGGGGAGGTGTCACATATTCATGAAGTCGCAGTGACAATTTCGTGGCAAAAGTGGTAATTTGGCTGACTGGCGCACAGTGCGCACACGTCACCGAAACCTCACAGGTAGGTTTCCAGAATGTCGGGCACATTTCAATGCAATAAATAATTACAGCATGCACTATTTAATGTAACTATCTGAATCAGCGCATAAATTATAGTATCTATATCGATTGTCCTGATGTCATATCAAAGGCGGTTGGCACGTGTAATGGAAACTCGACCTGACAGCCCTCAGAGTGTCAGTGCATTCTCTGTGGCATGTTGCCTGCTACACAACCTAGCTGTGCGCCATGGATGTCACTTTGACCTCACGCAGGAGACATTACAGGACTTGAGACTGTAAGCCGCACTGGGAAGGCAGGGAGGACTGTGTGCCTCTTGTCACAGACCATGGCTCTGGTAGCCTTATCTTAGGTGCACATGTTTCCTGACAAAGACACTTCTTTGCTGTTCTCACAGACACAGCACTGGTAGTTTTACTCTTTAAAGCCATCTGCATCCTGCAGAGACCCTCCTGAGTCATGGGAGCAGACTCAATTAGGGTCTGTATGGCACCAACTTCATTCATGACAGCTGGAGCTGCCCCTAGACTCGGGGTTAATGGACAATCTCTGGGGTAAAGGTCAGCGTTGAACGTCTTGCAAGCCACCCGGAAACGGCTGAGACCACTTTGGCAAAGAGAATACCGCAGTGCCATAAACTGGACTTTTCAGAGATTTCACCAGCAAAATGATTCACATTACCTCCCGTAATGTTGCAAATCCAATGTGTATTTTTGTTATACGACATAAGCTGATTGTTAACATTAATACCAGTTATCTTTGTAATTCTGGAGTGTAATTGACGTTTCATGGCAAACTGTAGTGCAAGCATATCGTGTTTGGTATAATTTTACTCCAGTAAGATTCCGAAATCGCATGGTGCATATTTCAAAGGGATTAAAATTATACTAAACCCTCATTCAATAAGTATGAAAAGAAATGTACTTCTACTAGTGGTAATGTCCCCTCCCAAATTCCCTCTGAGGAGGGGTTGCCTTCCTGATTACCCAGATGATTTATGACCCTGCAGTAGGAAGTGCTTCTTGATTTTGGGCTTAAAAGGTAGGGAAACAAAGGATTCGGGGAAGACCGCACCCGGTTTCCCACGCGTGCATTTCCATGCCGTGTGTAACCTATAGTAGCTAATTATGGAAGATCATAGACGACTTCCCACACGTGCATCTGTATGTGTGTAGCCGTTATCACAATGGAAGATTGCGTTCAGCTTCCCCCACGCGCATCTCTATGCCGTGGTTAGCCTTAATCTAGTCATGGAAGATCTTAGGCGATTTGACATGATATTGCTATGGAGGCTGGTATTCATTCTTCCCGCATTGTACACTTTGTGTATATGTGTAGTTGTGAACTGCACCAGGTATGATTTGACTTCTTCTTGATGTTTTCTGTAATGTTATAATTTGGTTTCTAATTTAAGCTTGTGCCTGCCTGGCGAAATAAATTGATATTTGCATTTTGTTGTGGGTTTTCTGACTCTAAACGAACATATATTTTCCAGTTCGGAGTCCTGGCTTCCAGTTGGGTAACGTAGGACTGTAAACGCATGCCTGATCAACATGCTTAGTCTGCGTTATAAGGTGGATTTTCCGCGCTGTGTTGAGTGTTATTTTGACTGGCGCCAAGAGAATCCAGTATACCGAAAAGGAATCGGTCCCTGAACAGAATTTCCGAGGAGAATTCTGTCATACCGAATAGGGTTCGGTCCCTGAGCGGAGATCTCGATTTGGGCCCCGATAATCCCTAGTCATAGCTGACGTCTATGTCAAATTATCGCGCTTCATAATACCGCCAGCCTCTGAGTTAATTCACCAAATTGGGTAGTACAGATGTTTTGGTCCGGCGGAGTAAGGTATGGACCAGTTCTGGGTTCGATGCGCAACATAGCTCTAAATTCATAAATTTGAGTCAAATCAATATTTATGCAAACGCATGGTAACCGCGATTTGGGTACAACTAAATTTTATATCCTAAATTTAACATGGAGTCAGATGAATTGTAACCTCTACGACATTAGGACTATAGCATCCGCTAGACATGTTTCAGGCCATTTGAAAGCAGAACGTGAAAGACGTCATCACGTTTGGCCTGAGGCAGCGGTCTAGTGCTGACGCTGTAGCCAGACCCCACTATTATAATGGAGACCGTTAAGACTTTCTTTTCCCTGGCTGTTAAGGCAAACACGCTGAGACCTTCCGCCTCAGCTAGGACCCTCCTTGGCCGAGTTGCACAGTGTTTACAAGACAGGGAGAGGCCGAACTGCATGTGCCTTATCAGCAGGGGGAGCAGCAGTGCGCACGGGAGAGGAGAGACCACCTGGCTGCACAGCTCTGTCCTTAACAGTAGAACTGCGGCTGCCGCTTTTTATGCGGCACTGATGTTAGTAATGCATGGTATTTCATGTCAGTAAAAGATATGAGTCCATCAGTCCATGACTTTTTCTAAATATGTGTTTTCTATGTTATATCAAAGTTTTGAACTTCTGTTATAAAACGTAAGTGAGTATTGACATTAAATTACTTTGAGCGCCATAGCCGCTTTTTTTTTTGCAGCATGCAGTGGCTTTGACTGCAAATACCCCTGTCTGCAACGTATGAGTGTGAGAGAGAGTAAGTGAGAGAGAGAGAAAGATGTGTGTGCATGTGGGCGTGTGAGTGAGTGTGTAGGCTATGTGGGTATGTGTCCTTCAGCTGCTTTCACACCGGGCGTGAAACGATTTTTTCGCATGACAGATTACATTCAAAGTCAATGGAAAGACGCGAATACACACGTTTCACGTGTATTCGCATCTTTGCATTGACTTTGAATGTAATCTGTCGTGCGGTAAATTCCTTTCACGTCCAGTATGAACGCAGCTTTAGAAACACAGCCTGATCTGGGCTACATTTATCTAAACATTATTTTTATTATTACTTTTATTGTTGTGTACTATTAGCCTACTAAAGGTAGTCTATAGGCTTACACAGCTGTCAAGTGCACCCCTTGTCGGATTCGTTCTTGTTGCAGTAGGGCTACGCAATTGGGCAAATGTTGACTCAAGTCGCTGCTTTCTCATATAACGTTTGTCAGCATAATTAATTATCGTACGTAATAAATTCACATGTATTTATTGGCAATTTTTGTAAATTTCATTCATTCAAAAACAATATATTGTTGATTCCCTCTTTATAATCGCACAATATTCTGAAATGGCCTCACATTTGCACTGCCGTGAAAAAAGCGGCAGCCGCAGTTCTACGGAGGTTGAGAATTCTGCGGCCGCTTTTCCATCAGCGACCCGTGGAGATCTGTTTGCGTTACCATATATACGGCCACTG
The DNA here is from genome assembly GCA_029692085.1 of Gymnothorax javanicus. NCBI lineage: Eukaryota > Metazoa > Chordata > Actinopteri > Anguilliformes > Muraenidae > Gymnothorax > Gymnothorax javanicus. The sequence continues at coordinate 20,021,661 of CM056200.1, read as the reverse complement.
CGAGCTTGAACCTCCCGGACCAGAACATCAGTTACCACCTGGCTGAAGTTTGGCCGTCTGGTGTTGCTGCCGTGTCCTGACTCATCCATGTCGAACGATATTTGCACTGCGCCTCGCCCACGGTGCTTTTAAAGGTGAGGAGAGGAGCTCATTTGATTGGTGAAGATTTGACTCGGCTGAGTTAGTTTTTCACAGTTGCTAAGACACAAATCCCAACTCTCTAAACCAAATGACCGGTTCCCTAAACACATTTAATAAAACTAGCCCCAATTTGCCGAAACTATGAACACATTTCACATGTTAAGACACAGTTCACAAAACTCAACCCCCCTTTTCTCATAACTCCAAACACATTTTGTCTTGCTAAAACTCATGTTGCAGAAACCTCTGCTCAAATACTCAATCACTAAACACATTTTGCACATTGAATGAACACACCTGGTGTCATTGATTAAACACAAAGACTCAAAATTGAAGACACTTGTTGCAAATGATGTGACCACATATATAGGCCCGTTCAGAATGCACTGTTTGCTGAAGGTTCCCAACAGCAACAATGGACGGAGGCAGAGGAAGAGGAGTTTGTGTCAGAGGAGGGAGAGGAGGGAGAGCAAGACGATCACGCACCGTCATTACGGATGAAATGAGAGCTACAGTCATTGACCATGTCACTGTCCACAGCACATCAATGTCAGAAGCAGGACAGAGTCCATCCAAACCGTACCCAACTGTATTTTCTTCATTTTCTTAATTTGCATATTGTTTCTATGAAACACACAAATCTATGAATGCCCAGTCCTCTACAGTAATATATTTTGAGAGCAGATAAGAAGGTTTCAAAAAATGTGTCTCGGCGTTGTGAAAAACTGTAAAAAGAACATTCTCACACCCTGAACATTGTGTTTTCAGTTTTTTTGTTGTAGTATGCAATGATGCTTTGTAAGGTTAATTTTTTGCAGGCTTTGAGAGTGATTTTGGTGTCAAAGTTTGGTTTTGAGCATATGAACAACTGTTTTGGTGTGAAAGTTTGGTTTTGAAAAGAGAATGTGAGGTTTTGTGTATGTAGCTTGAGAAAAGTGTTTTGTGTTTAGAGTTTTGGGAAAACAGAGCAATGTTTCATGGAATGTGTTTTAACAATAGTGAAAAACTGTAACTTCCAACAACATTTTAACGTCACAACAATCTGGTTTCAGGCCTGGACATAGCACCATTACAGCAGCTTCATTGGTCATAAATGATTTTGTAATAGCTGCGGATAGTAAACAAAAATGTGCGGCCCTATTTATTGATTTAGCAAAAGCGTTTGACACAGTAGACCATATTATCTTATTAAATAAGTTGTCGTCCATTGGTTTTGGTAACAGAGCATGCTCATGGTTCCAGGACTACCTCTCAAATAGAACACAAGCTTTTATTTCTGGGGATGCGCAGTCTCAATTTTTAAAGGTGACAAAAGGTGTACCCCAAGGTTCCTTTCTTAGTCCAATTTTATTCACAATTTATATAAATGACATTGCTCGTAATGCAACAAATTGCAAGTTTCATTTTTATGCTGATGACACAGTGCTTTATTCCTCTGCTCCAACATGCTTACTGGCCCTCACATATTTACAATCTGCTTTTAACGTTATACGGCATGCTCTAGCTGATCTTAAACTGATTTTAAATACTGATAAAACAAAGTGTATGATCTTTTCTGCACAGAATGCAATTATGTCAGGTGACTCCATTTTCTCAGTGACTGGTGCTCGAATTGAGCAGGTTCAGTCTGACAAATATCTGGGTATCTGGTTGGATCAAGACTTCTCTTTTAAGACGCATGTGTCCAACTTGTCCAAGAAACTTAGAACGAAAATTGGGTTTCTTTCCAGAAACAGGTCCTGTTTTTCTTTGGACAATAGGAAGAGGATTGTAGAGGCAACAGTATTTCCCATATTTGATTACGGAGATGTCCTTTACAGGCATGCCTCTATTAGTACCTTAAGATCCTTGAATGTGATCTATTATAGCGCATTGCGCTTCATCACAGGTGATGGTTTCCGAACCCATCACTGTGCTTTAAATAATTCTGTAGGGTGGTTTTCCCTTCATTTTAGAAGGAAGCTACATTGTATTTTATTTATTTATAAAGCTTTGCTAGGCAAACTTCTCTCAAATATCACTAAGCTCTTATCCATTGAAATCAGAAGTCGGCATACCAGATCACAAGAATGGCTTTTGTTAGAGGCTCCCAGGACTAGAACAAATTTGGGCAGTACCTCTTTTAGTTCATTCACACCTTGTATGTGGAATAATTTCCAGGATACCTTGAAGCTAGACTGCCTTATCCCCTTCGTGTCCTTCAAGAAATTAGTGTTGGATATATTGCTTCTGGAGGCCAGATGTATTTGTTTTTAGTTTATGGAAGGATTTGCTCATTTATTTTTCTCTGTCCTATGTTCTTATATGTGTGTGTGTGTGTGTATTTATATATATTTTTTAATTCATTTTTATTATGTTTTATTCAAGCTTATAACTTGTTATTCCTTTAATCTGAAATTGTTGTTTGTGACTTTTGTGTATTTTTATGTGTGCTGTTTGTTTTTAACCTTCCATTGTAATTATTTATTGTAATCAGGGCTCCCCTGCAAAAGAGACCTCTGTCTCAGTGACACTTCCCTGCAATAAAGGTTATTGATTGATTGATTGTGATAGCATTCATGCTAACAGCTGACTGCTGCTGTTGTCTGTAGAAGCCAAGGATGTGCTACAGGCAATGCACTAGTTCAATAAATTCACCAAAAACTATACTGATCAGTGCTGCAGGCTGATGAAAATATAATCTCTCTCCATATACCCAAATCAGTCAACATCATGGAGAATCACAACACATATCCCAGTTTTCATGCTACCACAGTAGTGTGCATACCGTTTTTTTCAATTTTGTTCTTTTTATTGACATTCACAAGTTTATGAATGATTTTAGCAATTATATCAGTACTTTTTGAACCTTTTATGCACATTCAAATACAACCCCAATTCTGAAATAGTTGGGACGAAGTGTAAATTGTGAATAAAATCAAAATGCAATGACTTTTAGATCACATGAGCCAATATGTTATTTACAATAGAACATATTACATTTCAAATGTTATAACTGAGACATTTTACATTTTTTTCCACAAAATGAGCTTATTTCAAATTTTCTGCCTGCAACAGGTCTCAAAAAAGTTGGGACACGGGCAAAAAAGGGCTGAAAAAGCAATTAATATCGAAGAGAATCAGCTGATACAACATTTAGCAAGTAATGACATTAACTGGCATCAAGTGTGTAACATGATTTGCTATAAAAGGTATGTCTTGGAGAGGCTGAGTCTCTCAGAAGTAAAGATGGCCAACCTGTGAAGGCTTGCATAAAGAAATTGTGTAATACTTTAAAAACAATATTCCTCAATGTCAAATTGCAATGGCTTTGAAGGTCTCATCATCGACAGTGCATAACATCATCAAAAAATTCAGAGAAACTGGAAAAATCTCTGTGCGTAAGGGACAAGGCCGAAGACCTTTACTGGATGCCTGTGATCTTCAGGCCCTCAGACGCCACTGCATCAATCACCGGCATGATTCTGTCATTGACATTACTAAATGGGCCCAGGAAGAAACCACTGTCTGTAAACACAGTCCGCCGTGCCATCCACAGATGCCACCTAAAACTCTATCATGCAAAAAGGAAGCCACTGTTGAGCATGATCCAGAAGCGCCGCCGTGTTCTGTGGGCCAAGGCTCATTTAAAATGGACTGTAGCAAAGTGTCCTGTGGTCAAACGAGTCGAAATTTGACATTCTTGTTGGAAATCATGGGCGTTGTGTCCTCTGGGCTAAAGAGGAGAAAGACCACCCCTCCTGTTCTCCTGTTATCAGCGTTCAGTTCAAAAGCCAGCATCTCTGATGGTATGGGGGTGCATTAGTGCATATGGTGTGGGACAGTTGCATGTTTAAAAAAGCACCATGAATGCTGAAAGGTATATAAAGGTTTTAGAGCAACGCAATTCAACAACAATTCATGGTAATGTTGAATATATGAACATTTTCCAAAAAAAGTTTGTTCCATATTATGAAAAGACATTAAAATCTGTAACGGCAGGCTCGAAACACACTGGTACATAATAAAGAACACAACAACAATTTCAAGTTAGAAGCAATAATAATAATTTATTTAAATCAACACCAAAAATAAGTCAACCAATGTCTAGGGTATATGAGTGATGGATGTACTGTCATGCATGTATGGATGCAGTGAAAGTTTTAGTAAGTTATGTTAGCTATGGCAAAGAAAGTAAAAAAAGAGAGAGTGAGCAAGAAAGAAACAAAGAAAAAGCAAAATGCTGGTGTGGAGAAAAAGCATCAAGACAGTGCCTGCAAAGAAAAGAGTACCACAACCAAGGACGAGAGAGAACTCCTTTTAAACAATTCCACCCCCTAAGTGCAGGTGAAATTAATGATGCACTTGAGCAAGCTAGGCCCAGCCGTGCCCGTGCACTGACATAGCTGAGCCTACCGGGGCACAGATGGACACAGGCAGGCATCACAAATCATATACTCAGTCAAAAAAGAAACTTCACACTCGTTTGGAGGTCGATAAGTTGAACATACAAGAAAAGTGGTTTTAAATAATGATTTCATTCCATTCTGTGCCCATTAAGGACGGTGTACCATAAAAATCATGTTCATAATGTAACCAGTTCCACCGGAAATGCTACGGAAATGTAAGACAGTAAAAATGGTAAGTTACAACTTGATGAAAGCATGTCAATAGCGCGTATGCCCTCCATGAGCCTTCACAACTGCGATGCAACGTCTCCTCATGGATTGAATGATGCGTCCGAACACAGCTTGGGGGATGCGTCACCATAATTGAACTAACATGGCACCAAGTTCCTGCAAATTCTGCGGAGGGTTCCTTACTTGACGGAGTCTTCTGCCCAACACATCCCATACATGTTCTATGGGATTAAGGTCGGGAGACCTTGAGGGCCACTCCATGACATTGATGCCAGCATTCCTAAGAAAATTCCGCGTTAAATTGGCCGTATAAGGTCTGGCATTATCGTGTTGGAATGTCAGACCTGGGCCATGAGCTGCCATGAATGGCAAAAGCTCTGTATCCTGCAGCAGTTAGGTTTCCTTGAATGACCATCAGTCGGGAACGGGCAGGACCATTAAAGGCACCCCAAACCATAACACTACCGCCCCCAAAACGGTCCACTTCCTCCACACAACACTGGGCGTTGCGTTCACCGCGTCTCCTCCAAACTCTAACTCTCCCATCAGCGAAGCGCAAAGTGAATCTGGATTCGTCACTAAAAACGACCCTATTCCAATCACGCTGAGTCCATCTCAGATGTCGTTTTGCCCAGAGAAGCCGTTGACGTCGGTGTAACTGGGTTAAAATTGGTCCACGATATGGCCGACGTGCATGGAGACGAGCAGTGCGCAGGCGATTACGTATGGTTTGGGCAGTCACCGACCTCTAAACAATTCATTCCTAGTGGGGCGTTGCAGTGAGAAATCGATTACGCAAATGACGTAAGACGATTTGTCGGTCTTCAGCTTGTGTCGTCACACGTGGTCTACCCGAATGAGGTCGGTTTGCTGTGGTGCCAGTTTGTTGGAGACGTGTCCGAACATCATGGATAGTCCGTCGACTGCATCCCATAACCCTGGCAACGTCAGTGACCGACGTTCCCGTATTCAGCATGCCAATGGCACGTTCACGTTGAATGTTTGACAGTCGTGGCATTGCAAATCAATGGATAATTGACTGTAAGAACTTGTTTTTCCGAGATGTCACTCTTCCGTGCTAACGTGGGCTCAATTGCATGTGTCTCATAAGGTCACGTGACTAGGAACACGAGGAAACGTGCTTTTACCTTGATGTATGCTCGCACGTGCTGCATGCTTGTGCACGTCGGAGTTGCTGTGTGTCATGATGTCTTTGACAAAGCATTTACCCCTAATAATAATAATAATATCTCTTGTATTAAGTTTCAAGAAAATATTTAGAAATTTTGAGTGTGAAGTTTCTTTTTTGACTGAGTATATATAGGATAGCCTGCGAGCAGGCTCTCTTGTTTGCGATGGGAGGCGGGGAGAGGGAGGGGAAAGAGAGCCTGCACGAAAGCCAGGGGTTTTTGAATTCCCCGCGTTCATCCACGAACGCAGCATTTTGATTAATCGAATTTGACAGCTACCAATTTATGATAAAAGCCATGACAACAGACCAACACATCTCAGTGAAGAGTTTCCCTAAGTTCTTTATGTTGCGGGCACATGGATTACAAACACGCTCTGACAGCTGGATGGACAACCATCACCTGAAGCTCAACCCAAGCAAGACGGAGATGATCTACATCCCTGCTCCATCCTCCCCCCTTTTGGACCTGACCATCACCCTGGGGGAAATCACCATCTCCCCCTCACTGAGTGTGAAGAACCTTGGGGTCCTGTTCGACGACAGGCTCTCCCGGACCTGCAGGTTCTTCCTCTACAACATCCATAGAATCTGGCCCTTCCTCACCAGCTACTCAATGCAGCTCCTGGTCCCAGCGCTGATCCTCTCCCGCCTAGACTACTGCAACTCCCTTCTCGCCGGCCTCCCAGCATCGGCCATCAGACCCCTACAGCTCATCCAGAACGCTGCAGCTCGTCTGGACCACAGCCTCCTAAGACACTCCGATGTCACCCCCCTGCTCACAAGGTTCCACTGGCTGCCTGTCGCAGCTCGCATTAAATTTAAGATTTTGGTGCTAGCCTACCAGGGAGTCAACAGAACAGCTCCAGCATACATCCGGAGACTGTTCAGACCACACACGCCTGCCAGAGCACTCCACTCTGCTACTTCTGGTCGCCTGGCTCCACCCCCTTCCCAGTCAAGACTGCTGTCTGTCCCGGTTCCTCGTTGGTGGAATGATCTACCTTTCGAGGTCTGAACATCAGAATCCTTGAGCACCTTCAACCTTGAGCCTGAAAACCCACCTCTTCAGGCTCCACCTTTCCCCTACTCCACTGCTCTGTATCCTCTGTCATTACATCCCACATTGCTTTGTTGCCCTTTTACTTGATTTTGCTGCTCTTGATTTTGTTGCCCTTTACTTGATTTTGTTGCATTTGATTTTGTTGCCCTTTGACTTGATTTTGTTGCCCTTTCACTTTATTTTGTTGCCCTTTACTTGATTTTGTTGCATTTGATTTTGTTTCCCTTTGACTTGATTTTGTTGCCCTTTACTTGGTCTTTTTTATCAGTATATTTGGTGTTTACCTCTTGATTTGGACCTGTAACAACCAAATGTGTTCTCTGTCACTTTTACTGTTAGTATTGTACTAGTCTCCAAGGAGCTCTGCACTTTTGTACCGATTTTTTGCACTTTTGTACGTCGCTCTGGATAACAGCTTCTGCTAAGAACCTTTAATGTAATTTATAACTTTTTTCGGCGTTACCACGCGATTCATCAGGAAAATCTCCTGAAAACTACCGCGAAGGTACTCTGCACAAGCAATTTTCTGTCATGTCTGTTAACATTTTGCTTCGTTCCTATTGGTAGTTTATTTGCCCCATGGGGCGTAACGAGTTGTCACCACGTTGACAGCTTGTTAGGGGCGGAATTCAAAAACCCCTGGCTTTCGTGTAGGCTCTCTTTTCCCTCTCTCTCCCCGCCTCCCATCGCAAACAAGAGAGCCTGCTCACAGGCTATATATAGGACTGTAGTGGGACATCTATTTTATTTAAATGGTAACAACCCGCAATGAATATATAATAACCTGTTGGGAGGGTGAAGTGGACCCATCACTCCCTGCCGAGTCTGCTGCAGTTTCAGTCGGGATCTTTCAACTCGTCGTCTACAATGAACTACAACAACAACCTTCAGTAAAACATGCAGAGGCAATATTACCACAATAATAGTCGTGATATATATACTCAAGAAGGGAAATGTACGAGCATTTATTAATTTAACATGGATCTTATACAATCTTGTTCTTGTGTATGCTTGTACAAGAGGATTCACTTATCAGAGCACGCCATGGCTACTGAAATTCTCCATAATCATAGGTTATTTCATTCTCTGCTTGGATGCTTTCAGTTGCAAACAAGCAAAGATGAGGTTCACCCTTGACTGTCAACTTTTTCATCTTGCAATGTGGGGACTTGTTGGCATCATTCACCAGCTGGCCCAAGGAGCCGTCTTCATGAGATGCATCTATGCTAAAATTGAAATAGGAAACATGCATGGCAAGGTTTTTCTTCATAAAACACCATGCTCTAGGGAATATTTTTTATGGGCCTTTACTAACCACCAGGTGTTATTGTTCCATTCAAAATCAAAAAAAAAAAAAAATTAATCCTTTTCTGTATACGTCTTCTGCCTCTCGTCACATTCATATTCTGAGATTAACTCCCCACGGTACTCAACAACAAAGGATCCCTTCTCAACAGGGGCACAGGCAAACACACCATGTCTGAATTCGACAAAGTTCACAAATTAGAGTCAAGTAACAAATTGCATTTGATCAGAAACACGAAAAACAGAAACACAAAACATTCGAAGATAAAAAAGAAAAAAATTACAGTAGGAAAAGAATATTAAAAGACTGAGGTGGCTAATTTTTGATCTACAATCATTCTTAATGTGGAAATGATGACTAAGCTGGCACAGGTGTTATGGCCCCAATTTGTTATGGCGTCAATTTGTTATGGCGTCACGTACAGCAAGGGATGACAGACAAAATTCTTCAACTTCAACAGATTTAATTAAACAAACTCTTAGAACTAATTTACAATCTACCCTACTGACCAAGATTGAAAAAAAAAAAAAAAGATAGTTACAGTCCCTTGGTGATTGAGACGGGCTGCTATGTTGCGATGTCCTGGGACAGGAAAATGCTCCAACACAGGCAAAAATCCACAAAAAGCTTCACAGGTCTTGAAAAGAGTGACAGGTCTGGTCAAATGTATCCTTCCACAATTTCTCCTTGCAATTTCTCCAACTACTCCCCCACTCTCTCAGTTTTTCTCCTTATATACTCTTGTCCAGCCCCCTCTGAGGCATGCCCGGGACATGCCCAAACCTAGCTTTAGATTGCTTCACGAAAAAAATGTCAATACTGCCATCTAGTGGCTTTTTACCACATTACACAGGGAACAGCTAGAACACTCTAAGAAAAGCATAAAAATGCATCAATTCACTCTAAAGTGGCCTTTAAAACCAGAAAAGAAAATACTCATGTCATATCATGATATTACGGTATCCAAATCCCAGACAATATCTAATACATTATCACAATATCGATAGAATATTGATATAGGGTCATTCCATGTCAAATGTCCGAACTTCAGAGAAACTTCCCTCTTGACCATCTCAGATTTGGCTGAAAGAATTCCAGTGGGTGCATACACCTCCTAATAGGATAAATCCAAAATTTTAGCTCTCAACTTCTAATAGTTTTGTCATAAAAAAAATATTTTTGCAACTTAGTTCCATTCCTTTTTGAACAGCAATTTCCGAGGGGCCACATTCACATGGATATATCTAGAAAAGTATTTCAGCTAAGTCCTTCAAATTTTCAGGGGTGAATATCTGCTACTATAACTTGAGGAATATGGACTTACAAAGGTGTCCCTTCAGCTTATCAAATATTGCTGGGTGCTTAAAGTTGCTCCGAAAATTTTGCTCTGCGCTCTGCGGTAGCATATTTGAAGGACTGTAAAAAGCCTAATTTCAAAGTAGGGGATTTGGTATTGCACATACAGCTTCCCATATATGTTGTGTATTTTTCATTCCAATTCTACACCTCTCTTATGAATAACCTAGAAAATATTAAGACTTGAAAATGAAAAAAAAGTGCCATTTTTAATATTTTATTACAAAAAAAGATACCACCCACCAACATCAAATCGACAGTTTCGGAAAGATTAGATGTCCGTTATTAACGTATCCAAAATTTCTGATGGTGGGGGGGTGGATCGCCCTCTCCTCAAAACGCGTGGGACAAATCCCCCATATCCCCGTGCCCCCTGCGCCCCTGCGTAACATTCTCCCAGCACCGACAAGCGTGCCCCCACCCCCCCCGGAGCCTGGAAGTCAACGGTCCTTAGAATTAGAAATAAAAACCTTAGGAGATGATATATAACATACCTTTATAGTCATTTATCCATTTTACTCTTAAACAAGACTTGTCACTTCGGGATGAGACAAACTGAATAGCCTCAGCCTCAGGGCTCTGCCTCGGCCATTTTCTGTATCATGTAACTCGTCTGCACATCATATGACGGGTCCGCACATTGTGATTGGTTGAGCACGTGTAAAATTGCAGCAGCTAGCCCCCACAAGGTGAGTAACTTCCTTGCTTGACACGAAAATATCTAGCATGCTAGATACGCTGCTGCACTGTCACGCGAGGAAGTTACACAGCAAAAACCATCCCCACACGGTGCAACATTGCCTGATGCAGTATACACGTGTGTCACTTGCCTCAGGCAAAGTTGCACCGTCTGGGGCAGGAACATCGGTGTTTTGAATGAGAACACCTATTTACAAAAAGTATCACCAGGCTTTTAGCTTTTACGCACTGGTGTTTCGATTATAAATGTCACGTTCCACAGTTTTACAGTGCAGGCGTGTGATTTTCCAATTACTATAGTGAATCTAACACTTCAGATTCTCGATTAATAAATAGTATCTAGCACTAAACCAAGCCTTGGGCTGAATGAACAACTCCCTTTCTATGAGAACTCAGCAAGAAATTGCAGAACAGGTTGTAGCACCGATACAAGCAACTTGACTTTGACGAGCTAATTAAGCCACAGCGACCAGAAGAGAATACGAAAAAATCAAACCTAGAAATATGTTTACGCATAAAAGCCCTCCAGTAAATGACAGTCCTTAATTCATACACCCTAAAAATAAGCATCTAAGCACGAAACCAATCCAAGTTGTTACTCGATAAGAAATTCCATAAAGTGGCTTAGCGTTGAGTAGCTTCCTAAGGTTCGTTTTCAAAACTAGCCGCAAAAATCAGAGGAGAGCAGCACAGCCCTTGAAAGTACTTTTAATATTCAATGAATATTCAAATCAATATTCAATTTGAAGCACACAGGGTTTATGAAATGTTTTTCCTCTACCTTTAATCAAAATTTACCCTCATTAGGTTATTAGGCTACCTTCAGTTGTAATTGCAAAAATATTTGCATAAATGACTTACTACTTATCTTGGTAAAGCATAAATTTTGTTCAAATCTAATTTACACAAAACACCTTTGATAATAGCTGTCTTTGTAGTTGAAAATGAAGAAAAAGTAATAAACTACCTTCATTTAAAATCCACTCCTTCCAGTTCCATCCAGTTTTCCATGTACTTTTAGCTGATTAGCGAACATTAGCTTGTCTAGCTAATTAACCGACATGAGACTTACACGGAGAACTTTTTGAGCCACGTGACCACACTGTGTTATGTGTTAAGTTCCGCAGCTGACCGCTGGCGGCCGTGACTGAAGGTGAGCGAACACACACACAGATTCCATGGAGCAAATTAGTAAAATTTTAGGACGTTGAAGATTTTTCATGTGGGACATGCTGGGAGAGTCTAGAACACTGTAGTGAGAGCAGAAGAATGAGGACCTGTCGAAAAATGTCCCCATTTCTCCAAGCGTCCTCATATTGTAGGTGTGTTATCATAAAATTGTCCTCATTTGTCATGAAAACAAGGGCACATGCACATACACACGCGTGCACACGCACACACACACACACACACACATACACACTGTTACGGACAGGTGTATGTTCCAGAATATTCTGGAAGATTCGAATTTAGAAGAAGGATTAAATTTAAACAATTTATTAAATAACTGAGCAAATGAATGTAGCAATTACAATAATACAGGAATGGATAAACAATGAAATTACTAAATTAAAGATAGAAATAGTATTCACTAGCCCGGACTGTCCGTCCTTGCGATGTTCGACAACGATGGTGAGAATCCACTGGAATCTGATGTCTTCGATGAGGTGATCCTGATAACCACATAGTCCGTATCCAAAAAGTAACCGTATAATCCAAAGTCCGACTGCACCCAGCAAAGCCAGAGTAGCTTCCAGGTACAGCAGACCGGACAGAATTCAAAGTCCGATTGCACCCAGCAAAGCTGGAGTAGCTTCCAGGTACAGCAGACCGGACAGGATCCCCTGTCCATTGGCTGCAAGTTCCTTTTATATAGGCCTTGTATTCCTGTATGAAGTCATAGAAGAATCTTGCATGATGTCATAAAGAAGAATCTTGAAGGTGATGGAACTTTCCAGATGGCTCTTGAAGAATCTTGCAGATAATAGAACTTTCCAGATGGCAGAATCTATGGTGTTCCCAGGCTAGTCATAAAGTTTACAAGCACTCATGAATATTCATTACCCTTACATAAGCATATAGAAACTACTGGCTGAGTAAAATAATACAATCAGGTATTATAAACTGTCATAACATAACAACACACACACACACACACACACACACACACACACACACAGAATTATAACAATCAAGAAGGAAGTTTCTCTTTTTCTTTCTCTCGTTACTTCCTTTCTCTTTAATATCAATATAAATTTCCCCATCAATATTCTGTTTTGTTAATTTTTGTTTGGTTATTCATTTTTTTGATTGTTTTGCATGACTTTCCCCATGTACCTCGCTTTCGTTGATTTTGTCTGCCTATCCTTGTCTTTTTCCTTGAATATTATTCTGTAATGTCATGATTTGTCTAGTCCTGTCTTGTTTTGTCCTGTCAGTGTCTGCATTAGTCTGGCATGTCGAGTAAGTCTGTATACTTGTCCGTCTGACTTACTGTCGACATACTTGTTTCTGTCTCTCTGTTTGTCTGTCTGCTTATCTATTTCAATTGGGCACTAGCCAGAAATGCAGAATGGGACCGCATACGGCACTAAAGCAATTTGGCCAAAATCGATAAGCAGCCAGATAAATAGCCAGCTAATGCTGTTAACCAGAACCAGGAATACGAGCCCTTCGACATACTCCATTGCTGCTGTGTTTCTGACACGTGAGGTTATGTTGTGTTTTGGGCTGCATGGAAGATGACAAAAAGGCACTTTCTACTGTTGATCCCGCCTACAATTGAGCAGGGAACATAACATAACATAACATAACATGACATGAGTGGCGAGAACAGGCCGTTCAGCCCAACTAGGCTTGCCAGTTTCTTTTAACTATTGTGAATATATCACTTCAGATACTCAATGAATCAATGGTATCTAGCTTTAAGTCAAGCCTGCTCTTGAAAACTCCCAAGGTTTCTGCTCAACAATATGGTCAGGCAAGCTGTTCCACATCAAAATTACTCTTTGGGTGAAAAAATATTTCCTAATATCAGTGCTAAATTTACCCTTGGTCAACTTCCATTTGTGACCCTGAGTTCTACTAACAGAACTTGGCCGAAGGAATCCTAGATAATTCACTTTGTTAAACCCTTTAACATATTTAAAGACCTCAATCAGATCACCCCTGAGTCTCCTTTTCCTAAGACTAAAGAGATTAAGGATTTTCAGCCTGTTCTCATAGCTTTCATCTTTTATACCCGGAATCAGCTTAGTTGCTCTTCTCTGAACTTTTTCTAGAGCCTCTATATCTCTCTTAAAGTATGGTCCCCAGAACTGTACACAATACTCCAGATGTGGTCTGACGATGTGTTGTACAAGAGAAGTATCACCTCCTTGGATTTGTACTCAATACTTTTGGCAATGTATCCCAGCATCCGATTGGCTTTTTTAACTGCTACAGCACAATGACTAGAACCTGTGAGGGTTTGGTCAACAATCACTCCTAGATCTTTTTCATGTGGAGCTCATTCCAGTTTTAAACCTTCCATGAAGTAATCCTATCTAATGTTTTTATTACCTACATGTACAACTTTACATTTTGCTAAATTAAATTTCATTTGCCACATTTCCGCCCAATTCTGGATTCTATCCAAATCCTCCTGAATCACAAGTCTAAACTATTTGCCAAACCTCTTAATTTAGTATCATCTGCAAATTTAACTAATTTGCTCTCAATATTTCTATCGAGGTCTTTAATGTAGATGAGGAACAGCAGGGGTCCCAACACCGATCCCTAAGGGATGCCACTCCCCACCATACCTAGCAGAGATGAGATTCCACTGACCACCACTCTTTGTGTTCTGTCCTGTAACCAGTTTTGAATCCATTCCAGAATACCTCCAGTAACTCCAATGGAGCTCATTTTAAAAATCAGTCTCTTATGCAGTACTGTATCAAATGCTTTCTGAAAATCCAAGTACATGATGTCATAAGCCCTGCTCTGATCATAAGTCTTGGTGGCCTCTTCAAAAAATTCCAGGAGGTTTGTCAGGCATGACCTTCCCTTACGGAAACCATGTTGGCTATCCCTCAAGATATTATTAAATTCAATAAATAATTCCAGCTCGTCTTTTATGATAGATTCCAGTATTTTGCAAGCAATGCAAGTTAAACTGACTGGCCTGTAATTTCCTGGCTCAGTACGGTCCCCTTTCTTATATATTGGTATTATATTGCCCTGCTTCCAATCATTTGGTATTTCTCCAGTTTCTAAAGACCGTCTGAAGATAGCGGAGAGCGGTTTAAAGATGATCTTACTAACTTCCCAGAGCACTCTAGGATATAAGCCATCAGGACCCGCCACCTTATCTGCCTTTAGTTTATGCCACTTGTCTAATACTTCATTATCCCTAACCTCAATTTCCGCATAATAATCTTGAGCGTTGGACATGCTCTCTGGCCGAATGAAAACCCGCTCCGAGGTAAAATTCTCAACAAAAAACTGTTTAAGGTATCCGCAATATCCTTGTTATCATATGGCAGCGATCTATATTTATTCTTTATACACTTAACCTCCTCTTTGACGTTCCTTTTGCTGCTACAGTACTGAAAGAAGTACTGTAAATTGCCCCTTCTGCAATTTGCCTTTCATACAGTCTTCTAGCATTCCTCAGCTCTTTTTTGACCACAGCTCGCATTTTACAGTATTCAGCCTTAGTATTCTCATTGTTATCCCTTATGTACGTCTTATAAAGATTCCTCTTATTCCTCAGACTCCCACGAATAGCTGTGGTCATCCACGGAGGATTTTGCCTTTTCAGCTTACTTTTGGACACCTTTGGAATGAATTTACATTGTGAATCAAGTAAAACCCCCTTAAATCTTTCCCACATCTCATTTACAGACTCACAGTCCAGAAATGTCTCCCATTTTATTTCGCTTAGATATGAGTGCATCCTGTCAAAGTTTTTTCGCCTAAAATTAAAAATTTTGGTTTTCGAAGACACCTTTTTAACTTACCATGAAACGTCAAAATTAACAGTAGAGTGATCACTAATCCCAAGTGGCTCCAGTACCTTAACATTGCTAAGTCTATCAGAGTAATTACAAAGCACTAAATCTAAAATTTCCTTCTCTCTTGTAGTTTTATTAATATACTGCACCAAAAAATTGTCATTTATAACATCCAGAAATTCTTCCTCCCCTTTACCCTGTCCTTTCACCATTTCCCAATCGATAACAGGATAATTGAAGTCTCCCATAATAATAGTCCCTCCTCCTCTACAAGCTTGCCTAATCCTCTTAAAGAGCATTTCGTTGACAATATTGTCCAAAGCTGGCGGTCGATAGCATACTCCTATGTTTAAACCTGTCTCGTGTTTGCCAATGAGCCTGACCCAGATATCTTCACAGAGCAAGGAATGTTCAATTTCAGGAATTTCCTGTACATTTATGTTTTCGTTCACATAGAGTGCTACGCCCCCTCCTCGCCTATTACATCTATCCTTCCTAAAGAGCTTATAACCTTCTATATTATATCCATCTCCATCCTCTTCACTAAGCCATGTCTCTGTAATCCCAACTATGTCATAGCCCTCACTCATCGTAACGGCCTCAAGTTCTGGAAATTTTTTTTAATGCTTCTTGCATTTAAATAAAAATATTTCAGGTTATTACTAATGCTGTGCTGTGTGGAAAATGAGCACATGGTACCCACGCTGAGTAGAGGAGAGTTAAGTAGATCTGGTCGACTAAAAGTACCATTAGTCGTCTACCCGGTGGCCCTGTGGTGCCCGGCCCCTTCATTGCTGCTTGCAGCTATATTTCTGACAATGTAATCACAGGGTCTTCCAGGACCAGGTCTGGGAAATTAAAAGCAGTCACGAATGCAAAAAAAATGCCATGACTCAAGGCCTTTTACATGTTTTGAAATGTTTAATATCTATTTTAAAGACCAGAACATGTACGAAGTGCTTATAAACTTTAGCTAAGCTGTGTATATGAACAATCAGTATCAATACACTGCATGCATACGTTATGCGTATTCAAGATTGGTTCTGCCAAACCAGAACATTAACTAAGTGCTTATGAATTTAAGCTAACCTGTGTCTATTTTCAAACAGTAACAATGCACTGCATCCATACAGTATGCAAATTCAAAATTGTTTTTATAAAAAAAATGTGGAGTGTATGGACTTAACTTCAATTTAACATGTGGCCTACTTATATAAAATTCTTTTCCTGCAAAATTTCCATCAGCCGGTGGGAAGCCTGTCGACCGTTAAAGGAGCAATATGTAAGTTTGTGGCCAAAACTGGTAGTGCAGTCACATTCAAAATAGTGCAGAGTGCAGTATCCCCTCTCCCTCTCCCCCACACGAGAGGTTGCCAGCTAGGTTGCCGGATCCAGCAAGAATGTCTATTACACGGAGCTACCATGGCTACGTTTCAATATCACCAATGATTTGCTCTCACAGGGTTGTGTTCAGTTCAGTTCAGTTCAGAAAAGATTGAGACTAATGACTGACTAACTTTAGCAATGGTAATATTGGTCAACTTACTCATCACTCTTCTGTGTGGATAGCCCACAAAAGTCCATACTGTCATATGCGGAAAGAATGAATGAGGACTCATTTGACCGATGTACTGTCTCAATTACATTTCATATTGCCATAAGGCTGTGCTAATGTTGGAACAGTTTCCACAGCGTCTCAGCATAAAGCCAGAGAAATGGACTAACGATGCATTGCTAATGTTAGCAATGGAGAGCCTGGTCACCTTTATTTCTCAAACCATTTGTTACCTAGTCAATTCGATGATCCACCTGCATACGCACTAACGGACCACGAATGAACATACATAACATTATTCGACTGTAGAGAATATTTGAAATGTCCTTGCCACCATTAAATAGAATTAAGTTAGCCAAATTTAGATGAATCTTGCCTGCCCAGGAGAAAATTAGGAACTTCGGCGTCGGTCTTCAAATTATTCTCTGCTTTCAGCCGTCTCCATCTTTCAAAGGCATGTCCTATACAGATCCTTCTTTTGTTTCTGACTTCGTCACGACCTATTTCGGAATCATAACGAGGTCTTTTAGGTTTAGTAACGTCAGACATTTGTGCTCCGAAACTCTGGTAGCTGCAGCTCAGTGGTAACTGGCAACTTGGATGCCGAAATGCTACTGACTTCGTGATTGGGAGATAGGTGGAGGGCGGCACAACAGGCCAAAACACAAAGTGTCAACATAAACATTAGTTGTGGGCTGCAACTTCACTTTTGTAATGAGAATATTCTGGCTGGACTACTGTTGTCAGGAATATAGGTATTTGAAATTAACATCATTTCTTAATGTCTGGTGATATATCAGGGCCATTTCATGATTAATCAATATATATTTCTTACATATTGCTCCTTTATGTAACGTGAGAGGAATTAAATTTCGCAGCCAATTAATATATTTAGTTGTAATGCTGTGTAGATGACGGAGCCATTTATGATTTTTCAGGAGATACAATGGTTAGACATTGAACAGCAGGAAGGGGAAAACAGCCATATAGCTCTGATCAAACAACCATACCTGGGATTAACCAAGCAATTCATTTAATTCATGGCCTATAGATGTGGACTGATATTTACATAACTTAAACAGCCATTGTGTGCCTGACTGCAGAGAGAGTACCAGCAATGATACAGTTGAATTTGGACTGTGAAACATGCTTAATTTACATCAGTGTACTGCAGTCCTAAATGACGTCCCCTCTCGACTTTTAATTGCAGATATTAGGGGTGGAAAAATATTGAAGTTCCCCAGAAAAAAAAAAAAAAAAAAGGCTTTACATTTGAAGACTCAGAACGTAATTACTGAACAAACCAGTGTCATTCCTATTAATATAAATACTGTAAGCAGTAGGGAAAGCAGTGTGTTTAACTGAAGAAAGACGGGCAGAGCTTTGCAAGATAAGTCTCAAAAGCGTGATTAGTGTACGAAACAGTCTAAAATTCCTGGAGCCCAAACTACTTTTGTGTTATCCTCAGAGACAGCAATTTAATTTGGCAATGCGCAAAACACTTATGTTGGATAGTTGCTAATAAACAGTAAATTACAGCTCAAAAAAAAAAAAAAAAAAAAAAAAAAAAAAAATGTATATCATGAGTTAAATAAAGCTGCCCTTGTTTCTGATGACTAACCCCGGTGCTTCCTTTCGTTCCCTGGAGCTGTGACTTACAGCTAAACTCATAACGAAGTGTAGCATCCTCCTGAAATCAGAGATACAGTAGAGGTAATATTACAGGCAATGGACACTTTTCCTCTCAGTTGACCTTGGACATGTTTGAGACGCTGTGAGGTACTGTTCTGGAACCAAATGCGAGACCAGGAAGTAGCAGCAAAAAGTGATTTACTGTAGTTAGGGGGTTCACCCCCAGGGCAAAAAGCAACGGTACAGAGTCCACAATCCAAAATCACAATCCAGTAGGGCAGAATCCGAGTCGATAACCAGGGCAGCAATAACAGTACTCGTGGTCGGGCAAAAACAGGTTCGGTACACAGACACAGGAATGTCAGAGAAGCAAAAGACAAAATCCAGTGGGCGTAATCCAAACCGTAACCAGGGCAGCAAACACAAAACTCGTAGTCGGGCAAAAAGGGTTCGAAAACAGATGCAGACAAAAGTACAAAAGAGCAGAGCCAAAAATCGTTAGTCGGGCGGTCCAGTCAGAAGATAACACTATGAGTACAAGGCGAATGATAGAAGAAACATTCTGACAGCGAACTGCAGTGAGAAGACAGCTTAAATACATTCAAGGGAAGTCACATGCTATGATTAGGATCAGGTGAAGAGGATCAGACTAATTACAAAGGAGGGAACATGAGGGAGAACCTAATCACATGAAATTGGCAAAAGCCAAAACGCGGACAGGTAACACGAGACAACCTATGACAAAACATACAGCTCCGGTTAGGGAGTTCTAATGTGCACAGATAATGAGAGGTAGGACAGAGTGGAGCAGGTGCGGAGAATCCGCTGAATTGCAGGAGAGACAAAGTGAAGGCAAGAGGCGGAGACTAGAACAGGGCGAGTGCTGAGAGCTTGTTAATCAATTAGTAAGTGCAGCTATACAATCCCTAGTGCTCGTTAGTAAGTTAGTATTATATACAATGTTAGTTTGGGTTAGTAACTTTAACAAAAACAACAAACTGTTAGTATTGGTTAGTAATATAGCAAAGAGAGGCGAAAGAAGCAAACGCGATTGGAAGGAATGTTTGAAACCCAGAAACCATGAAATCACCTAAGCATGTGACATGCAGGACTGGGGAGAAGCTGTAACTTAACAAAAGACCAGACAGGGGAGACAAAGTGCAATGCAGGGCATGAACAAAAACATGGACCGGAATCTGACAGAATAGTGGATGGGAATGGCAAAAACGAAAACATGGCAAAGTACAAAAAACTAAACAGAACATAGCAAAACCTAATAGACATAATCATAAACATAACAGGGAATGGAAAAAACATAACAAGCATGGCAGAATCAAGACAGGGCAGAATCATAACAGACGCATTACTCAAGAACTTAACATTTAATTTGTATTCTTTTAGTGTCTTTCTGAAGTTGATTTTTATACTGGTTACATTTCACATTGTTCCATGTTGAATGCGTTTCATCATTTTTTGGACTAAAATACTTTGAATGGTATATTCGCTAACTAATTGTTGGCGTTAAGTAGAGGAATAGCCAATATAATCATTTTGTATTTGCATATAGGGTGTGCCTCCAGAAAGGTCTGTAGTCACTGCTGGCTCTTCCTTCTCTCTTTTTTTTTTTTAAAATAAATTTGGCATCTCCAATCCCACCCGAATCTGGAGTGCCCAATTGGGGAACTATGAACAAGGCTTTATCGTATGCGACCAATTGTTCCAATTCAGGAGAAAAGGACGGTTCACGGCTCTCCTCCGAAGCACGTGCCCGTCAACTACTGCTTTTTTTACACTCATTGGTTTAATCCTCGCAAGTTCAGAATGAGGGCACAGGATACCCGAACATAAACAAGCTTAGAATCTTCCTGATGAGCGCCCGGCTGGCCAACAGGAGGCGCTCAAGCAACGAACAAAGCAACCATTTTTATATTACCCTTCCCGGCAGACCCTTCCCAATTTGCATCCCTGTAGCGCAATGACCAATTGTGCACTACTCTGAGAAAGCTGCCAACTTCTGCCGGTTGGTACGACCGGGGCCGTGATAGTCACTTCTGCTCCGCAATGCGGTGCTTTAACCGAGTGAGCTATCCGGCAGCTTAGGCTCTTCCTTTAACTTCCTTATGCTGGCATAATGAGTTTAAATATTTAAATCAGAAAAAAAAATGGTCACTTCACCTTGAATTGACAGTTCATGCATGTTCATAAAATGTTTAAGGCATTTGGTTGATTCAAACAATTTATGTTTTTTCATCAATGCCAACGGTTACAGTTATGTTAATTGTTTTCTCTTTGTATATTACAGTCATATCAGAGCTTAAAATATTTGCCTATCACTCACTTCACGTTCTGTTTTTGTTTTGTGAACTCACTTTCTCAACCTTACGTAGAACGAATTTGCAATTTAACAGACAATCACAAGCATACATCTCATGTGCTTACTTTATGTGGCTCAGGGGAAGGGCTTCGGCAGCAGATGCAGGGCAAGTTATTAAGGCATGGTAGCTGCTTAACCTTGGAGATGCTGAGTAGGGGTTCAATGCTGCAACTGAGGTCCATGATTGCGAAGGCAATAAATTCAAAGATGCAGATGCCTTTCAACTCATTGAAATATATGAACGGCATGATAGCAGCTATAGGCAGGTAATGAAACACTATGATGGCCAGAGTGCTTTGCACTGTTCTTTGGGCTTTCTTTTTCATGGGGCTAATCTTCTCCTTGCCCAGGACTGACTTCCTCAGATTCCTCATGATAGAAATGTTGCAGAAAACCATGATTATGCTGATGGTCAGGATCATTCCAATGAAGAGGAGACCTGTGAATAATTTCATCCACATCCTCATGAAGCCATAGGCTATCATTAGTGGCCAAACAAGCACGAGAAAAGCAACTCTGATCTTGTTATCCTTGATGCGGGAGAACACAATGGGATGGACCACGGCCACAAAGCGGTCCAGGCAAATGCAGGTGAGGAAGAGAGGGGAGGTGTCTTTCATCCCAAATATAAAATCATTAAAATATACATTGACTTTCTGATTCAAAAATATGACGGAAAAGTAGTTCAGGGGCATAATCAGGGAGTAGAGGGCATCTACAATGGCCAGGTTTACAAAGAAGACATCGGAGGTGGAAGAGTCAATCTCCTTTCTGGCCACCAGCCAAAGTACCATGATATTGGCAGGGTAGCCCATAAAAAGGTTGATAACAAAGGCAATATATTGAATCACAAACACATAAAATGGTAATCTACATGTTATATTCACACTAAAGAGTTGGAAACTGGATCCTGAAGAGGAGTGGTTGAACGGTAGAATGGAGTTGATGGCAGAGCTGTTCATTTTGGCTTTTATTTACCAAGCAGATCTGAGGGTTGATGTCTTGAGAAAAAAAGAGTGAATATAAGTTAAATGGTCAAGCCTAACTGAACAGAGCAAGGGTCCTCACACTTAAACTGACTGCAAGGCTAAATTATGTTCTTATATTTATGCTGATTCCTGCATTATTTTACATCATTGTTTTCTCCAAAGTATTTCTCATCATAACACATTTACTGCAAAAAATACCGATGACAACACTCTTATGCTGGCCAATTTGCACAAAATCAAGCTCCCTCTATTGATAAATAAATTATTCATGTGAAGGGAGCTTTGCAGAATTTTGTAGTATTGTGGCTGTGAGGGATAATGATTTTCTGGGAAGACGGCCTCCATGCTGGAAAAACTACCTCTCCTCTGAGCAACCGCTCTTTACTCTTAGAAACTGCACAGCTGCTTCCCGAGATTGGAGACAGTGTTCCCAGAAGACTAGGTTTGCCCTTTGGGTTCACTGTATTACAGTCTGCAACAGGCTCTCACTCAAGCACAGCTTAAGAAATGAAAGAGTGGTTCATCAGCTTGAAAGAAAGAATAAGTGACTCACCTGAGAAACTGCAGTGGCTCAGCATACACTCCTTAAGGTCAGACAGGCCAGTGGGCAACAGTATCCTGATCACCTGTGTCCAGGAGGGTTATGTTTTTATTCAATATAGTTCTAGTTCATGTAAATGTGTAAATTTGTGTGGTATGCAAGCAGTGCAGCCTCTAGCCAATCACAAATCCAGTGAGGGAGCAATAGCACAATACCCTGTCACCACAGGATTATATTTGAGGATGGGTGGGTGTGCCAAAAGTTTTGCGTAAATAGGGGTGAGATTTGGGGCGCGGGTTTGATTTGTGACATACAGCTATGCAGTAAAACAGAGGACGGGCAAAAAGAAGGGGTAAATGAGTGCCCCCCTATCCCTGTTCTAACAATATATTATTTGTCAGTGATGCAATCCAAGAAGTGCATCCCAGACAAACAAGTGACGCAATGCAGTCAGCCAGCTGGAGCACAAGTGAGACTGTAACCTGCTGTAAGGTCTTACACATGAAACTACAAGGTTCATCAAAGCACACTCAAACAATTATCTTTCATCCTCACAAAGAAAGGAAATTGAGCCCTCAGTTTCAGTAAATGTATTTCTGAAGATAATACTAGGTACATTAATGATGGTTTGACTTCCATTTAAATGTTTGGCAATAAGGAAGTTGGAGTTAACAAGTTATTTTCTTTACTTTCACGGCATAGACTTCACTAAAGCTTGGCATCTGTACCAGGAGATCTATTGTCCTGTATGTTTTCATGCCAATCCTTAGACAGGAGAACATAATCAAAGGTGTGAGATCTCACACTGCTGATGAGTAGAGTCAGGTGTATTGGGGTTGAGTTGATAAATCAAATCAATTCAAACTTTATTTATATAGCACTTTTCATACAAAGAATGTAGCACAAAGTGCTTAACATATTAAAAACAAGACAGAAAACAAAACCTCTTCCCCCTCAGGCACCCACTTTCCCTCCCTCAACTTGTCCCACCCCGGCAGAGAGTTAGTCAGGTAAGAGGATGAGGAAATGTCATCATGGGGGGCCGTCCACTCCAAGAGCTGATCGCAGCCCATAGCTGCAGAGATGCCGTCACGGAGGTCACCCCACTCCCAACAGAGGGAGGAGTCAACAGCACAACCATAAAGTTGTTGATGTAATCCCCCCCACCCCCACCACAGGCCAGAGGATTCAGGAAGACCCCCACAACAACACCTCCACAGCCAGAGCCAATCACAGCTCCCAGCGCAGACAGCCCCCAGGGAGGATACACTAGAGCTAATTAAAACATTTAAACTGACAGTATAAAACTTTAAATAGTAATTAATAATTTAAGAAAATAATTAATAATAAGATAAAATACAAGTGTTTAAAAGCCGAGAGAAAAAATGAATGAATAAGAGTATATTAATAAAAAATATATAAAGGGATAGATAGGTAGATAAATAAATTAATAAAATTGTATATCAGAATTAATCAAATGCTATGCTACAAAGGTAGGTCTTGAGCCTCCTTTTAAAAATCTCAATGCTCTGTGCAGCCCTCAAGTCCTCCTGCAGGCTGTTGCACAGACACGGGCCATAAAATTGAAATGATGTCTCACCATGTGTTTTTGTTCTGATTTTTGGAATAGTGAAAAGGCCAGTACTGGAGGACCTCATGGTCCGCGAGGGTTCGTAAGGTAAAAGCAAATCAGATAAATAAGAGGATTCAAGACTATTCAGACATTTAAAAATCAATAAAAGCACTTTGAAATTGATCCTGAAATACACTGCAAGCCAATGCAGAGACCTTAAAACTGGTTTGATATGATCTCGCTTTCCTCATCAGCACATGTGCTGCTGAATTTTGAAGTAGTTGAAGGTGAGAAATAGTCTTTTTGGGAAGGCCAGAAAGAAGAGCACTGCAGTAGTCAATACGGCTGGAAATAAAGGCATGCATCAGTGTCTCAGTGTTTCCTTGAGAGAGAAACGGGCAGGCTCTGCCGATGTTCTTAAGATGGAATAATCCAGTTTTTGTTATTTTTTTAATATGTGGGATAAAACTAAGCTCAGAGTCAAAGATGATGCCCAGGGTTTTCACCTCTTGAGCTGGTTCTAAGAATAGTAATTTTACTTATGGAGCAAGTTTCTCTTTCTGAGCTTTAGGATCAGTAATTAAGACTTCAGTTTTGTCCTGGTTGAGCTGTAAAAAATTTTCTGACATCCAGGACTTGACGTCTGAGATACAATTTGACAGGGCATCAATTTGTCCTGGGTCATCAGGAGACAGGGAGATGTAGAGCTGTGTGTCATCAGCATAACTGAAAATGGATGCTGTGCCTCCTTATGATATTTCCAAGTGGGAGCATGTAAAGATTAAAAAGTGTGGGACCTAAAATTGAGCCTTGTGGCACTCCACAGTTCATTCTGTGGCACTTTGAGGAGCAAGTATCCATAGTTACTACAAATTTTCTTTCTGGAAGATAGGAAGAGAACGAATTGAAAACAGTACCAGAGAGGCCAACCAGGTTACGGTGTCAATCTAAGAGAATTTGGTGATCCACTGTATCAAAATCAGCGCTTAGATCCAGTAGAACCAGAATGGAAAGTTTTTTCATGTCCATATCATTCCTTCGTTAATTAGCAGTCCTTAAAGGTTACCAATTATGCCATTTTTCCAAGTTTTTATTTTGGTCTTTGACTCCCCTAGAGTACTCCTGATCGCGCAAAGTAAAAAAAAGGGTTCTTATTTCGCTCATACTACCATCCTCAAAAAACCCCATTTGTAGTCCACTGCGGTCTCTGCCTGAAACGCCTTACTGGGGTGGCTCTTCCTCTATAGCCCCCACTCCCCTTGTGCCCAGTTTCTTCTGACTGGCCAGCTCTGTGGAGGGCGGAGTTGGGCGGGACGAGGCAGCAGAATGCAGTTTTCCGTGTCCCTCTCCCCAGAGTGAAACTTAAGACACGGCTGCCATCTGATAAGGAAACGAAGGGCAAATTCCGCAATCTAACGCAGTACATGTGTATCGATCTAATGAAATGAACTTGTTCTCATAAACGCAGCGCCGAAAGTGGAGGACGCACTGCAAAAGTCTGGCAGCTCAAGCATGAATTTGCTATCGGCTACAGTTTGCTACGGCGACAGTGGTTAGTACAGCGGTTCTTTTTCTCTAGCTAGGATGCAGGAAAAGCTAGAATCCACCTTATTTAGACACATTTGTAGAACGGATCGACATGCCCAAGTGTTGACCGGAGACCGTAGAAATCCGGTGGGTCTGAGTTTAGAGGGAAACATGGACAGTGAGGAGCAGCTAAAAGTGGATCAACAGCTTATGGACTGCTTCGGTGTGTATTAGGACCTGCTGGTTCGTGTGCATAGCTGTGGTGTGTTGTTAGCATGGAGAAACGAACAGCTTCTGTGCTGGTACATGACGGAGGGGCGAAAGCTCCAGGCTAAACGGCCTTTTCGGAAATTGCCCGTGGTAATGGTTTACTTATTGCTTCGGAATGACCAGCTTTTCCTCGCGGAAAATGGGCGAGTTATGGATAGTGCCGAGAGCGAGATAGAGCTCCGGTTATGTCATGAACATAATACAGGTTTTACAGACCGGTAGTTCGTTCCGTTTGCGTGAACCGTTGCTTATGTGGAGCTAGCGAATCGATCACTTTTACAGGAAAGAATTTAATATTCAATCGATGGCAATGCAGAGAAATCGTTTGTTCCACACCGGACACGTTATAGCCTGTGCGCTTCCCTATTGCTTTCACCGGTAGCATCAGAGAGCTTGCCCAGACATTGGAGATGTATCAGGCTGATCTCGGTCATGGATAAGTAAAGCGATCGTTCCACAAGCACCCAAAAACGCACCCCAAGCTCTGCAAAACCTACGTCTGGTCTAACTGCAGCCCAACTCAGCAGACACATACAGCACCTCTCCGGTTAGCTTCAACTGTAGTGGCTACAATCAGGCAACGTTATGATGAAACTCTCACATTGATGCTTACCGAAGTAACACAAGCATACCGATCAGAATTATTGCATATAAGTTAACCAGGAGCATTTTTAATTAGCAGAGCATGCGAACTAACAAGCAGTAGCTGATAAGCGGTCATGACTTTGAATGTAATCTGTCGCGCAAAAAATTCGTTTCTTGTCCAGTGTGAAAGCTGCTAAACGCGCCCTTACCGCGTGTATTCGTATCTTTGCATTGACTTTGAATGTAGGCAAATCTGTCCCGCGAATAATTTGTTTCGTGTCCAATGTGAAAGCAGCTTTATGGATAGTACACGACAGCTAGAGAGAGCTCGGTTATGTTATGAACATAATACAGGTTTTGCAGACCGTAAGTTCTGTTAGCGTGGACAAGTTGCTTATGTGGAGCCAGCAAATCGATCACTTCTACCGGAAAGAATTACGTATTTGATCTCCGCCTTTTTCGGCTTTTTATTAGCCACAACAATTTCTAAAGGGGGATGAAATTATGTTATGGTAGTGCAGAGAAATCATTTGTAAACCGGTAGAGCTTCTGCGTTTCGCATTGCTTTCACGGTAGCACCAGAGAGCTTGCTCAGACATTTGTGAAGTATCTGGCTGATCCCGGTCATGGATAAGTGAAGCGATCACTAACTGTAGTGGCTACAATCGGGCAACGTTATGATGAAACTGCCACATTGATGCTTACCGAAGTAACACAAGCATACCGATCAGAATTACTGCATCTAAGTTAACCAGGAGCATTTATAATTAGCACGGCACGGAAACTAACATGCAGGAGCTGGTACCCGAGCGGTCATAACAACCACAGAGAAAAACCCTTGCAATACAGGTTTTACAGACGGCAAGTTCTGTTACTGTGAACAGTTGTACCAAGCATCCAAATTACAAACAAGTATTAAAAGTTAGCTTCAAATGAGGTTTATGATCACACACCTTCTGTAGAATTTCCCGATATCACTCTTGCATATTTAGGACACAAACATTAGCAAAAGTAACATGGCTACGTTAGCCGCTGTGCTACAGCCACAATCAAGTGGCTATCATCTCAGGTTTGCTTATGCAGTAAAAGCAACTTACAGCTTCTGTGTCTGTGAGTCATGGACAGTCGCGACCAATACAGGCTTTATCTTCAGGTATTTTACAAAGCCTGTGTTTGAGGCCAGTTGTTAGCGCTAACTATCGCTAGCAGTCCTGCTAGCCACCCGTACCACGTTTGCTTCACTTACAATATTTGCTGTTATATCATTACTTACAGCTTGTGGCTCCGAGTGCTTGATCGATGCAGCTGCTTCAGGTTTGAGAAGCAGCTGAAACGTTTATCCTGTGTCGAATTATCCTTTATTGATAAAGCTGTCTTTGGTGAAATGCTGAGCACAATCAGCTAACGTTCCCTTTGGCCGAGGCTATTTGCTGCCAGCAAACAAAAAAGCTACCCACTGATTTCTGGTGGCATCGTCTTTTGGAAGAGAAATAAGTGTTTTTCTTCGCGTCCAAAAGTAAACGGACAAGCAGCTTTGGGAGAGATACTGACAAAACTGCACCTCAAATGATATTTGGTTCTAATTTTGTATTTACAAAAGTGTCGACGCTACTAAGGCATAGTATGATCTGCCGTTGTTAGTGCCTGCTGGAATAGTGTCTGGTGTGGGCCGTTCCAGCGCAGTGATTGGCTCTGGCTAGGTCTGTACTAACTGGACGGCACAACCTGACGTCAGGTTTTGCCCAGATCTCGTGAAGATCTCTGGAGGAGCTGTTGAGAGAGGAAATCACGTTCTTGGATTACAGCAAAACCCCTGTATCTTATGTTTAGAAACTTTTCAGTGGTTGAGTATGGACAACTAACATCATAACATTACTAATATGTATTAAAAGCAGGATCAGCATCATAAGTCCCCTTTAAGAGGGCTGTCTCGGTACTGTGGTTTGTCCTAAAACCAGATTGACATTTTTCAAAAATGTTAAATTTGTTGATAAAATCATTTAGCTGAATAAGAATAAGTTTTTCTTAAATTTTGCTTAAAAATGATAAGTTGGATACTGGTCTGTAGTTATTAAGTATG
The DNA here is from genome assembly GCA_029692085.1 of Gymnothorax javanicus. Taxonomy (NCBI): domain Eukaryota; kingdom Metazoa; phylum Chordata; class Actinopteri; order Anguilliformes; family Muraenidae; genus Gymnothorax; species Gymnothorax javanicus. The sequence continues at coordinate 19,993,165 of CM056200.1, read as the reverse complement.
GCAGCATCTAAGTTACTAATCTTCAGAAGGGGTTTGACTATTGCGGTCTTGAAAGTAGTGGGGAAGACGCCCGTCTGAAGAGAGTAATTCATGATAGTTAAAAGATCATCCTCAAAGAAACCATAAAATGTTTTAAAAAGTGATGTGGGAATTGGGCCTAAAAAGCAGTTTGTTGGGTTTACTTGGAAGAAAACTCATCCAAGTGTCTCAGCATCAACCAGAACAAAACTCTGTAGCGTTTCCTAGGGTAAAAGCAAAGGTTCAGATCAGTGGCGGCTGGTGCCAAAAATTTTGGGGGGGGGGGGCGAAATTTACCTTGGCGCAGCACACCTGACAGCTGCTTTGATGTCGACACAGTCAGTTATTAAGAGGGAAAATGTAGCCTATAGATTTTATCAGGGTTTGTACCCTTTTTTATTATGAATTGAGGATGTATCCCCTGTGTCCACATGTCCACAGATAACTGTATCTGTCCTGACTTTACTTACAGATTGATTGTAAAGGCGGTCATGTTAAAGATAGTCCACCAACTAACTGGGATTTTGATGTTTTGTAAAGATGCAAACAATAAATGGAACATAGTTAAACAGAAAAACAAAAAAAACAAAACACAAATCTAAAAACACAGCACTGTAATGCTGTCTACAGGCTTCGTACACCTTTTACAAAGTGAAATTCAAGCACTTTTCAAGGATTTTCAAGGTGTATTTTCATACTTTTCCAGCACCTTACAGCTGTGGGAAATTACATATTTATATACATAAATGACAGATTTCATAAAAAGTGTGACCAAGAGGTCCCACTGTACTTAACAGGATGAAATTATAAATTAATGGTATATATGTGGTTTATTTCATTGATAACATAAAAACAAATGTTAACAGGAAGTTTTAGAAAAGAAGAGAATAAAAGTCCGCACACTGTTTAAGTTGCGACGAAGGCCACGTTGGGCGAAACGTTGTGCAAGGAATTAAGTCTTCTGGGAGCAACTTAAACAGTGTGCAGACTTTTATTCTCTTCTTTTCTACTGTTTTTTTGGGTCCTGCACCTGTGATATCTGATTTTGGATGTGCGTGCATTTATTCTATTTTTACGGGAAGTTTTAGACCTGGATCACAGCAATTTTTGTAAAAAAGTGAATTTAAAAATTCGGTCTTGTTGCCAATGTTACATGGACGGAAAATTAGTTTTCACAGGACGGAACTCAAACGGTGACAAGATTGTCTGAGCCAACGCCAATAAAAGCACAATGAGCAGAGAAAAGGGAAGGCACACCAGTGACCAACCCGCTAATCCACAATAAGCAGGGCTTTGTTAAAGCCTGTATATCTACTCTTGAACACTGATCTGAAAGGCACAGTTTTTACCCGGGATTATTTTGTGGCAATAAAATTCATACGCTGGATAATTAGTCAATCCCGCCCACTCATTTCCAAGTTCCTCATCCACCTTGGAGTTCTGAGAGGAAGGAGGGACACTTTTTTGGGCCACCCTGTAGTATGGATGTGCCAACCCCTTTAAGTCAAACCAAGGTTGGCTTGATTCATCCAGGGATTGGAGTCAACTCATCCATATAATACACAGTGTTCAAACTCGGCTTGCTTGTGAAAATTCAATAACTGATCCGGGTGTGCCATCTAGTGATAGAATATTGTAACTGCGTGCATAAATCTGCAAAGCATGTCCACTGGCAGACACATCTGCACAAAAGGGTTTAAAGGGGACCTATTTTGCGATTTTCCAAGGTTATATTTTAATCTTGGACTCCCCTAGAGTACTCCTGATCATTCAAAGTCCAAAACAGGGTCCTTATTTAGCTCATACTGCCATCCTCAAAAACCCCATTTATGCATCAAAATCAGACAACTGTTGATCCCTGGGGAAAAGTGAGCGTCATTACTGCTGCTCTCATACATTCATATTATATATTTTTTTCTTTCATCACAGTGCAATCTTATATAGCATCATTATGCAGTATTTGTTCTGACTTTAAGTACTGAGGAAAATTGAGCAATGTTGTGTTGCATCAAGAAATTTAAGGTTATTTCTATTTAATTATTGGACATTTTATTCATTAACATAAATAGCACACTTTCTGTGATGGTAAAATTGGTGTAAAAGGTAAAAATCAGAATTTCAAAAAATTTAAACGGAAAAATTGAATTTGGGAAAAAATAAAACGGATTTCATAGGGCCCTAGATCAGCTCGATACCCTTGTTCCTCTGTCGGAAACCCCTGTATTCCAGTAGCCGCAGTGTTTTCTTTAGCTACACAATCTTACTGGCGCGTTCCAAACAGACATGAGCAACTGCAGCTTTATGCACACAAAGTAGTGCTCTGTTCTACATGGGCAAACAAATACATTGATAACTTACAGGATGGTAAATCCCCTTGATCTAAAGCTGACCCCCTGGCGGCATCGGCGTAGCACATATTTCCTGTCGCCCTGTTAACCTCTCAGTTGTGAATTTGAGGGAAGAGTCATAGTTAAGGTCCATGTGTATTTTACCTGCGAAAAAGCATTATATTACAGCGGTAACATGGTGTTTATAAACTTAAGGAGAAAACCAAGTACGTTTACATGCATAGCTAAGTCGAGCTACGGTAATAGCTCAATTAGGCCATGCAGTCGGACTACTGTTTGTCCCAGTTTACATGCGCAGGATGTAATTCGATAAATTGACCGAAGCATGCCCGTCTTTGCTGTAATATAGGTGGCGATATGCCTTTCAGCTTGTTCGTGTCGCATCTTTCTCTGATTGACCTATTACTTCACAGACCAAACATTTGACAAACAATTTAGCAAGCGAAAAACTAGTAGAATGTCGAGTGCATTGACTGTATAAAATCGAGTGACGAGAACATGGACAACCTTGCAGCTCTGTACATGTAATATGGACTGTCGGCTTTTCTTTTCATATCATTAAGATGCACGCTATCACCGGTGGTTATCGCGTTAGCTGAAGCTTGGCTGTAACGCTGCGTGCCCTTTCTACCACCCCAAAGTGCATTTCCCAGAAGTGTAGTTGCTAGCAACAAACATAATTCGTCCATTGACAGTATGAGGTTCCAACTATGTACGTTAGCATCTGTGCTATCGCGAAATGCACCCCCGGGCTTCCCGTGCATGTTGGACGCGGGTCAGGAGTAATGACTGGTGGGAGAGTGTCCTTTTTCCGATGGCAAGTGGAAGATAAATTTTTGAAGAACGCGCAAGTCATTCGATAAATCAGGCAGATTAATGGCAGAAGTTAAGAGACCTCAAGGCGTTACTGTTCAAGCACCAATGCCCTTGCAGACGAGGATTGTAACTGTTCAGTGCAAACTTGCGAGTTAGTTAAGGCTCAGAGCTGTCGCTAAGCAGTTTGGCGTTTACATGTCCACAAGACTACCGGGTCAAATGCCTGTACGAAGAAAGTGGAGCATGCTTAGAGCGCATAGTCCAATTCGGTTCAGTTCAAGCAAATACATGCAGGCATAATGCGACTATTTGCCGCATTATCCAGGTGTGTTGGTCGGTTTATGAGAAATTCAATTTAGCGCGATTCCAGTTGGACTAACATGTTTACATGCGTTTTAACCCATGACAATTTGATTTCCTTTACTGTTATGTAAAAACATTGTACAGTAATCACACTGTACAATAAGGGGACAGGTCGTTTGCTTTAGTAATGCTGTACTAATGAAGGACTTGATGATATACTATATTAATTATTGCTGGATGTATCCTGAATGAATGTTTCTGAACATTTAATGATCAAGTCTTTGTGACTTCGTGTGATTTATTCATATGTAAAGAGAAACAAAACCCCCAAACCACTTTTTAAAAGCCTACAAGGAATGTTTTTCAATATGTTGACGTAATGCTGATGGATTCAGGTCCAAGGCTTTACATTTTTGCCCTCAACTGGTTGAAATGCTGCTATTGCAATTGAATTTTTCTATTGGCTGATCTGGTGGCAAGTGAGGTATGTGGTGCAAGTTGTCATCATCATACGGGTTGGGTTTTTTCTGCATTTTGATTTTTTTGTAAAACCGTTAAAATGTACCTCCTCCACGATGGTTTGTCTGCTTTATGCAAAACGTGGTTCACAGAATCTGAAGACCATTATCTTAAGATATTATATCAAGACAGTTGCTGCTTTAGCCCTGATAAACTAATACATTTTGTGGGTGAGAATTCAATTTGTTTAATGGGGTGAAAAAAACATGAGAATTTACATCAACAGGAAAAGAAGCTGATACCTACAAAATAGGTGGCACTATAGCAAACAACTGGTCAGATTGCCGATATCACTTGTCCAAGTTCAAATTTTGCCTTTTGTGTCGTGGACAAATGCCCTAATAAATTCCAAGGAAAAAAAGATGGCACAAACAGGATGGCCACCATCAGCCAGACCATCATTAAACTTGCCATGAATATGTGCCATAAATTGGAAATTGTTTAAAGGGGACCTATTTTGCTATTTTTCCAAGTTTATATTTTGGTCTTTGACTCCCCTAGAGTACTCCTGATTGCGCAAAGTAAAAAAAGGGTATTTATTTCGCTCATACTGCCATCCTCAAAAAACTGCATTTGTAGTACATTGTAGTCTCTGCCTGAAACGCCTCACTGGGGTGGCTCTTCCGCTATGGCCCCCACTCCCCGTATACCCACTTTCTTCTGACTGGCCAGCTCTGTGGAGGGCGGAGTTGGGCGGGACGAGGCTGCAGAGCGCAGTTTTCCGTGTCCGGCTCCCCAGAGTGAAACCTGAGACACGTCTGCAATCTGATAAGGAAGCGGCGGGCAAATTCCGCGATCTAACGTTATACTTGAATATAGATCTAATGACATGATCTTGTTCTAACAAACGCAGCAGTGAAAGTGGAGGACGCAGTGCGAATATCTGCCAGCGCAAGCTCAAATTTGCTATCGGCTACAGTTTGCTACAGCAACAGTTGGTAAGTACCGCGGTTTTTCTGCTCCTAGCTAGGATGCAGGGGAAGCTAGAATCCACCCCATATAGACACATTTGTAGAACGGGTCGACATGCCCAAGTGTAGACCGGAGACCGTAGAAATCCGGTGGGTCTGAGTTTAGAGGGAAACATGGACAGTGAGGAGCAGCTAAAAGTTGACTAACAGCTTATGGGCTGCTTCGGTGTGTATTAGGACCTGCTGGGTCGTGTGCATAGCTGTGGTGTGTTGTTAGCGTGGAGCAACGAACAGCTTCTGCGCTGGAATATGACGGAGGGGCGAAAGCTCCAAGCTAAACGGCCTTTTCGGAAATTGCCCGTGGTAATGGTTTACTTACTGCGTCGGAATGACCAGCTTTTCCTCGCGGAGAATGGGTGCGTTATGGATTGTGCGCGAGAGCAAGCTAGAGCTCCGGTTATGTTATGAGCATAATACAGGTTTTACAGACCATAAGTTCCATCTGCGTGAACCGTTGCTTATGTGGAGCTAGCGAATCGATAACTTTTACAGGAAAGAATTTAATATTCAATCGATGGCAATGCAGAGAAATCGTTTGTTACACACCGGACACGTTATAGCCTGTGCGCTTCCTTATTGCTTTCACCGGTAGCATCAGAGAGCTTGCTCAGACATTAGGGATGTATCAGGCTGACCCCGGTCATGGATAAGTAAAGCGATCATTTCACAAGCACCCAAAAACTTACCCCAAGCTTTGCAAAACCTACATCTGGCCTAACTGCAGCCGAACTCGGCAGACACATACAGCACCTCTCCGGTTAGCTTCAACTGTAGTGGCTCCAGTCAGGCAACGTTATGATGAAACTGTCACATTGATGCTTACCGAAGTAACACAAGCATACCGATCAGAATCGCTGCATATAAGTAAACCAGGAGCATTTTTAATTAGCAGAGCAGGGGAATTAACATGCAGTAGCTGATAAGTGGTCATGACTTTGAATGTAATCTGTCGCGCGAAAAATTCGTTTCGTGACCGATGTGAAAGCAGCTTTATGGATAGTGCGCGACAGCTAGAGAGAGCTCGGTTATGTTATGAACATGATACAGGTTTTGCAAACCGTACGTTCCGTTAGCGCGGACAAGTTGCTTATGTGGAGCTAGCGAATCAATCACTTCTATAGGAAAGAATTACCTATTTAATCTCCACCTTTTTCGGCTTTTTATTAGCCACAACAATTTTTAAAGGGGGATGAAATTATGTCAAGGTAGTGCAGAGAAATCATTTGTAAACCGGTAGAGCTTCTGCGTGTCGCATTGCTTTCACGGTAGCACCAGAGAGCTTGCTCAGACATTTGTGAAGCATACTGCTGATCCCGGTCATGGATAAGTGAAGCGATCACTAACTGTAGAGGCTACAATCGGGCAACGTTATGATGAAACTGCCACATTGATGCTTACCGAAGTAACACAAGCATACCGATCAGAATTACTGCACATAAGTTAACCAGGAGCATTTTTAATTAGCACGACACGCGAACTATCATGCCGTAGCTGGTAACCGAGCGGTCATAACCACAGAGAAACCCTTGCAATACAGGTTTTACAGACAGCAAGTTCTGTTACTGTGAACAGTTGTACCAAGCATCCAAATTACAAACAAGTATTAAAAGTTAGCTTCAAATGAGGTTTATGTTCACACACCTTCTGTAGAATTTCCCGATATCACTCCTGCATATTTCGGACACAAACGTTAACAACAGTAACTTGGCTATGTTAGCCGCTGTGCTACAGCCACAATCAACTGGCTATCACGTCAGGTTGGCTTATGCAGTAAAAGCAACTTACAGCTTCTGTGTCTGTGAGTCACGGACAGTCGCGACCAATACAGGCTTTATCTTCAGATATTTTACAAAGCCTGCGTTTGAGGCCAGTTGTTAGTGCTAACTATCGCTAGCGGTCCTGCTAGCCACCCGTAACACGTTAGCTTCTTAGCCTTCTTAGCCTTTTGGACTTATTTGTTTTCCATTCTCTCTCATTTCTCTTCCTTTTTGGTCTTATTTCATCCTCAGAATCGGACATATGTTGTTCTGTGGGCGCTTCCATGTTTGAACTGGTGCTGCCATCTAGCGTCCACCAGTAAAATTAGTTGAAGAGGGGCCCAACTCCTGGACTTGGGCCATTCTTCAACTCAAAGCTAAAGAACTCACCTCAGTTAACAGCTTTATGCACTGGAGTTGGGCCTTTCTTCAGTTCATTTTCATAGGTCTTAACCCAATATACAAGATAGGCAGATAACCTGGATTTCTCAAAAAAATCATGGAGTTGGGCCCTTTTGTAACTCCATGATTCAATTCTCTTGATGCCGATACAAGAGAAATATACTATATGAGTTATACTATGTGTAGAGATAGCCCGACAGCTACCTCAATTTCTCTTGAAACTATTTCAGGAGAAATATGCTACAATATGATCTAGCGTGTCAGCAAGCTGGTAGAAGTATGATGAAACGAGATGAGCTTTTTTTTTTTTAAATATATTAATGAAGGTGAGAGTGGTGATAAATGAGATGGCGTAGAATAGTGTTGTGACGCTGATACCCTATGTGACTGGAAGAAGGCTAGACGACGCGTGAGCAGAAATGTGTGTAGGAGTGGAGATTAGTGTGTAGTATTAGGGCATGCAAACATTGCAACAGTTAATTACCAGACATATCTTACAACATTTGCGCATTAATTTTGCAGCTCCATAATGTCCTTGAATCCAGGGCGAAGGTATCAATTATACCCCAAAGAAGACCAACGTCCCATGGCCTTCAGTGTCGAGACAGACGCAACGGAAGCGGCGGTTGTGCTGCTCCAATACGGAAGGAGTGGAGAGTGCGGAGTTGAGGGGAGAGGCCAAAGCTAGCAAACTAGGTGAAGTCATGCAGCAAACCAAACTCTGCTTCCATGAGGAACAGATGTAGTTCGCTGGATATAGTCCATGGACCAGACTGTTCCGATGGTGGAGACTGGGCAGCACTTGGCAGAGGGTCAGATGGCGATGATGGCGAAGACCAGCAGCAGCATACTCAGGGCAGGGCCCCACCGCAGACATGGAGGGACACAAAACCAGGCAATTAGTGGAGAGCAGGAGGTGGAATCAGTGCTAGGAATATACCATGAAATAATTTTGTGTACTCAAAGCTGAGATAAAAATAAATGACCATGATTGCAAAATATGAAGATCATTCATGAATCTGAAAGCTGCTAAAATCCCCCAAAAAAAAAAAAAAAGAAAGAAAAGTGATGCCGGCATAACCCAAAGACCAGATTCTAATAACAGCATGCCTTTACAGCCAGAGACCATGTGGTCTTTATGGCTTTTGGATAACTAACTAGCAAACTTAAAGGCTATAGTACATTCTGAGCAGACAGAAACAAAGCTATTTTGAATGAAATGATGGGCAAGATGACCAAAGCGCAAGCTAGCTGGCTGACATAGGAAAAATACTGGTGAAGTATCAGCAAAATATCACCGCACCATAGCATTGCTGAGCGTGCGCAAGATCAGCCACATCTGAGGACGTGAGCTTGATATTGTCAAGCAACCGAAGGCATACTTCCCAAGCAAGTGATAACTTGCACAGCAATCATAATTCTACCCACTAGGGTACAAGTGCGTGTACAAAGATGCAAAAAAAAAAAAAAAAACTGCCAAATTATGGGGGGGAAAAAAACACAGCTTTGGCAATAGGAAAGGTAATACAAATATGATAGCAATTCATTTACAAACAAGGATGAGTATGACCTGCTTGATAACAGAAATTCCAGTGCCAACTGGAATGACTACGGAGTCCTGATCATTCCACAGCATAGGTGGAATTTTTGGTTGGAGCCACATCCACTTTTATTTTTTAACAATTGCTGAACGCTTCAGTTGCTAGCATTTGTTGTAGGTTCGTCACGCAGTGTATGCGATCCAATTTGCAAACTGTTACCTTAACTGAGCTCTGCTACCAATGGCAGCACCTGCTAGGGATAGACAATAACTAACTAAAGTGTAGTTACGGCATGACTATTGGAAACAAGTAGAATTCAAGCAGCATAGCAGCAATTGATTTAAGCATTCATGGCGATCACAATTGGTCCAGTCATTTAACAGCAGTAAGGCAACCATCATCTGAATAATGCTTAATCCATTTTAGCCACGGCTATTCAAATTATGAATACTACAACATGAACAATTTCCTGTGCCAAACATACCGCAGCTGATATTTAAAAGCCTTAAGTAAATCAAAGCCATGCAAGAATATATAAAACAACGCAAAGTACATCCATTTAATATTTCAATGAGAATAATGGGCATAAACGCGACTCGACATAAGCATTCCGATAGAAGCCATAATCAGGTTCAGCGCCACGGGAAGATAACCTTCATGATGCGTTTAGTTTGGCTTGCAACTCGTATACACTGACCGTGCGAAGAAACTAGCGAGCAACCTGTACATAAAGAAAATCAAAGTGACAATCCTTAACTCTTCGACAAGCAGTTGTGAATTAGGGACCGGTCATCCGTGCCAAGAACATATTTCTTACCAGCCGTGTTCGTGCTAACAGCAAATTGATTGGTGCATGACATTCGAAGTCTCATCACAAAAACTCTTTCCTAAGCTTCACTTATCCAGGAGTAAAAACGAAGAGAACTAGCAGCTCGGGTAACTTCACAAAAATGCGATATTACTGCACTGCCGCGACTTCCATGAAATGTTTGCACTCCCGCACACACTTGTTTGCAAGACATACACAGGCTCAATTAACACGTTGCCGAGTTAGGACAATACCGCAGTACACTCACTGCGTTTTAAAAGCATCCACATGCTTTCGACACCCGGAAAAGACCGCTTCCGAACAATGGCGATTCAAAATAGGCGAGCACATCGCAATTGTTGCCGTAGAAAAATTATTTAGCTACCAACAATGAGTGCCTTGCCAAGCGAGAACTGGAATTGACGAGCTTTCGTGGCTGCATCCGGATTAGCATGTGCTGCTCTAAATTTATGGTTTGACAAATGACACCAATTACACAAAAGATTCCTTCCGCAAACACATAGGGCAAGGTTTCGAAACAAGCCACATTTAGACAAATAAGCTCGCGCGAGCTGGCCTTCATAACTGAGCACTCCCAGCGCAGTAGAATAGCTAGGGCAAACATGACATCATACACCAGAGCAACATGAACCCCACCGAAGTGCGGTAGCCAATATAAACATTGTTATAGAAGTCTGCAGCGATAATGAATACCACGTACCTTTGTTTAGCGAGCGCACTGAGGAGCAGCTTCCCGAGGCGAGCTTAAGTAGAGTAGCATATTACCAGCCAAGCGATCAGGCAGCTAGGTCAGATGACTGTCGTGCACTCAGGTAGAAGCTGCTCCTCTGTTTGCAGGCTTGACTCCATGGCCTATCAGAACTTACATCAAGTCTTCATTAATTATTTTCTTGGTTTTCTTCCCATCCCTATAATGCCAGTTTTAAGTACTTTGCTATTGTCACCCTTCGGTGATCAGTCATTTCGTAATACTTACTTAATAATTCCAGGTTTATACATTGGTCTTGATTATTCAGTAAATGAATTGTGTGATTATTAATCTAGTCATCTTAAACACGGACAGCTTAAAAGCAATTATGTGTATAAGGGCCAGAGGCTTACGGCAAGCCATACCCAGCTTGCCTCCAGTACCAGGGGCATTCAGGTTCAGGGGGTTAAACACTTTCCAGTGTGTGGCACATAGCTATTCATGGCAAGTTTTCTGGCTGATGGTGGCCATCCTGTTTGTGCCATCTCCTTTTCCTTGGAATTTATCAGGGCATTTGACCACGACACAAAAGGCAAAATTTGAACTTGGACAAGTGATATTGGCGATCTGACCAGTTTTTTGCTATAGCGCCACTTATTGATTAATCTCCACTGAATTTTGTAGGTTTCAGCCTCTTTTCCTGTTGATGTAAATTCTCATGTTTCATGATGATTTGGCTTTTGCATTCAGGAGTTACACCCCATGAAACAAATTGAATTCTCACCCACAAAATGTATTAGTTTACCAGGGCTAAAGCAGTAACTGTCTTGATATACGACCTCAATTCCGAAATAGTTGGGACAAAGTGTAAATTGTGAATAAAATCAAAATGCAATGACTTTCAGATCACATGAGCCAATATGTCATTTACAATAGAACATAGATAACATTTCAAATGTTGAAACTGAGACATTTTACATTTTTGTCCACAAAATGAGCTTTTTTCAAATTTTCTGGCTGCAACAGGTCTCAAAAAAGTTGGGACACAGGCAAAAAAGGGCTGAAAAAGCAAAAAAGAGCTGAAAGAACATTTTGCAAGTAATTAAGTTAACTGGCATCAGGTGTGTAACATGATTGGCTATTAAAGGGATGTCTTAGAGAGGCTGAGTCTCTCAGAAGTAAAGATGGCCAGAAGCTCTCCAACCTGTGAAGGCTTGCGTAAAAAAAATTGTGGAATACTTTTAAAACAATGCTCCTCAATGTCAAATTGCAAAGGCTTTGAAGGTCTCATCTTCGACAGTGCATAACATCATCAAAAGATTCAGAGAAACTGGAAAAATTCCTGTGCGTAAGAGACAAGGCCGAAGACCTTTACTGGATGCCCGTGATCTTCAGGCCCTCAGACGCCACTGCATCACTCGCCAGCATGATTCTGTCATTGACATTACTAAATGGGCCGAGAATACTTCAAATAACCACTGTCTGTAAACACGGTCCGCCGTACCATCCACAGATGCCACCTAAAACTATCATGCAAAAATGAAGCCATTGTTGAACATGATCCAGAAGTGCCGCCGTGTTCTGTGGGCCAAGGCTCATTTAAAATGGACTATAGCAAAGTGGCAAAGTGTCCTGTGGTCAGCGAGTCCAAACGTGACATTCTTGTTGGAAATCATGGGCGTTCATGGGCGTAGCCAGAAATTTTTCACTGCAGTTGCTTAGTAGTTGCTATACAACTGTACGGAGTTGCTTGTTAATTTACTACAATGCCAATTAAACAGCATAAATAAGGATATGGATGTCATTATTGGCCTACTCATTCGAATCAGGGCTGTCTGGGAGATATGCGCGCGTACCATGAAACAGATAAACATTATGGTGTAGGCCTAGGCCTGTCAAAATCAATTTGAAATTCGTTGTTGATAATTTAACAGCTGATATATATGCCGCTTTTTCACGACAGTGAGAAATGCACATAATAACCCTAGCCTACAAACCATTTAACAAAGTTAGAAAAGCACTCAGAGAGCGCAGACCTCCGCCAAGGAGGTAATTGAGATACCATTGGCTCACTGTAGCTGAAGTGGTTGCTACAAAGGACAACGATTATTTCTGTCGCAAGAGAATTTTTTTTTTTATTGAACTGCTGGATGGATGCTATGGGTATGTATACTGCGCAGGTTGCACATCAGGCTTAGCTGAGGAGTTTTGCTCAGGCAACTCCTGAAAAACAGGGATGGGACTGAACTCGTCAATATTGTTTCAGCTCGGCTTGCTTGTGAATATTCAATAACTGATCCTGGCGTGCCATCTAGTGGTAGAATACTGTAACTGCGTGCATACATTTGCAGCTCCATGTCCGCTGGCGGACACATCTGCACAATGATACCCTGCCGAGCAGTGCGAGCACCGTTGTTCTTCTGGAACACGCCAAATCCAGATAATCCTTAAATGATGAATTACATTCATATTTTAATTTGTAACGAGTAACGAAGTGGCCAGTGTCAAAGTAGCGACTTGAAAGTATACTTTTTATCTTTTAAATGTAGTAGAGTAAAAGTAAAAGTCTCGGTTAAAGGGGACCTATTATGCTGATCCTTCTTTTAATACATATTAGTAATTTTATAATGTTGGTTGTCCATACTCAACCTCTGAAAAGTTTCCAAACATAAGATACAGGGGTTTTGCCGTAATCCAAGAACGTGATTTCATGAACGTGATTTCCTCTCTGAACAGCTCCTCCCGAGATCTTCATGAGATCTAGGCAAAACCTGACGTCAGGTTGTGCCGTCCAATTAATACAGACCTAGCCAGAGCCAATCACGGCGCTGGACTTGCCCACACTGGAAACTATTCTAGCAGGCACTAACAACGGCAGATCATACTATGCCTTAGTAGCGTCTGCACTTTTGGAAAAACGAAAGAAGAACCGCAGATCATTTGAGGTGCAGTTTTGTCAGTATCTCTCCCAAAGCTGCTTGCCTGTTTACTTTTGGATGCGAAGAAAAACACCTATTTCTCTTCCAAAAGAGGATGCCACCAGAAATCAGTGGGTAGCTTTTTTGGTTTGCTGGCAGCAAACAGCCACGGCCAAAGGGAACGTTAGCTGCTTGTGCTCAGCATTTCACCAAAGACAGCTTTGTTAATAAAGGATAATTTGACACAGGATAAGCCTTTCAGCTGCTTCTCAAACCTGAAGCAACTGCATCGATCAAGCCTCGGAGCCACAAGCTGTAAGTAACGATATAACAGCAAATAATGTAAGTGAAGCTAACATGTTACAGGTGGCTACTGGCTAGCAGGACCGCTAACGATAGTTAGCACTAACAACTGGCCTCAAGCACAGGCTTTGTAAAATATCTGAAGATAAATCCTGGATCAGTCGCGACTGTCCTTGACTCACAGACACAGAAGCTGTAAGTTGCTTTTACTGCATAAGCCAACCTGACCTGATAGCGAGTTGATTGTGGCTGGAGCACTGCAGCTAACGTAGCCAAGTTACTGTTGCTAATGTTTGTGTCCTAAATATGCAAGAGTAATATCAGGGGAAATTCTACAGGAGGTGTGTGAACATAAACCTCATTTGAAGCTAACTTTTAATACTTGTTTGTAATTTGGATGCTTGGTACAACTGTCCACAGTAACGGAACTTGCTGTCTGTAAAACCTGTATTGCAAGGGTTTGTCTCTGTGGTTATTATGACCGCTCGGTTACCAGCTACTGCATGTTAGTTTAATTAGCCGTGCTAATTAAAAATGCTCCTGGTTAACTTACATGCAATAATTCTGATCGGTATGCTTGTGTTACTTCTGTAAGCATCAATGTGGCAGTTTCATCATAACCTTGCCCGATTGTAGCCACCACAGTTGAAGTTAGCCCCATTCGTGCCTCCGAGGGCTTGTTTTAACATTCTGACATTTACTGGCCCAGTGGAGTCACATGCCGTGCCATTGACAAAACCTGCAAAAATGGAAATCGCCAGACACCACTTGTCTTCTACCGCTGCTAGCATCAAAACTTTCTTTTGTCTTACCTTGTGTCTGGTATCGGCACAACAACAACATATTAAAGTTTCGTTTGGCACCAACCATTCATTGTAACTCCCTCTCATTCCGAAGAATAAGTCTGGAAAAGGCAAAACTTCACCCCTGAAATCTAACTTCCTGCCCAGAATCGTTCACGGCAAAACTCCACACAGCCATGAGATTCTGACACGCGTGCTGATTGGCTGGCGCTCAAGAGGCCTGCCAGGTCTCTCGAGCGCCAGCCAATCAGCGCGCGTGTCACAATTTCATGGCTGTGCCGTGAATGGGACTGCCTGATACTTCTCCAATACCTGGGCGAGCTCTCTGATGCTACCGGTGAAAGCAATAGGGATGCACACAGGCTATAACGTGCCTGGTATCACAAACAATTTCTCTGCATTGCCGTCGATTGAATATTAAATTCTTTCGTGTAAAAGTGATCGATTCGCTAGCTCCACATAAGCAACGGTTCACGAAAATGGAACTTACGGTCTGTAAAACCTGTATAATGCTCAAAACATAACAGGAGCTCTATCTAGCTCTCGGCACTATCCATAACGCGCCCATTCTCCGCGAGGAAACGCTTGTCATTCCGATGCAATAAGTAAACCATTACCACGGGCAATTTCTGAAAAGGCCCTTAGGCCTGGAGATTTTGCCCCTCCGTCATATACCAGCGCAGAAGCTGTTCGTTTCTCCACGCTAACGACACACCACAGTTATGCACACGAACCAGCAGGTCCTTATAATACACACCTAAACAGTCCATAAGCTGTTGGTCCACTTTTAACTGCTCCTCACTCTCCATGTTTCCCTCTAAACTCAGACTCACCGGATTTCTACGGTCTGCGGTCTACATTTGGGTATGTCGACCCGTTCTAAAAATGTGTCTATTTGGGGTGGATTCTAGCTTTCCCTCAATCCTAGATATAGAGTAGAAAAACCGCTGCACTCACCACTGTTGCCATAGCAAACTGTAGCCGATAGCAAATTTGAGCTTGAGCTGCCAGATTTTCACACTGCGTCCTCCACTTTCGCCGCTGCGTTTATTAGAACAAGTTCATTTCATTAGATCTATATTCAAGTATAGCGTTAGATTTCAGAATTTGCCCGCCGCTTCTTTATCAGATGGCAGCCCTGTCTCAAGTTTCACTCTGGGGAGGCAGACCCGGAAAACTGCATTCTGCAGCCTCGTCCCGCCCAACTCCGCCCTCCACAGAGCTGGCCAGTCAGAAGAAAGTGGGCACACGGGGAGTGGGGGCCATAGCGGAAGAGCCACCCCAATGAGGCGTTTCAGGCAGAGACTACAATGGACTACAAATGGGTTTTTTTGAGGATGGCAGTATGAGCTAAATAAGGACCCTGTTTTGGACTCTGAACGATCAGGAGTACTCTAGGGGAGTCCAAGATCAAATTATAGCCTTGGAAATATAGCAAAATAGGTCCCCTTTAAAAAAAAGAAAAAACGTCTGCATGTGCGAGACGTCTTCTGTCCATACTTACTATCGTCATTACACATAATATTTCTTGGCCATCTAACGTCAAAACGCATCATATTTATTTGGACAATATACAAACGTTTAAGCTGAATTTCAGTTGCCTTATGCTTCAGCAGATATCGATCCATGTTTGCACTTTGCTGTTGTGAGGCTGCGTTTCCAACGGTCCCGTTTCTTTGCGTTTTCCTAGCTAACGACGTGACATTAACGTGACCCCTGATAGGCAAGTTCTCGCGAGTCTCATTGTTTTATATTTTGCCTTTTACTTTTAGTTATAACAAAAGTAAATCAATTATCACCATTTTTTTATATAACAATACTAAAAAAAACTTTCATTTTAGTTTTCAGCCTTGGGGGTGCTTTGCGGTTGCTGGGTCACATTTTGGTGTTGCTATAGCAACTGCAAGCAACCCCCTGGCTACGCGCCTGTGGGCCTTGTGTCCTCCAGGCTAAAGAGGAGAAAGACCACCCCTCCTGTTATCAGCATTCATTTCAAACGCCAGCATCTCTAATGGTATGGGGATGCATTAGTGCATATGGTGTGGGACACTTGCATGTTTTAAAAAGCACCATGAATGCTGAAAGGTATATAAAGGTTTTAGAGCAACATATGCTCCCCTCCAGATGACATCTATTCCAGGGAAGGCCTTGTGTATTTCAGCAGGACAATGCAAAACCACAAACTGCAGCTATTACAACAGCATGGCTTCGTAGTAGAAGAGTCTGTGTTCTGAACTGGCCTGCCAGCAGTCCTGATCTTTCACCGATTGAGCACATTTGGCACATAATTAAATGAAAAGTCCGTCAAAGGAGACCCAAAACTCTCCAGCAGCTGGAAGCCTGTATTAAACAAGAGTGGGATAAAATTCCAAAGGCTAAACTCAAGAAACTTGTCTCCTCAATGCCCAGATGCCTCCACTCCGTGTTAAAAAGAAGAGGGGATGGTACACCATGGTCAACAGGCCCCTGTCCAAACTTTTTTGAGACCTGTAGCAGCCATCAAATTTGAAATGAGCTCATTTTGTGGATAAAATTGTAAAATTTCTTAGTTTCAACATTTGCGGTTATCTCTGTTCTATTGTGAATAAAATACTGGCTGGTGTGATTTGAAAGTCATTGCATTTTGATTTTATTCACAATTTACACTTTCTCCCAACTATTTCAGACCTGGGGTGTAATATTTTAAGATAATGGTCTTAAGATACTGTGAATCAAGTTTTGCACAAAGCAGATAAACCATCTCGGAGGAGGTACATTTGAAAGGTTTTACAAAAAATTCAAAATGCAGGAAAAGCCACACCCATATGATGATGACAGCTTGCACCACATACCTCACTTGCCACTAGATCAGCCAATAGAAAAATTCAGTTGCAATAGCAGCATGTCAACCAGAGGAGGGCAAAAATGTAAAGCCTTGGACCTGAGTTCATCAGTATTACGTCAAAATATTGAAAAACATTCTTTACAAGCTTTAAAAAAAGTGGTTTGGGGGTTTTGTTTCTCTTTACATGTGAATAAATCACGCCGAGTCACAAAGACTTGATCATTAAATGTTGTGAAACATGAATTCATGATACATTCAGCAATAATTAATGTACAAAATCAAGTCATTCATTAGTTCAGCATTACTAAAGCAAATGATTTGTCCCCTTATTGTAAAGTGTGATTTCAGAGGTTTTCTCCTGGAGTTCATAAACACCATGTTACCGCTGTAATGTAATGCTTTTTCACAGGTATAGTACACATGGACCTTAACTGTGACTCTCCCCTTTCCCTTAAATTCACAACTGAGAGGTTAACAGGCCGACAGGAAATATGTGCTACGCCGATGCCAACAGGGGCTCAGCTTTAGATCAAGGGGATTTACCATCCTGTAAGTTATCAACTCAACCCCAATACACCTGACTCTACTCATCAGCAGCTGTGTGAGATCTCACACCTTTGATTGTGTTCTCCTCTCTCCTCTCCTCTCCTGTTACAGATGCCAGGCTTTAGTGAAGTCTATGCAGTGAAAGTAAAGAAAATTATGCATTAACTCCAACTTCCATATTGCCAAACATTTAAATTAAAGTCAAACCATCATGAATGTACCTAAAATTATCTGCAGAAATATATTAACTGTAACCGAGTGCTCAATTTCTTTTCTTTGTGAGGATGAAAGAGAATTGTTTGAGTCTGCTTTGATGAAGCTTGTGGTTTCATGTGTAAGACCTTACACCAGGTTACAGTCTCACTTGTGCTCCAGCTGGCTGACTGCATTGCGTCACTTGTTTGTCTGGGATGCACTTCTTGGATTGCATCAGTGACAAATAATATATTGTTAGAACAGGGATAGGGGGGCACTCATCTACCCCTCCTTTTAGCCCCTCCTCTGTTTTACTGGATAGCTGTTTGTCACAAATCAAACCCGCGCCCCAAATCTAACCCCCATTTACGCAAAACTTTTGGCACACCCACCCATCCTCAAATATAATCCTGTGGTGACAGGGTATTGCGCTATTGCTCCCTCACTGGATTTGTGATTGGCTAGAGGCTGCACTGCTTGCATACCACACAAATTTATACATTTACATGAACTAGAACAATATTTAATAAAAACGTAACCCTCCTGGACACAGGTGATCAGGATACAGTTGCCCACTGGCCTGTCTGACCTTAAGGAGTGTATGCTGAGCCTCTGCAGTTTCTCAGGTGAGTTACTTATTCTTTCTTTCAAGCTGATGAACCACTCTTTCATTTCTTAAGCTGTGCTTGAGTGAGAGCCTGTTGCAGACTGTAATACAGTAAACCCAAAGGGCAAACCTAGTCTTCTGGGAACACTGTCTCCAATCTCGGGAAGCATCTGTGCAGTTTCTAAGAGTAAAGAGTGGTTGCTCAGAGGAAAGGTAGTTTTTCCAGCATGGAGGCCGTCATCCCAGAAAAACATTATCTCTCACTGCCACAATACTACAAAATTCTGCAAGGCTCCCTTCACATGATTAATTTATTTATCAATAGAGCGGGCTTGATTTTGTGCAAATTGTCCAGTGTGTTGCCATCGGTATTTTTTGCAGTAAATTTGTTATGATGAGAAATACTTTGGGGAAAAGAATGATGTAAAATAATGCAGGAATCAGCATAAATATAAGAACATAATTTTGCCTTGCAGTCAGTTTAAGTGGTGAGGATCATTGCTCTGTTCAGTTAGGCTTGACCATTTAACTTATATTCACTCTTTTTTTCTCAAGACATCAACCCTCAGACCTGCTTGGTAAATAAAAGCCAAAATGAACAGCTCTGCCATCAACTCCATCCTACCGTTCAACCACTCCTCTTCAGGATCCAGTCTCTTGACCGTGTATGTAAGATGTAGATTACCATATCCTGCGTATGTGTTTCAGTTTATTGTCTTTGCTATCAACGCTTTTATGGGCTACCCTGCCAATATCATGGTACTTTGGCTAGTGGCCAGAAAGGAGATTGACTCTTCCACCTCCGATGTCTTCTTTGTAAACCTGGCCATTTTAGATGCCATCTACTCCCTGATTATGCCCCTAAACGACCTTATCAACAGATATTTTCTACATTTCAATGTACATTTAATACCGTTCATATTTGGGATCAAAAACAGCTCCCCACTCTTTCTCACCTGCATTTGCCTGGACCGCTACGTGGCCGTGGTCCACCCCATTGTGTTCACCAGCATCAAGGATAACAAGATCAGAGTGGCCGTTTCCATGCTTGTCTGGCCACTCATGATAGCCTATTCCTACATGAGCATATGGATGGGACCTACCTCAAGTTTCGTCTTCACTGGAATGATCCTGACCATCAGCATAATCATAGTTTTCTGCAACATTTCTATCATGAGGAGTCTGAGGAAGTCAGTCCTGGGCAAGGAGAAGATTAGCCCCATGAAAAAGAAAGCCCAAAGAACAGTGCAAAGCACTCTGGCCATCATAGCGTTTCATTACCTGCCTGTAGCTGCTACCACACCCTTCTTATATCTCATTGAGTACAAAACCTTTTGCGTCATTAATTTTATTGCCCTCACAATCATGGACCTCAGTTGCAGCATTGAACCCCTACTCTGCATCTCCAAGGTTAAGCAGCTACCATGCCTTAATAACTTGCCCTGCATCTGCTGCCGAAGCCCTTCCCCTGAGCCACATAATGTAAGCACATGAGATGTACGCTTGTGATTGTCAGTTAAATTGCATATTCGTTCTATGTAAGGTTGAGAAGATGAATTCACGAAACAAAGACAGAACATGAAGTGAGTGACAGGCAAGTATTGTAGCTCTGATATGAGTGTAATATACAAAGAGAAAACAATTAACATAACTGTAACCGTAGGCATTGATGAAAAAACATAAATTGTTTGAATCAGCCAAATGCCTGTATCACCATTATTACATATTATGCAAATTAAACATTCAACATTTTATGAATATACTTAACCTATCAATTCAAGGTAAAGTGACCAATTTTTTCTTTAATTTAAATATTTAATCTCATTATGCCAGCATGGGATCTAGTTTTGCTTAAGGAAGAGCCAACAGTGACAACAGAACTTTCTGGAGGCACACTCTACATGCAAATACAAAATGACAATTAGTCACTTATATACCGTTCAAAGTATTTTAGTCCGAAAAATGATAAAACGCATTCAACATGGAACAACGTGAAATGTAACCAGTATAAAAATCAATTTCAGAAAGACAGTAAAAGAATACAAATTAAAAGTTCTTGAGTAATGCGTCTCGAACATGTCTAAGGTCAACCGAGAGGAAAAGTGTCCATTGCCTGTAATATTACCTCGACTGTATCTCTGATTTCAGCAGGATGCTGCACTTCATTATGAGTTTAGCTGTAAGTCACAGCTCCAGGGAATGAAAGGAAGCACCGGGGTTAGTCGTCAGAAACAAGGGCAGCTTTATTTAACTCATGATATAATGCTTTTTTTGGGAACTGACTCAGTTCCTCTATGATTTTTTTGAGCTGTAATTTACTGGTTATCTGCAACTATCAAACATAAGTTTTTACGCATTACCATATTAAACTGTCATCTCTGAGAATAATACAAAAGCAGTTTGGGCTCCAGGAATTTTTTGACTGTTGTTTAGTGATCTAATCATGCTTTTGAGACTTATCTTGCGAAGCTCTGCTCGTCTTTCTTCTGTTAAACACGCTCCCACTGCTAACAGTACCGTAAAGTTCCGTGTATACGGCGCACTTGTTTTTACGTCGGGAAATATGAAAAGTTGGGGATGCGCCTTATATACGGGAACAACAGAATCGCGGCAAAAGTTCCGACATACATGCAAACGTACACCCGATTTTATAAGGTCAAACTGGGGCTATATGCGCACGCGAGTTTGCACAGCTTAATAAATGGAAAAAAAATACCTATTCAACATTTTTTAAATTCAGGATTTTAATTTTTATCTATGAATGAACCTTTTCACATTTCACTTTCCATTATAACGTTAATGCAAATAACCATCGTAGACGCATGGAGCTACAATGGTAGAATGCAGACAGAGAGAGATAGAGGCTTAATTGCGGGATAGAAGTCCTGCCTGACGCGCTATTAACTAGTCTCGAGAACTAAGCAGCTCGAGCTTACTAAGTGCCCTAGTGCAACTTTATTGTGCAATGTGGCATTTGGTTACGGCTAAGATTATTCTAGTTACAACATAATTGAGCTAGCAAAGCAGTCTTGCGTTGCGATGTGCGGTATTTATTCAGTTTTGGGAAATCACGATGTCATGAAAACATAAGCCCAAATTGGCTGGCTGACAAGGACAGTTAACGTCAGATCTCATGTAGGTATTTACACAGAAACGGAGAGAATACTAGCAAAAAACGAACGAATGCCCACAGTATAAATAAATTTTGATTATACATTTTATTTTGTTGGTAATAGTTGTATAATCGCATTATTACTCTTGAAGGTGTGCTTGACCGTCATTCTTGTCACTTCAGTGATGCTAACGGAGCTCCTGGCCGCATCACTGCCCTGACAAGAATGACGGTCAAGCACACCCTCGCGTGTAATAATGCTTAAAAAAAAACACACACACACACAAAATCATTTTAGGCGACTTCATTCCAATATTTTTTCTTTACATGATTTGTTTCATTTCTACAGAAAAGAAAATGTCACTCCATAGATTTGTTCTGCTTTTTATTAATTCCTGACTTGCGAGTCATTTCTCCTTCTGGGTGTTCCAACCTGCAAGGAAAAATAGAAAATAAAATTTGTTATAAATAATGCTGCCGTTTCATTGTAACTGCGCCGGTTGCGATTAGAATTTGTCGCGGGCTATTGTGGACATTTAGCAGAAATTTTTGGTAGTAGAACCCATATATTCCCGCCCGATAGATAGTGGCATATGCGTGGGCATACGCGCTGTTGGCATATTGGTTTATGTCTTCCGTCTTGCGCCTTCTATTTTTCGCTGATATCCGATTAATAATCACTTGGAGGAAGTTGAAAAGGAAAGGAAAAAAATAGGACAAATACATACGGCACTCTAGGAAAATTTCGAGGAGAGATAATATGTATGACACACGCAAGATTTGGGTGGAAATTTGTATGATTTTTTTTTTTTTTTTTTTGGACAAGTCCCAAAGTCGGGGTGCGCCTTGTAAACTGGTGCGCCGAATACACGGAACTTTACGGTATTTATATTAATAGGAATGACACTGGTTTGTTCAGTAATTACGTAGTGAGTCTTCAAATTTAGAGCCTTTTTTCAGGGGGACTTCAATATTTTTCCACCCCCAATATCTGCAATTAAAAGCTGAGGAGTCAATATCAGTATAAAGTGCCTTTGGGACTTTCCAATTCTGAAAAGAAAAAGCTGAGATTTTCCACAGAACTTAATATTCATTGTACTAAGTAGACCTTATGCTGTTAGAAATGCATGGTGGTCAAGTTCCTGCACTTTTTAGAAATTAACTGCAAGCAGACAATCTATGAGCATACCGCCAAATATGTTCACCCTGTCATGGACAAATTCAAAGTAGAGTAAATATATTTTAATTGCATAGTGATTATAAGATGTACATTTTCAGAAAGAGATTTAGTCCCTTTCTCAACACTGTACTTTAGTTAATGGGTAAAGTCCTTAGATAATAATGAAATTGTAGCAAAATATTTGTTTCATTATAAAACCCGCAAGCGGTGCATGTTCTTTTTTTAAAATACCTCTAACTAAAAAGATATGAAATCAAGCCTTTGACCAGCACTATTTGGCCCTCAGTAGGTTATAAAGAACATGAAAGGTTTTGCTAACTTGTAAAAACAATTTGTTTATTTTCAAAAAATATGAAACTGACAGGGTGGACATTGGGCATGACAGGGTGGACAATTCAGAAACGAATGGCCTCGTAAATCAAACAAATCCAAAGGAAACTAGATATTGACTTTTTCTCACAAAAAGACATTATTGTATCCCCGGACGAAGTGATTTTTTTCTGTGTGGACACAAAAATCTCACTAATTAGGGCGATCCTGATCGCGATCAAATTCGCAGTAGCTCTTGCGATTTTTTAGTAATCGGCGCGATTATTTGCCGATGCAGTGTGTGTGAATGGAATTGTGAATTGAAAATTAGTTTTTTTTCTATCACGCAGGCCAACATCCGGTGTTTCGCAATCAGCTGTTTATCTGCTCTCGCTCGTTTGTGCACAGACTGGCACATGAGTCCGCATGTAAGTAAGCAGTATACAATACGGGGTGGGCAATTTGGAATTGACGTTAACAAACAGCCTCTAGTTCTACGTGATTGAGGTGTTGCATAGTCGCTTGGTTGTACTTTAAGTAGCTCGGCTGTGTGAATCTGTTTGTTGCAATGAGTTTGTTCCTGAGTCAGACATATCTATCTCAGGCTACAGAAGTGTAAGATTGGACCGAAACAGAAATGGTGGTGGAATCATTACCTATGTGAAAGATAGTATACTTTTTAATATGAAACATGATTTTTATGTTGATGGTTTGGAACTTATGTGTATAGAAATATGTCTACCAAAGCAAAAGCCATTTTTGATTGTATATTGGTACAGACCCCCCAACTCTCATAATTCAGTATTTGATAAGTTAGATATCTTACTCCAATTATTGGAATCAACCATTAAAGATTTTTTTTATTTTTGGTGATCTAAATTGCTAATTGTTAAAAATACCTTTGAATAGTGAAACTAAAATCCTAAAAAGATTAACTGAAGAATACAATCTGAAACAATTAATTGATAAACCAACCAGAGTGACTTTAAAATCAGAAACATTGATTGATGTATTCTATTGTTCCATTCATGAAAAGGTAACTTTTAGTGACATCATTCCACTGACCTTGAGTGATCATTTCATGATAGTATGTTCCCTTGGTAAAGTTAAGTCTCCTAAAGCACAACATAAATACATTTATAGCCGTAATATGAAAAAGTTTAATTTGGTTCAATTCAAAATAGATTTAAGTCAAGTGCAGTGGGATGATGTTTTGTCTGACTTTGATCCACTTAACGCCTTTGATAAATGGCTTACTAAGTTTGAATTGGTTCTGAACAAACAAGCCCCATTAAGAAGAAAAAGAGTTCGCCAAAAAGACAGTCCTTGGATGAATGATCAGATAATTAATAAAATGCGTGAAAGAAAAAACGGACGAAAAGGAAAGCTAAAAGATCAAAGACAGAGGATGATTGGAAAATGTATAAAAAATTAAGAAATTCTGTCACAGCAATGATTAGGAAAGCCAAACGTTCATATGTGTCCAAAAGTATTTTGAATAATGAAGGCAACTTTAATGAAATGTGGAAATCTTTGAGACGTCTTATGCCTAAAAAGGGAAATGATAGTTCTATACAAAAACTAATTGTTAACAATGAAGAAATTATTGGTTCAAAGAATATTGCATCATGCCTTAATGATCATTTTGTTGATTTAGCAGCTAAAAGAAAAGGAACATAGAGATTTGGCAACAATATGGAACAGTATATGATCCAAGTTAATCCTATTTTCACATTTAAACAGATCTCCAAAAATGACGTTTTGAAATGTATTAATGAAATTTCTAGAAATAAGGCCACTGGCCTAGACCAAATACCGGCTAGTATTGTGAAAGACTCAATAGATTGTATTGTTGAACCTCTGACCCATATCATAAATCTTTCATTGATGAAGGGTAAAATCCCGAGGGCATGGAAAAAGGCTAGGGTGACACCCATTCATAAAGGTGGCGATTCAACAGACCCTTTTAATTATAGCCAATATCGGTCCTACCTGTCCTGTCAAAAGCGATAGAAAAAATTGTTTTCAATCAGGTTTATGATTATCTTACCAAAAATGAATTATTAAATCAAAATCAACATGGCTTTCGTCCAAATCATTCCACGCAAACAGCGCTCTTATCCCTTACTGATTATATTCATACGAAAATAGATGAAGGAAATGTTGTGGGAGTTGTCACACTTGACCTAGTAAAGGCATTTGATTTGATCTCTTTTGATATACTACTAAAAAAATTACAATTAATTTTTTGGCTTTGATCAAGGATCTATAAATTGTTTTCAAGATTACTTCCAAGGGAGGGAACAATGTACATTTGTAAATGGCACCATGTCAACCAGCCGAAAAGTAACCAGTGGGGTAGCCCAAGGAAGTATATTAGGACCCCTGATGTTTATTATTACTTTAAATGATTTGAATAAATCCAAAAAAAAATTGTACACTTTCCCTATATGTGGATGACACATGCATTTAGTCTGCAGCAAAAAATCCAATAACTTTAGGAAAGGCTATCAATGAAGATTTGAAGTCTGTCATGTCATCATTCTCAAGTAACAGGCTATTGTTAAATATTGATAAGAGTCAATTCATGCTGACAGGCTCCAAATCTAATTTGCGTCACTTTGATAGAATTGAAATTTGTATTAACAATAAAAAACTACAAAGATTTTCAGAATGTAAATATCTTGGGATTCTGCTTGATAGTAACCTTACATGGACACAACAAATAGACAATGTTAGGAAAAAAGTTTTAAAATCATATTATGCTTTAAAGTGGATAAGGCAGTATATTGATTGTAGACTAGCATTGATTTTATACAAAACTTTAATATAGCCCCATTTTGACTATTGTAGTATTATATGGATGAATGGCCGAATAACTCAGTTAAACCGACTTCAAACAATTCAGAATAGATGTTTAAAATTGGTACTTGGCATAAATAGTCGATTCCATACTGAAACATTGTACTCAACCCTTCAGGTTGATCAGTTGAAAAAACGATGGACTACACATGCGTTGATCACGATTTTTAAATTATTGCATAATCTTGCTCCGCCATTATTATCTTCTCGAATCAAATTTAATACGCATTCTAACTATCAGTTCCGTTATGCAAATACGCAAATTGCACTCTCGAGACCTCACACAAACCTTCTACAGAAAAACCCATTATGCTATGCTTCAAAACTCTTTAATAATCTGCTGCATGATCTCAGACAAATTAATGATATCAAAGGTTTCACCAGAGAAATTGTGTCAGTTACTCCATAAAATGTTCCATATTGTTTCATCTCCTGTTCTTTGGATGAAATTTTTCCTAAAGTATCCTTATCACTATTCTTGTATATATCTCCTGTAGTTTTTTTCTTCTCTCTCTGTCTCTCTCTCTCTCTCTCTCTCTTCTCTCTCTCTCACTATAATTTTCTATATTTTGTTCGTTAATGTTTTCTGCGCGCTGGTGTTAATCCGGGGCACGGCCCCGTTCGTCAGGGGGTGTGATTTTATTGTTTCATGCCCCCTGGCAGGTGGGGTGGGGTCACGGATTTGCAGCCGTGCTTAATTGTAATTCCATTTTTATGTATTTTGTGTGACACGGCCCTGCTGAAAAGCAGCTATATTAAGCTGAAAGCGGGCAACATTTTTATATTGTTTGGATAAATAAAAATAAACAAACAAGCAATACCGTTGGCAGCGATTTTGTAGGTTGTATGTTCGGGCACGGGAAATCCCCGAGCAGAGGTCATTCTTCAGTCGAGTTTCAGGCATGCGCAGTTCTGCCGTTCTCCGAGCTTCGCAGTAGAGCGAGTATGAATTTATCTTGTGTGTGAATGCGCAAAAAAAAAAAAAAAAAAAAAATTTTTTGTATCGTACTCTTTTTCCTGTGTCAACGTGCCTGTTATGTACCATTAGAACACAGGAGTGATGGTTGCTGGAAATGGGCCTCTGTACACCTATGTAGATATTCCATTAAAAATCAGCCATTTGCAGTTAGAATACTCATTTACCACATTAACAATGTCTAGACTGCATTTCTGATTAATTTAATGTTATCTTCATTGAAAAAAACAGTGCTTTTCCTTCAAAAATAAGGACATTTCTAAGTAACCCCAAACTTTTGAACGGTAGTGTATGTTTCTCTTTTTCACATTACATTTCTATCAAACACTTCTTTGTGTTTGATTGTTTGACACAGAAAGCAACGTTTTAAAATAGTGCCGAATTAGCTTTGACCTGCCCGTAAAATAAACAGCCTGGAAAATTAGCTAGGCTACCTTTGTAAGATTGGGAATTTGTACCATAGGGCGAATTTCAATAACCGCAAAATCGCTGGCTAGTTTAACTTTGTTCTGATGATGACACACGGAATGCACCCTTGTCCACTTGCTCACTCACTGTCTTTAAATTGTTTTCTATGTAGAACATTCACAACATAATGCCCTACAAAGTGGGTGAGTGTACATTTCAAACGCGGCCCTATTCTCACCAAATCATCTCCATGGAAACTCAGCTGAGCTGTTAGATATCAAATCAGCCAATCACAGAGGGCCATGCCGGGACTGGTTCTCTACGCACAGAGAATTGCTGAGTCACTTAGTCAAAGAAATTCTTGCTTGTGCACAACTCAAACTCCTGCTTCTCATGCAAAAAATGTTCATCCTGTCACCAATGTAACCAATCGTTCAAGGCAGGAGACTCTGCTGAGTGTGTGGATGTCTTTTTTATTTCTCTGAGTGATATAATGTTGGATTTACAGTGATCTAAAAACTCTGCCAGTATGCTGTTCTTCCGAAAATTTTAGGGTGATTTTTGAACGGAAAAGATAGAGAAATTCAACGTGCTTCATGTCCTTTGACTGTTCCCTGAGCCAAAACTATATACTTCTGTGTACAACAACAAATTTTCCTATGTTTTTGTGAAATTTCATGAAGACGGATTCAAATTTGTGGAAGTTATAACGATATGAAATGTATTTTTTTTGAGCCTCTCAGCTCGCACTCTAGGTGTGACATCACCCTCTCTAACTGTGAAAACCCAACTCCTATTCTTTCCATTGGAAAGTTTTTGTTGGTTTTTTGGGAATATTGTGGACACCGCACAACGAAACTTAATTGAAATTGATAGGCTTTATCCTCTAACCACTATCAATGTGCAAGTGAAATATCAAAAGGATCGGATAAGAATTGCAGTCTGTAGAGCGTTCACAAGAAAATCTCTACGGACACGGACGCGCGAGGACCGCAAATCCATAGTACTTCCGGACATGCGTGACGACCGCAAATCCATAGTACCCCCGGACACTCCGTCCCGGGGATACAATAATAATAAGTGTAACATTATCAGAATGTGGCCAAAACTACAACCCCAATCCCGAAATAGTTGGGAGGAAGTGTAAATTGTGAATAAAATCAAAATGCAAGGACTTTCAGATCACATGAGCCAATATGTTATGTCAGACCTTTACTGGATGCCCGTGATCTTCGGGCCCTCAGACGCCACTGCATCACTCACTGGCATGATTCTGTCATTGACATTACTAAATAGGCCCAGGAATACTTCAAGAAACCACTATCTGTAAGCAAAGTCCGCCGTGCCATTCACAGATGCCACCTAAACCTCTATCATGCAAAAAGGAAGCCATTGTTGAGCATGATGCAGAGGCGCTGCCGTGTTCTGTGGGCCAAGGCTCATTTAAAATTGACTGTAGCAAAGTGGCAAAGTGTCCTGTGGTCAGATGAGTCCAAATTTGGCATTCTTGTTGGAAATCATGGGCGTTGTGTCCTCTGGGCTAAAGAGGAGAAAGATCACCCCTCCTGGTATCAGCGTTCAGTTCAAAAGCCAGCATCTCTGATGGTATGAGGATGCATTAGTGCATATAGTGTGGGACACTTGCATGTTTTAAAAAGCACCATGAATGCTGAAAGGTATATAAAGGTTTTAGAGCAACATATGCTCCCCTCCAGAAGACATCTATTCCAGGGAAGGTCTTGTGTATTTCAGCAGGACAATGCAACAATCCCTCTGTTGACTTTTTAAACATCCTGGTCAGATATTGTGAGGGTGTAAAATTTTCTGGGGCGACAAGCACGTTTGTGCACCCAATCGCAAAAATTATTTCCATGCGCCTGCCAAGGCAGAAATTTAGGCCAAGTGGTGTCTCGGTACCAAACCTTACACAAATCAATATTCAGACCCCTGGTATTATTTTAACGGTCCCTCCTGTAGTTTTAACACCTGTAGTTTTTCAGTCCCGTAAGTGTGGGTTGGATCTACTGTGTCTCAACGTAAGGAGTCTATTATCAAAAATGGATTGTGTTAGGGCTCTGGTTCTGCAAAGTAATCCTGATGTATTTCTTGTCACTGAATCTTGGTTGAATGATTCTGTGTCGGACCATGATATAGCAATGGTTGGTTATAATATTTTTAGGTGTGACAGGATTAAGAGAGGGGGAGGGGTATTGATGTTTGTAAAATCCTCTCTCACTGTGAATGTTTTATTATCCTCCTCTATTCCAGAGCAGTTTGAATGTCTAATTATCAAAATAGGTTTGGGTTGTACAAGTTTTACACTAGCAGGTGTGTATCGCCCACCAAGCGCTCTTTCATCTTCCATAATCAATCTCTCTAATATCTTGTCCACTTATGCTCACACTGAATTATTGGTTGCTGGTGATCTCAATATAGATTGGTTATCACCGTCCTCAAACCATTTTAAAGAGGTCTGCGACGGCCTGACTCTCACGCAACTTATTTCGGAGCCTACACTACCTAATTATAAAGATTTATCCCGATCAACTTTGATTGATCTGATTTTAACTAATAGACCGCACAAGTATGCCCTGAGTGGCGTCTTTCCTTTGGATTTTAGTGATCACTGCCCTGTAGCATGTATTAGAGACATGAAAGTGACAAAGGCTCCTCCATGTTTTATAACTAAAAGAAATTTTAAACATTTCTGTGAACAGGCCTTCCTGCACGATATTTTTTGGAGTGATTTAAGCTCTGCGGGTTTTATTCCAGACCCTGACCTAGCATTGGCTCACTTTATTACCGTGTTTAATCGTGCTGTGGATAAGCATGCTCCGGTGAAGAGACTTAGAATTAAGAATAGGAGAAACCCTTGGTTTTCAAATGCCTTATCCACGGAACTACGCGTTAGGGATGAAGCATGGGGTAAAGCTAGGGAAACCCAGGCACTCTCTGACTGGCAGGTTTTTAGAAAATTAAGAAATAATTGCTGCTCATTGATTAAAAAGGCGAAATCTGATTATTTCGTCACTGGCCAAAAGTCAGGGTAATCCTGCAAAATTTTGGAAAATTGTGAAGTCTCTGAATTGTTATCCATCTTCATCTATACCACACTCTATCCACACTGATTCTGGTCCTATAACTGATAAACACAAAATCTGTGATCTTTTTAACCAACATTTTATAGCAGTCAGCAACCTTTTTGAAAATTTAATTAATCAGCCCTCTACAGGGGATATGTCTGACCTCAGCTGTAGTTCATTCACAAATTCTCCAAAACCTAGAGTATTGTTTTCATTTAGGGAATTTCAAGTGAATGAGGTCCTACAAGAATTGAATCGAATTGAAGTAAATAATTCCACTGGTGAGGATCATCTAGTTCCGAGTCTTTTGCGTTTAGCAGCCCCAATGATTGCGCATTCAATAAGCAATATTTTTAACTTGTCAGTATCGACGGGGACTATTCCCAGTGCATGGAAAGCTGCTCATGTTATTCCATTATTTAAGGGTGGTGATCCCTGTTCAGTGAACAGCTACCGACCTATCTCAAAATTGCCTTGCCTGGCTAAGATTTTAGAATCTCTCGTTAAGCAACAACTGTGCAGCTTTTTAACTTTCAACAACATTTTAACTTCTCAACAATCTGGCTTCAGGCCTGGTCATAGCACCATCACAGCAGCTTCAGTGGTTTTAAATGATTTGATATCAGCTGTGGATAATAAACAAAAATGTGCTGCCCTACTTATTGATTTAGCAAAAGCTTTCGATACAGTAGACTATTTTATTTTATTTAAAAAGTTGTCCTCCATTGGTCTTGATTGTGATGCCTGCTTGTGGTTCCAGGACTATCTCTCTAATAGAACACAAGCTATTATGCTTGGGGATGCGAAGTCTCAATTTTTAAAAGTGACGAAAGGCGTACCCCAAGGATCCACTCTTGGACCGATTTTATTCACAATTTACATTAATAATATTGCTCGTAATATAGCAAATTGCAAGGTTCATTTTTATGCAGATGACACTGTGTTGTACTCCTCTGCACCAACTTGTGCCCAGGCCCTGATCTACCTGCAATCGGCTTTTAATCTTATTCAACACGCTCTGGCAGATCTGAAACTTGTTTTAAATACGGATAAAACTAAGTTCATGTTTTTTTTCTGCTCGGAATGCAATTATGCCAAATAATTCAATTTTCTCGGTGTCTGGTGCTAAAATTGAGCAAGTTCAGTCTTACAAGTATTTGGGTATTTGGCTGGATCATGATTTTTCCTTTAAGACTCGTGTCTAACTTGTCCAAGAAAATCAGAACAAAAATTGGGTTTCTTTACAGAAACAGGTCTTGTTTTTCTTTGGACAATCCTCTTCCGACTGTCTAGGCAACAATCTTACCTTTATTTGACTATGGGGATATCCTTTACATGCATGCCTCTGATAGTACTTTAAGACCTCTGGACGCTATTTATCTGGCGCTCTGTTTTTTTATCACTGGAGATTGTTTCCGCACTCATCACTGTGTGTTATATAGTTCTGTTGGGTGGTTTTCCCTTCATTTTAGAAGGAAGCTCCATTGTATTTTATTTATTTATAAAGCATTGCTTGGCAAGCTTCCTTCATATCCAACTAGGCTTTTGTCCTTCAAAATCCGAAGCCAGCATGTTAGATTGCAAGGGTGGATTTTGTTAGAGTCACCCAGGACTAGGACAAATTTGGGCTGTTTTGCTTTTAGCTCATTTATACCTTATGTCTGGAATAGATGCCAAGACTGTCTGAAGCTTGACTGTCTCATTCCCTATGATTCCTTCAAGAATCGACTGTGGGAGATGTTACTTGAGGAGGCCAGATGTACTTGCCTTTAGTTTTAACCTTGAACTTGTTCTTTGTCCTTTGCACTTAAATGTTTAATTTTTTTTTATTATTATTTTTTTATTATTTATTTTAACTGTATTTTAAAGTTTGTTTTCCTTTATTCTGCAGTTGTTGTATGTAATTGTGTGAATCTTACTATGCTCTGTCTGTTACCCACTGTATTTGTTTTATTGTATTCAGGGCTCCCCTGAAAAAGAGACTTCAGTCTCAGTGGGACTTCCCTGTAATAAAGGAAAATATATAATATAAAACCACATACTGCAGCTATTACAACAGCATGGCTTCGTAGTAAAAGAGTCCGTGTGCTGAACTGGCCTGCCTGCAGTCCTGATCTTTCACCGATTGAGCACATTCGGCGCATAATTCAAGGAAAAGTCCATCAAAGAAGACCCAAAACTCTCCAGCAGCTGGAAGCCTGTATTAAACAAGAGTGGGATCAAATTACAATGTCTAAACCCAAGAAACTTGTCTCCTCAATGCCCAGACACCTCCACTCTGTGTTAAAAAGAAGAGGGGATGCTACACTATGGTAAACCGGCCCCTGTCCCAACTTTTTTTGAGACCTATAGCAGCCATCAAATTTGAAATAAGCTCATTTTGTGGATAAGATTGTAAAATTTCTCAATTTCAACATTTGCTATGTTATCTCTGTTCTATTGTGAATAAAATACTGGTTGGTGTGATTTGAAAATCATTGCATTTTGATTTTATTCACACTTTTCATTTTGTCTCAACTATTTCTCGAATTGGGGTTGTATGTGCGTGTCCTCCCTGTCACGAACCATGTCCACCCTGTCATGGAAGGCTTGCTGACAGGGTGGACAATGACAGGGTGGACACTTTTGGCTAAAGCTAGCATTCAGTGAGCACATGGTGGATCTTCAGCTGGCTATGCGACTCAGTTAGCAAGGTGACTGTGTACTGTTCAACAAATGTACTTCAAATTTCTGAAAGGTTTTTATGTTATTTCATATTTCACTATGACAGGGTAGACATATTAAGCTTGACAACATCCAGCTACAAACATAATATGTTGAAAATTAGGAAATATAAGTGTAAATACTTACTCTTCAAGAAGCAGTTGCTTCAATCTCCATTCAAGAAAGATAAAATGGTGGACCTGATGTCACTGTTAGCATCAGGTGGTTTTTTAAAGGGGCAGTTTCCCCATAATGACAGAGTGGACAACAATTTCAGGGACACGTGCAAAATGTTTAGTATGATTATTAAAATATGACATATATGATCAAAATGACTCTTTTTATTAAAGTACTTGTTTAAGACTATAAATCCATTTTAAAATTATTTTAATTTTGTGTCATTTAGCCACTTATTATAGTCACTGCGGTTAGCTAGTGTGCATGCCAAAACCATGTTTTGTTCACCCAATCAAAGAAAATGATATAAAATGAAGGAAACACATTTCACGAGACTTATCCTTGCACTGATATGTGTGTAAATGTTTAGTCATTTAGAATAAAATGAAAGATTTTCATTATTCTGCTGTATTTTCATGATGGCTGAGGGATTCTGATGAGGACACCAAAGGCACCTAATAGTGATATTGACTCTGAGAGGGGGCTTCAGCGTCAGGTCAAAACTCAGCATCATCAGGTGTAGCCAGGTTTCATTAATCAGCACGTAGGCGATGTAATAATTGAAGTCTATGTGCGCGGAGTTTTATCAGTTTCAAATGCGTCACGGTGAATTTCACCACTAGTAACATGGAAATCAATTATAATTCCGGACTTCTAACGCTGTTCTTTACTCAGGGGTTGAAAGCAACAGAATTGCATTAAAACGTTTCAAATGGTCTTATTTCATTTAAACAATTTGAACGATCGTGAAACACATGCATTGTGGTTGTTGCTGTCTTTTTGAAATTTGTGTTGTTTCAATCAGAAGTGAATGACCTACTTTGTTTTATGGTATGTTAAAACAGTAGTAAATGATCTAGTTTTAGTTGAATACAGCTCTTTGTGTTATTTGTTGGATGGAATAATATATGCACTCGAAATTTGCAGGTTCTGTAATATGGCACAATGATAGTAAATAGCTTGCAAAATTGACCCATGATGAGCACTGCCTTTATGTTCATATATCAACTTGAAATTGTGCATGTTAGATTTAAGTGAAAATTAGAACATTTTGAATAGGTGCCTTGACTTCTACTGTATACAAAAAAATTTCAGCACATTATTGGACCACTCTACTGAACAATGCGGGGTAAGGTGGGGCTATTTGGCCTAGGGCCTATTCTGGCCTACTACTAGGGTAAAGTGGGGATATTCCTTTGCACTTAAATGTTTAATTTTTTTTTATTATTATTTTTTTATTATTTATTTTAACTGTATTTTAAAGTTTGTTTTCCTTTATTCTGCAGTTGTTGTATGTAATTGTGTGAATCTTACTATGCTCTGTCTGTTACCCACTGTATTTGTTTTATTGTATTCAGGGCTCCCCTGAAAAAGAGACTTCAGTCTCAGTGGGACTTCCCTGTAATAAAGGAAAATATATAATATAAAACCACATACTGCAGCTATTACAACAGCATGGCTTCGTAGTAAAAGAGTCCGTGTGCTGAACTGGCCTGCCTGCAGTCCTGATCTTTCACCGATTGAGCACATTTGGCGCATAATTCAAGGAAAAGTCCATCAAAGAAGACCCAAAACTCTCCAGCAGCTGGAAGCCTGTATTAAACAAGAGTGGGATCAAATTACAATGTCTAAACCCAAGAAACTTGTCTCCTCAATGCCCAGACACCTCCACTCTGTGTTAAAAAGAAGAGGGGATGCTACACCATGGTAAACCGGCCCCTGTCCCAACTTTTTTTGAGACCTATAGCAGCCATCAAATTTGAAATAAGCTCATTTTGTGGATAAGATTGTAAAATTTCTCAATTTCAACATTTGCTATGTTATCTCTGTTCTATTGTGAATAAAATACTGGTTGGTGTGATTTGAAAATCATTGCATTTTGATTTTATTCACACTTTTCATTTTGTCTCAACTATTTCGGAATTGGGGTTGTATGTGCGTGTCCTCCCTGTCACGAACCATGTCCACCCTGTCATGGAAGGCTTGCTGACAGGGTGGACAATGACAGGGTGGACACTTTTGGCTAAAGCTAGCATTCAGTGAGCACATGGTGGATCTTCAGCTGGCTATGCGACTCAGTTAGCAAGGTGACTGTGTACTGTTCAACAAATGTACTTCAAATTTCTGAAAGGTTTTTATGTTATTTCATATTTCACTATGACAGGGTAGACATATTAAGCTTGACAACATCCAGCTACAAACATAATATGTTGAAAATTAGGAAATATAAGTGTAAATACTTACTCTTCAAGAAGCAGTTGCTTCAATCTCCATTCAAGAAAGATAAAATGGTGGACCTGATGTCACTGTTAGCATCAGGTGGTTTTTTAAAGGGGCAGTTTCCCCATAATGACAGAGTGGACAACAATTTCAGGGACACGTGCAAAATGTTTAGTATGATTATTAAAATATGACATATATGATCAAAATGACTCTTTTTATTAAAGTACTTGTTTAAGACTATAAATCCATTTTAAAATTATTTTAATTTTGTGTCATTTAGCCACTTATTATAGTCACTGCGGTTAGCTAGTGTGCATGCCAAAACCATGTTTTGTTCACCCAATCAAAGAAAATGATATAAAATGAAGGAAACACATTTCACGAGACTTATCCTTGCACTGATATGTGTGTAAATGTTTAGTCATTTAGAATAAAATGAAAGATTTTCATTATTCTGCTGTATTTTCATGATGGCTGAGGGATTCTGATGAGGACACCAAAGGCACCTAATAGTGATATTGACTCTGAGAGGGGGCTTCAGCGTCAGGTCAAAACTCAGCATCATCAGGTGTAGCCAGGTTTCATTAATCAGCACGTAGGCGATGTAATAATTGAAGTCTATGTGCGCGGAGTTTTATCAGTTTCAAATGCGTCACGGTGGATTTCACCACTAGTAACATGGAAATCAATTATAATTCCGGACTTCTAACGCTGTTCTTTACTCAGGGGTTGAAAGCAACAGAATTGCATTAAAACGTTTCAAATGGTCTTATTTCATTTCAACAATTTGAACGATCGTGAAACACATGCATTGTGGTTGTTGCTGTCTTTTTGAAATTTGTGTTGTTTCAATCAGAAGTGAATGACCTACTTTGTTTTATGGTATGTTAAAACAGTAGTAAATGATCTAGTTTTAGTTGAATACAGCTCTTTGTGTTATTTGTTGGATGGAATAATATATGCACTCGAAATTTGCAGGTTCTGTAATATGGCACAATGATAGTAAATAGCTTGCAAAATTGACCCATGATGAGCACTGCCTTTATGTTCATATATCAACTTGAAATTGTGCATGTTAGATTTAAGTGAAAATTAGAACATTTTGAATAGGTGCCTTGACTTCTACTGTATACAAAAAAATTTCAGCACATTATTGGACCACTCTACTGAACAATGCGGGGTAAGGTGGGGCTATTTGGCCTAGGGCCTATTCTGGCCTACTACTAGGGTAAAGTGGGGATATTCCGGACTACATTTACCTTCTTTCACTGCTAAAAACACTAATCAATCCTTTTCTTGGCCAGTAGTTGTTCTTAACTATTACTAGAGCTATCAGAAACAACATCTTAACAGGTTTTCTGCATGTCTCCAACAGTGTGTAATTTTTATCAAACAAATGAAACTACATAACTCGGTCGCCACGGGGACCGAGTCGTGTATCTCCCCGTTCCCCATCAGAGATCACTTGCAAACAGCAGTTAATTAAAGCTATACATGATTTAGACTGTAAATACTCCAATTCTTCAAATCCTTCTCTCTACAAACAGAGAATAGAACTACAAACACAGTATAACCTGATCTCCACCTCTGAAACAGAGAGACTCATTATGAGATTGCGAGGATCATTTTATGAGCGGGGCGAAAAAGCAGGACGGCCTCTAGCTCACCAACTTAAATCTAAAACGGCATCACAAATAATATCACAGAAAGAGGATTCAATGGGAAATCTCACTACAGACCCCCAAAAAATAAATGATATCTTTAAAAACTTATTTTGATCTATACAGTTCAGAATCATGAAGAGACACATCATTATTTCACAAATTCTTTAGAAACTTAGAAGTACCTACTTTATCTTGTGGACAAAAAGTCCATTTAGATCGACCATTAATACTTGGGGAAGTTTTATCTGCTATATCTGCCATGCAAAATGGAAAAACCCCAGGGCCAGATGGCTTCCCCATCGATTTTGATAAAAATTCTCACATCAGTTAGCCCCCCTGCTATTAGATATGTTTGATTATTCACTGTTCGAAGGTAAACTGCCTGACTCGCTTACTGAAGCATCTATTACCCTCTTACTAAAACCAGGAAGGGATGCTTCGAAATGTGGTTCATAACGGCCAGTGTCACTTTT
Source organism: Gymnothorax javanicus (assembly GCA_029692085.1). NCBI lineage: Eukaryota > Metazoa > Chordata > Actinopteri > Anguilliformes > Muraenidae > Gymnothorax > Gymnothorax javanicus. The sequence continues at coordinate 19,955,607 of CM056200.1, read as the reverse complement.
AAACACAGACATTAAAATACTCTCTAAACTCTTTGCCACAAGATTAGAATCACCATTACCCCTGTTAGTATCATCTGACCAAATGGGTTTTATCAAGGGACGCCGTTTATTTTCTAATATAAGATGGCTTTTAAATATTTTGTATGGCCCTGCATCTAGTGCGACCCCAGAAGAGGTGATCGCATTGGACGCAGAAAAAGCATTTGATCACGTGGAGTGGGGTTTTCTTGTCTTTGTGTTGAAGAAATTTGGCTTTGGTGAAACATTTATTCAGTGGATCCAGCTTCTTTATTCTAACCCTAAAGCTTCGGTAATAACAAATCAGCTGCGCTCAGATAACTTTCCTCTATCTAGAGGTACTAGACAGGGCTGTCCTTTGAGCCCCTTATAATTCACATTGGTGGTGGAACCGCTATCCCTAGTTCTGAAATCAACATCTTCAATACAGGGAATCAGTAGATGGGGACTGGAAGCTAAGTTGTCACTGTATGCGGATGATATGTTGCTGTCCATGTCCAACCCCCTGCAATGCATCAATAAACTTACCTCAGTGTTACATTCTTTTGGACAGATATCAGGCTACAAGCTCAATTTTTCAAAAAGCGAATGTTTTCCCGTAAACAAATTAGCAGTGCAGATCCCAGATCAGGCATTATCATTTCATGTTGCAAGGTCAGGTTTTAAATATCTTGGCATCAATATAACTCCCACATTTAAACACCTCTTTGATGAAAATTTTGCCTCACTTATTGCAAGTTAAAAACAGACGTACAAAGATGGGATATCGTACATCTGACTTTAGCTGGCTGAAAATGAATGCATTAAAATGAATGTCCTTCCAAGGTTTTTATTTCTTTTCCAGTTTGTACCCATGTATCTTCCAAAATATTTTGTCAGATTGACAAACTGATTTCTGGATTTATATGGAGTGGTAAAAATCCAAGAATTGGTGAAGATTTCCTTCGAGGACCTAGGGCAGGAGGTGGGTTGGCGCTGCCAAACTTTAGAGGCTATTACTGGGCTGCAAATGTTCACAAAATATCGTACTGGTTGCAATCTCCAGGCACTGATTGGTGTAAGATGGAGAGCAAGTCATGCTCATCATCCTTCCTTTGTGCCCTAGTCTCATCGAATCTTCCCATCAGGTTTTTGCAGTTTTCATCTAACCCAGTGGTCATCTCCACTCTCAAAATATGGTCTCAGTTTAGAAGACACATTAATATGAAGGAAACCCTCTTGCTTCAAAGCCCACTTTGCAACAACCATAACTTCATACCAGCCAAACTGGATAAAACCTTTGAAGTGTGGCATAGTAAAGGGATAAAAAAAGTTCAGCGACCTTTATGCGGATGGTATCTTCTCTACTTTCAATGACTTGTGCTCCAAATATGGCCTTCAACAGAAGGACCTATTTCGCCATTTTCAAGCTCGTCAGTTTGCTAAGAGCCATAGCCCACAGTTTCCCAATCTTCCCAAAGGGTCAATAGCAGACTCACTGTTAAAAATCCAATTCTGGGTGAAAAGTTTCACAACACATTCTTATTCAATGATTATGTCAATCGACACAACCAAAATGGAGAAGATTAAAACCAGTTTGGAAAAGGAACTGGGTATTGAATTCTCTGAGGATCTATGGAATGTGATTCTGAATAGAGTGAACAGTAGCACATCTTGTGCAAGACTTGGACAAATTCAATTTCAGGTGGTTCACCGCTTACATTGGAATGGGGCAAAGATATCTTCCTTCTATCCAAACATAGATAACAAGTGTCTTAGATGTGATACTGAAGTTGCAGACTTAACTCATATGTTCTGGACATGCCATAAACTCACAGGTTTTTGGTCAACTATATTTGATGTCCTTTCTGAAATCCTAGGAGTTAATATAGAAGCCTGTGCAACAATAGCAATATTTTGTGTACCGAAAGACAGAGACGGACAGTAACGGAGTAAATTTACTTGAGTACTGTGCTTAAGTACACTTTTGGGGGATCTGTACTTTACTTGAGTATCATGTTGGGGAACGACTTATGACTTTTACTTGAGTTCATTTGAAAGGCAAATATTGTACTTTTTACTCCGCTACATTTCTATCCATAACCCAAGTACTCGCTACTTTTTCTTAAAAAAAAAGCAGGGAAACCCTGTGGATTCAGTATTTTGAGGTTGTTTCCTTCTCAAACGTGATTGGACTGTACAGGTGCCACTGACAGGACAGCCTATCAGCAATCACCTTCAGCTTTCCTACCATGAACCCGCGAACTCCATAGTTCAGTTGAGACGCAATCGCAGTTATGTGAAGTCCCGAATAAACATAGGGAAAGCATACCAATGTTGGAGAGAATTCTGGGAGTTGAATGATTTTAATTCTGACGCCCAAAGTCGCCTTGTTTCTACTTGAGGTGAGTAGAGCTGGTGCTTAGCTCCCAAGTGACCCGCATTTGAATAGCAAAACCCGCCGACCAGCAAGCAAGTGAAAAAACCCGCAATTTGCGCATTGAGAGATTTACGCGTTATTCCTCCACCCCTGCGTAATACATGGGTGCTCAGAGTCCGTAATGTTACGGATTTCCGTATTTTTTTAATTGTCCCCTGTAAGAGCAAATCTGATGTTCAGTGTCGAACCCATTTTTATTTCGTGCAGATGTTGAGCCGTATCATCGATTCTCCCTTGCATCACTCCCTTGAACCACAGATGCAGCCCCCGAAATCTGCGCCCAACGCATTTCAACTGGTTAAAGGTTTCCTATTCATTCAAAATTTGTAGTAAATCATTTAAAATGTGAACCGCAAATTTTGTGTGCTTGTTGGGTGCTGTAGTGCAAATAGGCTACTAAATAACAGCAACTCAGCGAACATTTTAGATCTTATATGACAAGTTGCTGTAAAGTTACGACATTGTGTCAAATTCTGCAATTAGTCCAAGCTGCTTTTCCACCAAACGCGAGACGAATTTTTCGTGCGACAGATTACATTCAAAGTCACTGCAAAGATGCGAATTCATGCGAGTTTGCGTGTATTTGCGTCTTTGCATTGTTTTTGAATACAATTTGTGGCGCGAAAAATTCATTTCGCGTTCGGTGGAAAAACAGCTTAACGTAGCTAGGTAATAAGGCTCCATTGCTTTCTGTGGCCATTTGGAGCATTGCTTTTACGCCGCTATCTTGCTTGTGGATGAGATAATGGATATCTGTCCAGATCGTGGACATAATCTACGTCGCTTGGCAGTACAGGAAGTTGCAGCTGATGATGATGATGAGTTGTAGATGCCCTTATTACAATGATGTCAGGACTGTCTGTCAAAGTTGATGTGGTTTCAATTGCATAGACTTGTATACATATAATTGATTTTTGTGTTACACTGATGCATGTATGAGCATTAATGTATGAACATTCAATATTGTTCGTTTTCCTTGTTTATGATGACTGGATGAATGTGAATGAAATACAAATTGGATTCCAAAAAAAAAAAAAATCCAAAATGGTGATGTATGATAAATTGATGTCAATACAATGTGATGTCAATACTTCCTTATTTTTATGTCCTACCGCCTAGAATTTCCTTATTTTTAAAAAATCTCTGAGCACTCTGTGGTTATGGACCAGCTTTTCGATCCCTCAAACTTGGGAGGTATGTAGTACTAACTCGGTTGGATGTGAATTGTAAATTGTCATCCCAAGCAAAATTGAGGGAAGCTCGTGTATTGTTTTCGTAAGGCTATCTTGCATAGATCATGCTGGTCAGAATGAATCAAACAGCAGAGAGATTGATATTTCCTCTTTGGAGCGAGTTAGCAACCTTTGCTACCTCTCGGTTGGCAAGCTAGTGAGTTTGCTCATTCTGTCTGATCAAACCAGAGTTTGTGTTCGTGTAATAACATTTTTTCTCTGGTTAGTACTCAGAGTTGCAATTTGTTGATGAATGTATAACCGCGTGATAAGTTTAGCTAAAAGTGGTGATCTATGTGACGTTGTTAATACTCATTTTGTAATGCCGAGCTAAGATACTTGTCAGATACCTTGTTGTAGCTAGCACTAATGGTGTAAATTTATCGTCTGGCAATGGTGGTCATTGTTTCTACCGGGCGTTTATCACAACGAGCTGTACATGGCCATTTACCCAGCTGAGTGAGCCATACTTAAGCTGCTTTCACACCGGACGCGAAACAAATTTTTCGTGCGACAGATTATTTTCAAAGTCAACGCAAAGACGCGAATTCTCAGAAGTTTCACTTTAAGAAAAGCGTGTTTATGTTCCAAGCTTCTGAAGGGGAGGGGCAAGCGGCTCTGTTGTGCTTTGAGAATGTTTCAACTGTCAACAATAGTGATGTCATATCGCTGATACAGCCTTTAACATTGAAGTATCTATAAAAGCTCCATCCAGTAGGTTTCTATAGGTAAAGGTAAGCACTGTGGCAGTAATAATACAATATTTAGAAAATTTACTTTTACTTTTGATACTTAAGTATTTTTAAAAACAAGTACTCCAGTACTTTTACTTAAGTAAAAATCTGACTGTAGAACTTTTACTTGTACTTGTGTAAAATTTAATTTAATTTAAGTAATGAAGCTGTGTACTCTGTCCGCCTCTGGATACTATGTAATTCTACTATCAATTATACTCAATTATAGTGGTTTCTTAAACTGCCAGTAAACTCGAGGAAGAAGAAGTATATTAAGGAAAGAATGCCTGTTTGTGTTTTGAATACTGTATCTTTCATTCACCTGAAAATTGATTAAAGAGCACGAGGAGAGAACAATGTGTGGTTGCTTTGCTTCTTTCTATGCGTACTATAAAAAATACTTTGTACTTGTACTTGCACTTTTGATACTTAAGTATATTTCCTCACAAGATACTTTTGGTACTTAAGTACATTTAATGTGAGCTACTTTAAGACTTTTACTCAAGTAATTTTCTTATGGGTGACTTCAACTTTTACCAAAGTAACTTTCAGTTATGCCACTTCTACTTTTACGTCGTTATTTTTTTCGAGTACTTTATACATCTCTGATACACACACACACGCACGCACGCACTCACGCACACACACACCCTACACACACACACCACGTGCACACAGATACAAACACGCACAAGCACACACACAGTGACTTAGAATTGTGAATCTTCTTATTTTACTGCAAATATATTAGTAACATATGCTTCAACATTTCAGTTGTGGTGAAGTTAAATTTGTCATTTGTGTAATTGAAATATGGCAATACCAACACACTTTAAGTGATGCCACATTTGCTTGAAAGCTATTAACTTTAGTTGGATTGAGAATGCATATGAATGTGTGTGGAAACTATCTGTCCAATTAACAGTTCTACTGACTTTTTATGAAGTTGGGTGTGCTACCTTGCCAATGCAGCGAGTTTAATTTCATTTGTCAAGATTCAGTGATGTTTTGCCTCATTTGATGGCAGTGCTAGTTTAAAGGAGGATTATCACGCTTACCTGTTTCGACTTGTATTAACTGCACTGAAGTTCAACAGCACCCACTTAAAGTATTTCTGGAAGATTATTGGTCCTTTCTACATAATTGGCGATAATTGCCCGTAATTTCCATGATAAAATCCAAAACGGAGGCCGCCATTGTTTTGAACTCTAGCTACGCGAGACAGCGTTTCAACCCGTGAAAGCACAGAATCCTGACATGAATGCGGCTGCTGAGAGTGTAAATAAAGCATCCCTGAACAGTGATATGCATTGTGCGAGTTTATAACCCAACGGCGAATTAAATCCCTGTCCTTTGGGAACATGTGCATTGTCGCACTGGCCATCTTCTGTTTAGTGTCGTTGACACAATCATATGCCTGACAATGTAGCATTTTCAAAGCGATTTCGGATCTGTTCACTGATGAGAAAATCTCATTAAATCGAATGCATTGGCCATGATGCCTGGAAGCGCCAGACCACCGCACTGACGTCATGATCTCACGCCCGAGAATCAGACACGACAGGTGATACGGAAAATAATGGCGCTGCCCAATGGGCTCAATTAAGTTCAATTTTTTCATCAATTAGCTAACTGAGCTATATGAATGCAGTTTAACTAGCAGGAGATTAACAAATTGAAATAACAGGAGGGCAGAAATTTGTTGATGATAGTCCTCCTTTAAAGGCTTTTTGTCAGGCCTAAATACAGAAAAATGTTTAGCAGTTAGGCTTACTCTTTTTCTTTAAATATAGCCATGTGTGAATCCGTTGATATTGGCCTCTTTTATTCTTGTAATAAAAAGAAAATAAAGCCTGCACTCCAAGAATTGTCATTGTATTTTCCTGGAAAAATTTCAGAAATATTGGTAGGGTACTCGGTATTGGCAAGTACACAAAATAACCATCCCTAGAAAACCTTCTTTATAAGCTTTAAAAAAAGTGGTTTGGGGGTTTTGTTTCTCTTTACGTGTGAATGAATCACACAGAGTCACAAAGACTTGATCATTAAATGTGGAGAAACATGAATTCATGATGCATCCAGCAATAATTAATGCACAATATCATCAAGTCATTCATCAGTTCAGCATTACTAAAGCAAATGCTACGCCGATGCCAACAGGGGGTCAGCTTTAGATCAAGGGGATTTACCATCCTGTAAGTTATCAACTCAACCCCAATAAACCTGACTCTGCTCATCAGCAGCTGTGTGAGATCTCACACCTTTGATTGTGTTCTCCTCTCTAAGGATCGGCATGAAAACATACCGGACAATAGATCTCCTGCAACAGATGCCAGGCTTTAGTGAAGTCTATGCAGTGAAAGTAAAGAAAATTACTTGTCAACTCTAACTTGCTTATTGCCAAACATTGAAATGAAAGTCAAACCATCATAAATGCACCTAATATCTGCAGAAATACATTTTCTGAAACTGAGGGCTCAATTTCTTTTCTTTGTGAGGATGAAAGAGAATTGTTTGAGTGTGCTTTGATGAACCTCATGGTTTCATGTGTAAGACCTTACACCAGGTTACACAATCTCACTTGTGCTCCAGCTGGCTGACTGCATTGCGTCACTTGTTTGTCTGGGATGCACTTCTTGGATTGCATCACTGACAAATAATATATTGTTAGAACAGGGAGAGGGGGGCACTCATCTACCCCTCCTTTTAGCCCCTCCTCTGTTTTACTGCAAAGCTGTTTGTCACAAATCAAACCTGTGCCCCAAATCTAACCCCCATTTATGCAAAACTTTTGGCACACCCACCCATCCTCAAATATACTATACTATACTATACTATACTATACTTCATGGTAGTAGTGTCAGCTCATTTTTTGGAAAATGTGACTTAATTACTTCTTGCACCCAAGTCTTCAATTTTTTCTCTAATTTAAATATTTAATCTCACTATGTCAGCATGGGATCTAGTTTTGCTTAAGGAAGAGCCTACAGTGACTACAGACCTTTCTGGAGGAACATCCTATATGCAAATACAAAATGATTGTATTGGCTATTCCTGTACTTAATGCCAACAATTAGTCAGCGAATATATCATTCAAAGTATTTTAGTCCGAAAAATGATAAAACACATTAAACATGGAACAACGTGAAATGTAACCAGTAGAAATTGTTGTGCCGATACCGATACCAGTATCGGGTATCTGCCCGATACCTCCTTAATATACTGGTACTCGTATTCGTTGACACATCTGCCGATACCACGCACCGAAACCACTTAATGTACAGTAAGGTGCAAGGTACCTGCCTGCTCACAGTCGCATAGGCTACAGTATGTTGTACTATCTGACTTCTATGACTAGGGGGAGACAGAGGGCTCTAATTTCTTGGCACAGCGCAGGGTGGCGCAGCGTGGCGTAGCCCATGCAGTGGTAATTTCTTCCGGTGCAGCCCGCGCAGTGGTAATTTTGTGCGGTGCAACACCGTGGGCAGCCACTTTGGCAATCTGGTAGACGGACGTGCGCCAAGATGGGTGTGGCGGCGTAGTAGGGGGAGGGGTCACATATTCATCATGATGCAGTGACAATTTCGTGGCAAAAGGTTCCGCCGAAAGTGCACAGAGAGCTCGCCAGCTCCAACCTGGTTTACTTTCTGTGCAGTGGTAATGTGGCTGACCGGCGCACAGTGCACACACGTCACCGAAAACTCACAGGCAGGTTTCCAGAATGTCAGGCACATTTCAATGGAATAAATAATTACAGCAACCACTATTTAATGTAACTATCTGAATCAGCACGTAAATTATAGTGTCTATATCGATTTTCCTGATGTCAGATCAAAGAGAGAGAGAGAGAGAGAGAGATGTGCATGTGGGTAGGTGAGTGCGTGTGTAGGCTATGTGGGTATGTGTCCTTCAGCTGCTTTCACGCCGGACGTGAAAAAAATTTTTTGCACGACTGATTACATTCAAAGTCAAGGCAAAGAAGCGTGTATTCGCGTCTTTGCATTGACTTTGAATGTTATCTGTCATGCGAAAAATTCGTTTCAAGTCCAGTGTGTAAGTGGCTTAATACTATTATTGTCACTTAGGTTTTATCATTTTTGGTGGGGGAAAGGAATACAGCCTGATTACTATGATCTCGTTCTGAGTTAAGATCACATATTGAACATAAATGTGTTACATATCTTGCATTGTTGTCCATGCATGTTAATCCCAAAATTTTAAGCAGCAACAGGGTGTAATAATAGGAACACGCTATCCATCGTTTCTCTTCCCAATGATGGAGGCAGAAGAAATAAATGAGAAACCGTCGTATTTCATTCCAATTTCATAAGTTTGAATGATCTGACGTCGTTTTGTTTTGAAATTCCATTCAAGTTCGCTCATGGTAATGATTCACGAATGCCCTAGCTAGCCAGCTAACTCATATTCGTAATGCTTAATATAGACGTAGGCGGTGCAGAAAACATGCCTAAAGCAGCAAAGTAAAATGCAACATTAACGCATCATGCAGATGTAGGACAGAGGCTTCTTTATTCCAACATTTTAAAGGAGAGGAGAGGAGCTCATTTGATTGGTGAAGATTTGACTCGGCTGTGTTAAACCCACTCACGCCTTCTCTCCTCCCTCTTTGCAACTTGCGCCGGCAGGAGGGACAGAGGCGGGACAGAGGAGTACTTGCGCCAGGCTGCGCAGGGCACGAAATAAAAAAATACGCCTGGATACACCCTGTTGGCGCGGCGCTCCCCCCATTCGCCGCGCCTGAGCCTGGTCAACGAATTTAGAGCCCAGAGAGTTAGAAAAAATAAGAGAAAGAGAGCTTTATCGTAATCATATGATCACATGCAAGCATACGCGCATACACACCAGAGGTGTAGAATAACAAAGTACATGTACTTCGTTACAGTACTTAAGTAGTTTTTTGAGGATTTTTACTTTACTTGAGTTTTTTATCGGGTCTTTTACTTTTACTCTACTACATTTCAAAGGTAAAAAGTATACTTTTACTTTGTTACTTTGACACTGGCCACTTCGTTACTCGTAACAAATTAAAATATGAATGTAATTCATCATTTAAGGATTATCTGGATGTGCCCTGTTCGAGAGGAACAATGGTACTCGGCAGGGTATCTTCAAGCGCTTTGTGCAGATGTGACCGCCAGCGGACATGGAGCTGCAAATTTATGCATGCAGTTATAATATTCTATCACTAGATGGCAGCCCCGGATCAGTTATTGAATATTCACAAGCACGCCAAGCTCAATCACGGTTTAGAATATGGACGAGTTCACTCCAATCTCTGTTTTTCAGGAGCTGCCTGAAATAAACTCCTCAGCTAAGCCTGATGTGCAAACTGCTCATATACTTGCCCATAGTATCTATCCAACAGTTCAAAAAACTTATCTCTTGCAACAGAAATAATCGTTGTCCTCTGTAGCAACCACTTCAGCTGCAGAGAGCCAATGGAATCCCAATTAGTACTTAAGAAAAATCAGTTTTCTGAAGCTAGTTACAGTCCCTTGTAATTGAGATTGGCTGCTATGTTGCGATTTCCTGGGACAGGAAAATGCTCCAACACAGGCAAAAATCCACAAAAAGCTTCACAGGTCTTGAAAATAGTGACAGGTCTGGTCAAATGTATCCTTCCACAATTTCTCCTTGCAATTTCTCCAACTACTACTACTCTCTCAATTTTTCTCCTTATATACTCTTGTCCAGCCCCCTCTGAGGCATGCCCAGGACATGCCCAACCTAGCTTTAGATTGGGCTTAACAAAAAAAAAATGTCAATACTGCCATCTAGTGGCTTTTTCCACATCACACCTCCATTCCAAAAGGGAAAAATTTTGACTTATAAAGGCAAAATTTTTCTTTTCAATACAAAAATGGTTAAGTAGACACTTGTATATATATACATAGAATACAATATTCTAATAAACACGTGATATATATACACATACTCAAACACGGGATAAGCAATCAGCAATTACATTTCCAAGTCAAACTCCTGTAAAATCAAACTCCAATTCAACAATCTCCGATTCTTGTTTTTCATCTTACTCTAAAACATTAACGGATTGTGGTCAGTATATATAATCATTGGCTTTTGCCCTGTACAAACATAAACCTCAAAGTGTTGTAAGGATAGAACCAGAGCCAACAGCTCCTTCTCAATTGTGGAATAGTTCTTTTGGTGGCGATTGAACTTCCTGGAGAAGTATGCCACGGGATGCTCAATGTCATCAGAGTCACTTCTCTGTAGGAGCACAGATCCACAAGCTTGGTCACTAGCATCGACCGCCATGGAGAACGGTTTGTTGAAGTTAGGAGATTTGAGCACGGGGAAGTGACACTGCAGAGACTTCAGGCGATCGAAGGCTCTTTGGCATGCTTCATCCCAAGTGAACTTTACGCCTTTCTTCAGTTGGTTGGTGAGACTGAGAGCAATCTCAGCAAAGTTCTTGCAGAACTTGCGGTAGTGCCCGATCATTCCAAGGAAGCGGCGCAAAGCTTTTTTGTTGTCAGGAACTCAAAAGTCCATGATGGCTTGGACTTCAGCATTTATGGGTGCCACCTTACCCTGGCCTATGACGTAGCCAAGATATGTGACAGTAGCACAACCAAAGTCACTCTTGTTCAGGTTAACAGTCAGGTTAGCCTGGGTCAAGCGCTGGAACAACGTCTCTACATCTTTCAGATGTTCTTCCCAGGAGTCACTCCATGTGATCAGGTCATCGATATACGCCCGTGTGTGGCAATCCGGCGATTGTAGACTGTATCATCCTTTGGAACGTGGCTGGGGCATTTTTCATGCCAAAGGGTAGGACTTCATACTGGTATAACCCAGATGGTGTGGCAAAAGCAGAGATGCTCTTAGCCCTCTCAGTTAAAGGCACACGCCAATAACCCTTCAATAAATCAATCTTGGTCAGAAACTTTGCTTGCCCTACTCTGTCAATACAATCATCAATCCTAGGTATTGGAAACACATCAGTTCTAGTTACAGCATTGACTTTGCGATAATCTGTACAGAATCTAGTACTTCCATCAGGTTTTGGAACTAGAACACAGGGTGAACTCCAATCTGAGTTAGAGGGTCTGATAATATCATGTTCTAACATGTACCTCTTTCTCAGCAATCTTTCTCTTTTCAGGATTCATCCGGTACGGATGCTGTTTTATTGGTTTGGCATCACCAACATCTACATCATGAGAGGCTATAGAAACTCTCTTTGGAACATTAGGAAATAGATCTTTATATTTCTTGATCAGCCTCTCAAACTGATCCTTCTGTGAGGGTTCTAAGTGCTGGAGTTTTACATCAAGATTTTGCAACACTTCAGAATTTGACAATTTACATGAAAAAACTTCAGCTTTAATTCTAGGTTCATCATCTTGAAACTCCCCCTCATCTTCACAAGTCTCGGCCATAGGAGGATCTGAAGTGACGGCTGCAACCCTAGCATTCCTATCATGATAAGGCTTCAGCATGTTAATGTGACACAACTGTTTTGGCTTTTTCCTATCTGGAGTCTTCACAATGTAATTGAGATCATTGAGTTTTGTCAGAATTTCATAAGGACCATGAAATCTAGCCTGCAATGGATTGGACTGCAAGGGAAACAACACAAGGACCTTGTCTCCTGGTTTAAACTCACGGCTTCTAGCCTTATGATCATACCAAGTTTTCATTTTTCCCTGACTTGATTTCAGGTTCTCTTTGGCTAGGTCACAAGCTGCACGCAGTCTTTCCTTGAACTTGCTAACATAGTCTAACAGACTGATATGCGGCTCTTTCTCTTGCCATTGTTCACTCAACAATAGCAAAGGTCCTCTCACTTCATGGCCAAACACTAGCTCAAACGGACTGAATCCAGTAGACTCCTGCACTGCTTCTCTAGCTGCAAACAACAGCAAATGAACACCTTCATCCCAGTCTTTCTCATGGTCATAACAATAAGTCCTCATCATTGTCTTGAGAGTGGAATGAAACCGCTCTAAGGCACCCTGACTCTCTGGATGATAGGCACTGGAAAGAATCGGCTTCGTACCTAGTTCATACACAACCTGCTGAAAAAATCCGGAAGTGAAATTGCTACCTTGATCTGATTGAATTTCCCTGGGAAGGCCAAACAACATGAAGAACTTTATCAAAGCCTTTGAAATTGCAGTTGCCTTGATGTTGCGTAGAGGGATGGCTTCAGGGAATCTGGTAGATGCACACATGATTGTCAACAAGTACTGATTTCCAGATCTAGTCTTGGGTAATGGACCAACACAATCAACAATGACCTTAGAGAAGGGCTCCCCAAATGCTGGGATAGGCTGCAATGGAGCTACAGGTGGGTCTAACTGGTGTTTTCCAACTACCTGACAAGTGTGACAGGTTTTGCAAAAGTTGGAAACATCTTTCTGAAGTCCAGGCCAGAAGAAGTGTTTCATGATCTTGTCAACAGTCTTGTTAACACCAAGATGACCTCCTAAAGGCAAACTATGAGCCATTGTTAAGATCTCATTCCTGTAGACCTTCGGAACAACAATTTGCTTGACCACTGCCCAATCTGCATTGGCAGGGATATCAGGAGGGCGCCACTTCCACATCAACACTCCATCCTTGAGATAATACCCAACTGAAACTGTGTCTATTTCTTCATTAGGAAGGGCTCTCTTCTTTAGAACAAAAATTTCAGGATCATTGGTTTGCTCCTGAATCAACCGCTTTCTGGACAGAGACAAGTCTCCAGACACATCAGAATCACCAGACCCATATGGCTGGCTGAATAGAGAACTGATAAAAGTGTCTGATAAGTCCTCAAACGGAGAAACCATAGTAGGCTGAACAGAGTCATGAGGCGAACCACCTGAGTCATGACTATTCAATGTGCTGGACGGCACCACATCATCTTCTTCTTGAGCCTTCTTAGCCATAGCACGAGTCACTGCACAGGAAGGATACAGAGATGGGTCTTCATCGCCATCTTCAGTGCTCGGCCGTGAAGTAAGATGAACAGGGGGAACTACATTGCCTCCAGCCAGGTCATTGCCTAGCAACAGAGAAACACCCTTGATAGGTAGACTTGACATAAGTCCCACCTTTACCTGTCCTGTAACTAAATCTGACCTCAAGAATACAGACCGCAGGGGTACAGATACAGTCCTCCCTTCAATACCTTGTACAAGTATGAAATCCCCAGAAGCGGTCTCATCACGTAACTCCAAGGAGTCCATCAACAAAAGTGACTGAGAAGCTCCGGTATCCCTTAGGATATATATGGGGACAGGAGGAGAATGCTCATTCAGAGCCACAAATCCCTCTGACACAAATGGAAGGAATTCCTCCCTCACAAAGTCAGCAGTATCAGGCTTCTTAGCCTCACAAGGAGCAGGCAATTTAGCAGATCGGTCATCTACTACAGGGGTTTCTAACCTTGTCTTCACAAAGGCATTGTATTTGGTATCCTTTTCTTGTTCTTTCTTAGCTTTAAGGAACCAACAGTTAGTTGTAACATGACCAGATTTCTTGCAATAATTGCAAACTAGACCACTTTTGTCCCTGTCAGCTTTCACACTTTGATCAGACCTTTGACTGGATTTCTGAGCACCATCACCAGATTTGTCTTTGTCTTTGGGTGAGGAATCTTGGGTATCACCGTTACCTTTCTTCTGAAATTGGGACCATCTATTGTTACTGCTAGACTGAAATTTGGACTTATGTGTGAGAACATATTCGTCTGCAAACTTGGCAGCTGATTGCAAATTCAGTGCTTGCTTCTCATTAAGGTAGGTCTTAATATCATCCTTGACACAGTTCTTGAATTCTTCAACTAACACCATCTCTTTTAGTGAGTTGAAATCATCCTTGACCTCCATAGAAGTACACCAGCGCTCAAAGCAAACCTTCTTCTCGTTAGCAAATTCCACATAAGTCTGATTGTCAGATTTCTTCAGATCTCTGAACTTCTGTCGGTAAACCTCTGGAACCAACTCATAAGCTGTCAAAATAACCTTTTTGACAACCTCATAATCAGAGGAATCATCTGCAGACAAAGCCGAATAGGCTTGTTGAGCTTTACCCTTGAGGACTGTTTGCAACATCAGAGGCCAGTGTTCCTTTGGCCACTGACAACTCTTAGCTACCTTCTCGAAGCAATGGAAATACTTATCAACCTCCTTCTCTGAGAATGGAGGCACCAGCTTTACCTCCTGGCTAGCCCGAAATTTGTTTTCAGCTTGAATTCTGATTTTTAGTTGCTCCATTTGGAGCCTTTCTTCTCTATCTAATTTTTCTAAATCGAAATCTCTCTGTCTCTGCCTCTCTCTTTCTGCTCTTTCCTCTTTCTCTCTCTCAAATTCTCTTTGTTTTTCTTTTTCCTCCCTTTCTTTTTTCTCTTTCTCTCTCTCAAATTCTCTTTGTTTTTCTTTTTCCTCCCTTTCTTTTTTCTCTTTCTCTCTCTCAAACTCTCATTGTTTTTCTTTTTCTTCCCTTTCAATCTCTAGCATTCTTAATTTAAGTTCCAATTCTACATTTGGATTTTCCACCGGAAACTGTTCCAGATCTCCTGGTGCAAACACATTTTCATTTATGTAATATTCAACAATCTCTCTAGCCAGTCTTGCTTTTCGCATGGCTGGTTTTACATCTTTCAGCTCTAACTGTCTGCATATTTCTAGCAGTTCTATCTTTTTAAAAGACTTCAAAACCTCTACGGTTGGTGATGCCAAGAAATCATTCATTGCTGTTGATCTGCCAATATATATCTAGGAAAATTAAAAAAAAAACAATTTCACTATTTGAAATTTTAGATTTTCAATAAATGACTCGCACAATGGTCTATCCCGGACCCGAGCCCCCAATTTGTTATGGCCCCAATTTGTTACGGCGTCAATCACAGCAAGGGATGACAGACAAAATTCTTCAACTTCAACAGATTTAATTAAACAAAACTTAGAACTAATCTACACTCTACCCTACTGACCAAGATTGAAATAATAATAAAAAAATAGTTACAGTCCCTTGGTAATTGAGATTGGCTGCTATGTTGCGATGTCCTGGAACAGGAAAATGCTCCAACACAGGTAAAAATCCACAAAAAGCTTCACATGTCTTGAAAAGAGTGACAGGTCTGGTCAAATGTATCCTTCCACAATTTCTCCTTGCAATTTCTCCAACTACTACTACTCTCTCAATTTTTCTCCTTATATACTCTTGTCCAGCCCCCTCTGAGGCATGCCCAGGACATGCCCAACCTAGCTTTAGATTGGGCTTAACAAAAAAAAATGTCAATACTGCCATCTCGTGGTTTTTTCCACATCACAATATAAGTTGCTGTTTTGTTTACTCATGTATGTATTTTGGTTTTGGTCCAGTCAGGGTGGGGGTGGTGGGAGGGAGGAGGGGTTCTTTTTTGTGAAAAAAAAAAAAAAACTCAATTACATTGATTCACTAACTGCTGTAAATGTGTGTCAATAAAAAGAGATTAAAAAAAGAGATCACTTGCAAGTTTTTACAGTCGTTATGTTATCGTTTTTACTCTTGACTGCTGGCAGCGGTGGTGGGTAAAAATATCCTAAAACTTTCTAAATTCAAAGTAAAACCATAATCTCAGTTGAACAAAAACCTTAAAAAAAACTGCTGTACAAGAAGTAGCAGTGAAGAAGTCAAAACTTACGAATCTGCCAAGAAACCCAGATAAGCCAAACTCTGTCCGGGCTCTCAAGGCCGGCCTAATGAGCTAACCTTCTGGAATGACCATATCGGTCAGTGGCGAAATTAGCCATTTGGGGGCTCCAAGCAAACAGTCATTTGGTAGCCCCTGCATCTTCCAATCTAATGCACCTTATATGTATATTCTATGGATATTGCAAACTCTCATATTGTCTTAAAGCATGGATGTGTGCAAATAGATTTGAATTTGTCTCAAATTTAGTTTTCCTGATCTTCTTCAACCCCTGACTAATGCATGTTCTCACTGACAAGATAATCTTGACTCTTCAACTCTTAAAAAAGATTCATATGACCTAGGTTAGACAATATTAGTAAAGACTTGACATTTGTTATTCCAGGGTTAAATAAAGATTTGTTTAAAAAAAGAAAAAAAAAAACATTGAGAGACAGGGTTAGGGACAGGGCCTTGTGGTCACCAGCAAAGTGAGAATAGCATGAAAAACAATTAGATCAGTTGTGATGACACATATTACACTGACTGCTAACCTAATATGTCATCATTTACCTTAGGTTTCCAGTAGGTCACAGCAGGGGGTTGGACTGGGCTTTGTTGTCTATTAAGGGTCACCTGCAAAAAGAAAATAGCTACAAAACAATAAGATGAATTATGGTGACACATACTGCACTGACTGTTAACCAAATATGTCATCATTTACCTCTTCAGCTTTTTTCTCCTTCTCTCTCTCAGTTTGTCCTCATCTCTCTGAGCTTCTCTCCTTCTCCCTCAGTTTGTCTTCATCTCTCTGAGCTTTAATCCTTCTCCCTCTCAGTTTGTCTTCAGCCCTCTGAGCTTTTCTCCTTCTCCCTCTCAGTTTATCTTCATCTCGCTGAGCTTCTCTCCTTCTCCGCCTCAGTTTGTCTTCATCTCTCTGAGCTTTTCTCCTTCTCCCTCTCAGTTTGTCTTCATCTCTCTGAGCTTTTCTCCTTCTCCCTCTCAGTTTGTCTTCATCTCTCTGAGCTTCTCTCCTTCTCTCTCTGTTTGTCTTCATCTCTCTGTGCTTTTCTCCTTCTCCCTCTCAGTTTGTCTTCATCTCTCTGAGCTTTTCTCCTTCTCCCTCTCAGTTTGTCTTCATCTCTCTGAGCTTTTCTCCTTCTCCCTCTTAGTTTATCTTCATCTCTCTGGGCTTTTCTCCTTCTCCCTCTCAGTTTGTCTTCATCTCTCTGTGCTTTTCTCCTTCTCCCTCTCAGTTTGTCTTCATCTCTCTGAGCTTTTCTCCTTCTCCCTCTCAGTTTGTCTTCATCTCTCTGAGCTTTTCTCCTTCTCTCTCTCAGTTTGTCTTCATCTCTCTGAGCTTTTCTCCTCTCAGTTTGTCTTCATCTCTCTGAGCTTTTCTCCTTCTCCCTCTCAGTTTGTCTTCATCTCTCTGAGCTTTTCTCCTTCTCCCTCTCAGTTTGTCTTCATCTCTCTGAGCTCTCTCTCTCTCGAGGGTGTGCTAGGGAGGGTGCTGGCTGTTTGCCTTTTCTTTTTCTTGCTTTTTCTAAAAACTATTGCATTGTTGTTTATTGTAAATATATTGTTACACTGTGGTGCTGTTCGGGGTTTGTACATAGGTGTGGGGGTGAACGTTTGGGGGGTATTTTTGCGGTTTTTGTTTGTTTCTGAGACGCCGGTATGGCGTCTCAGTCTGACGGGGAGACAGTGTCTCTCCGTCACGGGATCAGGTGCGTACCTGAGTCCGGGGCGTGTGTTGAGGACGTGCTTGTGGCGATTGCGGAGCAGGTAGGAGGAGGGAATATTGGTTCTGCTTCAAGGATGAATAAAGCGGTGGTGGTTTTCTTGAAGAAGGCCGATCTGGTTGCAAAAATTATTGCGAGTGGTTTGTGGGTGAAAGGTGTTTTTGTGCAGGTAACCCCACTGGCGGCGCCTGCGATTAAAGTTACTGTTTCTAATGTTCCGCCGTTCATTAGGAATGAGGCGATTCAAGCTGAACTTGTGCGTTTTGGTAAATTTGCGAGTTCAATGAAAATTATCCCACTTGGATGTAAAAATCCGGAATTGAAACATGTCATGTCTTTTCGGAGACAGATATACATGTTGTTGAACTCTGCTGCGCAAACTTTAGACGTGTCTTTCCGAGTGAGACATGGGGAAGGCTCGTATGTAGTCTTTGCTACTACGGAGAGTTTGCGGTGTTTTGAGTGCGGGGATATTGGGCACTTGAAGCGTGCCGCATAAGGCTAATGATAGTAGCGGGGATGGTGGAAGTGCAACTGGCCCAAGTGAAAATTTAAATGGAAATGTGACTGAACTACCCAAGGCGGAGACTGTTCAGGGCTCTTCAGATAGGGCTGGGAAGGATGCGGGAACTAGTGAGCATGGTGGGGAGAAGGAGGCTGTTACTGAGCCGGGGGTAGACGAGTCGGGGCTGGATGACCCACGGGAGGGAACTAGTTCGACTGATTGGTTGGGGAGGGCAGAAGACAGTGCTGAGGTGGGAACGGTTTCGACTGTAGAGGAAAACTCAGGACAGTGCAGCGAGGGGGCGGACGCTGGAGTTGCGGGTGGTCATGAGGAGGGCAGTGTAGTTGTGGAAGGGGGGCAGGATGCGGAGATGCAGGAGGTCGGACCCGGGGCAAGTGAGGGACCCAGCAGTGTGCAGGAGGAGGAGGAGGGGGAGCTCTCCGACTCCTCGACTGTTTCAGACATACATATGAGTCAAGCGGGAGACGGAGCTCTATACAGCTTTACCGAGATCAGTGATTTTTTGGACATGACCAAGGGGAAAACGGTTAATGTTCTGAATTTTTTCTCTGACGGGGAAAAGTTTCTGTGATCAGCGAAACATTACATGAAAACGCTGAGCATTGATATGCTCTCAACCCAAAAGAGGTTTCGTCTTAAAAAACAGTGTACTGTTGTGAGGAAATGTTTATCTTCATTAAAGTGCTGAATGAAAATGTTTGTTTCATCTTGTGGAATATTCGTTTCAGTGTTTCTTCACTCGTTTCTTTTAACTCTCTCTGTAATGGAGGCTTTAGCTGTGGGCTCCCTTAATCTGAACGGTGCTAGAGACGGGGTGAAGAGGGGCGCGGCTTTTGAGGTTGCTAAGCAAAAGAAGTTAAATGTCTTCTTTTTGCAAGAGACGCACAGTGATGCGGAAAATGAGGCGGACTGGAAACTCGGGTGGGAAGGCGGGTGTTTTTTGAGCCATGGGTCCAATTTTAGTGCGGGAGTCGCAATTTTATGTTCGCCTGACTTAGAGGGCGGGGTGCAGCGGAGCGAGGAGGTGGTGAAGGGACGTCTGCTAATCGTGCAAATTAAAAGGTGTAACGTATGTGTTTTTGAATATTTATGCGCCAAACACTGGTTCTGAAAGAGAAATTTTCCTTAACATATTGCATCAGGAATTGGGAAAAATCTCGGACTTAGATACTGTTGTTGTGCTGGGGGGTGATTGGAACTGCACATTAGATTTTACCGTTGATAGGAATGGACAAGAACCCCATTTAAGATCAGCAGAGGTTCTTTCAAATCTAATAAAAAAAGAAAATTTATGTGATGTATGGTGGGAACAGCACCCAGCTGTGAGACAGTACACTTGGGTGAAGTGCACAGAGGGAAATGTCTGTGCAGCCCGTTTGGACAGATTTTATATTTCTAGTGCTTTTAGGAATCGTGTTTTTAAATCCAGTATTTATCCTGTAGGTTTCACTGATCACCATTTAATCACTTTGACTCTGTTGCTGCAAGAAATGGGCAGGAGTAAAACCTATTGGAAATTGAATGTTAAATTGTTGCATGACATGGATTTCTGTGCCAGATTTGAAACTTTTTGGGGTATGTGGAAGGCGGAAAAGGGTAATTTTGCCTGTCGCAGCCAATGGTGGGAGGTGGGGAAGGCCCAAATTAGGACTTTCTGCCAGAATTACTCTGCTTACAGCACTGCTGTTATTAGAAGAGCTGTGAAAACTCTTGAAATGGACATTTCTGATGCTGAAAATGAAATGGTCAACAATAAGAATACTGGACTGGCGGGTGTTTTGAAGGATAAGAAAAAAAGTTTGGGAAGTATTTTAAATGAAAAAGCAAAGGGTGCTCTTGTAAGATCAAGATTTGCATCACTTAATGATATGGATGCTCCAAGCTCATTTTTCTTCAATTTGGAAAAAAAGGTTGTGACCTCAAATGAAATGCGCTGCATTCGGCTTCCTGGTGGGAGGGTGACGGCTGACCCGGGGGAAATTCGGGATGCAGCATCGCAGTTTTATACAGAGCTGTTCAAAGCTGAGAGGGTGGATGAGCAACGGATTTCTCTTCTCCATGAAGGTTTACCACAATTAAGCCCTGAAGATAGGGCAGCGTTAGACACTGCTCTCTCCCTACAGGAACTCACTGAGGCCCTGGGACAAATGATACCTGGTCGGGCTCCAGGCATCGATGGGCTGCCTGCAGAATTTTATAAAAGGTTTTGGGGTTTTATAGGTGAGGATTTTTATGATGTTTTAATGGATTGCAAGACTCGGGGAGAGCTCCCTCCGAGTTGTCGTAGGGCTGTACTGAGCCTTCTGCCAAAGAAAGGAGACCTTGGCTTACTGAAAAACTGGCGTACTGTGGCTCTTCTTTGCTCAGATTTTAAAATGGTTTCCAAGGCAATTGCAAATAGGATTAAGAGTGTTTTAGCCACAATAGTGCATAAGGACCAATCCTATTGCATCCCTGGTCGTACAATCAGGGACAACTTGTTTTTACTCAGAGATACTATGGATCTAACTCAAATTTACCATCTAAATTTTGGCTTACTGGCAATAGACCAGGAAAAAGCCTTCGAAAGGGTTGATCATGGGTACCTTCTGAAGACCTTGAGGGCTTTTGGGTTTGGAGAAGGTCTGGTCTCATGGGTGAGACTCATGTATACTGAAGTGTCTTGTATGGTGAAGGCTGCAGGGGGGCTCACTAAACCAGTGAACGTGCAGAGAGGCATCAGGCAGGGGTTTCCCCTGTCGGGAATTTTGTATACTCTGGCCATTGAGCCGTTACTGTGCCAATTGCGGAAAAGGGTGGGAGGGTTGAAGGTGCCAGGTGTATTATCTGATAGGGATGCAATTAAGGTCTCAGCTTATGCTGACGATGTAACAGTGTTTTTATCAAAAAAAGAGGACAGGGTCAATTGGGAGAAGAGCGAGGCACTACTTTGTGGGATGTGGCAGGATGGGGATCCTCCCACTTTACCTGGGAATGTGGCCTGGAAGAGGGAGGGTTTGAAGGTTCTGGGGGTGTACTTGGGCACGAAGCAGTATATACTGAAAAATTGGGAGGGTGCTCTGGACAAGGCATGCGCCAGGATGTCTAGGTGGAAATGGCTTCTGTCTCAGGTGTCTTATAGGGGGAGAGTGCTGATCCTTAACAACTTGATTGTTTCCGCTCTGTGGCATAAACTTGCCGTTTTAACGCCACCCAAAGGGTTTTTACTATCATTGCAAAAAGCTGTGGTGAATTTCTTCTGGTCGGGGCAGCACTGGCTCAGGGCAGCGGTGCTGTATTTGCCCCTGCAGGAAGGAGGGCAGGGTCTCATTGACGTGGAGAGTCGAGTTACGACTTTCCGTCTGCAGGCTGTACAGAGACTGTTGTACCACATGGATGTGAGCTGGAGAGAGACGGCCTGTGCGCTGCTCAGGAGGGCAGGTGGCTGGGGCCTGGATCGGCACCTGTTTTTAATGGATCTTAAAGGAACTAATGTCTTGGGCCTGACTGACTTTTACGGCTCTGTGCTGAGGGCCTGGACAGAGACTCTCGATGTTCAGAGAGGGGCCCTCTGGGGCCTGGAGGAGCCTCTCCTCCACAACCCGTTGCTGAAACTCGGGCCGCTCATGATGGCTGGTCTGAGGGGCCGGTTCATTAGGGCTGGTGTCACCAAGTTGGGGCACCTGTGGAGCATGGAGGAGAACCGCTGGAGAGACGCACAGGATATTGCTTCAAGGCTGGGCGTGCACTCTGTGCGGCTGGTGGAGCAGGTCCTGAGGTGCATCCAGGCAGCTGTGTCTTCCTCTCCTGATGGAGAGGGTGCTGCTTTTGAATCGGGGAACACGGGGCCCCCCCTTTTCCCATCAGTCACTGTGCAGGCGGCGCGGGGGGACTGGCAGGAGGATTTGGGGAAAATTTTAACTTTTAAGACACCACTGCTGGGTAGTTTTGATGTTGTTGGAAAAAAGGCTCTGTATTTGGTGGTTGTTAAGGTTCGGCACTCTCCCCATCTCGGGGAGGTGAGGGCAGGCGTTTGGCAGGGTTTAGGGCAGAACTTTTTTCCTGCTGTGAGGAACTGGCGGCTGCTTTATAAAGCTCCGCTGCCCAAAAGGTCAGGTGACCTCCAGTGGAGGCTTATTCATGGAGCCATAGCCACTAATAGACACCTGGCGCATTTTGACCGAGCTCTTGGGGCGGCTTGTCCGTTCTGTGGAGAGGAGGAATCCGTTGCTCATCTGTTCTTGTACTGTACGCGGTTGGCGGTGCTGTTCACGTTGTTGGAGGACCTATGTGGGAGGCTTGGGGTGGGCTGGGATTTTGGGACTTTTATTCTGGGTCCAGGTTACAATGTAAAAAATAAATATAAACTCACTCTGGCTAATTTTTTGTTTGGGCAAGCTAAATTGGCGATTTTCGTTGACCAGGAGAAACAGGGTTCAATACGGGCGGGTCACGGAGCCACAGCTGGTGTTCAGGGGGATGGTTTTGGAACGGCTGAGTATTGAATATATGTATTTTAATGTGACAAATAATGTTACTTTATTCCAAAAGATTTGGTGTGTAAATGATGCTGTATGTTCTGTTGGTGGTGAAGGGGGCTATCAAGTGTGTTTTTAGGCTTGAGAAGCCTTTCTAACGATTTGGAATACTGTTATGTCTGTTTTTGTTTCTCCTTTGTTGGGGTTTTTTTAAATGATATTTTAACTATTCTATGTTCAGTACTTTTTTTTTTTTTTTTTTTTTTTAAATATTAATATAAATTATTGATTGCTATAGCAGGTTTTTTTTTAGGTAGTTATTTATTCAGTATATGTTTTTATTGAGTTTTTACTATCTTTTTTCCTGTTTTAGCTTGTTTTTTTGGTGATTTTTTGAGTGATCCATTGTTTTATTTGTGATCCAATGGTCTAATAAATTGGGACTTTGAAAATCAAATCTCTGAGCTTTTCTCCTTCTCTCTCTAAGTTTGTCTTCATCTCTCTGTGCTTTTCTCCTCTCTCTCGCTCAGATTGTCTTCATCTCTCTGAGCTTTTCTCCTTCTCCCTCTCAATTTGTCTTCATCTCTCTGAGCTTTTCTCCTTCTCCCTCTCAGTTTGTCTTCATCTCTTTGAGCTTCTCTCCTCTTTCTCTGTTTCTCTCTGAGCTTTTCTCCTTCTCCCTCTCAGTTTGTCTTCATCTTTCTGAGCTTCTCTCCTCTTTCTCTGTTTGTCTTCATCTCTGAGCTTTTCTCCTTCTCCCTCTCAGTTTGTCTTC
Source organism: Gymnothorax javanicus (assembly GCA_029692085.1). Lineage (NCBI taxonomy): Eukaryota > Metazoa > Chordata > Actinopteri > Anguilliformes > Muraenidae > Gymnothorax > Gymnothorax javanicus. The sequence goes on along the minus strand of CM056200.1, from coordinate 19,932,048 downwards.
ATCTCTCTGAGCTTTTCTCCTTCTCCCTCTCAGTTTGTCTTCATCTTTCTGAGCTTCTCTCCTCTTTCTCTGTTTGTCTTCATCTCTGAGCTTTTCTCTTTCTCCCTCTCAGTTTGTCTTCATCTCTGAGCTTTTCTCCTTCTCTCTCTCAGTTTGTCTTCATCTCTCTGAGCTTTTCCCCTTCTCCCTCTCAGTTTGTCTTCATCTCTCTGAGCTTTTCTCCTCTTTCTCTGTTTGTCTTCATCTTTCTGAGCTTTTCTCCTCTTTCTCTGTTTGTCTTCATCTTTCTGAGCTTCTCTCCTCTTTCTCTGTTTGTCTTCATCTCTGAGCTTTTCTCCTTCTCCCTCTCAGTTTGTCTTCATCTCTGAGCTTTTCTCCTTCTCCCTCTCAGTTTGTCTTCATCTTTCTGAGCTTTCTCTCCTCTTTCTCTGTTTGTCTTCATCTCTGAGCTTTTCTCCTTCTCCCTCTCAGTTTGTCTTCATCTCTGAGCTTTTCTCCTTCTCTCTCTCAGTTTGTCTTCATCTCTCTGAGCTTTTCTCCTTCTCCCTCTCAGTTTGTCTTCATCTCTCTGAGCTTTTCTCCTCTTTCTCTGTTTGTCTTCATCTTTCTGAGCTTTTCTCCTCTTTCTCTGTTTGTCTTCATCTCTCTGAGCTTCTCTCCTCTTTCTCTGTTTGTCTTCATCTCTGAGCTTTTCTCCTTTCCCTCTCAGTTTGTCTTCATCTCTGTTTCTCCCTTCATCTTCATCTCTCTGAGCTTTTCTCCTCTTTCTCTGTTTGTCTTCATCTTTCTGAGCTTTTCTCCTCTTTCTCTGTTTGTCTTCATCTCTCTGAGCTTTTTTCCTTCTCCCTCTCAGTTTGCCTTCATCTCTCAGAGCTTTTCTCCTCCCTCTCTCAGTTTGTCTTCATCTCTGAGTTTGTCTTCATCTCTCTGAGCTTTTCTCCTCTTTCTCTGTTTGTCTTCATCTCTCTGAGCTTCTCTCCTTCTCCCTCTCAGTTTGTCCTCATCTCTCTGAGATTTTCTCCTTCAGAGTAGTCTAATGCATACTGAGTCTCTTTTCAATCAATTCTAGCTCCTTTTTTATACTTTATGATGTTTTGAGAAAGGAATTCATACCCCAAAAAAGATGTACACCTATTTTTTGACCTCTGGCAGGCTTGTGAAAAAAGTCTTGAAAATGAGCATCAGGATTTTCAGTGAAACATGGATCGAATGTATACTTTCATTTCATGTGGCAGTTCCCCACTCAGTTTAAATGAATTTTTTAATACTTTATCACAATCGTCATTATCTTCTGCACATTTTGGTGTATAATGATCCATGTAATAATAAAAAATGGTGGGAGCAGGAGTCCAATTTGCAAAGGCTGTCAGCGGATAACGTACACAACACAAAATGCTGTCTTAATGAATCTGCATAAACAAAGCTTTTTCTGATAATTCCAAGTGTCCAGAGGCCCAAGCCAGTGGCGTCGGGGGGGGCACGTATCCCCCCTGGGACATCTCGTGCCCCCCAATTTTGGATACGTAAATAAATAAATAACACAGTGTCTACATGTCCGAAAGTTGGACGGGGTTTTAATATAACTCCGTGTCCGACAGTCGGATGGTTTCAATTTAACTCCTCGTCCGACAGTCTATTGTTTTTAATTTCTTCGAATCTACTGAATCTTTTAGATATTAAACGTGAATGTTTTGATAAGAGGGCTCAGTTCTTCAAGATGAGTACCGAGAATTTCAATCAATGTTTCTGTTTAAGCTCTGCTTAATAAAGTGAAGCGACATTGGCGCGGGACTTTGCGCATTTATGAAGAATTAGCGACTGTCGGACAGAGATCCTAAAATACTCCGCGTCTGAAAGTCATAAAAGTTCTTATTTTTCGAGTATTCCAGCAATTATTAGACGTACAAACTTGGCCATGTTTTTGTTCGACCTTCACAAAATGCAAATTGATAGCTATCGACTTTTCTTGGTCTTTTTTCGTCTGTTTTCTTCCGTTGAAGATAGACAACAGTCTTTATTCGGTCTCTCTTGAAAATTAGTCAGATGGATCGAACAAATTCACTGTAAGACCCACGCAGCTCGACCAAGGAGGGAAGAGCCCGGGTTGAAGGTTTATGCGTGTGGATTCCTAGTATTAGCACGCGCGACATCCTGGCTGGTGCGAATCACAATAAAATGGATATATTTTCTCCGTTCGAACAACGGGGCACAAACGCACAACGGTTACAATTAATCTGACTCCATAATAAATTTATAATAATGAATTTAGTGATACCCACGTTAAATATCTGACTCCAAATTAGAATTAGAATTTATAGTTTAGGGACACATGCGTGAATCTCGGGGCAGCTACGTCGCCAGACTCATCCGTGAAAACCAGTTACTCAACCGACGCCCCCGGGTAATAGCGCGGTTGCCGGATCTTAGTTCGGTGAGAGCTCTAGAGGATGGAAGAAATTACCATGATAGTAGCAACTTTGGCATAAACATATCATGAACCCAGATTTATGCACACCACAGGGCCCCTTAAGGGGATCGGCCAGGCACCGGCTTATAAACTCAAGAAAGCCCTTAAGGTCAACCCCCAGGACCGATACTACATAAACCCTTTATAAAAGTAGACAGATTTATGCACACCACAGGGTCCCTTAAGGGGATCGGCCAGGCACCGGTTTATAAGCTCAAGAAAGCCCTTAAGGTCAAAATCCCAGGACCGATACTACATAAACCCTTTATATAAGTAGACCGTAACTTACAATCCAACTTAAAACCCATCACTGCCTTTAAACATCAGCTAGCTAGTCTGGAATGATAAGGACTCACCCCCTAAGTACCGGTCGTAACGTGGCTAGAAAGGATAAAAGGATTAGGAGTCACGGAGACCACGCAAGCTTAACAAGAATAACAATAATTTATTCACCAGGTAGGCTAAAGCTTAAATCAAACAAACTAACACTAAGCCAATTACAAGTTACACACAATTTAGAAAAGGAGAATAAAGTCATACCTGGAGGAAAAGGATACACGCACTAACGTGCGCGGGAAGTTCGGAATACCATGTTGCATCATTGAAAAGGCTACTCACGCACTAACGTGCGCGGGGAGAGATCGGATACGATCTCCCCAGAGAGGATTGTTTCTCTTTGCTTTAAGCCAAACCACGTCTTTGATCCAGGCGGCATGGCCATAAACACCTGGAAGGGGGGTCGAATTCGGTTTTTGGGTTTCCACCATGGGGAGGATGTAATAAAACACTTCAGCAGAGAGAGGAGAATAGGGTGATTACCAGAGAGTATTCTGACCAAATTCTCAGGAGTTTCCAAAAGGGAATGAACCATAATTTCAATGGGAATGAAACATACTCCATTCAACTCCTTGGATTCCCCCGAGAATAACAAGACCAAACATGATATGAATATGTACTAATATGATGCAGTTGTCATGAAAAAAGTCTTAAGATGAATTAATATATAGTTTAATTGGGTTATAAGTATATAAGTGATTTCTTAGAAGGAGATTTAACATACAAGCACATTATGCACTTCCCAGAGGTTTAGACTATTTGAAACAGATTAATATAACTGGACTTTAACTTAAGACTTAGGCCAGTACTATGACTCACATAGGGGCACGTGCCAGCCAGAACTCTGCAACAACCCCCCCGTGGTGAGACCATTGACACCTCCTGGAAGTCCACAAAAGCTTTATTGCTATCTGGCATGGCTCTGGACTGAGCTTATCAGCCATTTGTCGCATACAGTCGCTGGGCTCCCCCACGCATCAGCGTTTGCAGATCTTACAGAGGTGCCGCTCAGAACCCAACCCAAAGGCACAGATGAATTTTACTGGTTTCGGAATGGAACAATCTTTTATAAAATGAAATATGCAATGTCTACAATCCACCCCCTGAGCGTGTGGATGGGCTAAGCTCCACCCACAGGGTCAAAAATAGCTTCAGGGAATATTTGCTGAGATTATGGATGGAATGTTGATGAGAAGTTACAGATTTAAGAGTAGTTGAGTTTTTCATGACAGTTGCATCACACGATAAAGTGGAAAAAATGGATTGTTTCCTCTCACTGCAATATAATTGACAATTTAGAGAAGTGTGATTTGGGAAGTTAAAAGAAAGAGAGACAACCGTTTTATTAACATGAAACATGAAGAAATTTAAAAGGAAAACAAAAAATAAAATTAAATTAAAAGTATGTTATCTAGGTTTGTTCTATGAGTCTATTATCTGAAGTTAGTGTACCAATTGGACGAATGTTATTATAGCCAATGGAATGATGGTTCGAAAAGTAATTTTTCTAACATCAGTAAAAATAGAAATCACAGCACAAACCAGCACATAAACCAAAAACTTTCCCACACTTGACTAGGGAAAGCAAAAAGATTATATGTGCCACTAACTAAGTAACCAACCAATTGGAAAAAACCCCAGAGGGAAAAAATCCAATGGAGGTCACAATATCAAATTATTTAAGCAGCTGATTTAAAGTGCAAAAAAATAAACAGTTACAGATGAAAAAACAATAGAATATTTACATGAGCTATACTGAAGTGATATGGTGAAATATTGGAAATCGTGAAATTCATATGTCCAGACATTCAGCAATTTACATCACATGATATGATTTGGAGATTAATTGAGAGAGTGGGGCTGATACACATAATAGGCTGGTCAGAAGCACTTTTGTAGGAATTCCCAATTTAATTCTGAAAAATATTAAAGGTAAATGGGACTTATTTGGATCAATGCATATGTAGTTTTACCTCACTTTATGAACTTTTAAGGCACACTACCTTTGGCCTTCAGTGTAAGAAACCTCTATGCTCCAGTCCATTAAATGCCACATTATGAAATAGAATTTTAATTGATTCCTCTCAACCTATTTTTGTATCAACCCACACTCTTTACATGTAATTCACAAATCACAATCACAAACACAACTGCAGTTTGTCCATATGAAAATGTCCTTTGTCCTGTATGAATCCGGTAGCTGTAGAGATGTTTGAGGTCCGGCGGCCGCCCGCGTTGGTGCACATATTGTTGGAATTTGAATGTGTGTCCATAATAAGTTGAATAGTGGAAGAAATGGCTCCCAAGAGCCAGAAGGGTGGACAGGGATTTTTTTGTGCCCTGGCGTGTCGCACTCTTGATTTGCTACCATGTTTGTGATGAAATCCTGAAATCCAAATCAGCCAAAAGCATATAAATGGAGCTTCTGTTCCTCAGGTGTAAATGGCAAAGTCAGGTCCTCGAATCCTTGATGCCTGTATAGAAAAATTTTAGAAACAGCACCATGCCAAATTGACAACAACAAGGGAGACCAAGACAAGACACGACCAAGGTACTCTGTTAAAACTCAACCTGTAGGAATCAGAAAGAGTGAAAGTTAATTGGAAACATTTAGTTGGGGGTCTTCCTGCCAGCAAACTGTCCTGTGGAAAACAATGGGTGAAAAAGTTAATGCAGTGCATGCAATTACCCTACAATTCACATGTCCCCGCCGTCTGGGTAACCTTATGACACCTCAAAGGGGACAGTGACTGAGGACGAGTGAATGGCACTGTTGAAGATTCCATCACCCCTGTTTTCAGAAAGAAAGAACAGACGAAGTTAGTATCAGTTTTAAATGAAACAATGCTTTATGGCTTTCCTCTCAGATCAGGATAAACACATACAAACATGGAGAAACGCAAGTGGTGCGTGTGTATGCGGGGGTGTGTGTGTGTATGTGTATGTATGAATGTATGTGTGTGTATGTATGTGTGCGCGCGCGCGTGTGACTAAGGGTTGTAAAGTGGCTCGGATGGGGCCTGTTAGCCACGAGCGGGTGTTTTATGGCCCCGCAACTTCTTCCACCCCCTGAGAGGATGTCATCACCTTAGACATCTGCTGTAAACCTAAGGCTCTCAGGTGTGAAAACTGTAAAAGAATAAACTATGCAGGGTGAATGTCTGCATAGCCTCAGACACTGAAAAGACAGACGATGACAAACAGACATTGAACATAGACTGAACCATGCAATCCAGTAGGAATGCAGGCAACTATCGTTGAGTTACTGATGTACTAGTAACCCTGATTAATTCATGCACTCTATAAAGAATACAGGCCTATTGATTTAAGAGATCCATGTTTTGAGGAACATAGTCCTAACTGACAAAGGGGTGAATAGGATCAGAGAGAGGGAGCACAAGCAGAGGAATGGCAGGCTGTGAGAAACACGGCAAGTATGAGTAGAAAGACACTAATCTTTGCCAAAAGCGACCAAGCCCATCTGGCTCCAATACCTAAGGACGTATGCAAATTTAATAGAAATGAATTTTAGGAAAAATAAATGTAGGGGAGGAATTTTTCTCCCTAAAAAGGCAACTCATGTAGGCATTCTAAATCTAATTACCTACTTCCATGAGGCCATAAACAGTACCCCCCCCTGCTGGGGCAGACAAAGAGACTCAATGTCCCACTAGACATTTAGAGCTCAGATGTTGCTTGATGACTAGTGGCAATGATAGTATACAACAATGGTTAACCAAACATTAATTCCAATAAACGTATTTGGTGGTTGGTGAAATCCACACAAAATGTAATTATGTTAGACGGTTTGCTTCAAATATAACGGTTAAACACTTTGATCCTTCGAACCTCCCCTCCCAGGGCGCAGTTCTCGGCTAGATCCCTTCCCACAGAGATCTTTGCCCAGGCTCCCCCAGGTTCAGAAATCTGCCTTCTGCTTCCGGCGTCTTCTTTTCAAAGCTCACCGATCACAGAAGCACCACTCGCCTACTGGACGATTCGCTTTTTGCTTTGTGGTGGCCTGACTGTACATTGAGCCAAGCGCGGCGGCCAACAAAAGGGACTTACTGCCATACGCGACCCGACCGGCCGGTGACCCAGTCGATAGCGATCCCCGAATCCCGTAGTGGTTGTCAGCCACCCAGGTGGGAGCCGACGGTCTGATCCCTACCCCACTTAGCTATGGGTATAGAAACTTTGACCGTTTTCACCAGCCTCGCCTGTTCACAGAGGTCGTACTATGCGTCCCTCTGCTTAGGTGTGGGCTGTCACCCACGTACCACGTGATGCCTACACACTTAAAGGCGACAACACGCCGACTAGACGGTACCACGGCAGTATGTCAATTCATACTTCACTGGACACGAGGGCCTTCAGTTTACTCCCCTGCACTATATGTACGATTTAACGTGCCCTCGGAACTTTGCAATCCCGCCGCCGCCTGTTTTGCCCCAGGTTCGGGGGGCCTAATCCCCTGCCCAAGGCAAGTACGTTGTTAGTGAATGGCCACACTCAAGATGGTGGTCACAGCATGCGACTTAGTGCTGGTTCCGCCTTCTCCTTCTCCTTCCCGGCAGGAAGACCGGAAACCAGCATGAAACGTGGCAGTGATTGGCCGATTTGAAGAGCGCCATTTGACTAGCATTTATGATGAGGGCCAGGTCAGCCAACCAGCTCACCCGCAACGGGCTACGTCACCATATTACACGGATTGACTCGGGGCTGTATCAGCCAACCAGCTCCCCGGCGAATAGTCACGTGACCCAATGGGTCGGCTAAGACTTACCCCCTCTGGAGGAAGCACCTACCCACATGCAAACTCAACCAATGGCTGCCTCAGATGAAACCACGTTATATTCCCCAACAAAGCGAGTCAAAAATGGCGGGCCGTTCAACTTGTTAATCCTTTGTGCAAAAGTAATATGGCAGCTTCAATACGTACTTGGGATAAGCTTAAATGCAAGCAGATTTTTAGAGCGGTTATAATGGCAATTTCCCAATTTTATGTGCAATGCAAAAATATTCAACCCTTTCAGCAATAAGCTTTCCCGTTGCTATGTCCAGGACACATATCCTCCCACAACCCGGACAGTCTAGTCGCCTGAAGCAAAACAACCTGCAGTCCGAGAAGCCCACGTGGCCCGTAACAGCAAACTTCAGCCCATACCGAAACTGCTGAACATTCCGCTTGCGAAAAACCACATTACAAACCCAATCAAGAATTAGTCTAATCACTGTCCGTGTCCCAAAAGACTGCCGGCACGAAAACTTCTGCCGAATTTGTCCAACTTCGAAACCCATTGGTGCAGAATGCACCCTACTTAAACGTTTGAGTCCAATTTATTACAATTTTCCGAATGCCGTTTTGCATCTCTCTCAGGGCGCTGATCAAAAGAGCGCACACACTGGGCAGTGAAACCGTAAGCTATTACTTTTACACAAAGTTTACCAAGACTAGAGGATGGAAATATTTGTCAACTGAAACCGAACCAATGATGCGGGTCAGAGCACTAAAGAACATACTTGCAACCCATGTGCGATTGTTACAACGATAAAATCCGTAAGTCCAATGATATTTCGAAGCTAATCTTCCTCACTCCCCTACATACAAGACTCCTTCAAAATCACACTGGCATTTCACCAATGCCCCATTTCTTCCCGTATTTGGGCAAGATTGTCTGCACAGTAAACGCAGGACCTTGCACCAAATCCATCCAATACATACAATCGCCGATTACTTTCTGTACACATACGCAAACCTTCGAATGCAATATACACAATCTTTTCCGATTTCAAGCACAGGCCAAGGGTATTCAACACTCTCAGTGGCAAGCTTTATCTCTGCTATTGCATGGCCACAAGGCGCACCCCCCCCATCCGTACAGCCTAGGTACAAATAATACAACCAACCTACGGTTTAAGAAGGGCACAGCTTACTGTGCCTAGCAACAACAGATATTCGCATCCACTTAAAAATGCCAAAACCCCCCACTGCACATAGAAACCCAATCATCTCCAACTTGCCATTAAACCTTCTACACAAAAGCATGAAAATATCAAATGACCCGGATTAATCTGAAAACAGAACAGTCTAAAAAGATAACAGAAAAACAAAGTAGGCTCATGCAAACATTCCTACAACTTGCACTCCATTCTCTGATCCCGAAAAAGATAAAATTGAAACTTGTGCCTGGTTTCTACGGTCCCAGGCCTATTTGGGGATATGTCAATCCCTTAGCAGCGGTCTCTATGCAGTGAATTCTAACTTTCCTTGAATCTTCATCAAAGTAAAAAAAAAACATTGCATTACTTACCACATGGGAATGACGACTGATGGAGCCAACCAGATCACGTAAGAAACCAGGATCACCTTGGATGTGGGGATTCACACTTCAGCCAGCACAATGCGGAAACATCTCGGAAGGCGTCGGAAAACAGAATCACGCGCTCCCGATTATAGGCATCGCCCGTATGGTACGCAAGCCGTCACGCCGCAAAATGCAAAGATTCCCAAACCGACATATTACGGTATAATACACGAAAGCCATCACGTCGGGGTCACCAGCTGTAAAACCCACAAAACAATAACCAACGGCGGAAATTGTAGGGCGAAGGTTCAACGCGTTCTTTTGGCTGGTATTAGCACGCATGACCTCCCGGCTGGTGCGAATCACAATAAAATGGATACATTTCTCCGTTCGAAGGACGGGGCACAAAAACACAACGGTTACAATTAATCTGACTCCATAATAAATTTATAATAATTAATTTAGTTATACCCTCGTTAAATATCTGACTCCAAATTAGAATTAGAATTAGAATCCATAATCTAGAGAAACCTGCTCGGGTCTCGAGTGACTACACCTTCAACTCTTAGAATACTACCGCTGTCGCTAACATGTACTCCCGGGTTTTTAGTACTGTTACCGGATCCTAGGTTCGTTGATTAGATTTGAGGTTGGAAGTCAGCCATCACTGCAACAGCATCTTTTGGCTTGAATACAGCGAACCCAGATCTATGCAAGCCCATGGGTTCCTTCAGGGTATTTTAACAGATAACCGACTTTTTTCGTCCATGGGTTTCCTTTTAGGCTAAAAATCCCAGAACCGCAATACATAAACCCTTTATGTAAGTAGACCATGGTTGTCTCTCCAACTTCATAAAATCAATATCCAGAGCAGGCCGCTGGCCAGTCGTACCTCGGTCGGGATTATACCCCTAGGTATCCGTTGCAACGCGGCTAGAAAGAATAAAAGGATTAAGAGTCCCGGAGACCACACAAGCTTAAAGGAATGACAATAATTTATTCACCAGGTAGGCAAAAGCTGAAATCAAACAAATCAACGTTAAGCCAATTACAAGTTACACATAATTTGGAAGAGGAGAATAAAGTCATACCTGGAGGAAAAGGATACACGCGCTAACGTGCGCGGGAAGTTCGAAATACGATGTTACATCATTGAAAAGGCTACTCACGCACTCACGTGCGCGGGGAGAGATCGGATACGATCTTCCCAGAATGGATTGTGTCTCTTTGCTTTAAGCCAAACCACGTCTTTGATCCAGGCGACCTGGCCATAAAAACCTGGAAGGGAGGTCGAATCCAGTTTTTGGGTTTCCACCATGGGGAGGATGTAATAAAACACTTCAGCAGAGAGAGGAGAATAGGGTGATTACCAGAGAGTATTCTGACCAAATTCTCAGGAGTTTCCAAAAGGGAATGTACCATAATTTCAATGGGGAATGAAACATACTCCATTCAACTCCTTGGATTCCCCCGAGAATAACAAGACCAAACATGATATGAATATGTACTAATATGATGCAGTTGTCATGAAAAAAGTCTTAAGATGAATTAATATATAGTTTAATTGGGTTATAAGTATATAAATGATTTCTTAGAAGGAGATTTAACATACAAGCACATTATGCACTTCTCAGAGGTTTAGATTATTTGAAACAGATTAATATAACTGGACTTTAACTTAAGACTTAGGCCAGTACTATGACTCACATAGGGGCACTGTGCCAGCCAGAACCCTGCAACAACCCCCCCGTGGTGAGACCATTGACACCTCCTGGAAGTCCACAAAAGCTTTATTGCTATCTGGCATGGCTCTGGACTGAGCTTATCAGCCATTTGTCGATACAGTCGCTGGGCTCCCCCACGCATCAGCGTTTGCAGATCTTGCAGAGGTGCCGCTCAGAACCCAACCCAAAGGCACAGATGAATTTTACTGGTTTCGGAATGGAACAATCTTTTATAAAATGAAATATGCAATGTCTACATAACCCTTTCTCTTTTTCTCACCCTCTCTCTCAGCACAAGAACCACAGGCAATTCAGTTATAGCCAGAGGACCCCCAGCAATGAGACAGACCACACTCACCCTGCACCCTGAGTCTTGACTAAGTTCAACCTTTTCCTGGTATTATTTTTCACAATAAAAGCCATTTTTTTCTGGTGCAGTGTTTATTTTACAATTAAACTGAGTTATTGAGCCAAATATCTGACTCCAAATTAGAATTAGAATTAGTGGTCTAGATCCCCTTGGTCTGGAGGAAAAAGTACAAATGCGGTTTTAGTTTGGATCCCAGGTTGTTTGATTAGATTTGATGGTTGAAGTGCCATCACTGCAACAGCATTTTTTTGGCTTGAATACAGCGAACAGATCTTTTTCCTTCAGGGTATTTTAACAGATATAGATTTTTCGTCCATGGGTTTCCTTTTAGGGGCAATACATAAAATTGTAGACCATGGTTTCTCTCCAACTTCATAAAATCAATATCCAGAGCACTATTTTACCCCGGTCGGGATTATTTAGGTGATGACTGGAATAAAAGGAAAGGATGACCTTAAAGGAATGACAATAATTTATTCACCAGGTGCAGCTGAAATCAAACAAATCAAAACCATTACAAGACACATAATTTGGAAAATCATCTGAAAAGGATACACCGCTGCGGAAGTTCATGTTACATCATTGAAAAAGGCTATACGCTGGAGAAAATGGGATAGATCTTCCCAGAATGGATTAGTCTGCTTTAAGCCAAACCACGTCTTTGATCCATTGTGTAAAAACCTGGAAGGGAGGTTATCCAGTTTTGGGTTTCCACCATGGGGAGGATGCTTCAGCAGAGAGAGGAGAATAGGGTGTTACCAGAGAGTATTCTGACCAAATCCAAAGTGGAATGTACCATAATTTCAAGAATGAAACACAGGTCCATTCAACTCCTTTGATTCCCCGAGAATAACAAGACCAAACATGATATGAATATGTACTAATATGATGCAGTTGTCATGAAAAAAGTCTTAAGATGAATTAATATATAGTTTAATTGGGTTATAAGTATATAAATGATTTCTTAGAAGGAGATTTAACATACAAGCACATTATGCACTTCTCAGAGGTTTGATTATTTGAAACAGATTAATATAACTGGACTTTTTAAGACTTTAGGCCAGTACTATGACTACATAGGGCACTGTGCCAGCCAGAACCCTGCAACAATCCCCCCGTGTGGTGAGACCATTGACACCTCCTGGAAGTTTTATTGCTATCTGGCATTTGGACTGAGCTTATCAGCCATTTGATGCATTGCAGATCTTGCAGAGGTGCGCTCAAAGAAACCCAAAGGCACAGATGAATTTTACTGGTTTCGAATGGAACAATCTTTTATAAAATGAAATATGCAATGTCTACATAACCCTTTCTCTTTTTCTCACCCTCTCTCTCAGCACAAGAACCACAGGCAATTCAGTTATAGCCAGAGGACCCCCAGCAATGAGACAGACCACACTCACCCTGCACCCTGAGTCTTGACTCCCTAAGCTTTGGAAGCCTTTTCCTGGTCCTTATTTTCAATAAACTGGACATTAAGCTTCCCAATTGTGTGGTCTTTGGTTGTGGAAAAAGTACAAATGCAGTGTTTGAATATGATTACATTTGTTGTTTTAATTTTTAATGATGGTTAGATTGTGCCTACTAACTTGAGCCAACAGTTTTTTGCTCCTCTTCACATAACTGGGGAAATTGCCACGCGCACTCCCCTCTCCCAGCGACTGGAGGATCTCCATGCAGCACCGCAAACCATAATAGAGATCATAAGTTTAAACATCTGCCTACCGTTGCGATCATTCATGAGGTGGTCCAGATGAGGCTAGGCTAGTCTGTGTTGAAATTGGACTGGTTATCCTTTCTGCCTAGTTCTCATAGTGGGCATATAAGATTGATTGCACTGGTTGTTTTCTTGTGATGGTATAGCCTTCTGTTCTGTTTCACTTTTGCAGAGACTAAGGTCAAATTTTTATCTTTTCTGCTCTTGTTATCTATAGAAGGCCTATTTTATTTTATTTGATAAGCTTAAATGATGATTGCACTGTAAATAACAACCAAAGAATGACCAAAGCACTTTTTATAAGCTGTGTTATGGCTGTGTTGTAGCTATAAGAAGAGTAATGGATAGGTGTATTTCTGTGAAGGCTCTGGTACAGGTACATAAACTGTATAAGCTAGCTGTGTTATGGCAGTGTTGTAGCTATATGGAGAGTAATGGATGGGTGTATTTCTGTGAAGGCTCTGGTACAGGTGCATTAACTGTATAAGCTAACTGTGTTATGGCTGTGTTGTAGCTATATATGGAGATTTCTGTGTAATGGATAGGTGTATTTCTATATGGAGAGTAATGGATGGGTGTATTTTTGTGAAGGCTCTGGTACAGGTACATAAACTGTATAAGCTAGCTGTGTTATGGCAGTGTTGTAGCTATATGGAGAGTAATGGATGGGTGTATTTCTGTGAAGGCTCTGGTACAGGTGCATTAACTGTATAAGCTAACTGTGTTATGGCAGTGTTGTAGCTATATGGAGAGTAATGGATAGGTGTGTTGGTAATATGGAGAGTATATGGAGAGTAATGGATGGGTGTATTGTTGAAGGCTCTGGTACAGGTACATAAACTGTATGGCTAGCTGTGTTAGAGCTAATGGATGGGTGTATTTCTGTGAAGGCTCTGGTACAGGTACATTAACTGTATAAGCTAACTGTGTTATGGCAGTGTTGTAGCTATATGGAGAGTAATGGATGGGTGTATTTTTGTGAAGGCTCTGGTACAGGTACATTAACTGTATAAGCTAGCTGTGTTATGGCAGTGTTGTAGCTATATGGAGAGTAATGGATAGGTGTATTTTTGTGAAGGCTCTGGTACAGGTACATTAACTGTATAAGCTAGCTGTGTTATGGCAGTGTTGTAGCTATATGGAGAGTAATGGATGGGTGTATTTTTGTGAAGGCTCTGGTACAGGTGCATTAACTGTATAAGCTAACTGTGTTATGGCAGTGTTGTAGCTATATGGAGAGTAATGGATAGGTGTATTTCTGTGAAGGCTCTGGTACAGGTACATTAACTGTATAAGCTAACTGTGTTATGGCAGTGTTGTAGCTATATGGAGAGTAATGGATAGGTGTATTTTTGTGAAGGCTCTGGTACAGGTGCATTAACTGTATAAGCTAGCTGTGTTATGGCAGTGTTGTAGCTATATGGAGAGTAATGGATAGGTGTATTTTTGTGAAGGCTCTGGTACAGGTGCATTAACTGTATAAGCTAGCTGTGTTATGGCTGTGTTGTAGCTATATGGAGAGTAATGGATAGGTGTATTTTTGTGAAGGCTCTGGTACAGGTGCATTAACTGTATAAGCTAGCTGTGTTATGGCTGTGTTGTAGCTTTATGGAGAGTAATGGATAGGTGTATTTCTGTGAAGGCTCTGGTACAGGTGCATTAACTGTATAAGCTAACTGTGTTATGGCTGTGTTGTAGCTTTATGGAGAGTAATGGATGGGTGTATTTCTGTGAAGGCTCTGGTACAGGTACATTAACTGTATAAGCTAGCTGTGTTATGGCTGTGTTGTAGCTTTATGGAGAGTAATGGATAGGTGTATTTCTGTGAAGGCTCTGGTACAGATACATTAACTGTATAAGCTAGCTGTGTTATGGCTGTGTTGTAGCTATATGGAGAGTAATGGATAGGTGTATTTCTGTGAAGGCTCTGGTACAGGTGCATTAACTGTAGGCCTATCCTGTTTTGCAGAGACTGAGGCTTCAGTTATCAATATATTTTCTGCCTGATTGTTGCCTATAGGTAATCACTACCACATAACTTATCGCTATGTGGTAGTGAGTAATTGATTGTTTTATTTTTGTGAAGGTGCGTAGCCTTTTGTGTTTGAGAAAATTAAAGTGGCACACTCCATTTTTCCAAGGCACACCCAGTGACATTTTTCTGGCTACGCCACTGCTACAGTAACTGGGAGAGTAAGACGGAGCCTGAGTGCAATACTTAAATTTGGATACAGGTCAACTATGTTCTCCTTATAGATGTGATTTAGCATCTCTGATGGTGTTGAGATGTCTGTGGGGAAGGACTGAACTGCCCGCTCGACCTCCAGCCTCAGGTCCTGAGCTTCAGCATCTTCTGTCGCCTGCTCCAGTTTGTGGCAGCTTTCCCCCAGCCTCCCTGCCTCCTTTGTGCTTCCCATCAGGTCCTTGGAGTACAGAAATCCATAAAGCTGGAAAAATGTGTCCATGTGGGAAAACCTTTCTTTGACAGTGACCAGGGCTGTATCGACAAGAGGAAGAAAAACTTCCCGTTTGAAGATCTCTTCTGCTGTACCTTGTGTTTCCTCTCCTCCTTCGTTATCAAACTGTCTTTTTGCTCTTCTCTTCCGGACCTCTGGCCAGCTCATTTCTACCTCAATCTCCTCTGCGATCTCCCTGGCATCTGTTTTAACTGAGTTGAATCCCATTTCTCTGAATTCCTGTCAGAAGCCTGTAACTGCAGTGATTTCTCTCCTGAATGTATCAACTGACACTGTGGGGCTCTGCAGAAGCTTGCTGACTTTGTTGATCTGGTACAACACATTGTACCATACAATGGTGCTTACCAGAAAAGGCCATGTCTGCATCTCCTTGAAGATCCCTCAAGCTGACGAGGCAACTTCTGCGTCCCGCTTTTCCTTGGCATGGTCCTCTAGCGCAGTCAATGCTTTTAGGATGTCAGGCAACTGATAAGGAACAGCTTTGACAGCTTCAATTCGACATTCCCACCTTGTTGTAGACAGTGTCTTTAGGGTGAAGGTCTTCACGTGGTCCTTGAGGATGGTCCAGCGGTGTACTGAGGCGCAGAAGAGAGAGTAGAGACGCTGCAACAGACCAAAGAAACTGACTGATGCCACAGATGACTTGGCTGCATCACCAACAACAAGGTTCAGTGTGTGACTTCCACAGGGAACACATAAGGCCTTGCTGTTGAGATCTAGCACTCTCCTCTGGACCCCCTGATTCTTGCCTGTTATGCTGTAAATGGACTGAATTTTACAGTTAAATTAACGTATTGTCTCCTTGTTATTTTAACTGTAAGTAGAGTACTGCGCGCATTTAATTGTGGTTTACAGTTAACATATGCGGAATCTGTGTTATATACTGATTGTAAAATGACAGTTAAAATAACTGGCAAAAGGCTGCCGGGTTAGCTCACTCGGTTAAGGCGCTGCAATTGCAATGCAGTAGTGACTACTACGGCGCGGGTTCGATCCCCGGTCGTGCCAACCAGCAGTGGTCGGCAGCTTTTTCAGAACAGCACACAATTGGCTAAAGCGCTTTGGGAATGCAAATTGGGAAGAGACTGCTGGGAAGGGAAATTTAAAAAATGATTGCCTTGTTCGTTGCTCAAGCGCCTCCTCTTGGCCAGCCGGGCTCTCGTCAGTGAGATTCTGAGCTTGCTCATGTTCGGGTATCCTCCGCCCTCATTCTGAACTTGCGATAGTTTCTACCAATGAGTGTTAAGATGCAGGGGCAAACAAGTAAAGGTAAAAATATCATATATGTAAATATATAATACATAAGGGTCATTCCATGTCAAATCATCCAGATTTTCAAAAATTTTCCAGGTCACCTCCTTAAAAATTTTTTGAAAAAATTTTCGAGCAAATATTCACACAAAATTTAAAAATACCAAATATTAGGCCAATATCTCAAATAGATTTCAAGTTATAGCCCTTCAAAATTGGAATAATATTTTGAGTGTTTTGGCGAACCCATTTTCAGCCAACTTTGGCAACTTATTGCTCCAAATTGAATGCTCATTCAAGGGTGAAATTGGGTATACTAATCATACTCATCCCCTAGAATCTGAAAATGACCTTAAAGTCTGTGTATCTTGGTTTACTTTTGCATGGTAAAACCTCAAAATCAGCCGAAAAAACAAAACGCCCAAAAACGAGACCACATTTTATGACCTGTAACTCAGAAACTAAGCAAGATAAAAGGCTAGAATTCATTTTTTATTATTTTATGATATATCTCTCTGTAAAAATGCAGTAATCCAAGTAATATCATTTGTAGAAGTTTTTAATGAAATAATTTCCAAATAAATTTTTCCAGTTTTGCCCTGAAATACCCTTTTTTGGGGGCAAAAAATGACCAAGTCACGAGTTATTCATCTCTCTGAAATTTTTACTGTGCAATCTTATAAATTTGACCAGTGTCTGACAAAATGATCAGAATGATGTTCAGCTTATGTTTTCTGTTATGAATTTTTAAAATATGTTCCGAAATTATGTATTTTTTTCGTTGACTAAACGGGTATAGGCCTGCTGTAAGTGCTGTTATCTACTAAATATAAAACAAAACATTGATGAAAAATATTTTTTGAACATGATACACCATCTAAAAGTACAATGCATGACAGAGGTCTTGTCAGAATATTTTGGTGTTTGCTAGATTCCACAGATTTATTCCTCAATTTCATTGGTTTCATTGTTTTTGTTGGGGATGACTGTTTGGGGATGACATCAGTGCCTCAAACATGGCATGACATGACTGATTACAGGCTTCTGAAGTAATCCTAAATGAGCCCAAACTTGTATTACTGAATTGCGCAGTAATAGTTCACTATAAAAGGAGGCAGTCCCACTTGGGGATTATTAGATCATCATGAGCACTGAAATGGAGGGGAGTAATTTACCTTGGTGCAGTAATGGAATCCATTTAGATGATGCATGTCATTCAAGGAAATTTACTATTTACTATGGGCTATTGGGACTGGATACTTTTTCAAGAGAGGATACTGCCTTAATGCAGTGGCGGTCTGGTGTTCAGCAGATTGATTCTGTGTGTTGTCATGAGAAAATGTTTTTAACTTGCTATGAGAAGAATCAAAGGTACTATGCAGATCCCAGAAATATTCACCACAAAAAAGAAGCAGGCCTATACTCATTTAGGTAACAAAATATTTTGAACAATTTAAAAATTCATAACAAAAAAGTAAGCTGAACATTATTCAAATTTTTTTTTTGTCAGACATTGTTCACATTTATAAGATTGCACAGTAAAAATTTCAGAGAGATGAATAACTGGTGACGGTCATTTTTTGCCCCAAAAAGGGCATTTTTGGGGCAAAACTGGAAAACTTTACTTAGAAATTATTTAATTAAAAACTTCTACAAATGATATTACTTGGATTACGGCATTTTTACAGAGAGGTATATCATAAAATCATAAAAAATAACATTCTGGACAGGTTTCCGTTAGAAGAAAAATACACTACTGCTCAAAAGTTTGGGATCACCAGCAAATTTCTTTGTTTTCCAAAGAAAAATACATTTTCATGTATTTCACAAACATTTTTTTCCATTTCACAAACATTTTTATCAATTTCACAAATGATTAAAATTAATCAGATGATTTTCAATGAATGATCTACATTTTTGCATAGAGGCCTATTATCAGCAACTGTCAGTCCTCTGCATCAATCTCCTGGTATGGCTGCTAATCCAAGTTAAGCATCTTATAAGGCTAATTGATTATTAGAGAATCCTTCTGCAAATGTGTTGCACAGCTGAAAACCGTTCAACTAATTAGGGAGTGCAAAAGGGAGCATGGCATTCTTGAGGTTGGTTTAGTACCTGAAGCATCAGCAGTTGTTTGTTTGTTTACAGGCTCAAAATGGCCAGAAAGAAAGAACTTCCTTTAGAGACCCGTAAGTCTATTGTTGTGCTTAGAAAAGAAGGCTATTCAATGCGAGAAATTGAAAACTTAAAATCTCTTACCATGCTGTCAACTACTCCCTTCAGAGATCAGCACAAACTGGCACAAACAAGGACAGAAAAAAGGAGTGGGAGGCCCTGATGCACAACTGTGCAAGAAGACAAATATCTGAGAGTATGTAGTTTAAGACAAAGACGCCTCACAGGTTGTCAACTAGCAGCTGCGCGCTAAATAGTTCCGTCAAACACCAGTTTCAGTATCAACAGTGAAGCTGATTTTTTTTTTTGATGAAGGCAAAGTTTGAAGTACATATTCATCATTTTCCATTAAAATCATTATTTCTAACTCAGACAATGTCAGCATGTTCTGTTCATTTGCCATATTTCCTATTCAGACTAATTTCATGTGTGTTTCCATGGAAAACAAGAAAATTTCCAAGTGATCCCAAACTTTTGAGCAGAGGTGTATTTATTTTATTCTGTTAATTTTGTTATTTTGCACTGAAAATAAATTGTTGAATAATAATTTGTTTTCCATGTATTCATATCACTCAAAAACAAGCATCTAATTAAATTCAGGTTTGAGTCAAATAGCTTAAAAATAGTTTCACACACACAAAAAAGGCTAAAAAAATTCACCTCGCCGAAAAGGGTGAAGGCAATCGGGTTGGCGGCCCTGCCGACGAGGTGTCCCTTATTTATTTTTCAGGGAGTTGGCAACCCTACTTACTACATAGCTTGCAAAACACATTGTGCTTAAGGAACAAAACACCTCATATTATAGCTGTCTTAGTAGTTCAATATGTAGAAAAAGTAATAAATTACCTTTATTCAAAATCCGCTCCTTCCGGTTCCATCCAGTTTTCCATGAGACTTGCACAGAGAACTTTTTGAGTCACGTGACCACACTCTGTTACACGTGTGTTAAGTTCCACAGCTGACCACTAGCGGCTGTGACTGAAGGTGAGCTAACACACACACAGATTCCATGGAGCAAATTTGCGAAATTTTAGGATGTTGGAGATTTTTCGACAGGGGCATGCTGGGAGTATCTGGAACACTGGAGTGAATGCAGAAAAATGAGGACCTGTTGAAAAATAACCTCATTTCCCCAAGCGTCCTCATATTGTTGGAGTGTTCTCATAAAATTGTCCTCATTTGTCATGAAAACAAGTGCACACACACACACACACACACACACACACACACACAGAATTATAACAATCAAGAAAGAAGTTTCTCTTTTTCTGTCTCTCGTTACTTCCTTTTCCTTTCTCTATAATATCAATATAAATTTCTCTGTCAATATTCTGTTTTGTTAATTTTTGTTTGTTTATTTGTTTATTCATTTTTGGTTGCTTTCCTCGGCTTTGCCCATGTACCTCGCTTTGGTCGATTTTGTTTGCCTATCCTTGTCTTTTTCCTTGAATATTATCTGTAATGTCATGATTAGTCCTGTCCTGTCCTGTCTTGTCCAGTTTTGTCTAGTCTTGTCAGTGTCTGTATTAGTCCAGCATGTCGAGTATGTCTGTATACTTGTCTGCCTGTCTGTCTGTCGACATACTTGTGTCTGTCTCTCTGTATATGTCGGTCTACTTGTCTATTTCGTCATGTCACAGTATTAGGGTAGGTTGTCGTTACAGAGTGGCTCCAATAAATGTCTTTGAACTCTATTTCAGTTTGAAATGAAGAGAAGTTATCCTCCGAAAAGGGTGGGCGGTGGTGGGCCAATAAAAAGTTAGTAAATACGTTTCCAAATCGACAAGCCAGCTAGCTTTCTTGTAAGCTAATCTATATGAAATAAATGTTTTGGGGTCCCATAAAAAGATAGAAACTTTCAGACAGGATAATTATATCATCATCACCAAACGAATAAGGTATGTAGCAAACACTTAGTTCTCAAATGCACGGCAGCTCGCCAGCAATTAGCAGTCAAACACAAGCGAGTTGGGCACTAGCCAGAAATGCAGAATGGGACCGCATACGGCACTAAAGCAATTTGGCCAAAATCGATAAGCAGCCAGACAAATAGCCAGCTAGTGCTGTTACCCTGAACCAGGAACACAAGGCCTTCAACATTGCTACTGTGTTTCTGACACGTGAGGTTATGTTGTGTTATGGGCTGCATGGAAGATGACAAGAAGGCACTTTCCACTGTCGATCCCACCTACAACTGAGCAGGTAATATGCTGTGTGGAAAATGAGTACATGGTACCAATGCTGAGTAGGAGGGAGTCAAGTAGATCCGGTACCATGCAGTGGAAAAGCGCCATCAGTCATCTACCGGGTGGCTCTGTGGTGCTCGGCCACTTCATTGCTGCTTGCAACTATATCGCCCTGTCCACGTCACAAATGTACCTACCCTTTCCATTTTTTTTTTTTGTTTGCGTGTTCTCCTTTTGGTTTGCGTGTTTTGCACTTCAGAACGGAAAGGGTAGGTGAATGTTGTGACGGGGAATGCCGCTAATTGGACAGAACGCCCTGTCCGTCTTTTACCAGGAAGTAATTGCATCGAAGGTTTGCTTAGCTAGCAGGTTTGTTAGCCTAGCTAACCAACAGTTCGGTGCACAGAAATCAATCCAACATAAATTAATTGTAAAAAATCCATTATTTCGCTATGTCACTGAGCTAAAGTTGAATCGCGAGCATTTATGCGATACCAAATATAACTCCCTCCCAAGCTAGCTCGCAAAGCGTTAGTTCACTTGCATAGCTTGCCAGTTCGCTAGCCTAGCTAGCCAACAGCTTGATACACAGAAGTCAATACAACAAAAATGAATAAAAATATCCATTTTTTTTTTTGTTTGCGTGTTCTCTTTTTTTGTTTGTGTGTTCTCCTTTTTATTTGCATGTTTTGCACTTCAGGGCCACCGTATTATTCCCCAAGCTGAGACTTCCATCTGAGTAGAAGATGAGCAGTGCTGTATGAAGTAGGTTACAGTGTTTCAATGCGGTCTTAAATGGCTACGGTAAACCCCTACATACAGCACTGCTGCTACTTTTCTCCTTCTTTATTCAGACTGCGACAGGTAAGATAGAGTCGTTGCCTTAGCGCAGGATAGGTGTGCAATGTCGCTTGCTTCGCAATACTGGAATCAAACATTTTCAGGAGGTTGAAGTTATTTTCTTACATTAACATTTTACTTTTTAATCTGAATATGCCTCCATCTGGAGTGATTAAAAGCAGAAAATAAAGCCAACTAGTCCGAAAACGTCTTCTAGATCGGACGATCATTTCAGAGTTTGAGCATGACAAAAAAGGGGCTTGAAGCAAAATTTTGGTATATCGGAAAAAAGTATACTTGTAAAAATTTCTAAGCACTTGGGTTTGCTTGGCAAGTCACGTGTAAATTTTATGCCCAATCACATCTGCCTGTTTTCTTGTCTCGATGTTTTATCTTAAATAGGATTTTTCTAGCAACGATGGCTTATCCCATTCACACAGACGCCAAAGTACATCAGCTACTCCTTTTCGATAGCGCTGAAATACTTCTCGAGTTGGCTTTAACTTGAGTTTAGCT
This sequence comes from Gymnothorax javanicus, assembly GCA_029692085.1. Lineage (NCBI taxonomy): Eukaryota > Metazoa > Chordata > Actinopteri > Anguilliformes > Muraenidae > Gymnothorax > Gymnothorax javanicus. Next base: position 19,909,681 of record CM056200.1, on the reverse strand, counting down.
CACTTTAATACTCCTCTCAAATGCCATTAAGACAGAAACTGAAGAAGCAGCACAGGCGTTTCAGAGGCAGGTCGTCCCTGTGTCTGAACGGGATCATTAATAGAAAGCTGGCGCATGCGTCTGCTGCATCTGTTGAGTATACATGGTGACGATCAGTGATTCTATGATTGATCTCGGGGTCTATTCGAGGTAGCTGTGTGCGCGCACCTAGCAGGATCAACAGCAGCAGGTTTAACTTAGCCGATCATCCTCCACCCACTGTTGGCTTTGTGCAATCAATTACGCCAGCAACGCGCTGTTTGGGATAAGGCAATCCCTGATTTGACGTTGATCCAGGATCTCAGGATCCGACTTTAGTGCAATAGGCCGCTGGACTCGCGAGAGCCCATACTTCCTCCAGCATAGCTGGATTTGAACTTTGGCCTATATCTCAGCTGAACTTTGGCCTAGATATGCCACAATTTAATCAATTGTTCCTCTTTTGCTACTTTAACATCTTGCAAAGTTTGGTTAAAATCTATGCAACCGTTTTGGAAATATCCTGCCAACAGACAGACAAACAAATAAATAAACAAAGAAACAAAAAACATAACCTCCTTGGCGGAGGTAATAAAACATGGCAGAAATGGCTCTTACACTCATCTTACAATCATGCTGGACCCTCCTGGACAAAAGTCTATGTCCATTCCAGAAGTTTTACTGCAGTGAATGAAACTGACCAACACTTACACAACCAGGCTCAGCAGATCCCAGCAGGATTCATTTGCCAATACTGCATAATGTGAGAAGGAGGAGATCTGCTCAGGATAGTGCACCTTGGATTTATTTGGTTGTATGCCTGGCATGCACATTACAGCACTGCATGCCAGGAAATAACTGCACGGGCACCATCTATCACTCCTGCCTATTCTATGGCGGGCACTATTTTTTTCACTCCTGCCATACGTTCGGCAGGCATGTTTATCACTTACCGGCTCCCATTGTACTTCAGCTTTAACTGTACATGAATATGCACCCCATTTTATTTCTTCTTTGCTTCATGAGTATTCTCATATTGTGCATGTAATGGTACCTGCTAGCACTTAGCCACCTACTCCATTCTTCACCTGCCCTGGTGTCCTGTCCTGTCCTTGGCCTGTAGACTGCCTTTAGTATGTTGCAAAGAGTATAGCCTATTGTCCATACATGTATTTTGTTTTGTTAACCTCACAACTGTATCAGTTACCGTGGTTACTAGTACAAGTATCTAGCTGAAAATGGTGGATTTGCTTTAACTACTGCTTCCAAGCCGACATCCATCTATCCTCACCCAGTCCCATAATGTAATAAGTTTAAAATAACCATAATGTTCTTTTAAGAGAGAGGAGGGAGAGAGACTTTCCATCGTCAGGACTCCAGAAAACCATTTTCATTCAGGTATTTTGAGATGAAAGGTAAAGAGACCCCAGAAGTTTTTTTTTTTTTAATGGTAATAAACTTAGTACATACTGAAAAACACATGAAAAACGTAGTGAGTTTGAGAAGTAATGTCTTTCTTTGTAAGAGATACACGATTTGATATCCTTCTATAGCCGGTCTTATAGTTTTGTGTTGTGTTGCGTATAATGAATAATAAGGCGAAGACCACGCCTCTCTTGCCGGCCAAAAGATTTTTATTCTATTTTTTAATGTCATCTGTACAGCCCACTTCGGTGGAAAACTCAGAGGCTGGCGGTCATATTAAGCACAGTAATTTGACATCGAAATAACTATGACTAGGGATTACCGGGGCCCAAAGCGAGTAACTCCAAGTATAACGGTACTTCCATTCAGGGACCTTGTGTTTTACAACCCCAATTCTGAAATAGTTGGGATGAAGTGTAAATTGTGAATAAAATCAAAATGCAATGACTTTCAGATCTCATGAGCCAATATGTTATTTACAATAGAACATAAATAACATTTCAAATGTTGAAACTGAGACATTTTTCATTTTTATCCACAAAATGAGCTAATTAAAATTTTTCTGGCTGCAACAGGTCTCAAAAAAGTCGGGACACTTGGGACATCTGCAGATGGGTCTTTAACTTCTTGACTCGGCGACAACAAACAGTAAGGGTGGGCAGCCGAACATCAAAATCCATTACAGTGAGCACGGGCTCTCCTCAGGGCTGCGCACTGAGTCTTCAGCCTGCTCACCCACGACTGCACAACTAGATTCTGCACCAACCACATTGTCAACTTTGCAGATGACACAGCCGTGGTAGGCCTTATTAAGGACAACGATGAGTCTGCATACAGGGAAGAGGTGAGGCAGCTAACAACATGGTGCAGACACCACAACCTCTCTCTAAATGTGGACAAGACCAGAGAGGTTGTGATAGACTTCAGGAGGGCATACAAACAACAACATGCACCCCTACTGATCGTGGCCAGAGTCCAGCTTACGTGACAAAGTGAACATAGTTTTCCCTGCCTTTCCAGCGCGGCTTACAATAGAACAGGAGATGTTCAGAGAAAGTACTGGATTAATTAATTATTTGACATTTCTTCATGACATATATTAAAATTAAATTAAGAGGTAAACTACGTAAAGAGTTGGTGTTTGGTGTTGGTGTTAAAAACAAAAAATAATTTGTTTTTAAACAAAAAATTTTTACATACTTCTACTTGTTTAAATTTTATTTTAATTAATTATTTGTTTGGTTTTTTCATCCTTACAATGCCAGTATTAAGTACGTTGTCATAGCCACCTTTCAGTGATCTGTCACTTTGTAATACTTACTTAATAATTCCATGGTGGTCATATGTAGCACGCAAATTCTCAAAAGAGCGGAGCCCATTGTCATCGAAAATGTCCTTAAAAACATGTATGCCTTTATCACTCCAAGTAGGAAAAGAGAAAGGAATATTATCAGTAAGGAGGGCAAAGTTATTAAAAATTGGGCTATTCAGTTGCCACTACTGGACTGACTTAGATATTTTCTTAACAGAAAGCCATACAGTGAGAAGAAAAGAAATAATAGGTCCTAAACAAAGCTTCAGGCGCTTAAGAGGAATTGCAGAGTGAACCAGACCTTGCAGCCTGTGAGAAAAAAAAGCTTTTCTTCCACAGGTCTCCAAGAAACTGATGCATTAGAATTAAACCACTTTGAGAGGGGGCGGAGTACAAATGACCAAAAGTAGAATTTAAAATTTGGAACCGAGAAACCACCCTCAGATCTGTGTCGTTGTATGGTGGACATTTTGAGTCGAGGATACCCCCCTCCCCATAAGAATTTTGAAATTAATGAAATTAATTTAATTTGTCCCGAAAGTTCGTGGGATTCAGCAAAGGTAACATGGAGGAATAAAAATTCACCCGAGGCAAAATGTCCATCTTCATAATAGAAACACGGGTCCGCAGTGAATGTGTAATGGCCGGAAGAATTAGGAGGCCAAGCGCAACGTCCAGAGATAAAGTGAGCACCACAGACACAGTACAAACACAGAGAATAATACAGACCAAACGAAAGTACTCGCGCTTCCAAAGGACGTATTTTAGTCCGAAACATGGAAGCAAAGCGAGATAGAAAAAAGGGAGAAGAAACTCCAATAATAAGAAGATATAAAGTCATACAAAACCTGACTACAGATATCTTCGGCTATAGTGCGAAGCTAAAAACAGACACTCTAGCGAAGGGGGCGTGTCGGACTTCCTGTTTATATAGAGTCCGAGAAGGCGCCGCCCCAGCTCAATCAGCCAGCTGGGTAAAGAATCCGATGGCCAAGGAATTCGATATTGTCCCGGAACGAGAGCGGCAAAGAAAAGTCCAAACCACACGCACACCTCACAGGCCATGACAGGACCCCCCCAAAGGAACGGCTCCAGAAGTTCCCAGAAACCCCTGTGCACGGAACTCTGAGACAAGGGTGGGATCCAGGATATAGAAGGAACCCAGCACCACTCCTCAGGACCATAACCCTCCCAATCGACTAAAAACTGAGCCCCACGGCCCACACGCCTTTCGGCTATAATATGACACAGTGTAAACAGGCCCCTTCAATCATTGGCGGCAGGGGTTTGTCGACCGGAGCTAGCTGTCAAGTGCTAAACAGGTTTGAGCCTGGAGACATGAAAAGAGGGGTGTATCCGTAAGGATCTAGGGAGCTTCAACCGGACTGCGACAGGATTGATCCTTCGCACAATCTTAAAAGGACCAATGAAGCGGGGAGCCAACTTCCGTGACTCCACTCTCAAGGGCAGGTCTTGCGTGGAAAGCCAGACCTTTTGGCCAACCAGATAAGATGGGGCCGAATGGCGCCTTCTATCTGCGGCGATCTTTTGTTTCCGTCCAGAGTGCAACAAAGAGGAACAGACCCTGGCCCAAACTGACCAACAACGCCGAACAAAGTGATTGACCGAAGGAACCTCTGAATCTCTGTCAGTCGTAGGAAACAGTGGAGGCTGATAACCCAACTGAGCCTCAAACGAGGAAAGGCCTGTGGAGGAGTTACCTAGAGAATTGTGGGAATATTTGGCCCGTGCTAAAAATCGACTCCACGAAGATGGGTTGTCAGCCGCTAAACATCGAAGAGTATTCTCCAACGACTGGTTGGTTCACTCTGTTTGCCCCTGTCGTGGTCTGTGAGGTGTGCGTGTGGTTTGGACTTTTCTTTGCAGCTCTCGTCCTGGGACGATATTGAATTCCTTGGCCATCGAATTCTTTACCCAGCTGGCTGATTGAGCTGGGGCGGCGCCTTCCTGGACTCTATAAAAGCAGGAAGTCCAACAATTTATTCGCTAGAGTGTCTGTTGTTAGCTTCCTGTCATGGTCTGTGAGGTGTGTGTGTGGTTTGGATTTTGCGGCTCTCGTCCCGGGACGATATCAAATTCCTTGGCCATCGGATTCTTTACCCAGCTGGCTGATTGAGCTGGGGCAGCGCCTTCCCGGATAAGCAAGAAGTCTGACATACCCCCTTAGCTAGAGTGTTCTGTAATGGCCGGTAGAATTAGGAGGCCAAGCGCAACGACCAGAGAGAAAGTGAGCAGCACGGACACAGTACAAACACAGAGAATCCAAAAACAAAAAGAATTTGAACAACTAATTTATGATAGGTCAACAATAATGCATTATAGGAATAAAGCGAAATGGATGGAGAAGGGTGAAAGATGCAATAAATTATTTTTAAGTCTCCAACATAGAAATATAGCAAAGAAAAATATACAGATTAAAAAGTCGTATCCGAAACAGTTGCGATAGTTTATTCTTGCCAAAATTCAAGGCCTGCAATAACATCTGGTACACTCCAGTCATTCCCAAAAACCGCTCCCCCCTATCGACAGTCCCCCCAAGTTCTGCCTGCTGGGATTACACACCTGTTGTAATCCTCCGCCAGCCGCCAGGCCAATCAGAGAAAGGTGGACGAAAACGCGAAGCTAACTTCTCGTTAACTTTAGCGGGACCTTTATCCTCACTGGTACTGTAGTTTGGCTCTAAGTGGATAATGACAACATAACAGTGAGACAGCGAATAGGTCTTGTGACATGAACAAAAACATGGCTTTTAAAAAGTTCGCTGCTAACTTAAATAGTGTGAAATTTGCAGGCAATGTAACACTAGAAGCTATAAGCTAGCTGAGGTGGTTTGGCTGTCTCACAGAGATGAAGAACAAGGTGCCTATTTCATATGTTTCATGATGGATGTTAAGTAGATACGACAACTTTTCCTGAAACCTGTAGGGAGAAGGGCTACAACATCATTTCCATTCAAAAAAACTAACCAAACATTCATCTTGTTGTGGCTTTAAGTCGCTGATACCAGGGATTTTCTCCACGACAGAGCAAATGGCCTCCCATGTATTTATGTCCATCGCCATTATTGATTTTGGAGACTACAATTACAAACTCGGTGCAGCGGCTACATCATGGCTCTCGGCCCACCTTCTGTTCGTTGATTGGTCAAGGGCAGCCGGGTCTTCGCTGCCGAGCTGAGCTAGGCAGAGCTCTCTGTGATCAGACGGAGTGATGAAGCGAAATGAAATTGAGCGGAAGTACGTAGGCTGGCGGAGTCAGGCTACCATATACCTCACTTGCCACCAGATCAGCCAATAGAAAAATTCAATTGCAATAGCAGCATTTCAAACAGTGGAGGGCAAAAATGTAAAGCCTTGGACCTGACTCCATCAGCATTACGTCAAAATATTGAAAAACATTCCTTATAGTGGTTTGTGGTTTGGGGGTTTTGTTTCTCTTTACGTGTGAATAAATCGCACAAAGTCACAAAGACTTGACCATTAAATGTTCAGGAACATGAATTCATGATACATCCAGCAATAATTAATGCCTTATATCATCAAGTCATTCATTAGTTCAGCATTACTAAAGCAAATGACTTCTTCTAGAGACCCACCTTTTAAGATGGCGGCGTGCATAGCCGCTGCGGCTCAGAACTCCCTAAAACAATGCTTTGTGTGGTTGTTATTTGGACTTTTTCTTGTGGTTGAGCTCAGTTTGGGAACATCAAACAACACAGAAGATTTACTGCATATCGGGAGAACATATCGGGTCCCTATCACGAGTGCCTCCCCACACTCGCATGGAACACAGCAGGGAATTTAACACAGAAGATTTACTGCATATCGGGAGAACATATCGGGTCCCTATCACGGTGCCTCCCCCTATGGAACACAGGAGGAATTTAACACAGAAGATTTCCTGCTTATCGGGAGAACATATCGGGTCCCTATCACGACACATGGAACACCGAGGGAATTTAACACAGAAGATTTACTGCATATCGGGACAACATATCGGGTCCCTATCACGAGTGCCTCCCCACACTCGCATGGAACACCGGAGGGAATTTAACACAGAAGATTTACTGCATATCGGGAGAACACATCAGGTCCCTATCACGAGTGCCTCCCCACACTTGCATGGAACACTGGAGGGAATTTAACGCAGAAGAATAACAGAATATCGGGAGAACATATCGGGTCCCTATCACGAATGCCTTCCCACACTCGCATGGAATACCGTAGGGAATTGCCAGAGCACCGAAGTCTCCCTGGATCACTACATCGAGCGACAAGCCCCGGAGATGGTGGCGAGAACACACACGGAAGAGAGGCTGCCGGTCTGGCTACTTGGCTAGGCTAAAGAGGGATCCGAATAGACCGCCTCTACCTAGCCTTTTCGTCGCAAGTGCCCAGTCACTTGGAAATAAAATGGACGAACTAAGCCTGGATCTATCAACCTGGTCAACCATATGAGACAGCTCTGTGATGATTATCACAGAAAGTTAGTTAAATCCAAGGATACCAGACGCAGTGGTTGAGCTAGCAGGCCGCTCACTCCACCGGAGCGACAGAACAGAGGACTCTGGCAATAGCCGCGGAGGCGGACTTTGTACATATGTTAACAAGAACTGGTGTACAAATTCTTATGTCATTGATAAACATTGATCACTTGACTTGGAGCTCTTAGCAGTTAAATGTAGACCTTTCTATCTACCACGGGAATACTCTGTTGTTGTGCTGATGGTGGTCTATATCCCACCGGATGCTAAAGCTAAATTAGCGCTCAGCTATGTGCTAACAGCAGAGTGCTTACCCGGAGGGCGTTTTCATCATGGCTGGCGATTTCAATCATGCTAACCAAAAGACTGTGTTACCCAGATTTGACCAGCATGTTAAATGTGTGTCTAGAGGGAGTAATACACTGGACTGTGCTTACTCTAACATCATAAAGGGATACAGAGCCTCTGCCCTCACACATCTAGGCCAGTCTGATCACCTGTCACTACTCCTGATTCTAGCATATCGCCCTATTGTTAAAAGGCAGAAATCTACCATCAGAACTGTTAAGAGGTGTCCTGTGGACGCAACTCAGCAGCTACAGGACTGTTTTGAATGGACTATCTGGACTCTGTTCTTTAATGATGACATAAATGACTATGCCTATACTGTGCTTTGCTACATTAGAACCTGTGCTGAAAACATCGCCATCAATACACGCATCCGGACTTTCCCTAACAGGAAACCCTGGATGACCATGGAGGTCCAGGCCCTACTGAGGGAGCATGACAGCGCTTTTAAATCAGGTGACACAGCATTGTACAGCACAGCTAGGCACAATCTGAAAAAAGGCATGAGGCAAGCAAAAGCTGCATGGAAGGCAAAGATCGAAGATCACTTTACCAATAAAGATCCGACAAGCGTGTGGGAGGGCATCCAGCAGATCACAAACCACAGAGGCAGCCGTGAACGACCCACAAACATCAGTGTCTCCCTGGCGGAGGAGCTCAACAATTGTTACGCCCGCTTTGAAACATCAGTGATGGATAACAGAGCTATTCCCCACCCCCCTGCTGACACAGACTACTCACTCACTGTTTTGGCAGAGGAAGTGAGACACGTCTTTAAGTCTGTGAACGCCAGGAAGGCAGAGGGGCCAGACAGGATTCCAGGGAGGGTGGTCAAAGACTGCGCCCACCAGTTTGCAGATGTCTTCGCGGACATCTTTAACAGGTCTATGTCCAAAGCCACCGTACCGACCTGCTTCAAAAAATCCACCATCGTCCCAGTGCTCAAGCAAAGGCAACATCAGCACCCTGAACGACTATAGACCTGTGGCGCTTACCCCCATCTTTGCTAAGTGCTTCGAGAGGCTGGTAATGAAGCACATAAAATCTGTCCTTCCCCCCAACCTGGATCAGCATCAGTACGCCTACAGGGCAAACAGGTCCACGAAGGATGCGATCATCATAGCCCTCCACGCATCTCGACAAGAAAGGGACAAGTGTGAGAATGTTTTTTATAGACTACAGCTCGGCGTTCAACACTATTGTACCCCGCAGGCTAGTCACTAAACTCCTCAACCTGGGCCTCAGCAACACTCTATGTGCATGGGTTAAGGACTTTCTATCTGACCGCCCACAGTCAGTCAGACTGGGCCCACACCGATCCTCCAGTCTGTCTCTCAGCATCGGTGCACCACAAGACTGCGTGCTGAGCCTGTTGCTGTACTTCATCTACACATATAACTGCATCTCCACCCACCCCTCAAATACAATCATAACATTTGCGGATGAAACAACTGTGGTAGCATAGATCACCTATGGCAATGAGACAGCCTACAGAGATGAAGTTGACAGACTGCTAGAGTAGTGCACAGGAAACAATCTGACCATGCATGTCAAGAAAACCAAAGAAATCATAGTTGACTTCAGGAGGCACAAGGAGTACACCCCTTTTACAGCGCAATGACAATATAGGTGATTCTGATTCTGACCTGTCCCCTTATTGTAAAGTGTGATTACTGTACAGTGAGTTTCCATGACGTTAAACAAAAATAAATTGTTGTCAAAAAAATGCATGTAAACAAACTAAACATCATGTTCAAGAAACTGGAACCTGCCAAATCAAATTTCTCATAGTCCTTTTAACACACTCCAGATAAGAGTGGTTAATACTCAGTCAAAATGAAACGCCAACTGCTCATAAAACAATAAATATTTTCTTGAAACTTAATACAAGAGATATTATTATTAAAATTATTAGGGGTAATTCCCCTTGTCAAAGACATCATCAGGACACACAGCAACTCCGATGTGCACAAGCATGTATTCTGCAGGATGGATCAAGGTAAAACCATGTTTCCTCGTGTTCCTAGTCCGTGACCTTATGGGGACATGTGCAATTGAGCCCACGGCTGCACGGTAGAGTGACATCTCGGAAAAACAAGTTCTTACAGTCAATTATCCGTTGATTTGCAATGCCACGACTGTCAAACATTCAACGTGAAGCGTGCCATTGGCATGCTGAATACGGGAACGTCGGTCACTGACGTTGCCAGGGTTATGGGATGCAGTCAATACGGACTATCCATGATCTGGGACTCTCCAACAAACTGGAACAGCAAGTGGACCTCAGGCCTGGTAGACCACGTGCAATATAACAAGCAGAAGACCGATGTTATGATTCTATCTGTTCTGCCTTGATTTTGCCATGATTGTCATTTTTTCCTTGTTCCCTGTTATGTTTATGATTATGTCTGTTAGGTTTTGCCATGTTCTGTTTAATTTTTGCATTTTGCCATGTTTTGTTTTTGCCACTCCCCTATCCACTATTCTGTTAGATTCCGGTCCATGTCTTTGTTCATGCCCTGCATTGCACTTTGTCTCCCCTGTCTGGTGTTACAGCTTTCCCCAGTCCATGTCACATGCTTTGATTTGATGGTTTCTGGGTTTCAAACATTCCTTCCAATCTCGTTTGCTTCCTTCCTCTTTTCATTACTAACAGTTTGTTGTTTTTTTAAAGTTACTAACCAAAACTAACATTGTATATAATACCTAACTTATTAACGAGCACTAGGGATTGTATGGCTGCACTTCCTAATTGATTAACAAGCTCTCAGCACTTGCCCTGTTCTAGTCTCCACCTCTTGCCTTCACTTTGTCTCTCCTGCAATTCAGCGGATCCTCCGCACCTAGTCCACTCTGTCCTACCTCTCATTATCTGTGCACATTAGAACTCCCTAGTCGGAGCTGTATGTTTTGTCATAGGTTGTTTCATATTTTCCTGAAACTTAATTTTGGATATTTTTGCCAATTTCATGTGATTAGGTTCTCCCTCAAAGACATCCTTTGTAATTAGTCTGATCCTCATCACCTGATCCTAATCATAGCATGTGACTTCCCTTGAGTGTAAAAGCTGTCTTCTCCTGCAGTTCCTAGTCAGAACGTTTCCTCTAGTTTACCTGTGCTGCTATCTTTGAGCCTTGTACTCATAGTGTTAATCTTCTGAAAACAAGTTCTTACAGTCAATTATTTTTGGCTCTGCTCTTTTGTACTTTTGTCTGCATCTGTTAACGTGAACCTGTTTTTGCATGCTGATTACTGTGATTGCTGCCCTGGTTTTTTTCGACTTTTGGATTTTGCGTTGGGATTGTGTTCTTTGGATTGTGGACTTTGTACTGTCGCCTCCTGCTCTGTGGGGGTTCGCCCCCTTTCCAATAAAATCCCATTTTACCTTCACTGCTCGACTCTCGCGTCTGGTTCCAGTACCGTACCTAACAACCGACAAATCGTCTTACGTCATTTGCGTAATCGATTTCTCACTGCAACGTCCATTAGGAATGAATTGTTTAGAGGTTGCGTGACTGCCTAAACCATACGTAATTGCCTGCGCACTGCTCGTCTCCATGCACGTCGGCCATATCGTGGACCAATTTTAACCCAGTTACACCGACGTCAACGGCTTCTCTGGGCACAACGACATCTGAGATGGACTCAGCGTGATTGGAATAGGGTCGTTTTTAGTGACGAATCCAGATTCACTTTGCACTTCGCTGATGGGAGAGTTAGAGTTTGGAGGAGACGCGGTGAATGCAACGCCCAGTGTTGTGTGCAGGAAATGGACCGTTTTGGGGGCGGTAGTGTTATGGTTTGGGGTGCCTTTAATGGTCCTGCCCGTTCCCAACTGATGGTCGTTTAAGGAACCTAACTGCTGCAGGATACAGAGATCAAGTGCTCATTCCAGAGCTTTTGCCATTCATGACAGCTCATGGGCCAGGTCTGACATTCCAACACGATAATGCCAGACCTCATACGGCCAATTTAACGCGGAATTTTCTTAGGAATGCTGGCATCAATGTCATGGAGTGGCCCTCAAGGTCTCCCGACCTTAATCCCATAGAACATGTATGGGATGTGTTGGGCAGAAGACTCCATCAAGTAAGGAACCCTCCACAGAATTTGCAGGAACTTTGCCATGTTGGTTCAATTATGGCGACGCATCCCCCAAGCTGTGTTCAGACGCATCATTCAATCCATGAGGAGACGTTTGCGTCGCAGTTGTGAACGCTCATGGAGGGCATCTGGCGCTATTGACATGCTTTCATCAAGTTGTAACTTACCATTTTTACTCTCTTACATTTCCGTAGCATTTCCGGTGGAACTGGTTACATTATGAACATGATTTTTATGGTACACCGTCCTTAATGGGTACAGAATGGAATTAAATCATTATTTAAAACCACTTTCCTTGTATGTTCAACTTATCGACCTCCAAACGAGTGTGAAGTTTCTTTTTTGACTGAGTATAGTTGCATTAACTAGCAAGTTTGCACTGAACAGTAACAATCCTAGTCTTCAAGGGTATTGGTGCTTAAACAGTCACGCCTTGGGGTCTCTTAACTTCTACCATTAATCCGCGTGATTTATCAAATGACTTGTGCGTCTTGCAAAAAGTTTTCCTCCACTCACCATCGGAAAAAGGACACTCTCCCATCAGTCATTACTCCTGACCCACGTCCAATGTTAAACCTCACAATACCAATGACGGAAATTGCCAAAGGCAAAGGCAAAGCGTGAACTTTTGGCTGGTGCGTGAACTTTTTGGTTGGTGCAAATCATAATAAAAATGAATCAGTTTTCTCTGTTCGTAGAACAATGCACAAAGGCACAACGGTTACAATTGATCTGAGAACATAAGAAATTAGATATACTCTTGTTCAATATCTGACTCCAATTAGAATTAAATTTTAGAATTTAGTGCAAACATGCGTGGATCTCGGGGTGCGTGCAACTCGGACCCTTAAGTAAAAACCTCCGTTACTCAATATATTCCTCCCGGGTTTTAACATTATTGCCGAATCTTAGGTTCGTTGGTAATACCAAGGGATGGGAGGAACCACCGCAGCAAAGGCATCTTTTGGCTCAGTGACTACGAACCCAGGTCTATGCAAACACCCAGAGGGTTCCTTTAGGGAATTTAACGGAAACCGACTTTTCGTCCATGGGCTCCCTTATGGCTAAATTCCCAGAACCGGCGCTACATAGACCCTTTATATGAGTAGAATTGATTGTCTCTCCAACTTAATAAAACCAATTCCCATCCCAAAGCCGCTGACCAGTCGGTCTCTTGGTTGAGATTAAACCCCTAAAGTGGCTGAAAAGAATGTAAAAGGATTAGAGTCACAGAGGCCATGCAAGTTTAAAGGAATAACAATAATTTATTCACCAGGTAGGCAAGAACTTAAATCAAGAAACCAAATACACGTTACCACAAATTTAGACAGAGACAAACATCATACATGGCTACTCACATACAGAGCACAGGCGGGAAAGACAGAATGCAGTCTTTCAGGTGAATATGCACTACACAAGCACTAACATTCGCGGGGGTAAGATCGAATAAGATGTCCCCCGAATGGATTGTTTCTCTCTCCTTTAAACTCACTCCATCCTTTAATGCAGGCGCATGGCCATAAATTGCCAAGAAGGGGCTCAAAACCGAAACTTTGGGCTTTCCCCATCCGGAGGCTGTAAAGTAATTTAGTAAATGGTACTATTACCTGAGAGAAAATTCTACCTTAACCAATTTTAGGGAGTTTCTGAAAGTGAATGAATTATAATTCCATTTGATATGAAATATATTGCATTCAACTCCTCGAATGAAAACAAAAACATACATACCAAACAAGTCAGAAAAAATTTATCAATGAAGCAGTTGTCATGAAAAAGCCTTCAGCTGAATTATTATCCAGGTAAGTTGGGTTAAAAGTACAGAAGTAATTTCATAGCAGTATATTGAACATATGAGCATATTGTGAAGTTTCCAAAGGTTTAGATTATTTTAAATAGGTAAGTTAAGGTCCAGTTTTATAAAAGACTGAGGGCCATAAAATTACTTCCACAGGGGCATTGTGTCAGTCAGAGGCCTTGCAACTACCCCTGCCATACAGAGTTACACCAGGGACACAGAAAGACCATAAACACCTTCTACTCGCAGGCTGAGCAAACGTCCTGGGCCCACTCATAACGGAGGGAGGTGTTATCTTGCATGGCTCCGGAGTTCCTTGAGGCCCAGTTCCCGAGCTATCAGCCATTTGCCACTCCCAGCCTCTGGGCTCCCCCACTCAGCAGTGTCTGCGGTCATCCAGGCCCCCTTTCCCAATTTTACACCAACATGCACGGGAAGCCCGGGAGTGCGTTTCCCGATAGCACAGATGGTAACATACATAGTTGGAACTGCCGACAGTCAATGGATGAACTATGTTAGTTGCTATGTTAGTAATGCTTTTTCACAGGTATAGTACACATGGACCTTAACTGTGATTCTCCCCTTTCCTTTAAATTCACAACTGAGAGGTTAACAAGCCAACAGAAAATATGTGCTACGCCGATGCAAACAGGGGGTCAGCTTTAGATCAAGGGGATTTACCATCCTGTAAGTTATCAACTCAACCCCAATACACCTGACTCTACTCATCAGCAGCTGTGTGTGTCATTGTTTGGAGGCTTTTGGAGCTTTCTTTTCTTGCTCTCGTCCGGGACGATATCGTTTTGCTCTCAATCGGATTCTTTGGCCAGCTGGCATTAATTGGGGCCATCGCCCGGATTCTATTTAAGCCCTAGTTCCGCCTCACTTCCCTTGCTAGAGTGTCAGTGTTATGTTTGCACTTCAGCCAGCAAGGTCTCTAGTAAGAAGTTGTTTGAGGTTTAGCTGCATATTTGAGGAAAAGTTCTAGATAGCAAGGGATTCTTTCTGTTTTTTCCCTTTCTATTATTCCTGTCAAGCTCGCATTGCTTCCTTGCTTCGGATGACATCTAGGTCCGTTGGAAGCGCGAGTCTCGCTCTCTTATTTTATTTGTTCGTCTCTCTCTCATCTGCGTGCCCTCCTTTTGTTCTGGCCTCTGCGTTTGGCGTCTCGACTCACCAGCCATCACAGTACACTCTAGCCAAACATGGAGACATCAGCGGTGGCCGAGATTAAAAGGGCTGTTGCCAGCCAGCAAGATATGCTGGCTGGTTTCGCTAAAGGCCTTTCAGGTTTGGGTAATCAGCAGTCTGAGTTGGCGGAGAGACTCCACCTTCAAGGGAATTCGCTTCAGAATCAGGAGAGCGCTCTGTTAAACTTGACGGAGAGTGTCAGGTCTCTGTCTACACAAGTTTCACAAAATGTTGCACAAGCATCACCCATACACCTTCCCCGAGAACCTAAGTTGCAATTGCCCCAAAGATATATTGGCGAGGCCAGAAAATGTAAGGGTTTCATCGCCCAATGTGAAATATTTTTTAAGGCTCAGCCGTCACGATTTGTTAATGAGGATTCTCGGGTGGCATTTATATTATCCCTGTTGGCTGGCACAGCACTCACTTGGGTCGGCCCACTAATCAGATCTAATTCACCGGTCGTAAATTCTGTGGAGGCTCTTGTTAGGGAGATGGTGTCAGTATTTGATCAAGATGTTTGTGGTCAGGACGCGGCTACGCGTTTGATGCACCTTAAACAGGGCAAAGAAAGTGCAGCTGAGTTCTCTATCGCATTTTGCTCTCTGGCTACAGAGACAGGCTGGCTGGAGGCTCCTCTTATGACTGTGTTCAGTCATGCTCTTAATGAGGAGATAAAGGACGCGTTGGCTACATTGGAACCCTGTTCGACTTTAGACTCTTTAGTTCGTACTGCTGTACGAATTGACAACCGCATACGCAAACGTAACAGGGAGAAGCTAAACAAATTGCCGCTTGCTGACATTGGGGCTAAAGTTGCTAGTGGCGAGTGTGTGGCTCCTATTCCACCCACTGAAAATTCTACTCCAGTTGAGCCCATGCAAGTTGATAGTTCGTTTGACAGTCGGACTAATAAACCTACTTGCAGAAGAATAATCTGCTTTACTTGTAATAAGCTGGGTCATACCCGTCCACGTTGTCCGAAGCTTCAGGGAAAACGGAAAACCCCTATAGCGATTTGGGGGGCGCTAGAGGGGCAGACCCAATTTCCCTTCCGAACACTAATCCCTGTTGAACTGACTGTGGGGTGCAAGAGAGTTACTATTGAAGCGTTCGTGGATTCGAGCGCAGTAAATTGTTTCATGGATATTGAGTGGGCTAGGAAGCACTCTGTTCCCACCGTTACTCTTTCACAGGCACGTTCTGTCAGAACTTTGGACGGTCGCCCGCTTGGAACGGGAGTTATAACCAAAGTTTCTGAACCGCTAAATATGTTCATTTCCTTTGGTGGCCACTCTGAGGAGGTTCGGTTTGTTATTATCAGTTCCCCTGCTTTTCCCATTGTTTTAGGGCATTCTTGGTTACGGGAACATAGACCTTGCATCAGTTGCGGGGAACAGAACAATCCTATCGTCCACTGGGGCACCAATTGCAACTCAAATTGCAGAGATAATGAAACGTGTTTTCCCAGACATCAAGCAATGGGGCAGGCTGATGCTTGGAGCGAGTGTGAGGAGGCTATCTCACCGTACCCTCCTAGACTAGAAAAAGGGGCAGAGGAGGGGTTGGAATGGGATCCTCAATTTGATTGGCGACAGCAAGAGGACGATTACCTTTCAGAGGATTTTAGCGATTCTGAATCAGTTACGGAGACATTAGATTCTGAGCAGGGTGAGGAATTTGGGGCCACCCTGAACTTTAGCTTACCTTCTAATGTTCCCAATGACTTTGCTGATCTCGCCTGAAGTGTTTAGTAAACAACGAGCATCGACGTTACCTCCCCATCGTCTGTACGACTGCGAGATCAATCTCTACCCTGGTACAACTCCTCCTAGGGGTTCGCTATACTCACTGTCAGGACCTGAGCGTAAGGCCATGCGAGAATATATTCAGGAAGCTCTTGCTAATGGTTTTATTCGGCCATCCACGTCTCTTGCCGGAGCGGGATTTTTTTTGTGGGAAAGAAGGATGGTGGTCTGAGACCCTGTATTGATTATTGGGGTTTGAATAAGATCACCATTAAAAACCGGTACCCCCTTCCATTAATGAATTCCGCGTTTGAACGTCTGCAGGAGGCGTCATTTTTTACGAAGCTAGATCTTTGTAATGCTTATAACTTGGTTTGCATTCGGGAGGGGGACGAATGGAAGACGGCTTTTAACACTCATGACGGGTACTACGAATATTTGGTCTTACCGTTCGGATTGCTTAATGCCCCCTTGGTGTTTCAGGCACTCGTTAATGACGTCCTCTGAGAGATGTTGGAGAAATTCGTCTTCGTTTATCTTGACGACATTTTGATTTTTTCTTCAACGCTCTCGGAGCATAAACAACACGTCAGACGTGTACTTGAGGCCCTCCTTAATGCCAAGCTTTTTGTTAAAGCCCAGAAACGTGTTTTTCACGCCCAAACTGTCTCGTTCCTGGGCTTTTGTTTCTAAGGGGTCGGTTCGTATGGACCCAGATAAGGTGGCTGTGGTCAGGAATTGGTCTGCGCCTCAGAGTGTTAAGGAGGTTCAATGCTTCCTGGGCTTTGCTGATTTTTATAGGAGGTTTATCCGTAATTTTAGCGCGGTTGCTGCCCCCATTATTGCGCTTACCAAGAAGAATACCTCCTCAGCGTTTTTTTGGTCTCCAACAGCTGATGCTGCCTTTCAGGAATTAAAGAAACATTTTAGCTCAGAGCCCATTCTGGTTTTGCCCGATCCCTCCCTCCCATTTGTTGTGGAGGTAGATGCTTCGGAGGTAGGCGTGGGTGCTATTTTGTCCCAGCGCCCTCGTTGGAATAAGCTACACCCATGCGCATACTTCTCCCGGTCTTTGTCCGCCGCGGAACGCAATTACAGCATTGGTGACCGAGAGTTATTGGCGGTCAAGCTAGCGCTTGAGGAGTGGCGCCACTGGTTGGAGGGAGCTGAACACCCTTTTGTGGTGTGGACCGACCATAAACAACATCCAGTATATTCAGCAAACTAAGCGGCATAATTCCCGGCAGGCGCGGTGGTCATTATTCTTAAACCGTTTTGATTTTACACTGACCTATCGCCCGGGCTCTAAAAACATTAAGCGTGATGCCCTGTCACGGATTTACGACCGCTCTGACCGGGATCCTACCCCGGAGCCAGTAATCCTGGCTGCTCAGGTTGTTGCACCCATTCAGTGGGAGATTGAGGCAGTGGTTCAGGAGGCTTTAAAGACTGACCCTGGTCCTGGGGGGGAGCCTCCTGGCTGGCTGTTTGTTCCGCCTACAGTTAGGCCACAGGTCCTCCAGTGGGGACATTCTTCCCACTTGGTTGGGCACCCGGGGGTCTATCTGACCAAGCAGTTCCTGGCCCGACGTTTTTGGTGGCCTGGTATGATGAGAGACATTCGGGAATTTGTTGCAGCTTGTGGCACATGCTCCAGGAACAAGACTTCCCACCTCCCTCCCTCTGGTCTGCTGCGACCTTTGCCCATTCCCAGGCGCCCTTGAACGCATATTGCGTTGGACTTCTTAACGGGACTGCCTGTATCTGACGGCAACATGGTCATCCTGGTTGTGGTTGACCATTTTTCTAAGGCTGCTCATTTTGTCGCGCTGCCCAAGCTGCCTTCAGCGCGGGAGATGGCCCTTCTTGTGGTTAACCATGTGTTCCGGCTGCATGGGCTTCCACAAGATGTGGTCTCTGACTGAGGCCCTCAGTTTACGGCCAGATTCTGGCGGGCATTTTTGTAAGCAGTTGGGGGCCACTGTGAGTCTCTCCTCTGGGTTTCACCCAGAGACTAATGGTCAGACGGAACGTACTAATCAGTCTTTAGAAAACACTCTTTGATGTTTGGCGGCGGATAATCCCTCCTCATGGAGTCGATTTTTAGCATGGGCCGAGTATTCCCATAACTCACTGAGCAATTCCTCCACGGGTCTTTCCCCGTTTGAAGCTCAGGTGGGTTACCAATCCCCACTGTTTCCTGAGACTGAGAATGATTCCGAGGTTCCTTCGGTCAACCATTTCATTCATCGCTGTCGGTCGGTTTGGACCAGGGTCCGTTCTTCTCTGTTGCGCTCGGGGCTCAAACAAAAATCCACCTCTGATAGAAGGCGTCGTTTGGCCCCATCTTATCGGGTTGGGCAGAGAGTTTGGCTGTCTACCTGGGACCTCCCCTTGAAGGTAGAATCCCGGAAACTGGCGCCCCGCTATATTGGCCGTTCAAGATAGTGCGGAAGAATAATCCAGTCACGGTCCAGTTAAAGCTCCCGAGATCTTTACGCATCCATCCATCATTCCATGTCTCTCGGATTAAGCCAGTTAGCACTAGCGTCCTGGCACCTGCCAACACACCCCCGCCGCCACCGCGAATGGTTGTTTTACACCGTGCGCCGCGTTCTTGCCGAGAGGCGTGTTGGTTGTGGGGTCCAGCTCCTCGTGGACTGGGAGGGATATGGCCCCGAGGAGCGCTGCTGGGTCCCTTCGCGGGATATTCTGGATCCCACGCTAATTTCTGAGTTCCGCGCACGGGGTTCCTTGGGGACTTCTGGAGCTGTCCCTTAGAGTGGGGGGTCCTGTCATGGTTTGGAGGCTTTTGGAGCTTTCTTTTCTTGCTCTCGTCCGGGACAATATCGTTTTGCTCTCAATCGGATTCTTTGGCCAGCTGGCATTAATTGGGGCCATCGCCCGGATTCTATTTAAGCCCTAGTTCCGCCTCACTTCCCTTGCTAGAGTGTCAGTGTTATGTTTGCACTTCAGCCGGTAAGGTCTCCAGTAAGACAGTTGTTTGAGGTTTAGCTGCATATTTGAGGAAAAGTTCTAGATAGCAAGGGATTCTTTCTGTTTTTTCCCTTTCTATTATTCCTGTCGAGCTCGCATTGCTTCCTTGCTTCGGACGACATCTAGGTCCGTTGGAAGCGCGAGTCTCGCTCTTATTTTATTTGTTCGTCTCTCTCTCATCTGCATGCCCTCCTTCTGTTCTGGCCGCTGCATTTGGCGTCTCCAATCACCAGCCATCACAGTGTGAGATCTCACACCTTTGATTGTGTTCTCCTCTCTGACGACCGGCATGAAAACATACAGGACAATAGATCTCCTGGAACAGATGCCAGGCTTTAGTGAAGTCTATGCAGTGAAAGTAAAGAAAATTACTTGTTAATTCCAACTTCCTTATTGCCAAACATTTAAATGGAAGTCAAACTGTCACAAATGTACCTAATATTATCTGCAGAAATACATTTACTGTATCTGATTGTTCAGGTCCTCTTCTTTGTGAGGATGAAAGAGAATTGTTTGAGTGTGCTTTGATGAACCTTGTGGTTTCATGTGTAAGACCTTACACCAGGTTACACAGTCTCACTTGTACTCCGGCTGGCTGACTGCATTGCGTCACTTGTTTGTCTGGGATGCACTTCTTGGATTGCATCACTGACAAATAATATATTGTTAGAACAGGGATTGGGGGCACTCATCTACCCCTCCTTTTAGCCCCTCCTCTGTTTTACTGCATAGCTGTTTGTCACAAATCAAACGCGCGCCCCAAATCTAACTCCCATTTACGTAAAACTTTTGGCACACCCACCTGTCCTCAAATATAATCCTGTGGTGACAGGGTATTGTGCTGTTGCTCCCTCACTGGATTTGTGATTGGCTAGAGGCTGCACTGCTTGCATACCACACAAATTTATACATTTACATGAACTGGAACTATATTGAATAAAAACATAACCCTCCTGGACACAGGTGATCAGGATACTGTTGCCCACTGGCCTGTCTGACCTAAAGGAGTGTATGCTGAGCCACTGCAGTTTCTCAGGTGAGTCACTTATTCTTTCTTTCAAGCAGATGAACCACTCTTTCATTTCTTAAGCTGTGCTTGAGTGAGAGCCTGTTGCTGACTGTTATACAGTAAACCCAAAGGGCAAACCTAGTCTTCTGGGAACACTGTCTCCGATCTCGGGAAGCAGCTGTGCAGTTTCCAGGAGTAAAGAGTGGTTGCTCAGAGGAAAGGTAGTTTTTCCAGCATGGAGGCCGTCTTCCCAGATAATTATTATCCCTCACTGCCACAATACTAAAAAATTCTGCAAGGCTCCCTTCACATGATTAATTTATCAAAAGAGCGAGCTTGATTTTGTGCAAATTGGCCAGCATAAGAGTGTTGTCATCGGTATTCTTTTTTTTGCAGTAAATGTGTTATGATTAGAAATATTTTGGAGAAAAGAATGACATAAAATAATGCAGGAATCAGCATAAATATAAGAACATAATTTAGCCTTGCAGTCAGGTTAAGTGGTGAGGACCATTGCTCTGTTCAGTTAGGCTTGACCATTTATCTTATATTCACTCTTTTTTTTTTTCTCAAGACATCAACCCTCAGACCTGCTTGGTAAATAAAAGCCAAAATGAACAGCTCTGCCATCACCTCCATCCTACCGTTCAACCACTCCTCTTCAGGATCCAGTCTCCAACTCTTGAGTGTGAATGAAGGATGTAGATTAACATATTATGTGTATGTGATTCAATATATTGCCTTTGTTATCAATGTTTTTATGGGCTACCCTGCCAATATCATGGTACTTTGGCTGGTGGCCAGAAAGGAGATCGACTCTTCCACCTCCAATGTCTTCTTCGTAAACCTGGCCATTGTAGATGCCCTCTACTCCCTGATTATCCTGCTGAACTACCTTCGCATTGACTATTTCAATCAGGGAGCCAATTTATATTTCATGAACATGCTGTTTGGGATGAAAGACACCTCCCCTCTCTTCCTCACCTGCATTTGCCTGGACCGCTACGTGGCTGTGGTCCACCCCATTGTGTTCACCCGCATCAAGGATAACAAGATCAGAGTGGCCATTTCCATGCTTGTTTGGCCATTCATGATAGCATATGGCTTCATGAGGGGATGGATGGGATATTTCACAGGTATGCTCTTCACAGGAATGATCCTGACCGTCTTCATAATCATGGTTTTCTGCAACATTTCTATCATGAGGAGTCTGAGGAAGTCAGTCCTGGGCAAGGAGAAGATTAGCCCCATGAAAAAGAAAGCCCAAAGAACAGTGCAAATCACTCTGGCCATCATAGTGTTTCATTACCTGCCTCTAGCTGCTATCATGCCCTTCACATATCTCAATGATTTCAAAGTCTTCTGCGTCATTCAAGATATTGCCTTCGCATTCATGGACCTCAGTTGCAGCATTGAACCCCTACTCTGCATCTCTAAGGTTAAGCAGCTACCATGCCTTAATAACTTGCCCTGCATCTGCTGCCGAAGCCCTTCCCCTGAGCAACATAATGTAAGCACATGAGATGTATGCTTGTGACTGTCAGTTAAACTACATATTTGTTCTATGTAAGGTTGAGAAAATGAGTTCATGAAACAAAGACAAAACGTGAAGTGAGTGACAGGCAAGTATTTCAGCTCTGATATGAGTAAAATATTCAAAAAACAATTAATATAACTGTAACTGTAGGCATTGATGAAAAAACATAAATTGTCTCAATCAACCAAATGCCTATATCACCATGATTACATATTATGCAAATTAAACGTTCAACATTTTATGAATATGCATAACCTATCAATTCAAGTTAAAGTGACCAATTTTTTTTTCTAATATAAATATTTAATCTCATTTTGCCAGGATGGGTTCTAGTTTTACTAACAGAAGAGCCTACAGTGACTATAGACCTTTCTGGAGGCACACCCTATGATTGTATTTTGGCTATTCCTGTACATAAGGCCAACAATTAGTCAGTAAATATACCATTTAAAATATTTAAGTCCGAAAAATGATAAAATGCATTCAACATGGAATAACGTGAAATGTAACCAGTATAAAAATCAACTTCAGAAAGACACTAAAAGAATAAAATTAAATGTTCACTTCTTGAATAATGCATCTCGAACATGTCCAAGGTCAACCGAGAGGAAGAGTGTCCATTGCCTGTAATATTACCTCGACTGTGTCTCTGATTTCAGATGGATGCTGCACTTCGGTATGAGTTTAGCTGTAAGTCACAGCTCCAGGGAACGAAAGGAAGCACCGGGGTTAGTCATCAGAAACAAGGGCAGCTTTATTTAACTCATGATAGACTGCTTTTTTTGGGAACTGACTCAGTTCCTCTGTGATTTTTTGAGCTGTAATTTACTGGTTATCAGCAACTATCAAACATAAGTGTTTTACGCATTAGCATTTTAAATTGTCATCTCTGAGAAGAACACAAAAGCAGTTTGGGCTCCAGGAATTTTTCGACTGTTGTTTAGTACACTAATCGTACGTCTTTCTCCTGTTAAACACACCCCAACTACTAATAGTATTTATATTAGTAGGAATGACTCTGGTTTGTTCAGTAATTAGGTTTTAAGTCTTCTAATTTAGAGCCTTTTTTCAGGGGGACTTCAATATTTTGTCCACCCCCTATATCTAAAATGAAAAGCCGAGAGGAGACTACTTGCAGAATTGCAGTATACTGATGTTAATTAAGCATGTTTCACAGTCCAAATTCAACTGTATCATTGCTGGTATTCTATCTCTGCAGTCAGGCACACAATGGCTGTTTAAATTATGTAAATATCAGTTCACATCAATAGGCCATGAATTATATTAATTACTCGGTTAATCCCAGGTATGGTCGTTTGATCAGAGCTATATGGCTGTTTTCCTCTTCCTGCTGTTCAATGTCTAAACATTGTATCTCCTGAAAAATCATAAATGGCACCGTCATCTACACAGCGTTATGATTAAAAACTAAATGTATTAATTGGCTGCAAAATTTAATTCCTCTCGTGTTAATTAAGGGTTGACAGGCTTGCCACTGGCTGATGGAAATTTTGCAGGAAAAGAATTTTATAAATAGGCCTCGTTAAATTGAAGTTAGGTCTGTACATTTTTATTGTACATTATTTTTTTTAATAAAACAATTTTGAATATGCATACTGTATGGATGCAGTGCATTGTTAATGAGTGGAAATAGACACAGGTTAGCTAAGGTTCATAAGCACTTTGGTTCTGCCAGACCAGAACATTAACCATCTTGAATATGCACAAGATTCGCATGCAGTGTATTGATACTGATTGTTCATGTACACAGCTTAGCTAAAGTTTATAAGCACGTTTTAAATGTTCTGGTCTTTAAAATAGATATTAAACATTTCAAAACATGTAAAAGCCTGGTGTCATGGCATTTTTTGCATTTGTGACTGCTTTTCATTTCCCAGACCTGGGCCCTACTGCACAAAGGCGGGATAAGGGAGTGGCCTGATCTCAAGCCCCATTTCGGTTGCACAGAGCGTGCAGGCTAAGCCATGGCACAAGTTTCTATGGAAACAAAGTCTGTGGAGCCAGTCAGCTCCAGACCTGGCTTACCTTCTGGCTAAGCTTCTACCTCCAGCTAATTTCACCTCACCTCAGTCAGCAGTCACCCAAATTGAAAATCACTGTCCTTAACAGTCATTCTAAATTCTCCACTACACATTGGTATCTCAATTATAGTAGGCTCAGAGTAATTATTTTAAAACCTTGTGACCATTGATGTCAGTAAAATATCCAATATTCGATCATTATATTCAAGTGTCCATGTGACAGTGACCATCACAGTTCAATCAGTCCCCCTTCCATGTCACATTTTAACCATATTTAGAATCTGTCATCATCAGATTTGTCCTTATTCCCCAGACTTTCATCTGACTAGATGAGCAGTGCTGTATGAAGTAGGTTACCGTGTTTCAGCGTGGTCTTATATCGCTGTGGTAACCCCCCACATACAGCACTGCTGCTACTTTTCTCCGTTTTATTCAGGCTGCGACGGGAAAGGTAGAGTCGATGCTTTAACGCCGTGGACGTGCACAATGTTACTCGCTTCGTGATACTGGAATCAAACATTTTCAGGAGGCTCCTTGACGCTATTTTCTGACATTCACATTTTAATTTGAATATGCCTCAATTTGAAATGATTAAGAGTAGAAAGTAAAGTCAACTAGTCTGAAAACGTCTTCTAGATCGGACAATCATTTCAGGGTTTTTGCAGGACAAGAAAAGGGGCTTGTTCAATATTGTGGTAAATAAGAAAATATGCACTTGGGTTTGCCTGGCAGTTCACATGTGCATTTTATGCATAATCACATCTGCCTAATTTCTTGTCTCGATGTTATATCTCAATTATGCCTGGTAACGATGGCCTATCCCATTCACACAGATGCCGACGTGCATCAGGCACTCCTTTTCGATGGCACTGAAACACTTCTCCAGTTCACTTTAAAGGGGACTTATTATACTGTTTTCATTTTTTTAAATTTAGTTTGATGTCATTTTAGCTCACTTTAATACTCCTCTCAAACGCCTTGCACTATTCAGACAGAAACTATCGGAGTAGCAAACTGAGGCGTTTCGGAGACTATGGGGCTGTCCCATTTCTCCACACTTGGCTGAGTGCGCTTGTTTACGCACACACTTTGGTGACGTTTTGCCACGTGGAACGTACATTTGCCTATAGTGTGCAAGCACGTATTAAGTGGCCAAGTACGCGGGGATATTTAAAAGCAATTGGAACATACTTGACAATGCATATGAAACTCAGGCATATGACCATCTCCACACGCTCTCACGACATGCCTCCTATTTCTCATAATGTGAAATAAAAGATATGAATAATAATAAAATTTTAATATGAAATTACGGCCTAAATATAATAACAAACAGTCAGATATGGGGATATCATTTCAATAGGATTCAGTCATGGTCACTGAAGGAGCAACAACTCCGAACAGCGACTGCACGCAATACAGGCAATACAGGAAAACAACAGAGTCAGGAGAAAAGCTGAGTGATAAACTTTCTCACAAACTCTGTAATAGAGCCTTTTTTTTTTTTTTTTTTTCCTGAACTAAGAAAATGGGTAGAATGGGAAAAAGCGACAAACCAAGCAACAAACCAAGCCCGCCGGATCTTAAAACAATTGTGGAGACCCTCGAAGAATTGAGAAATGAAATGAGGGAGAAGCTGGACCAGCTTTTGAAGGAAAACGGTGATCTCAAAAAGGAGATTGCCAAGAAAGACGCACAGATTCAATCTTTATCAAGCAAACTGGAGGAGCTGGAGCAACAAGAGAAACGTAATGATGTAATCCTGACAGGGCTCAAAATCAAACCCAGGAGTTATGTCAGGGCAGCAGCGAAGGACGACGATGGAGGCGAGGAGGACAATAAATCTGTGGAAATGCAGGTGATGGAATTCCTTCAGACCAAAAGTATTTCTCTGGACCCCAGCAATGTGGATTCATGTTATCTGCTACCGAAAAGGAGTGGAAGCGGAGACCGGAGTGCAGCAAGGGCCGTGTTACTACGACTTACAAGCAACAAGGACAAAATCTCTCTGTTGAAGCAAGGGAAAAATCTCAAAGGATCCAATGTTTTCATAAATGAAAACCTCACCAGGCACAATGCAACCATCGCATGGAAAGCTCGTCAACTAAAGAAAGCGGGGAAGATACACAGCACTTGGACGGCTAACTGCAGAATTTTCATCAAACCAAATGGGTCACCGAAACTACCAGACCGGTGCTGATCAAGATGATGCGGATTTGGAGAATTTTGACCACTGAGGCAGGTTAAAATCCCTGACAAATCTCTATGAGCAGTTATCTGATAAACCAAACTGTAGATCAGGAAACTGGCTTTTCAACAACAAGTCACCAAAACTCAGGAATAGACCCTAATGAAGAAACTGATCCGGACAACCATTTTTTCTACAACGAAACAAACGCATGCGGATACTTTACTTTAGACAAATTTAACAAGAACATTAAAATGGAAGGGAGTTTGTCCATTATCCACTTCAATAGTAGGAGTCTATATGCAAACTTTGACCAAATAAAGGAATACCTTCTGTCATTTGCTAATCCGTTCAACATCATCGCACTATCGGAAACTTGGATTAAAGAAGAAAAGGGCAAGGACTTCTTCATGGAGGGTTACAACTTCGTGTGTAAGAGCAGACTGAATAAAGCTGGTGGGGGTGTTGGACTATTTATTGATGAGGCCATAAACTTCCAGGTACTAGAATGCAAATCAATTGTTGTGGAAAATGTAATGGAATGCCTTACAATTGAGATTCCTAGGTTGAAAGGTAAAAATACGGTTATTTGTTGTGTGTACAGAGCACCGGATTCGCAAATTGATGTTTTTAGTAAATGTATGGGTGAATTACTTGTCAATATGAACCTGAAAAATGTTTTTATGTGTGGGGACTTTAATATTGACTTGATAAATCCAAATAATAGCTCTATAATAGAGGATTATATTAACACCATGTATGCCATGAGTATGCAACAATTAATCACAAAACCAAGCAGGATTACTAGACACAGTGCCACCTTGATAGATAATGTGTATACTAATGTATTAGATTCTGAAATATTTAGTGGCATTATGATAAATGATATTACTGATCATCTACCAGTTTTTGCTATTTGTAACTGCAAATTAGATATAAGGGACCAGGCTAGATTGAAAACCCTGGAACACACAGAAATCAGAATTAAAAGCTAAAAAAAAGGCTAAAGAAACTAGAATCAGATATGTTGAACCAGAATTGGGATCATGTATTAACAGAGAAAGATCCAAATAGAGCCTATGAGGCTTTTCTATGGACAGTAAACTCCCTGTATGATAAACACTGTCTAGTCAAAATAACGAACAAACTGAAGCAAAACAAAGAGAGGAAACCTTGGGTTTCAAAAGTACTGGCAAATGCCTGTAAGAAGAAAAATATATTGTATAAACAGTTTCTGAGAGAAAGAACTGAGAAAGCAGAAATTAGGTACAAAAATTACAGAAACAAAATGACAAATTTACTAAGGAAACATAAAAAAGAGTATTATGAAAAGCTTTTATTAGAAAATAAACATTACACCAGAAATCTCTGGAATATAATAAAGAACGTCTCTGGGAGGACACCGAGGAGGGAGTGCCCTGCATTCTTTAATATAAATGGCAAAAAGGTAGAGGACAAAGAATTGGTTGTGGAGAATTTTAACAGTTATTTTGTGAATGTTGGGCCAGAACTAGCAAAGGGTATTAAATCCTCGCACCTAAGATGGGACTACCTTGACAAGGATGAGGAAATCCAAGACACAATGACACTAACTCCTGTTACCGAATCTGAAATTAGATCAATTCTGAAAAATTGTACAGCTAAGACATCTGTTGATGTAAACCAATTAGATATGAAATTACTGAAAACACTAACTAACGCAATTGTAACTCCACTTACGCATATATGCAATCTATCCTTCTCCTGCGGAGTGTTTCCAGATAAAATGAAGATAGCGAAAGTTATCCCCTCTACAAAAAGGGGATAAATATGATTTCTCAAACTATCGTCCTGTCTCGATTTTACCTCAATGCTCGAAGGTCCTAGAAAAGCTCTTCAATGACAGATTGGACAAGTACATTGATAAACACAAACTACTCTGTGACAGCCAGTATGGGTTCAGGAAAAAGCATTCGACAGCACTAGCCCTAACAGAATTCATTGAAATGATTAAAGATTCACTAGATTCAAACTTATATTCTATAGGCATATTTATTGATCTGAAGAAAGCATTTGACACTATAAATCACGATATATTGATTGAAAAACTTTACAAATATGGATTAAGAGGGACCGCATTAAAATGGATCAAAATTACTTAACAAGTAGGGACGCAATTTGTGCAGATGGGCAATAGCAAATCGAATTGCTTGGACATTACCTGTGGAATTCCTCAGGGCTCGGTCATAGGTCCCAAGTTGTTCATAATTTACATAAATGACATTGTTAAGGCGTCCGATATCCTAAAACTAATTTTATTCGCAGACGACACGACTATTTTTTGCTCAGGTGTCGATCTCAAGCAATTGGCAAAAGTGGTTAATAAAGAAATGTCTAAACTTCACACGTGGTTTAATGTAAACAAATTATCATTAAATCTCACAAAGACCAAATTTATGATATTTGGGAAAAAAAGGCCTAAAGGACGACATAGACTTAAAGGTAAATGGTACCAGCATTGAAAGGGTAAACGAATATAAAGTCATGGGAGTTATATTAGATAATCTCTTAAGCTGGAAACCACATGTAAACTTGGTTCAAAGAAAGTTAGCTAAAAGCGTGTCTATTCTTTGGAAAATGCAAAAATTATTAAAACACAAGTCTCTTAAAATAATCTATTCAGCACTCATAGCACCCCACTTACACTACTGCGCTGAAGTATGGGGACACACTTATAATAATACAATAGAATCATTGTTTAAACTCCAAAAAAAGGCCCTTAGAATTATTCATAACGTTCCCTATGGAACTCATACAAACAATTTGTTTATTAAGGCAAAGTTTCTTAAATTGCAGGATATAATAAAATTCAACTCCTTGCAAATTGTATATTTAGGATACCACAAAGAATTGCCTAGAAATATACAATGCCTATTTCTCCAGCGTGAATGCCTTCATGATCTAAGAGGCAGAATGTTGTTGCAAACTAGAAGGGTCAGATCGACTCGGAGTGAGCACTCCTTATCTGTGGCTGGAGTCAGTGCATGGAACATACTTGAACACAATATCAGAAGGGCAGACAATCTGAAGGACTTTAAGTATCTTCTGAAATGTGCATGTTTGAATAACTATGAACTTATCCAACAAAATGGCATTGGATAAATTAAACAGAACCATAACGGGCATAAACAATAGGGGTTGTTTATAGACACTCAGCTATATTGTGATTAAAACTCTTCATGACTGTTCATAAATCTCTATGATTTTATGTTGTGACGTTTAAATCGTAGTGTAAATAGACACTCAGCTCTGTTGTGATTTATAAATCTTTATGATATCTTACCCATAATCAAACTGTTTTTCTGGGAGTTGGGGGCGGGACTTTGACAAGCGATTTCGCTTCTCCCGCGACCCTTTCGGTCATGATACATGTTGTGTTGAAATTGTCATGGAATGACTGTACAATCATGCCGAAATGAAAAAACAAATAAAAATAAATAAAAAAAACCCGGCATATTATTTACTTGTTTACATGATTTATGCTTGTTAATTTGCACTGTTTCAGCAGGCTTTATTTGGATGTTGAGGTGTACACCTCCATCTAGTTCCATCCAGCCACAGAGCTACTGTATTCCCGCTAAAAGGCGCTTTAAAAATAAAAGAATCGGATGTGTCTGGTCAAATGAAAGATTCAGCTCGTACTCTTTTGTCTGTTCTGCACCACATCAAACTCCTGTCAGCCACTCGTATGTTTTACCCGAAGTGCAGCCTTGAATTTGAAATTATTCTAATGTTTATTTTTATTTCTATTATTATTGTTGTTGTTGTTGTTGTTGTTTTGTTGTTGTTATTATTATAATTAATATTATTATAACGAGAAAACCATAAAAAATTGAATTAATGAGATTAAAACATTGAGGTTAGAGTCATAAGCATGATGGGTTTAAGACATAATTATGGGATAAAATGTTGACATTAAGACCAGTATTTTGACCTTCATTTAGATAGTTACTTATTGTCTCTTATTTCAGTACACAAATAGTCTAAACAGAAAACAGTTCACCAGCTGGTGATGCATTATGGTATTTATACTTGGCCAAATATCGCTCAGGTGCGGTCTTACCGTAAGTGTCGATAAAGTGCAAATCAAGCACAGTGCACTTTTGGTCGTTAGAGAAGTGAGACACACTCGCGCACTTCCATCAAAAACATAAGCAGGCACGTGAAATCTTACAGCGTATAATCATGTTGTAGCGAGAAGAAAGGGACAGCCTCAATATATCGTCCCTCACGCTGAACGCGGTACTTCAGTGAAAGCTAGAGCATGCGTCTACTGCATTGATCTAATAAGTACACAAGGTGATTATCAGCGATTTGATCTCGGGGTAACTATATGTGCGCACTCAGCAGGATCAGCCACAGCGGGCTTCCCCTAGCCGATCCTCTTCCGCCCGCTGTTGGCTTTGTGCAATCAATCTGACGTAAACATATTACTTTTTAATTTGAATATGCCTCAATCAGAAGTGATTAAAAGCAGAAACTTAAGTAAACTACTCAGAAAACATCTTCTAGATAGGACAATCATTTCAGAGTTTGTGCATGACAGCAAAATTTTGGTAAATTGGAAAAGGTATTGTAAAAATTTCTACCACGAACCACGAACGGGGAGGAAGATGCTATTGAAGTGTTGCAGCAATGTTTAGCAGGATGTCAATGAGTGGTACCTTGAAATTTTAGTGTTTTGCTTCGTACTGTCTCGCATTGCATGCGGGTGATTGTAGCTGTATTACAAAGTCATGTTATATACCCACTTATCCGGAAGAAACTTTGCCAAAAGCTTCTGATGACCATTTCTACCAAAATGAAACACAATTCTGACACAAAGCTACTGAATGAACTTGTGGCAAAACCACACAAACAGTGTAAGCGTTGCTTATGTGGAGCTAGCGAATTAATAACTTGTACCAGAAAGAATTCCGCATCCAATCTACAATTTTTTTCAGCTTCAGCTTTTTATAGGTGGATAGAATTCTGCAAGGCAATGCAGAGAAATCGTTTGTTATATCAGACATGTTATAGCTTGTGCATTTCGTGATTGCTTTCACCGCGGTTGCATCAGAGAGCTAGCCCAGATATTGGTGACGTATCCGGTCATGGATAAGTAAAAAGATTGTTTCACAGCTGTTGTAAACAAACTCAAACACGTACCCCAAGCCCTGCAAAGCCTACGTCTGGTCTAACTGCAACCTTAATATCAGCCCAACTTTGCAGACACATACAACGCCACTCCGGTTAGCTTTAACTGTTGCGGCTATGGTCAGGTAACATTATTACAAACTACCACCTTGATGCTAACCAAAATAACACAAGCATACCAATCAGAAGTACCGCCTATAAGTTAACGAGGAGCATTTTTAAGTGGCACAGCACGCAAACTAATATGCAGTAGCTAGTAACCGAGCATTTATGACAACAAACGTTATCCTGCAATACAGTTTCTGCGGGCAGTAAGTTCCATTACCGTGAAAAGTTGAACCAAACATCCAAATTACAAACAAGTATAAAAAGTTAACTTCAAATGAGGTTTATATTCACACACCTTCTGTTGAATGTCCCCTGATATTACTCTTGCATATTTAGGACACAAACATCTTCTATAAGGCATTTTTCCGTCGGCTTCCTCTGATAGGTGTTGTATATTGAAGGAGGGCGGAGCGGTGTATCTGGCCATGCACAGCGTTAGCCCTGCCTATCCCGCTGTGCACGGAGCGGCCTGTCCATATTTGGAAGTCAGAGGCATTGGGACATCACATTACCTCCCCGACTAAAAAAACCCCGGAAAACAGTGCGTGAAAAAGCCTGAAAAAAAAAAAAAACGGAAACCGCCCACAAGGATTACTGCAAGATGCACGAACCTCAATAATTGATGTTTTGGCATAGTCAAACATGACTATTCGACGTTATAACATTTCTTAGAAAAGACGGAAAAGCATAATAGGTCCCCTTTAACTTGAGTTTAGCTCACTTTAATATTCCTCTCAAACGCCTTGCACCATTAAGACAGAAACTGAAGGAGTAGCACAGGCGTTTCAGAGATGGCATCGTTCCTCTGTCTGAACGCGATCCTTAATCTAAAGCTTGCGCATGCGTCTTCTGCATCTGTTGAATATCCTCGGTGATGATCAGCAATTCTGTGATCTATCGGAATCTATTTGAGATAGCCATGTGCGCGCACTCAGCAGGATCAACAGCAGCTGGCTTAAAGGGACTATGTCACACCCAGTGCATGCGTGTGACGATGCGAAACTTCTTGAAAGCTTTAAGAAACTATTTCAAGATCATCGGAGATTTCGTGTAAGCGCTTCAATCTGTTTATATGGCATTCATCCTTGAGAAGTTTCATGTAATTTTTACCAAAAAACTATCTCTATTGATCGTAGAGCCTGTTCGCAGCATCAGTTTGTCACAGTTCGGGTTTTTGTAGTGTTATTGCTTTAAAGTTAGCCTGCGTTGATTGTTATGTCATCCCATGGCGGCCGTCGAACTGGAAGCGGTCACAAAAGGATCTAAGACAGCTGCATGTCAGACAAAACGTTGAAACAAACAGGTTCTACGAACATTAAAAACAGTTAATGCTTGATAAAAATTTACCCAAACTTCTTAAGGATGCACGCGATGCAAACAGATTGAAACACTAACACGAATTCACCGACAGCATTGAAATAGTTTACCTGACACTTTCAATATGTTTTCACCCAAAGAAAACATGGATGGATAGTCTAATTTATTCTTCACTGGTTAACCGGCAAAGATAAATGAGGCCACTCTGGAAACTTCGCATTTGCATGCCATCTTCTTTATTTAAAACAGCGACGAAGGTACACTTTACACACGTACTAATAAGCTTGGGTTTTGCATTTCTGCTCCGTTGATATCGCACTGTATATATGTAAATATTTATTGACTGGACTCTACTACGCATGTGGCCCAGCTGACATGTAGTCCCTGTAGCTAAGCCGATCATCCTCCACCCACTGTTGGCTTTGTGCAATGATCCAGGATATCAGGATCTGACTCTGGTGCACTAGGCCCCTGGTCCTGGAAGACCCTATGATTACATTACCACCACACCCCCTTTTTTCAGAGGATAACTTACCTTCATTTCAAACTGAAATTGAGTTCATAGACATTTATTGGAACCACTCCGTGACCACAACGTACCCATCCAAATACCATGACATGACATGACGAAATAGACAAGTAGACAGACGTATACAGAGAGGCAGATGCAAGTATGTCGACAGACAGACATACAGACAAGTATACAGACATACTCGACATGCTGGACTAATGCAGACGCTGACAAGACAAGACAAAACTGGACAAGACAGGACAAGACAGATCATGACATTACAGATAATATTTAAGGAAAAAGACAAGGATAGGCAAACAAAACCAACCAAAGCGAGGTACATGGGCAAAGCCAGGCAAAACAACCAATAAATAAATAAATAAATGAATAAACAAGCAAATATAAACAAAACAGAATATTGACGGGGAAATTTATACTGATATTAAAGTGAAAGGAAAAGGAAGTAACTGGAGAAAGAAAAAGAGAAACTTCTTTCTTGATTGGTATAATTCTGTGTGTGTGTGGTTAGTTGAGTTGAAGGGGGAAGGGAGTGGAGTGGAGTGGACATGGTAATGCCGTTATGGTTGGTTATTGTGGTCATGTATATGGCTTAAGTTATGATAGAGTTCAGTAAATAGATTATAAATGGGTCCCAGGCAGGGGCGGAGCTAGGCTCTCAGTCCAGAGGGGGCGGAGCATTGTCGAGGGGCTCTCAGATGGTCACTGCAGTCAACTGTAAAATGAAGGGTAGGCCTATATATTATTCTATCCGACCCAACACATTCACGGACACATGAAGAGTCTGTTTCCGAAATGCAGTAAGTGCTAAAAGTTCAAAAACTAAGATAATACCATAGATTGGTAACCCTGTGCTTCTTATACATGGTGCAAAAATCAGTTTTTAGAAATTCAAACTATACGGTGTATTTTTTCATGGTCAAAGTATGTGTTTTTCTGTAAAATGCAATGGGTGCTGTTAAGGACGGTAGGTCAAGATGGAATAAAGATAGACAATGGCTGAACTTGCAAAAACATTGGTGCTTTTATTTACCAAAAAATTGTGCAATCGCCAGTAAAAATGGACATCCATGAAAAAAAAAAAAAAAAAAACCCAGTTCAGGTTCCCATTTGTAACAGCAAACAGGAGAGCTCCAAACAGTTCCTATCACTTAAACTGCCACCCCATGCCAATCAGCTTGAAAAAGACTTCTCCCCAGGACTGTTTGAGAAAGCCTTTTGTACTCCAAGCCCCTCCCACTGATTAACCAGACCAATTAATCAATTAGCCTTGTTTTACAGGACAAAGCAGAAGAGGAAACATGACATTATAAAGACTCATGCCATTAACAACAAGAATCACCATTTCCTATAATTACATTTTCAGAAGTCACTGTACTTGGTCACAAACAAACTCTTTGAGTAATCCAGGCAATCAGCACAGGTGTGCTGATTCCCCACAGCCTCCATAAAAAGCAGCTCACAGAACTGCCTCTGTTTGACTGGGAAGGAGAGAACAGCAAGATTACTCAACAAAACACTCCAAAGATCTAAACAAAAAATACTATGGGACATATGAAAACTAGTGATGGTAAATGAACCAATAATCATGGTGCGTGCACTCACCACAATAACAGTGGGGGAAAAATGTATATGGTGTTAGTGTAATGTGTTACCAAATGCTGCCTGCAAACAGTGACGCGGTTTGCGTCACAGTGCCAACATAAAAAAAAGCTAATTTACTCAAAATGAGTAAAATGAATATATTGCACTTTGAAAACAAGCTCTTCACATGTAAATGGGCGACTCGGGAACGTGTTTTTCAACATAGCCACTAGGAAAAGCATATGGGGCATGGTTGCAAGGCATCTGCTAAACGAGAATTGTAATTTCAATTTATTCCGAGCTTTTGGCGAGGTATTCATGAGAATTACTGCTCGAGTTTTAGAAATTTTATATCTCTCGGCAGGGCTCGATCTTCCCATTTTTTGCCACAAGCTAGTCGGGCTTGTGACAGAAAGAAGGCGCTAGCCCTCAAGATTTTACAAGCTCGACTGAAAAAGATTTAACTGTCATGTGAAATTCAAAAAGAAAGTTAAAGGGGACCTATTATGCTGATCCTTCTTTCAATACATATTAGTAATGTTATAATTTTAGTTGTCCATACTCAACCTCTGAAAAGTTTCTAAACATAAGATACAGGGGTTTTGCCGTGATCCAAGAATGTGATTTTGTGAACGTGATTTCCTCTCTGAACAGCTCCTCCTGAGATCTTCGCGAGATCTGGGCAAAACCTGATGTCAGGTTGTGCCATCCAATTAGTACAGACCAAGCCAAAGCCAATCACGGCGCTGGACCTGCCCACACCGAGAACTATTCTAGCAGGCACTAACAACGGCAGATCATACTATGCCTTAGTAGCGTCGACACTTTTGGAAATACAAAAGAAGAACCGCAGATCATTTGAGGTGCAATTTTGTCAGTATCTCTCCCAAAGCTGCTTGTCCGTTTACTTTTGGACGTGAAGAAGAACACCAATTTCTCTTCCAAAAGAGGATGCCATCAGAAATCAGTGGATAGCTTTTTTTTTTTTTGCTGGCAGCAAACAGCCACGGCCAAAAGGAACGTTAGCTGTTTGTGTTCAGCATTTTACCAAAGACAGCTTTATCAACAAAGGATAATTCGACACAGGATAAGCCTTTCAGCTGCTTTTCAAACCTGAAGCAGTTGCATCGATCAAGCGCTCGGAGCCACAAGCTGTAAGTAACGATATAACCGCAAATAATGCAAGTGAAGCTAACGTGTTACGGGTGGCTAGCAGGACCACTAGCGATAGTTAGCACTAACAACTGGCCTTAAACGCAGGCTTTGAAAAATATCTGAAGATAAAGCCTGTATTGGTCGCGACTGTCCATGACTCACAGACGCAGAAGCTGTAAGTTGCTTTTACTGCATAAGCCAACCTGACGTGATAGCCAGTTGATTGTGGCTGTAGCACAGCGGCTAACGTAGCCAAGTTACTGTTGCTAATGTTTGTGTCCTAAATATGCAAGAGTGATATCAGGGGAAATTCTACTGAAGGTGTGTGAACATAAACCTCATTTGAAGCTAACTTTTAATACTTGTTTGTAATTTGGATGTTTGGTACAACTGTCCACGGTAACGGAACTTGCTATCTGTAAAACCTGTATTGCAAGGGTTTGTCTCTGTGGTTATGACCGCTTGGTTACCAGCTACTGCATGTTAGCTTGCATGTTGTGCTAATTAAAAATGCTCCTGGTTAACTTATATGCAGTAATTCTGATCCGTATGCTTGTGTTACTTCGGTAAGCATCAATGTGGCAGATTCATCATAACGTTGCCCGATTATGGCCACTACAGTTAGTGATGGCTTCACTTATACATGACCGGGATCAGCAGGATACTTAACAAATGTCTGAGCAAGCTCTCTGGTGCTACCGTGAAAGCAATGCGAAACGCAGAAGCTCTACCGGTTTTCAAATGATTTCTCTGCACTACCTTGACATAATTTCATCCCCCTTTAGAAATTGTTGTGGCTAATAAAAAGCTGAAAAAGGTGGAGATTAAATAAATAATTCTTTCCTGTAGAAGTGATCAATTCGCTAGCTCCACATAAGCAACTTGACAGCACTAACAGAACTTACGGTCTGCAAAACCTGTATTATGTTCATAACATAACCAAGCTCTCTCTAGCTGTCGCGTACTATCCATAAAGCTGCTTTCACATCGGACATGAAATGAATTTTTCGTGGGACAGCTTAGCCTACATTCAAAGTCAATGGAAAGACGCGAATACACGTGTTATGGGCGCGTTAAGCAGCTTTCACACCAGACGCGAAACTAATTTTTTGCGCAACTGATTACATTCAAAGTCAATGCAAAGATGCGAATACACGCGTTATGGGCATGTCAAGCCGCTTTCACACCGGACGCGAAACAAATTTTTCGCGCGACCGGTTACATTCAAAGTCAATGCAAAGATGCGAATACACGCGTTATGGGGGCGTTAAGCAGCTTCCACACCAGACGTGAAACAAATTTTTCACGCGTCAGATTACATTCAAAGTTATGACCGCTTATCAGCTACTGCATGTTAGTTTGCGTGCTCTGCTAATTAAAAATGCTCCTGGTTAACTTATATGCAGCAATTATGATCGGTATGCTTGTGTTACTTCGGTAAGCATCAATGTGACAGTTTCATCATAATGTTGCCTGATTGTAGCCACTACGGTTGAAGCTAACCGGAGAGTGCAGTTAGACCAGACGTAGGTTTTGCAAAGCTTAGGGTGCGTTTGGGTGCTTGTCAAATGATCCCTTTACTTATCCATGACCTGGGTCAGCCTGATACATCTCCAATGTCTGGGTAAGCTCTATGATTCTACCAGTGAAAGCAATAGGGAAGCGCACAGGCTATAACGTGTCCGGTCTAACAAACGATTTCTCTGCATTGCCATTGATTGAATAGTAAATTCTTTCCTGTAATAGTGATCGATTCGCTAGCTCCACATAAGCAACGGTTCACGCAAATGGAATTTGCGGTCTGTAAAACCTGTATTATGTTCATGACATAACCGGAGCTCTATCCAGCTCTCATGCAATGTCCATAACTCGCCCATATTCCGCTAGGAAAAGCTGGTCATTCCGACGCAATGAGTAAACCATTACCACGGGCAATTTCCGAAAAGGCTGTTTAGCCTGGAGCTTTTGCCCCTTCGTCATACACCAGTGCAGAAGCTGTTCGTTTCTCCATGCTAACGACACACCACAGTTATGCACACGAACCAGCAGGTCCTTATAATACACACCTAAACAGTCCATAAGCTGTTGGTCCACTTTTAACTGCTCCTCACTGTCCATGTTTCCCTCTAAACTCAGACCGACCGGATTTCTACGGTCTCCGGTCTACACTTGGGTTTGTCGACCCGTTCTACAAATGTGTCTATATGGGGTGGATTCTAGCTTTCCCTCAATCCTAGCTAGAGTAGAAACACCGGTGTACTCACCATAGAAGCCGTAGGTAGACAGCAAATTCGAGCTTGACCTGCCAGACATTCGGACTGCATCCTCCACTTTCGCCGCTGCGTTTATTAGAACAAGTTAATTTCATTAGATCTATACACATGTACTGCGTTTGATTGCAGAATATGCCCGTCGATTCCTTCGGGAGACGTGTCAGTTTCAATCTGAGGAGACTGACCCGGAAAACTGCGTTCTGCTGCCTTGTCCCGCCTAGATCCGCCCTCCACAGAGCTGGCCAATCATAAGAAAGTGGGCACACGGGGAGTGGGGGCCATAGCGGAAGAGCCACCCCAATGAGGCGTTTCAGGCAGAGACTACAATGGACTACAAATGGGGTTTTTTGAGGATGGTAGTATGAGGGAAATAAGTACCTTTTTTTTTTACTTTCTTGCGATCAGGAGTACTCTAGGGGAGTCAACGACCAAAATATAAACTTGGGAAAAATAGCATAATAGGTCACCTTTAAATAAATTTAAAAAAAAAAAAAACACCAACAGTTTACATGAAACAGATTATTTCATACATTAACTAAGCAAGAAGGTAGGAGCTGTCCATTGGACAATTACTGTAAAGAGTGGGATAATGACATTGATCTAAAGTAGGGTTTCTCAACGGGGGCGTTCGGACAACTTCGGGGGGCGCTGGGAACGTGAGGGCTGAAAGGGGTGCGTCAACAATCACCACAACTTAGCTTATGCAGCGTTCATTATTTGAATTTAACTTTTTTAAAAATCATGTTTTTGAACGTTTCAACTGCAAATAACTTAAGAGCCTATCCACATGGTTTCCCAACTCCTCTCAGGAGCTTCCGTCACGATCTCCATCGTAACGCCCATAAACAAATCCACCTAAGCGCAGCAGTGCAGCCCTTTCCGAAACTAATTCGTCCTCCCACTACAACCTTTCACTGGTTTGCGGGTCTGTATGCAAAGTAAGGGGAGGTTAGTAGGGATAGGGTGAAGTAACTAGAGCAGGGAAGCCCCAGAGCGGCTTTTGATGGCTCTCATCTGGAACCTGCATACCACAGATTCAGTAACGTCATTAGCATTTTAACCATTCATTTTTGGACGTTCTTTAGCGTAATTCGGCAGAGAATAGAGAAAAAAATACTTCCATTTGCATTAATATGAACGGCATTAACACCTTCTTTAAAGTCATTTGCGACAATCAACGAACATTAAAGTGCATTTAGCATTTTTATCACTCCGTTTGACTTTCAATTACATTTCTGGACCGCGTTAGTGCGGGTAACACAAATATTCACGCGATTGTATAAACAATTGAACGTTCTTAACATTCAATCCACAAAAACCTTTTTTCAACTGAATAATAGCCTACATTTTGCTCATTGTTGCACAGTAATTATCAAACTGAGAGGGAATACCTAATCTTACATCACACTGACAATGCAATAATGAGCAAAATGTAGGCTACTGTTCAATTGAAAAAACAATTTTTGTGCACTTTAAATGCACTTTAATGTTCGTTGATTGTCGCAAATGACTTTAAAGACGGTGTTAATGCCTTTCATATTAACTCAAATGAAAGTATTTTTTTCTCTATTGTGTGCTGCATGACGCTTAAGATTGTCCAAAAATGAATGATTAAAATGCCACCGACGTTCCTGAATCTGCAGTACGGGCAAATGTTTGATTTTTGGCGCTGATGAATGTTTCTTGGTGAAATTGGTGGCCATTTCACACAAATGGATGCATATTTTCTCGTAATGAACAGCAAAAGGTGTACTACTAATGTTACAATTATATACTATTATGAAATATAGGCCTTCTATTATTTTTACAAATATATATATACTATTATTACTATTAGGCCTATTAATTATGTCAACCAATTTTAATATGTTAGTTTTTTTTTTTTCTTTTATCCAGCACTTCTCCTATGCTTATAATAAATCTGCTTAATAGGAACGTGGAATTTCAGAAACTGTCCCACTTTACCCATATTCACCCTAAACAAACACAAGGGCAATTTTAATGTTATTTCAGAAGATTTCAAGCTGTCTCTTGTTTCCATAATATTGAGCAGAATGTTTCTAATGGACATATTTTTATATTTTATTGAAATGGTTGATTTAAAAAGAAAGAAAAAGTGAACCATTATCACTTGGTGTGTGTGTGGTGGGGGGGCCAGAGGATCATGGTGAGGTCAGGGGGGCGTTTGCTCAAAAAAAAGGTTGAGAACCACTGATCTAAAGGAATGGGCGTCCTCTGACAAAGCGGACGTGCAACCGCGGGAGTACCAATATTAGCGAGCCCACTGTACAAACCCTAAGGGAATATGCTGCAAGAAAAAACGCTGACCTTGGATCTTGCTCACTCACTGTAAAGACACTGTGCCAGAGACCAAACAAGTGACCCTGCCGATGACCAGCAGACAGCTGTGAACCATCTAACTGTCATTTCATTTCATGTGTCAGTAACTGCAGTAGATGATGTATCGGATATGACCAGCTGGCTATGAAACGAGAGCATTGATGCAGCTGTGGAACCGAGTGAACGCTATAAGTAAAATCCGTTCTGGTGCTGTTTTTCAGCAGAGAGCATTAGCAGGGTTTGAAAGTAGCCGGCGGCCGGAGATAATCGCCGTCTATTTGGGATACAACGACCGGCTACTTGATAACTCTGATGCTCGATATTATTTAATTCTTTTGGATACATTCGTTGTTTCCTCTATCCAGTTTTAAGCCATATTTTCAATAGAATAAGAATCTTGTATGTAATTTCCTTGTTTTGGTCAGCCGTTGCCATAACCTTCCAGTGTTGCCAGATTGGTTGTGTGGTTTCCAGCCCAAAACTGATGAAAAAAACCACCTAATTGCACAAAAAAAGTAGCCCAAAGTAACACGAATGAAAACTTATGCCATTTATCAATTAATTTATTATGTAAGCACATCATATGTACCTTCAGAAAAAACAATTTCCCTCGCTACACGTATCCACAGAAGCGCTAACACACAGGCTATAGAGAACGAGACTGAGAACACAATCGCAACTAACTTTAGCCTGTCAAAGGCGACATACAGTAATTACAGCTATTAAGGAAATCAACTGTAGCTCTACAGTCAAATGGTCCAATATACCGAAATCAATAATGATGACAAATCCTCTAGGGCGGTCAAAAGCGAACAAGCCGACTCGCCCCTCCTTTTGCTACTGTGTTTTTGGGTGATACTTCATGTATGTATTTAAAAGTTAAAAATCAAGACAACTGTAGGCAAAGTTTTCGCGCTTTCTGACTGACGCGGGTATACACAAAGCAGTTAACCCTCTTTACCCTAACTTCCCAAGTTCCCATAAGTAGGTTCAAAGTCAGAAAAAAAAATTATTCTCATCACTGCTGAAAAAACCAGCATGAACCAGCACCAAAACACAACATATGCTGGTATGCTGGTTGCACTCAGAAAAAGCAGTGGGTAACATTGTCGTCACCATCTGTAATTAATCTGACTTTCTTCCATATATTCGACTTGACCATCATAAGACAAGATAAAACAAGTTATTGTCTCTCCTGTTGGATATTATTCAACAGGCTCAGCATGAACTGCATACCAGCCAGAGATGGGGACTTGCACTTGCAACTTGGACTCGAGTCGCACTTAAGTTGCACACACAGTATGGGGTGTGATTAGTGCCACAGCCTTATGGGGTGTGATTAGTGCCACGGCCTAGCTAAAGAGCTCACTGACCTGACGACCGTCTGTGTCCATCCCGTGACTACCTGACCTGACGCCGCCGCTACGTCTGAAGAAACTTGAGCTGCGTCCGAATAGTTAAAAAATTGCGGCCTATCCACTAATTCCTAACTACTTTTCTTTAACCTTTGTAGAAAATGTCATAAGGTAAAGGAAAGGTGTAAAAGGGAATCCCTAACGGCTTAGGAACACAGCTGCGCTAATTAGAGAATCCATATGCACTACACTAGGCAATGTGATCATGAGTCCCCTGCCCATCGATATCGCGATTCATTTCATTCATATTACGCGCATCTTCCAGTCTTTCAGTGCTTTGGGACAGGGGAGGGGCTCACGGCAGCACCCGCTGCTCGTTGAGGACAGTAACTGCAGAATGAAACGTGCTTTCACGTCAGTCGCCAAAACACCAGAAAACTCTCCAATAACAACAGAAAAAGTCACTAGATTTGTCGCTAGTTGCTTCTGACAAAAAAAGTCGCCAAGATGATTTGGAAAGTCGCCAGATTTAGCGAGAAAGTCGCCAAGTTGGCAACACTGCTTCAGACTTATGTCAGAAAACATGGATTTTTCACATTTTCTTTTAAAAACAGTATTAGCTCCCGCCGCTCGCGGTTCGGGACCTATGGTATCGGCTCTGTCCATGCGTGCGTGTGTGCGTGCGTCCGTCAACACATTTCACTTTATCTCATCAATGATTTCAGTTACAGGCTCCTAATTTTTACTGGACATGCATCTCATAAAGGCCTACAAATGACGTGCCTAAAGGTGACCTTGGCCCATTTTTCCAAGGTCACTGGCCTAAACATATCACCAAAAATTTCGCCATTTTGCTTTATCTCATCAACTTTTTCAGTTCCAGGCTCCTAATTTTAATTGGACGTGCATTTCATAAAGTCCTACAAAAGACGTGCCTAAAGGTGACCTTGGCCTATTTTTTCAAGGTCACTGGCCTAAAAATATCACCAAAAACTCCGACAATTTGC
Source organism: Gymnothorax javanicus (assembly GCA_029692085.1). Taxonomy (NCBI): domain Eukaryota; kingdom Metazoa; phylum Chordata; class Actinopteri; order Anguilliformes; family Muraenidae; genus Gymnothorax; species Gymnothorax javanicus. Next base: position 19,866,620 of record CM056200.1, on the reverse strand, counting down.
TTTATCTTATCAACATTTTCAGTTACAGGCTCCTAATTAGCTCCTGGCGCCCGAGTGGCACGGGAGCTATGGTATCGGGCTCCATCCGTGTGTGCGTTTGTCCGTGCGTCCGTCTGTCCATGCGTGCGTCCGTCAACAAAAACTTTGACTTTTTGTTTATCCTAATGGCGGGAGCTTCTGGGGCCGCTAGTGCCCTATATTTATTATTATATTGCTTCAGCACCTGACTATGAATGTTATGTTTTCAGTGTTCACATAGTTATTCAATGCCTTACGATGTAACGAACCATTCCCGCACACAACAGAACCGGTGGATGTCAGTATGTGATATTACGGTGGGCGTCAAAATGCCACGTCGTGGGGCGCCCTGGTGCCTCATTGGTCTAAGCGCGCGCACCATAAAAGCTGTGTCCTTCCTGTGGCAACCTGGGTTTGATTCTGGCTCGGGTCATTTGCCGCATGTCTTCCCCATTCTTCTCCCCAACCTTCCTGTCACTCTCCACTGTACAGCTGTCTAATAAAAAAAGGAGAAAATCCCAAAAAAAAAAAAAAAAGCCACGTCGTAATTCCGACTGTATGTCATGTTTTGAATTTTGATTTCCCACTGTGATGCCATCACTTTAAATTTGATACTCAGGCTTTCGGTCTTTTGCTATTGCTGGCCTCAGTCACTATAACAGCAGCTACAAAAAAAAAGTAAAAGCTGTGGCTTTGAGACACGAATCGAGATTTTCCGACTGTACGTGACGTTTCAAATCAAGATATAAATCTGTAAAAAATCACTGTTTTCTATGGCTTCCTCTGATTTCATGGCTTCAGCTGATTTAATTGATGACAGATGTCCTTTTCTGAGCTGTTCAGCCCCCTACTAGTCATTGAAAAATAGTTGTTTGTTTTTGCACAATCATCCTAATAAAAAAAAACAAAAACATATAATTTCACCCACGACAGTATCGTAAATTCTGATATAAAGTAGACCAATTAGAGGTATGCATATTCAATAATATGTGCAATTAGTATTTTTATGTTAACATTGAGATAAAAACAAAAAAAAGGAAAGGCATTTTTTGTATTTTTTGGAAAAAAAAAATGCAATGTCATGTGCCCTCATAAAGACTGTCTTGTGCCAACCTAGGGCTGAAACCATGGTTCATCCTGTTGTTGTTACATAATGAACTGTGTGGGTACCAATTAGGGCTGAGCGATTTATCGTTTTCTAATCGAAATCGTGATTTGAAACAATGCAATTATGTAATCGCAGAGGCTGTGATTTAAGACTGACACTATGCAGCGCTGACTGACCCAGGATCTGGTGTGTCTCCTTTTGTACAACTACACGCTGCCTTCCTTGAGAGTCATTCATGCTGAGTCAAGCTCACCAATCAGATGCGGCATGCCACATGTGTATGGAGGTAAAGCCCAATCTTTAGTCAAGAGCGTGGTATTTTGACATGAGAGCAGACAAATCAATTTCATGCATAGATTTTTTAAAGTTTCCCCGAAAATTCTGCTCTTGCATCAAAATAGCCCCCGCTTGTGCTTTGATCTGCTGCTGCAGGGGACAGATATTTTGTGGGCTGAACTTCAGCCTTTTTCCACGATGTTGGCGGACAAAACTCTCTCTGTGCTTGAAACATTTCTGCTTGCACTCGGAACATTGCTGCTCACGCTCAATCTTTAGTCAAGAGCGTGGTATTTTGACATGAGAGCAGACAAATCAATTTCATGCATAGATTTTTAAAGTTTCCTGAAAATTTGCTCTTGCATCAAAATAGCCCCGCTTAAAAGTTTTGATCTGTTGCTGCTGGAAAGATATTTTGTGGGCTCTTCAGCTTCCTTTTCTTGGATTTTTTTTCTTTTTCTCTTTGTGCTCATAACTGCCTCTGCGCGCTTGAAACGTTTCTGCTTGCACAGGAAACATTTCCACACACGCTCGGAGAGGTTTTTCCGACTGTACGTCACATTCTTGTTGCAACATTTTAAATCATTTAATTGGACACTGGATATAAAATATATAAATTCAAGCTGATCTCTTTGTTAACTGGCTAGAGAACACTGTGGTTGAATGTTAAGCTGTCAAAATGTAGCTATATCCACCGAAACCGTCCCAACGTTTTAAACTGTTGTGAATATGTTGTTGGTTAATTTTGTTGGAAGTCCTGTTGAATGTTTTAGCGAAATGAAAGTTATGTATTGTGTCTCACTCCGGGTTAAATTCACATTTGAAGCCAAAATAGCACACCAGGGTAATCACTTTGTCATAATAATGCTGTTTAGGCATTCTCCGACTGTACGTCACGTTTTATCAGTTTGCAGTAAAGGTATTTAAAGTAACGATTGCTCATATTTTTGAAATTCCCTCCTAATTTTTCAGCCTGAACCTCAAAGCTAAGTCCCTGGGGCATCAAACGAGACTGGTTGGAACCTGTTAAGTGGCTCGATCATCATTTTAAAGAGAAAGTAGGATATGACTCTGAGAAGAATAGAGTATTTTTTGCATGAAAAATGGAAATTTTCAAAAATTTTTGAGAAAAGTGTAACTAAATGAGTCCCGTCACATAGCACATGTACCATCCTAATAATAAAGTGGCACAGTTCAGTCACAGCCTTTGATTATACAACTCTGTGCCTGATAATCTTTATGGCTGTTAGGTTTACTAGTTCAGCCTCCATTTCTCTTAAAGGGGACCTATTATGCTGATCCTTATGTTGGTTGTCCATACTCAACCTCTGTAAAGTTTCTAAACATAAGATACAGGGGTTTTGCCGTAATCCAAGAACGTGATTTTGTGAACGTGATTTCCTCACTGAACAGCTCGTCCCAAGATCTTCGCGAGATCTGGGCAAAACCTGACGTCAGGTTGTGCCGTCCAATTAGTACAGACCTAGCCAAAGCCAATCACGGCGCTGGACCTGCCCACACCGGAAACTATCCTAGCAGACATAAACAACCGCGGATCATACTATGCCTTAGTAGCATCTACACTTCCAGAAACACAAAAGAAGAGCTGCAGATCCTTTGAGGTGCCGTTTTGTCAGTATCTCTCCCAAAGTTGCTCGTCCGTTTACTTTTGGACGCGAAGAAAAGCACCTATTTCTCTTCCAAAAGACAATGCCTCCAGAAATCAGTGGGTAGCCACGGCCAAAGGGAACGTTAGCTGTTTGTGCTCAGCATTTCACCAAAGACAGCTTTGTCAATAAAGGATAATTCGACACAGGATAAGCGTTTCAGCTGCTTCTCAAACCTGAAGCAGTTGCATCGATCAAGCGCTCGGAGCCACAAGCTGTAAGTAACGATATAACAGCAAATAATGTAAGTGAAGCTAACGTGTTACGGGAGCCAGCAATTAGCAGCATAGCAGACCATTATTTAAAGGCAACGACGGCTGGCAGGACCGCTAACGATAGTTAGCACCAACAACTGGCCTCAAATGCAGGCTTTGTAAAATATCAGAAGATAAAGCCTGTATTGGTCGCGACTGTCCGCGACTCACAAGCTATGTGTCCATCCACTTGTCAATCGAATTATCTGAAGTTCGCCAAAAATATTCACGCGAATATAGCTGAAGAAAATATGTTTCCATCTAACGGCATTAAAGCGAATAAAAAGTAGTGCTTAATGACGCCACATGCTGTTATGTGATCGTATTGGTGTATCGAATACATTTCTGACATTTTAAGCTGTTTCCATTCATTTTCGCACTGAATCGCAGAACCTTCAAGTGAACAAAAGTAGTTTGTTAGCCAACTAATTTAGCTGGTTAGCCAAAATGGATCGCATTTACCAACAAATGACGATAATTGCACAAGTTGTAATAGTGCTTAGGTGCCAGCAATTAGCAGCATAGCAGACCATTATTAGAAGGCAACGACGGCATCAAAACACCGTCAAGATGCAGTAGCAGATTTATTCAGCAAATAACGTTTCCATCAGCATTTATCGCATAAGCCTTTTACCAATCAAGAGAAAATCCGATGAGATGGACCGTACAAACTTTGAGTCGATAGTCTTGAAATCAAGTAGAATTTCACCGTCTCCATAAGGCATTTTTAATTTGATATTACTTAATTCATATAAGAACGTGTGGATAGAAACATGGCTACAGATGCGGAAGCAGTTGCTTCACTGCATAAGCCTACCCAACTGATGGCCTGTTGAATGTGGCTGTAGCACTGCGGCTAACGTAGCCAAGTTACTGTTGCTAATGTTTGTGTCCTAAATATGCAAGAGTAATATCAGGAGACATTCAACAGAGTGTGTGTAAACATAAACCTCATTTGAAGCGAACTTTTTATACTTGTTTGTAATTTGGATGCTTGGTACAACTGCCCCCCGGTAACGGAACTTACTGTCTGTAAGACCTGTATTGCAGGGGTTTGTCTCTGTGGTTGTTATGAATGCTCGGTTATCAGCTACTGCATGTTAGTTTGCGTGCTGTGCTAATTAAAATGCTCCTGGTAACTTATAGGCAGTAATTCTGATCGGTATGCTTATGTTACTTCGGTAAGCATCAATGTGGCAGTTTCATCATAACGTTGCCTGATTGTAGCCACTACAGTTGAAGCTAACCGGAGAGGTGCTGTACGTGTCTGCACAGTTGGGCTGCGAAGGCTGCAGGTAGACCAGACGTAGGTTTTGCAGAGCTTGGGGTGCGTTTTTGGGTGCTTGTGAAATGATTGCTTTACTTATCCATGACCGGGGTCAGCTGGATACTTCTCCAATATCTGGGCTAGCTCTCTGATGCTACCGGTGAAAGCAATGGGGAAACGCACAGGCTATAACGTGTCTGGTATAACAAACGATTTCTCTGCATTGCCATCGATTAAATATTAAATCAGCGATTGAATGGGAAATTCTTTCCTGTAGAAGTTATCGATTCGATAGCTCCACATAAGCAAACGGAATTTACCGTCTGTAAAACCTGTATTATATTCATGACATAACTGGAGCTCTATCTAGCTCTCGCGCACTATCCATAACGCGCCCATGTTCTGCGAGCAAACGCTGGTCATTCCGACGCAATAAGTAAACCATTACCACGGGCAATTTCCGAAAAGGCCGTTTAGCCTGGAGCTTTCGCCCCTCCGTCATATACCAACGCAGAAGCTGTTCATTTCTCCACACTAACGACACACCACAGTTATGCACACGAACCAGCAGGTCCTTATAATACACACCTAAGCAGTCCATAAGCTGTTGGTCCACTTTTAGCTGCTCCTCACTGTCCATGTTTCCCTCTAAACTCAGACCCACCGGATTTCTACGGTCTCCGGTCTACATTTGGGTATGTCGACCCGTTCTACAAATGTGTCTGTATGGGGTGGATTCTAGCTTTCCCTGCATCCTAGCTAGAGAGTAGAAAAATCACTGTACTCTGTTGCCGTAGGTAGATAGCAAATTCGAGCTTGAGCTGTCAGACTTTGGCACTGCGTCCTCCACTTTCGCCGCTGCGTTTATTAGAACAAGTTCATTTCACTTGATCTATACACATGTACAGTGTTAGATTGTGGAATTCCTCCGCCGATTCCTAATCAGATGGCAGACGTGTCTCACGTTTCACTCTGGGGAGGCGGACCCAGAAAACTGCATTCTGCAGCCTCATCCCGCCCAACCCCGCCCTCGACAGAGCTGGCCAGTCAGAAGAAAGTGGGCACACGGGGAGTGGGGGCCATAGCGGAAGAGCCACTCCAACGAGGCTTTTCAGGCAGAGTCTACAATGGACTACAAATGGGGTTTTTTGAAGATGGTAGTATGCGCTAAATAAGGACCCTGTTTTGGACTTTGAATGATCAGGAGTCCAAGATCAAAATATAACCTTGGGAATATTGCAAAATAGGTCTCCTTTAAGAGCCAAGCATAAAAAAATAAGCTCCGTAACTGCTGTTTCCGATAACCTTGGAGTGTGTACATTTGAATTAAATAAAGTTTTTTCTGCAGAAATGAAGTTGATTTTTTGCTTCAAAAGGAACACAGTGGTACCAGGTTATGTGCTACAGGCCTTAAGGAGGCTGTGGTTAGACCTTGCTGCAGGACTTGGATCCAATGCACTGTTGAGAATTATATTTCAATCTTACTCATCATATTCATCAGTAAATCAATAACCATAATTAATAACCATAATGAATAATCATAATCAGCAACCATTGTAATGGCCGATTGAATTGAAGGCCAAGTGCAGCGGCAAGAGGGAAACTGAGCAGCACAGACTTAATACAAACACAGAGAATGATACTGACCACACAACAGGAACAGTTCTCGTGCTTCCAAAAGGACGTCCAACCATCCAACAACACGGAAACAAAGCGAGAGAGAGAAAGAAGAAGTATCTCGAGAACCAAGATAAAAAAAGCTCCTCAAATGGGGCGATACAAAGATTAGAGAGGAAAAGGGAATAACCCTAAAGAAAAAGAAACTCCACAAATAATGAGAAGATATAAAGTCAAATAAATCCTGACTACAGATATCTTCGGCTATAGTGCATAACTACAAACAGACACTCTAGCAAAGGAGGCCTGGCGGACTTCTGGCTTATATAGAGTCCGGGGAAGTGCCACCCCAGTTCAATGAGCCAGCTGGGTAAAGAATCCGATTGAAAAGGAATTCGATATCGTCCAGGGACGAGAACCACAAAGAAAAGTCCAAAACACATGCACAAACATCCAGAACCATGACAGGACCCCCCAAGGGACAGCCCCAGACGTTCCCAAAGAACCCCGTGCACGGAACTCTGAAATAAGGGTGGGACCCATGATATCCCGAGAAGGGACTCAGCACCGATCCTCAGGACCACATCCCTCCCAATTCAAAAAACTGGACCCCGCGACCAACACGCCTCTCAGCCAGAATGCAACGCATGGTCTCAAATGGGCCAATGAAACGTGGGCCAACCTCCGTGACTCCACTCTCAACGGAAGGTCCTTAGCAGAAAACCAAAGCCTCTGGCCAACCCGATAAGCAGGTGCAAAATCGGTGCCTCCTATCAGCGGCAGCCTTCCATTTTACGCACCGCCATGGGGACAGACAAACAGCCAGACGGCTCCCCACCAGAACCAGGGTCGGGCCGCAAGGCCTCCCGCACAACAGACTCAGTATCCCACTGCATGGGAGCCACAATCTGAGCCGCCGGAATAACCGGCTCAGAAATGGGATCACGGCCCGAGCGGTCATAAATCCGTGAGAAGGCGCCAGGCTTGATGTTTTTGGAGCCGAGGCGATAAGTTAACCTAAAGTCAAAGCGATTGAAAAACAATGCCCACCGCGCCTGCCGGGAATCACGTCGCCTAGCCTGCTGGACACACTGGAGATTCCTGTGATCTGTTGGAACCACAAAAGGATGTTCAGCCCCCCTCAACCAATGGCACCACTCTTCTAATGCCAACTTAACAGCTAACAACTCCCGGTCACTAATACTGTAATTCCGTTGAGCCGGCGACAACGACCAGGAGAAGTAGGTGCATGGGTGCAACTTATTGTCCCGAAGGGGGCGCTGGGACAAAATGGCACCCACCCCGACCTCCGAAGCGTCAACCTCCAACACAAATGGGAGGGAGGGGTCAGGCAAAACGGCAATAGGTTCAGAGCTAAATCGTTTCTTCAACTCCTGAAAAGCAGCCTCCGCTGCTGGAGACCAAGCAAATGACGAGGAGGAATTCCTCTTAGAAAGCACAATGATGGGGGCAGCCACAGCGCTAAAATTGCGAATTAACCTCCGATAAAAATTAGTAAAGCCCTGCTGCCGGATAGCTCACTCGGTTAAGGCACTGCGTTGCAGTGCAGAAGTGACTATCACGTCGCCGGTTCGAGCCCCGGTCGTACCAACCGGCAGTGGTCGACAGCTTTTTCAGAGTAGCGCACATTTGGCTATTGTGCTACAGGGTTTCAAACTGGGAAGGGACTGCCGGGAAAGGGAAATAAATAAAAAAAGTTTTGTTCGTTGCTCAAGCGCCTCCTGTTGGCCAGACGGGTGCTCATCAGGAAGATTCTAAGCCTGTTCATGTCCGGGTATCCTCCGCCCTCGTTCTGAACTTGCGAAGATTCAACTAATGAGTGTATAAGAAGCAGCGGCTGACAGGCACGTGCTTCGGAGGGGAGCCGTGAACTGTCTTCACTCTCCTGAATTGGCAACAAGGGGTCGCAAACAAGCAAGCCTTGTACATAGTTCACCAATTGGGCATTCCAGATTCGGGTGGGATTGGAGATGCAAAATTTAAAAAAATAAATAAAATTTAGCAAAGCCCAAAAATAGTTGAACCTCCTGATAATTCTGAGAGGCAGGCCAATTCCTAACCGCTGCCACCTTGTCAGGGAATAGTTTGATCTCACAATCGTAATCACGATGTGGAGCTAAAGACGAAGCTCGTTTTTTGCCAAAATCCTCCGCAAGATCAACATAATCATCTGGAACGTTGGGAGGTAAACCAAGGTTCACCGTGGCTCCTACACACCAATCTTGTTCAGAACCTGACGCCTCCCCCATGGGCTGAAATTTGGGGCGACTTGGAAAATTGGCTTATTTTGACTGCCCCAAAAGATCTGTGGCCTATGCTTAAGCAACCACGAATGACCTAAAACCACAGGAAAAACCGGGGAATTGATTAAGAAAAAACAAATCTTCTCTGAATGACCGCCAAAAGGGATAAACATAGTCAAAAAATCAGAATCCTCAGTTATAAGCCCATCTCCCAACAGTCGACCATCCAAAGCTTTGATTGAGTGCGAATGTGAGAGAGAGCGGATGGGAATGGAATTTTTTCTAGCCCACTCCGCATCCATAAAACAATCAACAGCCCCGTGTCCAAAAAGGCCTTAACCAATATTTTCTTTTCCCCATAGTCAACTTTACTGAAATAAAAGTTTGAGCGGGAAATGGGGTCTGTCCCTCTAGCGCCCATCCCCTACCACCGCCAGAGGGGCTTCCCGTCTCCCGTTAAGCTCGGGGCAAAGTGGACGGATATGTCCCAGTTTGCTACAATGATGACAAATTATTTGTCTGTGAACAGGCTTACGAGCCCTGCTCTCATATGAGCCATCAACCTGCATGGGCTCACTAGAAGTGGAAATTTCAGTGGGCGGAGTTGGGGCTGTAAGCGTGTTGGAAGGAACATTAACCCTGTTGCTATCAAGAGCCAATGCAGTATGTTTCTCCTTGTTTCGTTCGCGGATGCGATTATCAACTCGCACCGCAGTACGAACCAATTTTTCACTGTACCATTGTTGTGCAAAAATGACCAAGGCAGGAAGTTCACTCACTCTTTTGTGCTCTCCCCTGCATGTCAGTTGAATTTTTTGGGACTAGACTTAATGTATAAATTAGGCATAGCTCTGGTATCCACACCTGAAAATGTAGAAGTTCACCAGCTAAATTCAGAACCTCAATCTTTCTCTATGTACAAAGACAACTGCAGTCTTTTCCAAGTGTTTGAGTCGCACATACAGAATCGGTTGCCACCTGCAGAACAGGTGCTAGAGAAAGCTACCTACGGCAAGTGTCCTCACAGGTCAGCAGCCCTACCGAAACCAGCCCAGGAGACACTCCACCTGGCTCCAACATGGTGACTGGGTGCTGATCAGGAAGGTGAAGAGAAAGAACTGGCGAGACAAGCCTTCGTGGGTACATGCAACACATTGTAAAAGGATCATTCCCCTGCCAACCAGAGCAAGCCACTGCCCAGACATCCCGGAAACAAGGACCAAGTAGTGGCAAGCGAGATCTTGCACTACCATCCAAGTAGTGGCAAGCGAGATCTTGCATTACCACCCAAGTGGCGGCAAATGAGATTTGTGCCACCAGCTCATGTAGCGGCAAGCGAGCTCTTGTGCTACCAACCAGATGTGACAGCAGACGAGGTTCTGTGTCACCAACGAACTAAAAAAAATGACTGTCACGTGGCTTCGACACAAAGGAAGAGGGTCTCCTCTGGAAAGAGGAACAGTAAGAGACTTTTTGTGTGAAATGAGGCTCTATGTGGCAGCACTTGTTATCATTGTGCCTGTGAAACTAGCGATGTTAAATACACCATGTTACACAGACACAGCCACAAACACCACACACACATCAGAATGGCAACCAAAAAAATATCACACAAACTAGACATTGCAGAGCAAAGGGAAAATTGTTAAAATCTTCTGTAAACAAATGTTGTGAAGTCATTACATTGAACAAAATTGTCCTTGTACGGAAGATAAATATGCATTTTGGTTGATTAAGTTTAATCAAAATGGAGGAGTGCGAAGGAATTTTTGTTGTTAACTGTAATAGTTTTAAAATTCCTTGTTGTAGTGTTTAGTGCACTTTGATTTTATTATCTTATAGTTTTACTGCTTAAAAAAATATACATATATATACTTGTTAGAAATGTAACTGCTTATTTTGTTCTCAGCATTAGGCTCCAAGAAACCTGTCTGTGGAAAAGTACTGATAGGAGGGGCGCATGCACCTGGATAGGAGTTATCGACTCATGTCTGGGAAATGTCCCAACTTAGCAAGAAAATGGAATTGTTTCTATCTGTACCAGGCCTTGAAACTGAGCCCCTAAGCACAAGATGTGACTCCTCTAAGCGCACCCCTAGAGCAGAACTCTTCAAAGAAATAAATTTTTGTGTAATTTTGTGATTGATTGCTTGAAGGATGCCTGGCTAGAAGGGTATAAGAATTGCTTGTGAAAATTATTCAGCAGAGAATGACTGCTGTACCTGTTCCCCTGTTCGCTCTCTCATTCTGCAGAATTATGTTGCAATAAACGGTTGATCACGTTTCTTTTAACCTGCTCTAAGACTCTCTTATTACGACTCAAACTGAAAAATCCTCCACAGCTCCACCTTCCCCCTACTCCACTGCCCTGAATCCTCTGTCATTACATCCCACACTGCTTTATGCCCTTTGACTTGATTTTGTTGCCCTTTTACATGATTTTGTTGCCCTTTACTTGGTCTTTTTTATCAGTATATTTGGTTTTTACCTCTTGATTTGGACCTGTAACAACCGAATGTGTTCTCTGTCACTTTTACTGTTAGCATTGTACTAGTCCCTTAGGAGCTCTTCACTTTTCTACAGATCTTTTGCACTTTTGTACGTCGCTCTGGATAACAGCATCTGCTAAGAACCTGTAATGTAATGCAATGTAATTTACAACTTTTTTTTTTACCGCGCGATTCATCAGGAAAATCTCCTAAAAACTACCGCGAAGGTACTCTGCACGTGCAATTTTCTGTCATGTCTGTTAACATTTTGCTTCATTCCTATTGGTAGTTTATTTGCCCCATGGGGCGTAACGAGTTGTCACCACGTTGACAGCTTGTTAGGGGCGGAATTCAAAAACCCCTGGCTTTTCGTGCAGGCTCTCTTTTCTCTCTCTCCCCGCCTCCCATCGCAAACAAGAGAGCTGCTTGCAGGCTATATATAGGACTGCAGTGGGACATCTATTTTATTTAAATGGTAACAACCCACAATAAATCTATAATAACCTGTTGGGAGGGTGAAGTGGACCCCTCACTCCCTGCCGAGTCTGCTGCAGTTTTAGTCGGGATCTTTCAACTCATCGTCTACAATGAAATACAACAACAACCTTCAGTAAAACATGCAGAGACAATGTTACCACAATAATAGTCTTGATATCTGTACTCAAGAAGGGAAACGTACAAGCATTCGTTAATTAAACACGGATCTTATACAATCTTGTTCTTGTGTATGCTTGTACAAGAGGATTCACTTACCAGAGCACGCCATGGCCACTGACATTCTCCATAATCATAGGTTATTTCATTCTCTGCTTGGATGTTTTCAGTTGCAAACAAGCAAAGATGAGGTTCACCCTCGACTGTCAACTTTTTCATCTTGCAGTGTGGGGATTTGTGGGCATCATTCACCAGTTGGCCCAAGGAGCCGTCTTCTTGGGATGCATCTATGCTAAAATTGAAATAGGAAACATGCATGGCTAGGTTTTTCTTCGTAAAACACCATGCTCTAGGGAATATTTTTTATGGGCCTTTACAAACCACCAGGTGTTACTGTTCCATTCAAAATCAAAAAAAAAAAAAATTATGCTTTTCTGTACACATCTTCTGCCTCTGGTCCCGTTCAAATTCTGAGATTAACTCCCCACTACTCTAACTGTCGTATAATAAGAAATGAAAACCATAGGAGATGATATATAACATACCTTTATAGTCATTTATCCATTTTACTCTCAAACAAGACTTGTCACTTCAGGATGAGACAAACTGAATGGCCTCAGCCTCAGGGCTCTGCCTCGGCCTCGGCCATTTTCTGTGTCATGTAACTCGTCTGCACATCATATGACGGGTCTGCACGTTGTGATTGGTTGAGCACGTGTAACATTGCAGCAGGTAGCCCCCACAAGGTGAATAACTTCCTTGTGTGACGCAAAAATATCAAGCATGCTAGATACGCTGCTGCACTGTCATGTGAGGAAATTACACAGCAAAAACCATCCCCACATGGTGCAACATTACCTGATGCAGTATACACGCGTGTCACTTGCCTCAGGCAAAGTTGCACCATCTGGGGCAGGCTTAAACATCGGTGTTTTGAATGAGAACACCTATTAACAATAATTATCACCAGGCATTCAGCTTTTACGCACTGGTGTTTCGATTATAAATGTCACATGTTCCCCAGTTTTACAGTACAGGCTTGCTATTTTCCTATCACTAAAGTGAATCTAACACTTCGGATTCTCGATTAATAAATGGTGTCTAGCACTAAACCAAGCCTCGGGCTCAATGAACAACTCCCTTACTATGAGAGCTCAGCACGATATTGCAGAGCAGGTTGTAGCACCAATACAAGTAACTTGACTTTGACGAGCTAATTAAGCCACAGCGACCAGAAGGGAATACGAAAAAATCTAACCTAGAAATATGTTTATGCGTAAAAGCCCTCCAGTAAATGTCAGTCCTGAATTCATACACACTAAAAATAAGCACCTACGCACGAAACCAATCCAAGTTGTTACTCGATAAGAAATTCCATAAAGTAGATTAGCGTTGAGTAGCTTCCTAAGGTTTGTTTTCAAAATTAGCCGCAAAAATCAGAGAATAGCAGCACAGCCCTTGAAAATACTTTTAATATTCAATGAATATTCAAATCAATTTTCGATTTGAAGCACAGAGGGTTTATGAAATGTTTTTACTCTATCTTTAATCAAAATTCACCCTCATTAGGTTATTAGGCTAGCTTCAGTTGTAATTGCGAAAATATTTGCATAAATGACTTACTACTTAGCTTGGTAAAGCATAAATATCGTTCAAATCTAATGTACACAAAACACCTTTGATAATAGCTGTCTTTGTAGTTTAATATGTAGAAAAAGTAATAAATTACTTTCATTTAAAATCCACTCCTTCCAGTTCCATCCAGCTTTCCATGTGGCGCCACGTTACTTTTAGCTGATTAGCGAACATTAGCTTGTCTAGCTAATTAACCGACATGAGACTTACACGGAGAACTTTTTGAGTCACGTGACCACACTGTGTTATAAGCGTGTTAAGTTCCACAGGTGACTGCTAGCGGCTGTGACTGAAGGTCAGCGAACACACACACAGATTCCATGGAGCAAATTAGTGAAATTTTAGGATGTTGGAGATTTTTCATCTGGGACATGCTGGGAGTGTCTGGAACACTGTAGTGAGTGCAGAAGAATGAGGACCTGTTGAAAAATGTCCCCATTTCTCCAAGCGTCCTCATATTGTAGGTGTGTTATCATAAAATTGTCCTCATTTGTCATGAAAACAAGTGCACATGCACACACACACACACGCGTGCACACACACACACACACAGAATTATGACAATCAAGAAGGAAGTTTCTCTTTTTCTTTCTCTTGTTACTTCCTTCTCCTTTCTCTTTAATATCAATATAAATTTCCTCATCAATATTCTGTTTTGTTAATTTTTGTTTATTTGTTTATTCATTTTTTGATTGTTTTGCATGACTTTCCCCATGTACCTCGCTTTGGTTGATTTTTTCTGCCTATCCTTGTCTTTTTCCTTGAATATTATCTGTAATGTCATGATTTGTCTTGTCCTGTCTTGTTTTGTCCTGTCAGTGTCTGCATTAGTACAGCATGTTAAGTATGTAAGGGATAATTAACGAGAAGGTGTGCATTCCACGGTTTTAATGCACGACGCGGGTGGTTGCCTCCGCGAAGTGCCTTAAAACCGTGGAATGCTCACCTTCGAGTTGATCATCCCGCTTATACCATGGTAATTTGCCAGCAATATCAAATTGCAGCATTCAGAAATTTTTTGGTTAAAGTTTTGCACTAAAAAAAAAACGAGTTGGTAATCATTAAACAGGCGCTGCGCCTTCTCATACCCAATACTATAGGCCAAGCTAAATTGAACCAGCTATCTTAGTTCATCTTACGTTCATGGAGAAAGAATTTTTTTGCACATGCTTACATCCGTTTACCAGCTGATGATTTGATACCGGATTCCATCTGAAACGGAGATTATGCATAACACAACATTATGCGAGATTATGGCGACTGCAGCTAACTTGCTACCCACAATTACAATGAACTTATGACGGTTTCCGTAGAGTCAGCGAGCTGAAATCAGTCTGCTGGCATAGCACGTAGCTAGTGAACTGTCAGCAGTTGCTGATACATGAAGTGGACACGTTAGCTTCATTTGTAACCGTAAACAATTACAATCATTTAATTAATAAAGCCTGATTACTTCGCTGCTATAATATTTACGGTCATTATTGCTTGAGTACGAGCCAGCGAGCTGAAATCAGTCTGCTGGCATAGCACGTAGCTAGTGAACTGTCAGCAGTCGCTGATACGTGAAGTGGACACTTTAGCTTCATTTGTAACCAGACACAATTACAATTGTTTTATGGATAAAGCCTGATTACTTCACTGCTATAAAATTTACGGTCATTATCGCTTGAGTACCTATTGTTAACGGCCCCGCAGGACGCAACTTATATGACGCCGCTAAATTTACTGGAGATAAATGAGCAGCTAGGTTTCTGTTGTACCCAGTCAAATACCAGCTCTAACGTTGCTATGGTTACAAGTAGGCTAGTGGATGAATTCGAATGGTGAAATCAGAAAAAAGTATTCACCCAGACCATGGTATAAGTCTGTATTATTGTCCGTCTGACTGTCTGACGACATACTTGTTTCTGTCTCTCTGTTTGTCTGTCTGCTTATCTATTTCAATTGGGCACTAGCCGGAAATGCAGAATGGGACCGCATACGGCACTAAAGCAATTTGGCCAAAATCGATAAGCAGCCAGATAAATAGACAGCTAATGCTGTTAACCAGAACCAGGAACACGAGCCCTTCGACATACTCCATTGCTGCTGTGTTTCTGACATGTGAGGTTATGTTGTGTTTTGGGCTGCATGGAAGATGACAAGAAGGCACTTTCCACTGTTGATCCCGCCTACAATTGAGCAGGTAATATGCTGTGTGGAAAATGAGTACATGGTACCAACGCTGAGTAGAGGAGAGTGAAGTAGATCTGGTCGACTAAAAGCACCATAAGTCGACTACCCGGTGGCCCTGTGGTGCCCGGCCCGTTCATTGCTGCTTGCAGCTATATTTCTGATAATTTAATCACAGGCTCTTCCAGGACCAGGTCTGGGAAATGAAAAGCAGTCACAAATAAAAAAAAAAAAAAAAAAAAATGCATGACACAAGGCTTTTACATGTTTTGAAATGTTTAATATCTATTTTAAAGACCAGAACATGTACAAAGTGCTTATAAACTTTAGCTAAGCTGTGTATATGAACAATCAGTATCAATACACTGCATGCATACCTTTTGCATATTCAAGATTGGTTCTGCCAGACCAGAACATTAACTAAGTGCTTATGAACTTAAGCTTACCTGTGTCTATTTTCAATCAGTAACAATGCACTGCATCCATACAGTATGTAATGGCCGGTAGTATACGGAGGCCAAGCGCAACGACCAGAGAGAAAGAGAGTAGCACGGACACAGTACAAACACAGAGAATACTAGAGAGGCACTCATAGAGTGCAAACCTCTGCCAAGGCAGCACAATCCAAATGAGCATGAGTGGGAGCAAAGTTGAGTTATCGCGTGTGATAGGATTTCAAGATGGCTGCCGTGGCGGCCATATTGTTTCAGTGATTGCGGTCAAAATCAATAGGGTCCATCCTTGATGTAATAGCAATCCACCCACAAAATTTCAGACAAATCCGTGCATGACTTTTTGAGTTATCGCGTGTTATAAGATTTCAACATGGCTGCCATGGCGGCCATATTGTTCCAGTGATCAAAGTAAAAATCAACAGGGTCTATCCTTGATGTAATAGCAATCCACCCACAAAATTTCAGACAAAAATCTTGTGATATGTGCATTCCATACTGTTTATGAGGCGAAAATGAACAGGTTGTTCACCCACAAAACAGACAAGCAGACAAACAAACAAACAAACAGACAAGCAGACAAACAAACAAACAAACATAAACTAAACTCCCCAACTTCGTTAAGCGGAGGTAAATATAGACCAAACGCAAGTACTCGCGCTTCCAAAGGACTTATAATAGTCCGAACCACGAAAGCAAAGCGAGATAGAAAAAGGGAGAAGAAACTCCAATAATTAGAAGATAGAAAGTCATACAAAACCTGACTACAGATATCTTCGGCTATAGTGCGAAGCTAAACACAGACACTCTAGCGAAGGGGGCGTGCCGGACTACCTGCTTATATAGATTCTGGGAAAGCGCTGCCCCAGCTCAATCAGCCAGCTGGGTAAAGAATTGGATAGTCCAGGAATACGATATCGTCCCGGGACGAGAGTTGCAAAGAAAAGTCCAAACAACACACACACCAAACAAACCATGACACAGCATGCATATTCAAAATAGTTTTTCTAAAAAAAATGTGGAGCGTATGGACTTAACTTCAATTTAACATCTGGCCTACTAATATAAAATTCTTTTCCTGCAAAATTTCCATCAGCCGGTGGGAAGCCAGTTGACCGTTAATTAACGTGAGAGGAATTAAATTTCGCAGCCAATGAATATATTTATTTTTTAGTTGTAACGCTGTGTAGATGACGGTGCCATTTATGATTTTTCAGGAGATACAATGTTTTGACATTGAACAGCAGGAAGGGGAAAACAGCCATAATAGCTCTGATCAAACGACCATACCTGGGATTAACCAAGTAATGAATATAATTCATGGCCTATAAATGTGGACTGATATTTACATAATTTAAACAGCCATTGTGTGCCTGACTGCAGAGATAGAGTACCAGCAATGATACAGTTGAATTTGGACTGTGAAACATGCTTAATTTACATCAGTGTACTGCAGTCCTAAATGATGTCCCCTCTCGACTTTTAATTGCAGATACTGGGGGTGGAAAAATATTGAAGTCCCCCTGAAAAAAGGCTTTAAATTTGAAGACTCACAACGTAATTACTGAACAAACCAGTGTCATTCCTATTAATATGAATACTGTGAGCAGTAGGGGTGTGTTTAACAGGAGAAAGACGTACGATTAGTGTACTAAACAACAGTCTAAAATTCCTGGAGCCCAAACTGCTTTTGTGTTATCCTCAGAGACAGCAATTTAATATGGCAATGCGTAAAACACTTTTGTTTGATAGTTGCTAATAACCAGTAAATTACAGCTCAAAAAATCACAGAGGAACTGAATCAGTTCCAAAAAAAAGCAGTATATCATGAGTTAAATAAAGCTGCCCTTTTTTCTGATGACAAACCCGGTGCTTCCTTTTCGTTCCCTGGAGCTGTGACTTACAGCTAAACTCATAACGAAGTGCAGCATCCCCCTGAAATCAGAGATACAGTCGAGGTAATATTACAGGCAATGGACACTTTTCCTCTCGGTTGACCTTGGACATGTTCGAGACGCATTGTTCAAGAAGTGAACATTTAATTTGTATTTTTTTAGTGTCTTTCTGAAGTTGATTTTTATATGGGTTATATTACACGTTGTTCCATGTTGAATGCGTTTTATCATTTTTTGGACTAAAATACTTTGAATGGTATATTCCCTAACTAATTGTTGGCATTAAGTACAAGAAAAGCCAATACAATCATTTTGTATTTGCATATAGGGTGTGCCTCCAGAAAGGCCTGTAGTCACTGTTGGCTCTTCCTTCTCTCTCTCTCTTTTTTTTTTATTATAAATTTGGCATCTCCAATCCCACCCGAATCTGGAATGCCTAATTGGGGAACTATGAACAAGCCTTGCTCGTATGCAACCAATTGTTGCCAATTCAGAGAGAAGGACGGTTCACGGCTCTCCTCCGAAGCACGTGCCCGTCAACTACTGCTTCTTTTACACTCATTGGTTGAATCCTCGCAAGTTCAAACGAGGGCGCAGGATACCCGAACATGAACAAGCTTAAAATCTTCCTGATGAGCGCCCGGCTGGCCAACAGGAGGCGCTTGAGCAACGAACAAACCAACCATTTTTATATTACCCTTCCCAGCAGACCCTTCCCAATTTGCATCCCTGTAGCGCAATGGCCAATTGTGCGCTACTCTGAGAAAGCTGCCAACCACTGCCGGTTGATACGACTGGGGCCATGATAGTCACTTCTGCTCCGCAATGCGGTGCTTTAACCGAGTGAGCTATCCGGCAGCTTAGGCTCTTCCTTAAACTTCCTTATGCTGGCATAATGAGATTAAATATGTAAATTAGAGAAAAAAATTGGTCACTTTACCCTGAATTGATAGTTCATGCATATTCATAAAATGTTTAAGGCATTTGGTTGATTCAAACAATTTATGTTTTCTCATCAATGCTGACAGTTACAGTTATGTTAATTGTTTTCTCTTTGTATATTACACTCATATCAGAGCTTAAAATACTTGCCTGGGTTATGTTTTTATTCAATATAGTTCTAGTTCATGTAAATGTATAAATTTGTGTGGTATGCAAGCAGTGCAGCCTCTAGCCAATCATAAATCCAGTGAGGGAGCAACAGCACAATACCCTGTCACCACAGGATTATATTTGAGGACGGGTGGGTGTGCCAAAAGTTTGCGGAAATGGGGGTTAGATTTGGGGTGCGGGTTTGATTTGTGACAAACAGCCATGCAGTAAAACAGAGGATGGGCTAAAAGGAGGGGTAGATGAGTACCCCCCATCCCTGTTCTAACAATATATTATTTGTCAGTGATGCAATCCAAGAAGTGCATCCCAGACAAACAAGTGACGCAATGCAGTCAGCCAGCTGGTGCACAAGTGAGACTGTGTAACCTGGTGTAAGGTCTTACACATGAAACCACAAGGTTCATCAAAGCACACTCAAACAATTCTCTTTCATCCTCACAAAGAAAAGAAACTGAGCACTCAGTTACAGTAAATGTATTACTAAAGATAATATTAGGTACATTATTGATGGTTTGACTTCCATTTAAATGTTTGGCAATAAGGAAGTTAGAGTTGACAAGTAATTTTCTTTACTTTCACTGCATAGACCTCACTAAAGCCTGGCATCTGAACCAGGAGATCTATTGTCCTGTATGTTTTCTTGCCGATCCTTAGACAGGAGAACATAATCAAAGGTGTGAGATCTCACACAGCTGCTGATGAGTAGAGTCAGGTGTATTGGGGTTGAGTTGATAAATCAAATCAATTCAAACTTCATTTATATAGCACTTTTCATACAAAGAATGTAGCACAAAGTGCTTTACATATTAAAAACAAGACAGAAAACAAAACCTCTTCCCCCTCAGGCACCCACTTTCCCTCCCTCAACTTGTCCCACCCTGAAAGAGAGTTGGTCAGGTAAGAGGATGAGGAAACGCCCTCATGGGGGGCCGTCCACTCCAAGAACTGATCACAGCCCATAGCTGCAGAGATGCCGCCACGGAGGTCACCCCACTCCCGAGCAAGCGGCAACCTGCGGGGCTGAAAAGTGAAGCAAATACGAAGTGCCAAAAGCTGCAGTTCCTCGAATGGCCACTTGAGGCTGACTGCAGAAACGAGTCAATCCCCATTGACCCCCATGTTAAAAAGCCCAATTTCACCGCAAAAATAAACATGTTTACAGCCTGGTTCAAAATACGGTTTTGGTTTCTATGGCTAATTTTCCCCTCCGTGAAAACTGTGGGGGGAGTGAATTTTTTTGTTACTCTATTTTTTAAAGGCTTAAATTTCTGCATAATTAAGAGCGTGGCCACTTTGAGTGACAGAACCTTGAATTACAAAGTCTCTGGGCAGGAGTCGTCTCATCCGGTTATGTTGTGGCCAGGCTAGAGCACAGGCCTACACAGCCCCGGGCTTTAGAGTAGGAACGCCAAGCCCTGCCGCTAACCACGGGCCCAGCCTGGCTGTCTGAGGGAGGGGGTTACTACATCTCAGCTAGCCTAGCCGCTAATCCTTGGCCTTTTCTCGTCGCTTCTGGGCCGTTATCCTGCCTAGGCTCATTCGAGTCACGGAAATTGATCCATCGGCCGCGTTTCTGACTGGAGATTTTTTCTCGAAATATCAGGATGATAATGTCTTGCTGTGTGGTTAGGAGTCTGTGGTCTATTTTCTAAGGTGATGAAATTCTCTGATTTCATGTAACATTATATGTCAACAGGAAGTAACGTTAGTTCGTTCTCTCGCGAACTTGCCAGAGAATGAATACAGTAATCCCCCAGTTAGCTTTTGCCCAAGATGTCCAGCTGTGCCAGCGGGAGTGTACGCCTGCCACAGTTATTATACTGGCGTGCAGTGAAGTAATAGCGAAACAGAAAAGCGTCTGTACATTTGAACAAAAGTTGTCAGTCAGAGGTAGGAAGACCGTCACGGTCTCTTTCAGGTTCCCAAGGTAACTGGCTAGTCAGCTACAACATTAGAACCACCATAGCACGATACCAAATGACGGGGTCCCTCTGCTGCTTCCTCGGAATATTTGGAGGGCTTGACCGGAGATTGCCGTGCTTATGCGATTACTGAAAGGTATCATTGTAAATAGAAAGGCTAGCTAGCTATATAGCTAATTTAACATATCCCACGTTATCTAGCTAGCTGTCGCTAAATGTGTTTCTTCTTAAAGTCCATCATCCACAAGCTAGCTAACCACATTAACCTAACTAGTGAGCCAAACGGCAACGGAAAAGTGTGTAATATAGCCATGTTCGGCTATATTAGCTGTCGCTAGGAGTAAAGGCTTTTTTTTCTGAAAGTTCCTTCAATGATACGACGCGATAGAAAAGTTGCACATCGCTGTGGTATCGTTAGCTAATATAAAGGATAGAGATAAGCTGGGCAGCTAATGAAATAACCATGGAGCCTAGGAGCCAGACGCCCAGATGTGAGAGTATTGATGAGCCCACGTCTGCTGGCTCCAGTAACCCATTATTTCAGCATTCACCGAAGTCAAAATGTAGGGTGATAGTACTTGTGATCAGAATGTGCGAGAGTGTGGTAGGAAAGGTCCGTCAGGTTTGACAGTAAGGTTACGTAATGCAGTGTTATCATTTGACTTGCCATACTACCATTAATGAGACCGGGCCAAGGTGCATACAAGAGCTAAGAGGAGCACCCGCTCGCACTCTGAGGGGAATACTGATACTCAGTGAGCCAACCGCTGCTACTTCCCAGCAGTGTCCAGCATTCGTCGCGCTACTGCCTCACGGATACGAACAACTTTCGTCTCACAACCGCTCATGAATATAAACAGCATTCGACCCGCCACCGCAAGCTACTTAGCAGGATCAGTTCCTTTATGGGACAGATATGACCCCGCATCTCGGCCTTAGCGGACCAGGTAGCATCGAGCTGAGCTAGGTTTTCAGTCGAGTATGGGCGCTGAAGCTAGCTTGGTAGCTGCGAGCTTAGAGGGCGTATTTCAGCAAATGGGCTCCATTCCGCCCGCCCACTGGGCTCGCGTCAGCTCCAGCAACGGCCCACCTTTTTGCCCATTTTTGGATTAGCCGGGAGGCAGGCGGAGTCAAGTAAGTGCCAAGATGGCGGCCAAATTTGCTTCAAAATGGATATTCAGAAACCTATGGGTGACGTCACGGAGGCTACGTCCATGTTTTATACAGTCAATGCTCCCGACAGAGGGAGGAGTCAACACCACAACCAGAAAGTTGTTGATTGAGATCCCCCCCCCCACGAGCCAGGCTGCAGGGTGAAGTTGCCTTCAGACGTCGACTTCCAGGCTGCTCAGCCTGTCAGGCTGCGTAAACGCCGCCCCCAAGTGCAACCAATCAGATCGAGAGGCAGCTAATTCAATTCGAAAGCCTTTACTCGGTAAGTAGGCTTAAGAACATCAATATTGTTAAAAACGAATGCATTTAATCGTGAGTTTTCTCAGGAAAGAATCTGATTTGTGGGGTAACGTTTGATATTTCATCTATTTTGATTATGTTAACCAATGCAAACAAGTTTTTTTTTTTTTTTTTTGTCTTACAGTGAACTTATAGACCTAACCTTAACTAAACAGGTCATACTTGTTAACTTAAACACTTCTACAATATAACTTCAAGTATAACTCTGCTTGAAACATAAAATTGGCCTACTTGTGAGATATTTTGTTCAATAAGCTGTCTAGTTGAGCTTCTTAAAAACTTCAACTGCAAGTTGCTGTCACGTCAGCTGCCTTCAAGGCTGATTGTAGAGACTAGTGCCTTGCAGGCTGGTTAGAAGGCTAATATTGATTTGATTTTGTATAATCTTCAATGGTATTGCCTCAGATGCCTTCAAGGCTGATTGTAGAGCACTAGTGCCTTGCAGGCTGGTTAGAAGGCTAATGTTGATTTCATATTGTATAATCTTTGATAATATTCAGTCAGATGCCTTCAAGGCTGATTAGAGACTCCTCAGCATTACTGAGGGGGTCTCTACTGGGAGTCTCTACTGAGTTGGAGCTTTCCAAGGCTAATTTAAAATCTTCTATTTTTCAGCCCATAGATTTATTTCAGTTCGAAACCAACCACGTTACCTTAGAAAACTGACCTTAGTGTTGTTGCATATTGATGTTGTCTTTACTTTTTACACTCTTTTTAGGAGTTCAAACGATATCTCGGCGCCGTCTTGGAGCCCTATTTGTACCCGCCCCGCTAAAAAAGTAAAAAAAAAAAAAAAAAAAAACAGCCCCAGCACCCACCCCGGGCCCTGATGCTCCTGCAGCAGGACTCACCCCAGCACCCACCCCGGGCCCTGATGCCTTGAAGGCATCTGACTGAATACTATGAAAGATCATACAATATGATATCAACATTAGCCTTCTTTATTTTTTATTTTATTTAACCCTTATTTAACCAGGGAAGTCCCGCTGAGATTGAAATCTCTTTTTCAAGGGAGCCCTGGGGGTTGAGGTGGGGAGGGAGAGGGCAATTTGCACAGCCAATTGGATCAGGGGATGATTAGATGGCAGGTGGAAAGAGCCAGGTTGGGACTTTAGCTATGACATCGGGGAACCCCCCTTCTCTTATCGAAGAGTGTCATAGGATGTTTAATGACCAGAGTGAGTCAGGACCTCGGTTTAACGTCTATCCGAAAGACAGCGTCTGCTTCAGCACAGTGTCCCCATCACTGCACTGGGGCATTGGGGATTATTCCACCAGAGGGAGGATCGCCACCTACTGGCCCACCAACACCTCTTCCAGCAGCAACTTGGTTTTCCTCAGTGGTCTCCCATCCAAGTACTGACCAAGCCCACGCCTGCTTAGCTTCAGCCATGCGGCTTGTTACAGCCCTGTTGGTCTGTTTAAAGCACGGATAAGAAAGCATGCAAAAATTCCACTTTGCTGATTGGTATCAGTATTCAATTAACTCTTTTTCAGTTCAATTTGTGAAGAGACAATTGAAGCTCATTAGCTCCACCTGTGTAAGACTATTTAATGAGCTGCCTTCTCTCAACGGGGGGAGGAAGGCTGGATTTGTTGTGACCATGGTGCTGAGTTTAGGGGTTGTTATTGACAAATATGCCTGGCCAAATAAATGACTTTTTTAACCTTTGTTTCCCTGTGTGGTCTCCCTTTTTGTTATGACCTTAGAGATATGGTCGTAACAATTGGGGGCTCGTCCGGGAGCTGGATATTTGGATTTGTTTTTGGATGTTTTTGCCATTGTTGGACAGGGTTTAGTTTGTGTTTTCCTTCAGTTTGTGGTAAATTAGTGTGTGCATTTTGGCTTTTTGTATGCTGCTTTTGGTAATGAGATTTTATGACCTGCCCTTGTGTCTATGCATTTATTAGTTTTGTATATTGTTCTGTGAACTGGATAGAGTTTGAGTGTTGGGGTGTCTGAAGCTCATTTGAGTTCTGTTATTTGTGCTTTGGGAGATGCAGAGGGAAATCTTGATTGAAGGCTATGGCATGTTTGGTTTGTGTTGTATTTGTTTTGGCCATACTATTGAACTGGTGTATTGAATGGCCTGAGTTGTGAGGTGAATTTGTTTAATCAAGTACTTGTGGAAAATGGAACTATATTTTCCTAGTTTAAGTTCTATTTGTCAAATGGGACATGTTGGCCAACTGGTGAATGACAGATTTTACAGGGTAGTCGTTGGGCAAGCCCAGGGTGGCTTGTCACTTTATTTTTCCTTTTTTGTTTTTGCTGGTGAATATGGGGGACTGAATGGCATTGCCAATCATGAGCCCAAAAAGTCGGCGAAGACTAGGTTACGTCAGGTTAGTTGAGCAGAGATCTATCCATTTGTGCACTGGGACTGGCCTCCTGTTATATTTTTTTTTTAAATGATCTTGGAGAGAACATGGTCCCATTTGTACATTTAAATTCCGTCTGTGGAAGGACGTGATTTATGGTTTCAAGTTGGTTTTTGGATTGTTGAGTATGTGTCTGGGGGGATGACCCTTCATTTTTGTGCCTGCTTGATGTTTCTGCAATACTTATGCATTGTGGGATATCTGAATTATTTTTGCTCGCGCTGCTTTTGGTGCTCATTGATGCTATGTTCGTTTTGTGTCTTGAGGTGGACTTTGGTGTTTATATTCAGTGTGCTTTTGGATGGCAGTGCTGGGGTTCACTTTCAGACACTTGTCAGTTTTATTTTGATTGCTTGTGTAATTTTGGTTTTGGTGGTAGTGCTGCTGTGGTTGTCCCGGAACGGACCTCAATTGCTTGCGCTACTGGTATGTTTATTTTATTTATTTTTTTAGTGCTTGTTTAATTCCCGTTGCATGTGCTCTTGACATGAGATCTAGATTTTTACTTGATTCACTTGCCACATGTACAAGTTTTGCTGTCAGGATCTGGAGTTCGTTTGCTGGCCATGTGGGCCAGCTTTGTGTGTCCAGGTCCGGAATTCGTTCGCTGGCCATGTGGGCCAGCTTTGTGTGTCCGGGTCCGGAATTCGTTCGCTGGCCATGTGGGCCAGCTTTGTGTGTCCGGGTCCGGAATTCATTCGCTGGCCATGTGGGCCAGCTTTGTGTGTCCGGGTCCGGAACTCGTTCGCTGGCCATGTGGGCCAGCTTTGAATCTGGAGAGCAATGGTGCTGTTTTGTCTTGGGTGTTTTGATTTTGATCATTTGGGCTTGCTTTGTTTCAGCCATGGTCTGGGCTTTGTTTGCCTGATGTGGATTGCTTTTGGGTTGGAATTGGACTGTGCTTTCCCTTGGGCTAGTTTCGCATTTCAGGTGTGTGTGTGTGTGGTTTTTGCATGAGTTGTGTTGCATGAGTTTTTTGCTTTAAAGTTTTGCTCGTCCCACTTATCTGATTTTGTTTTATTCCTCTATTTCCATAAGTGCTTGATTGTGATTAAATGGTTTATTGTATTTGCTTTTGAGGCAACTAATTCAGGGCCCTATGGGTCCCTGTTTTTATGGAGGGGAGTGTTACAGCCCTGTTGGTCTGTTTAAAGCACGGATAAGAAAGCATGCAAAAATTCCACTTTGCTGATTGGTATCAGTATTCGATTAACTCTTTTTCAGTTCAATTTGTGAAGAGACAATTGAAGCTCATTAGCTCCACCTGTGTAAGACTATTTAATGAGCTGCCTTCTCTCAACGGGGGGAGGAAGGCTGGATTTGTTGTGACCATGGTGCTGAGTTTAGGGGTTGTTATTGACAAATATGCCTGGCCAAATAAATCACTTTTTTAACCTTTGTTTCCCTGTGTGGTCTCCCTTTTTGTTATGACCTTAGAGATATGGTCGTAACAGGCTGGAGCAGATCGAATAGTGGTATGGCTGCTGGCCAGCCTAATCAGCCTGCAAGGCACTAGTCCCTACAATCAGCCTTGAAGGCTTCTGACTGAATACTATTAAAGATTATACAATATGAAATCAACATTAGCCTTCTAACCAGCCTGCAAGGCACTAGTCTCTACGGTCAGCCTGGAAGGCACTAGTGCTCTACAATCAGCCTTGAAGGCATCTGAGGCAATACTATTGAAGACTATATAATATCAAATCAACATTAGCCTTCTAACCGGCCTGCAAGGCACTAGTCTCTACAATCAGCCTTGAAGGCACTAATCTCTACAATCAGCTTTGAAGGCATCTGACTGAATACTATCAAAGATTATATAATATGAAATCAACATTAGCCTTCTAACCAGCCTGCAAGGCACTAGTCTCTACAATCAGCCTTTAAGGCAGCTAACGTTACAGCAACTTGCAGTTGAAGTTTTTAAGAAGCTCAACGAAACAGTTAATTGAACAAAATATCTCACAAGTAGGCCAATTTTATGTTTCAAACAGAGTTATACTTGAAGTTATATTGTAGAAGTGTTTTAAGTTCACAAGTATGACCTGTTTAGCTAAGGTTAGGTCTATAAGTTAACTGTAAGACAAAAAAAGCACTTGTTTGCATTGGTTAACATGATCAAAATAGCTGAAATATCTAACGTTGCCTCACTAATCAGTTTCTTTAATGAGAAAAGATGATTAAATGCATTCATTTTTAACAATATTGATGTTCTTAAGCCCGCTCCGCTTTGAGGAGAGGAATTTGAATTGAATTGGCTGCCTCGTGAGCGGACTGGTTGTACTCTAGCTTGCGATCTGATTGGCTGTACTTGGGGGCGGTGTTTACGCAGCCTGACAGGCTGAGCAGCCTGGAAGTCAACGGCTGAAGGCAACTTCACCCTGCAGCACGAGGCTGAGCAGCCAGGAAGACCTTCACAGCCAGAGCCAATCACAGCTCCCAGCGCAGAGAGCCCCCAGTGAGGAAACAATAGTGCTAATTAAAACATTAAAACTGACGGTATAAAACTTTAAATAGTAATTTGAATAATAGGATAAAATACAAGTGTTAAAAAGCTGAGAGAAAAAATGAATGAGTAAATAAATAAAAAAAAATAAAGGGATAGATAGGTAGATAAATAAATAAAATTGTATATAAGAATTAATCAAATGCTGTGCTACAAAGGTAGGTCTTGAGCCTCCTTTTAAAAATCTCAATATTCTGTGCAGCTCTCTGTGTATTTTCTACAGAGAAACTACATTTTGTAGCAGACGTCTTTACTTCGTATGTAGCGTTCTGGTCCAATGATAAGCATTTTTAGCTGATGGCGCCAGGCTAGGCTAAAAGTGACATGAATGCCGGCGACTTTCTGTCGCACAGGAGGTAAATAACCATACTGTTTAGACCAGAAGCCCATACGCGAATCATAGACAGTAGACGATTGAGCCACATCGCCAACGAAGTGAAGTACTAATGAAGTAATAATTCGCAAAACATAATAACATTGAACGGAATCAGACTATACTTACGGACGCAATCGCTTGCTCGCTGGGAATTATGTGTAAGGTACATCTACCAGACGAGTTACCGCTTCTCAGGACGTTGGTTTACGTCAGCAAGCTGACTTCGAGCCTGCTGTCTCTAGTCGCCCCCCTCTTGTTGAACTGTTGCTTACATCCGTTTTCATCGAACCGAGTAGTAGCTTGCGGCTAGCGTCTGTGGTACAGCGGGATGTGTACATACACATACATAGTGTATATTCAAATATAGAGGCTAGCTAACCTATTTTTTATTCAGCCAAAACATTCTTTAGCTTGACGAAGACGTGATATTTATTTGGTTGGCTACACACGTTCCTACAGTCAATGTAAAAAAAAAAAAAAAAAAAGCGTGACAAGACGGCGAGTTGCAATTCATATGCAGGAATTGATTAGCTAGCAAAACTGCGTATCAAAATGCTTTTGATTCAGCAAATAGTTTGGCGAGCAGTTGCTTTGTTTCGCACAAGGGTAAAAACCCAGCCGTCACCCGCTCCACTACTGAATGATGTGCATTAGCTGAGGGCAGCAATCATTATTCAGAGCACGGAAGTAAAGTCCCTAAGCTTCACTTCGCATGCTGGAAATCACCAATGCACGGAACGAATTAAAGGTCTCAGTCCAATCCTTCACAACTGCTGTAGCTGACAAGCCAAATATTTGCCACAAGAATATAGTCGACTAAAACTGAGGTTTTTACAAAAGCCAGGATTACGATTATGCACCTTTCAATATGCACTAACGCTACTGGTAAGCCCCTTGTTCAAAAGGGCTAAAATTAGCCTGTATAACTGCTAAATGTGTGGGTTTCAGTATGCATCCCACGTGTGACCGTAGACGGCCACTAATTACATGGCAAACGCTGGTTACTTCACCGGAAAACTAAACTGACCACTGGCTGACAATACTGCTTTTTGTTCGAAAAAAGGATACTTGTTGGACCGATCTTTTAATTGACATATCAGGGGACTGTATAATGTATAATACAGTGAGATCGGGATGATCATCCCTTTCATCCGTCGGGCGCTTTTTTACGAAATGTTGTGAGCATACGCAGGGCTCTCAAGTTTCACGCACTGAGCGTGAGACACACGCATTTCAATAAGTTCACACGCTCTCACGGCACACATGACATTTCTCATGCTGAGAAGTGATAAAATCGCCGCACATTAGTAGCATAGACTGTATATAAAGGAGATTAGTAATCTATGAATGGATGAGGCGAAGGCAGACTGCTCCGCTTGAATAAGCAACCTATCAGCCAATCAGAAAATAGTATTTCTTGTTGCTAGGTGAAATAGCAGCGCCGTAACATGTCATCCACACGTGCGCGAATGCTGCTTTTGTGTGCACGCGACAAAGAGCTGGAAGTGGAAGCCCGAAATCAAGTAATCACTTCATCACTTAAAATTTTTTTACAATAGCTGCTTACTAAAGGCAAGGAATTAGGCAGGTTATTTGCTTTATGGACAATTTTTTGCCTCAATTTAACAGCTTTGGACGGTTATGGTTAGATGAATTGACTTGTAACTTGTTACGGGGAGAGTGGGGACTCTCTGCCCTCCGTGTAGTGTATTTTGGCTGAAAACAAACCCTGCTCCGATCCGATGTCAGAGGTGGTACCGCAACATCTCTTGTTTGACAGACAAAACGATACAAATACACAAAAGAATTATTTAATTTAGCTTTTATAATTTCTGGGGAGTCCCACTGAAATAAAAAAAAGTACAGGTATGGCTAAACATTATCTAGTTCAAAATCTAACAACTACTCCAAGGGTAAATGGTAGCAAGTTGAAATCAAATTTTAAAGCTTATGTCAAATAGCATTCGCGAATGCCGTAGCTGGCCAGCTAACTCATATTCGTGACGCTAAGTACAGCTGTTAGCTGTGTTGTAAAATGCTTGATGTTGCAAAGTAAAAGGAAATATACACGCAACATGCAGATATAAGATAGATACTTGTATATCGCAATGTTTAATTGCTTGCCTACTTGAGCTACCACTTCTGACAACAAGATGCGATGGATAACCCGGTCAGCATTCATTCTGCAAATAGCCTACAACGCGCACAAAACTTCTGCAACCGATCCTGGGGCCTCATTTATCAACCGTGCGTACGCACAGATGTGTGCGTAAAGAATGCGTAAGAACATTCCCATGCAAAGTATGGGATTAATCAACTTGTACATGTGCGCAGGAACATGTGTAAATTTCAGCACAACTCTTACCATGCGTACACACAAAACCTAGTGGTAGAACAGTGAAACTACAAATAGAACACACTAAGAGAGTCAGTGTTCAGCGATCTCAAACTTCCCACATGTTCCCCGTTTCCTCTTATTAATAAAAATTCTCAATTAGTAATTTAGCAGATAATTTGAATAATTTGTGTAACAAGTTATAAAAGACAGCTGTGACAGGACAACCTGAAAAGAAAACTTGAAATGCAAGTGCCATGGCTTATCTTGCACTATTGGAGGATTTGGAGAACCGTGCGCTCCACAGGGAGCGCGTTTTCAAAGAGCGTGCTGATCTGTTCAGTGAGAGCACAGAGTGGCTTCTCCGCAGGTACCGCTTCCCCAAAAACCTACTGATGGATTTTTGTCGTGATTTACAACCCATGTTGGAGCGAGAGACAAAACGCACCAAAGCCATCCCAGTGCACATCCAGCTCCTGTCCACCCTGGGATTTTTAGCCACCAGAACATTTCAGCGAGAGATTGGAGACATATGCGGCATTTCGCAGCCGACACTAAGCAGAATCATGCCGACAGTTTTGGATGCAATCATTTCTCTGGCCCCAACTTACATCCAGTTCCCATACAGACATCACCCACAAGCCAAAATTAAACGAGGATTTCACACCATTGCCGGATTCCCAAACATAATTGGGGCCATAGATTGCACCCACATCGCAATAAAAGCACCATCACACAATGAATTCAGTTACGTGAACAGGAAAGGATTTAATTCAATCAATGCCCAAATAATCTGCGATACAAATATGTCTCTGTTAAACTTTGTTGCCCGGTGGCCTGGAGGAACGCACGACTCATTGATTCTGCAGAACAGCTCTGTGGGTGTACGCCTCCAAGCAGGAGCTGTTGAGGATGGCTGGCTCACGCAATCATTATGCACACATCTGTGCGTACGCATGGTTGATAAATGAGGCCCCAGGTGTGCTATCTAGTGATAGAATATTGTAACTGCGTGCATAAATTTGCAGCTCCACTTCCACTGGCGGACACATCTGCACAAAGATAACACCGTTGTTCTTCGCGAACTCGCCAAATCCGGATAATCCGTAAATGATGAATTCAATTAATATTTTAATTTGAAACAAGTAACTAAGTTGCCAGTGTCAAAGTAACGAAGTGAAAGTATACTTTTTTTTTTTAAATGTAGTAGAGTAAAAGTCCCTGTTTAAAAAAAATCGAAAGTAATGTACAAATCCTCAAAAAAAAAACAACTTAAGTGCTGTCACGAAGTACATGTACTTAAGTTACTATGCACCTTTGAAAACGGGAGTATCATGCACCCCCGGAGAAAATCTCTCGCTCGCCTGCATTCGAAACTTGAGAGCCCTGCATACGTATATCCTCTGTGGTGGATTCTTCAGTCTTAAGCTGGCTAGCCACTCCAAGCACCTATTCGTTGGCATCGAGTGTAGACTGTAAGTGCTTTCGGCAAGGGCAATCTTTTTCTAATCACCTTGTAAATAAGGCACTTTTTTTTTCCATACAAACGTTTTATGTTTTTTTGAGTTATTGGTACAACCAACAACGGAACAAGAGGAGCCTGAACGCATTCAGCCTGCCGATCTCTCTTCTGTACAGTGAGCAATGACCAGAAGTAGGAGACCGTCAGGGTTCTCATGGCGGCGCGCATTGTTAGAACAGGAATTAGGTGGTTTAAATGAAATGTAATGTGGGAAAAAAAAAAAAAAGCCACTAGATGGCAGTGTTGACTTTTTTTGTCAAGCAGTCTGGAGCTAGGTTTGGGGCATGTCCCGGGCATGCCTCAGAGGGGGCTGGAAAGGATACATTTGACCAGACCTGTCACTCTTTTCAAGACCTGTGAAGCTTTTTGTGGATTTTTGCCTGTGTTGGAGCATTTTCCCGAACTTAAATTAAAAATGCTAGAGATTTAAAGGGAAGAAAAAGAAAAACAGAGAATTTGAGAGAGAGAAAGAGGAAAGAGCAGAAAGAGAGAGACAGAGACAGAGATTTCGATTTAGAAAAATTAGATAGAGAAGAAAGGCTCCAAATGGAGCTACTAATGAAAGGAACGGGCATAGACTCCAAATGCAGTTCAGCATCGGCAGGGCGTTTATTGGGATTGACAAAGCTCATGGTCAAGACAGGAATGGATCAATAGCCAGGCAAACAGAGAAATGCAGAATAGGCAGAATCGAAGTCAGGGGACAAGCAAAATAATCCAGTAACCAGAGAATCAGTCCGCACAAAGACAGTAACAAAAAGGGCTGAAACTAAGGGAATGGAAGGGGAAGGCAAAAGGGAGTTGGAATGGGATAAGGGAGAACACAGGAGATACTAAACAGATTGGTACAAAATGGGAATCAGGGAGAACGAAGTACTAATCAAACAAACCGCAATCTCACAACGCAATACAAACAATCAAATACAAGACTTACGGGAGAATCACAAGAAACGAGCTTTCAACAATCGAAACGAGAAAAGAGCGCAGAAACGAGACTGACCAAGAACGAGCGGTGGTAGAAACGAGTCGACAAGAAGCTGAGGGAAAGTGGGTCTTTTATACACAAACAAATTAAGTGGATTCCCAGCTAAACACAGGACAGCTGTAGAGAGAGGTGGAACTAGAAAAGCAAGGACGGTGATAGGAGAGAGAGGGGAAACGGGTGGTGTCCTAACTCTAATCTAACTAAACACCTGTGCCTCACTAAGCTACTCTCAGGTGCGGATAGTCAATGAGAACAGCGAGAGAGAAGGAAGTGGAAACACCCAACCGAAATTACAGGGAAGAGAGTGTGATGAAAAAGACAAGACGCCACAAGACAGAAACGAGAGGAAGACACTGAAGACCAGAGACAGAGCAATCATCCAGAAACATACATGCTCTAAACGAATAAATATAATAAATATATAAATAATTAGCAATACTAAAAACTAACGAGAAACATACTATACTATTCAAAAAAATAGGGGATATTGGATTTACAAGTACCATGAAATGCAGATCATGAGGTCAGGAAGGAAACAAATGACATAAAAACATTAAGGAAACATTTGTCAATTTATTCGAAACCCTGTCTACAGTCAGTAAAGGACAGATTCTCCAGAATAAGGGTCGACACAAACACAGGGTCACACAGCAAATTTACCACCATTGTGAAACAGAGTCAGTAGCGGGTAAAACCCCCTCGGTTGGCTAGACAAGCTCGAATTCGGCGTGGCATACTCCTAACGAGACATCCCAGGTCATTTTGGGGAACGTTATTCCATGCCTGTTGCAATGCTGCAGCAAGTTCTTGGACATTGGCAGGAGGTTGTTGACGTTGGCGTAGCCGCTGTCCAAGCATGTCCCAGACATGCTCGATGGGGGAAAGGTCCGGACTGAGTGCTGGCCATGGTAATGTGGTGATATTCTGCTGCTGGAGGTAATCTGTAACGATCCTGGCCCTATGACATCTGGCATTGTCATCTTGGAAAATGAAACGGCGGCCATAACGACGCGTGCAAACGGCACAACATGGGGTGCCAAGATGTTGTCCCGTAGTACTGCCCTGTGACACGTCCAGCAACAACATGCAAGTCTGTTCTGCCGGCAGCAGTGATGCCTCCCCACACCATTACAGATCCACCCCATACGGATCATGTCTAATGACGTTAACGTCATGGAAACGTTCGTTACGTCGGCGCCAAACCCTCCTGCGTCTGTCAAGGAAGTCCACAGTGAACCTCGACTCATCTGAGAACATTACGTTGTTCCATCGGCGATTATCCCAGCGTTGATGATGGCGACACCATTGAGTCTGGCCCTAATGTGACGATCCCTCAAACAGGGAATGACACGAGGACGTCGGGCGTGTAAGTGAAATCTGTGCTGACGATTCCTGATGGTCTGGCCACTCCCTACCAAGCCAGTATCCCTTTGAAGTTGAGACCTTATCTGATTTGCTGTTACCATACGATTTCTCAAGACAATAGTGCGGATGAATCTGTTCTGAGCCTGAGTTGTTGCCCTTGGTCGACCGGATCGTGGTCTATCCTGAACAGACCCTGTAGCACGATGTCTGGACCATAATCTGCTGATGACAGACTGGGAAACATTCATTGCCCTTGCCACAACGACCTGTCGTGTGCCAACCTGTAGCATGCCAAGGGCACGTAACCTCTCCTCCTGTGTTAGACGGCGCATGGTCTCTGTTTAATTAACGACTTCAACCACTGATAATCTGATGCTTTCTCTTCAAAATCTTCCTTTACAGTGGCTCTAACCTTCCAATTCAGAGTCATGCAAATTTGTGGCACAACCCCCTTGATCATCAATAGCATCCCGTGCAGATCGTGAGAGTGTCATTGATGTGTTTGGTGATGAATTTCTTTGGAAATGCTTCCTCAGTAAGGAACTATACAACATGGTTTCGTATCCCTTTGTATATGTGAAAATTTTGATCTCAAAATAAAATATCCCCTACTTTTTTTGAATAGTATAGAAACTAGAAACATGCTAAAACAGAACCAGAAAAATACTAGGAATTAAAACCAGAAACATACTAGGAATAAAACCAGAAACTAAAACCAGAAACTAACTAGAAACAAGCTAAAAACAAACATACAAATCACCGATCTCTAACAACTAAAAATCAAAATTCAAGCTGAAAACAAATTTCGGGCTAGCCAGGAGGTAAAGCTGGTGCCTCCACTCTCAGAGAAGGTAGCTAAGAGTTGTCAGTGGCCAAAGGAATACTGGCCTCTGATGTTGCAAACCGTCCTCAAGGGTAAAGCTCAACAAGCCAATTTGGCTTTGTCTGCAGATGATTCCTCTGATTATGAGGTTGTCAAAAGGGTTATTTTGACAGCTTATGAGTTGGTTCCAGAGGCTTACCGACAGAAATTCAGAGGTCTGAAGAAATCTGACAATCAGACTTATGTGGAATTTGCTAACGAGAAGAAGGTTTGCTTTGAGCGCTGGTGTATTTCTATGGAGGTCAAGGATGATTTCAACTCACTAAAAGAGATGGTGTTAGTTGAAGAATTCAAGAACTGTGTCAAGGATGATATTAAGACTTACCTTAATGAGAAGCAAGCACTGAATTTGCAATCAGCTGCCAAGTTTGCAGACGAATATGTTCTCACACATAAGTCCAAATTTCATTCTAGCAGTAAAAATAGATTGTCCCAATTTCAGAAGAAAGGTAACGGTGATACCCAAGATTCCTCACCCAAAGACAAAGACAAATCTGGTGATGGTGCTCAGAAATCCAGTCAAAGGTCTGATCAAAGTGTGAAAGCTGACAGTGACAAAAGTGGTCTAGTTTGCAATTATTGAAAGAAATCTGGTCATGTTACAACTAACTGTTGGTTCCTTAAAGCTAAGAAAGAAAAAGAAAAGGATACCAAACCCAATTCCTTTGTGAAGACAAAGTTAGAAACCCCTGTAGTAGATGACCGATCTGCTAAATTGCCTGCTCCTTGTGAGGCCAAGAAGCCTGATACTGCTGACTTTGTGAGGGAGGAATTTCTTCCATTTGGGTCAGAGGGATTTGTGGCTCTGAATGAGCATTCTCCTCCTGTCCCCATATATATCCTAAGGAATACCGGAGCTTCTCAGTCACTTTTGTTGATGGACTCCTTGGAGTTACGTGATGAGACCGCTTCTGGGGATTTCATACTTGTACAAGGTATTGAAGGGAGGACTGTATCTGTACCCCTGCGCTCTGTATTCTTGAAGTCAGATTTAGTTACAGGACAGGTAAAGGTGGGACTTATGTCAAGTCTACCTATCAAGGGTGTTTTTCTGTTGCTAGGCAATGACCTGGCTGGGGGCAATGTAGTCCCCCCTGTTCATCTTACTTCACAGCCGAGCACTGAAGATGGCGATGAAGACCCATCTCTGTATCCTTCCTGTGCAGTGATTCGTGCTATGGCTAAGAAGGCTCAAGAAGAAGATGATGTGGTGCTGTCCAGCACATTGAATAGTCATGATTCAGGTGGTTCGCCTCATGACTCTGTTCAGCCTACTATGGTTTCTCCATTTGAGGACTTATCAGACACTTTTATTAGTTCTCTATGCAGCCAGCCAGATGGGTCTGGTGATTCTGATGTGTCTGGAGACTTGTCTCTGTCCAGAAAGCGGTTGATTCAGGAGCAAACCAATGATCCTGAAATTTGTGTACTAAAGAAGAGAGCCCTTCCTGATGAAGAAATAGACGCAGTTCCAGTTGGGTATTATCTCAAGGATGGAGTGTTGATGCGGAAGTGGCGCCCTCCTGATATCCCTGCCAATGCAGATTGGGCAGTGGTCAAGCAAATTGTTGTTCCGAAGGTCTACAGGAATGAGATCTTAACAATGGCTTTAGTTTGCCTTAAGGAGGTCATCTTGGTGTTAACAAGACTGTTGACAAGATCTTGAAACACTTCTTCTGGCCTGGACTTCGGAAAGATGTTTCCAACTTTTGCAAAACCTGTCACACTTGTCAGGTAGTTGGAAAACCCACCTGTAGCTCCATTGCAGCCTATCCCAGCATTTGGGGAGCCCTTCTCCAAGGTCATTGTTGATTGTGTTGGTCCATTACCCAAGACTAGATCTGGAAATCAGTACTTGTTGATAATCATGTGTGCATCTACCGGATTCCCTGAAGCCATCCCTCTACGCAACATCAAGGTAACTGCAATTTCGAAGGCTTTGATAAAGTTCTTCACGTTGTTTGGCCTTCCCAGGGAAATTCAGTCAGATCAAGGTAGCAATTTCACTTCCGGATTGTTTCAGCAGGTTGTGTATGAACTAGGTGGGAAGCAGATTCTTTCCAGTGCCTATCATCCAGAGAGTCAGGGTGCCTTAGAGCGGTTTCATTCCACTCTCAAGACAATGATGAGGACTTATTGTTATGACTATGAGAAAGACTGGGATGAAGGTGTTCATTTGCTGTTGTTTGCAGCTAGAGAAGCAGTGCAGGAGTCTACTGGATTCAGTCCGTTTGAGCTGGTGTTTGGCCATGAAGTGAGAGGACCTTTGCTATTGTTGAGTGAAAAATGGCAAGAGAAAGAGCCGCATATCAGTCTGTTAGACTATGTTAGCAAGTTCAAGGAAAGACTGCGTGCAGCAGCAGACCTAACCAAAGAGAACTTGAAATCAAGTCAGGGAAAAATGAAAACTTGGTATGATCATAAGGCTAGAAGCCGTGAGTTTAAACCAGGAGACAAGGGCCATGTGTTGTTTCCCTTGCAGTCCAATTCATTGCAGGCTAGATTTCATGGTCCTTATGAAATTCTGACAAAACTCAATGATCTCAATTACATTGTGAAGACTCCAGATAGGCGAAAGCCAAAACAGTTGTGTCACATTAACATGCTGAAGCCTTATCATGATAGGAATGCTAGGGTTGCAGCTGTCACTTCAGATCCTCCTATGGCCGAGACTTGTGAAGATGAGGGGGAGTTTCAAGATGATGAACCTAGAATTAAAGCTGAAGTTGTTTCATGTAAATTGTCAAATTCTGAAGTGTTGCAAAATCTTGATGTAAAACTCCAGCACTTAGAACCCTCACAGAAAGATCAGTTTGAGAGGTTGATCAAGAAATATAAAGATCTATTTCCTGATGTTCCAAAGAGAGTTTCTATAGCCTCTCATGATGTAGATGTTGGTGATGCCAAACCAATAAAACAGCATCTGTACCGGATGAATCCTGAAAAGAGTAAGATTGCTGAGAAAGAGGTTGAGTACATGTTAGAACATGATATTATCAGACCCTCTAACTCAGATTGGAGTTCACCCTGTGTTCTAGTTCCAAAACCTGATGGAAGTACTAGATTCTGTACAGATTATCGCAAAGTCAATGCTGTAACTAGAACTGATGTGTTTCCAATACCTAGGATTGATGATTGTATCGATAGAGTAGGGCAAGCAAAGTTTCTGACCAAGATTGATTTATTGAAGGGTTATTGGTGTGTGCCTTTAACTGAGAGGGCCAAGAGCATCTCTGCTTTTGCCTCACCATCTGGGTTATACCAGTATGAAGTCCTACCCTTTGGCATGAAAAATGCCCCAGCCACGTTCCAAAGGATAATACAGTCTACAATCGCCGGATTGCCACACACGGGTGCGTACATCGACGACCTGATCACATGGAGTGACTCCTGGGAAGAACATCTGAAAGATGTAGAGACGTTCCAGCGCTTGACCCAGGCTAACCTGACTGTTAACCTGAACAAGAGTGACTTTGGTTGTGCTACTGTCACGTATCTTGGCTACGTCATAGGCCAGGGTAAGGTGGCACCCATAAATGCTTAAGTCCAAGCCATCATGGACTTTCCAGTTCCTGACAACAAAAAAGCTTTTGCGCCGCTTCCTTGGAATGATCGGGTACTACCGCAAGTTCTGCAAGAACTTTGCTGAGATTGCTCTCAGTCTCACCAACCAACTGAAGAAAGGCCTGAAGTTCACTTGGGATGAAGCATGCCAAAGAGCCTTCGATCGCCTGAAGTCTCTGCTGTGTCACTTCCCCGTGCTCAAATCTCCTGACTTCAACAAACTGTTCTCCATAGCGGTCGATGCTAGCGACCAAGCTTGTGGATCTGTGCTCCTACAGAGAAGTGACTCTGATGACATTGAGCATCCCGTGGCATACTTCTCCAGGAAGTTCAATCGCCACCAAAAGAACTATTCCACAATTGAGAAGGAGCTGTTGGCTCTGGTTCTATCCTTACAACACTTTGAGGTTTATGTTTGTACAGGGCAAAAGCCAATGATTGTATATACTGACCACAATCCGTTAATGGTTTTGAGTAAGATGAAAAACAAGAATCGGAGATTGTTGAATTGGAGTTTGATTTTACAAGAGTTTGACGTGGAAATTAAGCATGTAAAGGGTACTGACAATGTAATTGCCGATTGCTGATCCCGTGTTTGAGTATGTGTATATATCACCTGTGTTTATTAGCATATTGTATATATGTTTATATATACAAATGTCAACTTAACCATTTTTGTATTGAAAAATTTTGCCTTTATGAGTCAAAATTTTTCCCTTTTGGAATGGAGGTGTAATGTGGGAAAAAAAAAAGCCACTAGATGGCAGTGTTGACATTTTTTTTGTTAAGCAGTCTGGAGCCAGGTTTGGGGCATGTCCCAGGCATGCCTCAGAGGGGGCTGGAAAAGAGTATATAAGGAGAAAAATCGAGAGAGTGTAGTAGGAGGAGAAATTGCAAGGAGAAATAGTGGAAGGATACATTTGACCAGACCTGTCACTCTTTTCAAGACCTGTGAAGCTTTCTGTGGATTTTTTCCTGTGTTGGAGCATTTTCCCATCCCAGGACATCGCAACATAGCAGCCCATCTCCATTACAAAGGAACTGTAAATATCTCATTTTTTATTTGATTTCAATCTTGGTCAGTAGGGTAGAGTGTAGATTAGTTCTAAGTGTTTGTTTAATTAAATCTATTGAAGTTTAAGAATTTTGTCTGTCATCCCTTGCTGTCTGTGACGTCTTAATAAATCGACGCCATAACAAATTGGGGCCATAACAGAAATAAGATCATTTGAAACGTCTTTATGCAATTTCACTGCTTCCAATAATCTTATTTCATTTAAACAGTTTAAACGATCATGAAACACATGCATTGCTTCCAACACTGTGTAAAGAAAAGCGTGAGAAGTCCAGAGTCATAACGCAGGTGAAACTGATAAACCTCCATGCACAAGGACTATAATTTCGTGCGAGAATCTCTTACACATGCGTTGATTGAATAATTGTTGACTACAGCAGAGGAACGTAAATATACCACTAAAACTCACGCGGAATGCATGAGAGTTGACAGGTAGCGTTATTAATGAAAACTGACCACACCTGTTAATGTTGAGAGTTTTCTGAGCTTTTGTAATGTAATTTTAATGAATGATTGGAAACAGGTCATGACCAATCATTATTTTCAAGGGATGGGTTTGAGCCTCCCCTATCGCCAGTTCACCAGCCGCCACTATATATATATATATATATATATATATATATATATATATATGGGTCAATCCAAGAAATGATGCTCAGGGGATGAAAATAACAAACTCAGTATGACGTAATAACACTTTATTTTATTGATAGCCCTATATCTTGGCTTTATGGAATGGTTCATTCAAGTCACCAACTCCTAACGGGTCAGTTTTTATCGCACGCACCGTAAAACCTTCCGAAACTCGTGAAACATGAGTGATGAAATTAAATGCAACAGCAAAAGTACAATTAATAATTGTCATATCTACACCAAATTTTGTTTACAAACTACTACAATATGTTACTTTAAGTGTACAAAAAATCAAAAACCAGGGTTGAAAATTTATAGAATAATGAGTCATCGAATATACAGTGCAAAAGGTAAAAGTTGGAAAAAATGGACTCTTTCTTAACTTTACCCTCATTTCCTCAAAACTCATCAGGTACTCTTCAAAATCACTGTACTTTGCCTACAGTGTGTCTATTATACAAAACAGTTACCCTTTGCCATACATAAATTACTTAAACAGATCAGTCAGGCCCTGCATTGACCCTCGGAAAACCTCTCGTTGGTCACTCGCGTTTCACCTCTGACAACATATTCTGAAGTCCACCTCAGCACCACTATACATCATTGGATTGTATCCATATCACTCCGACATACACAAAACATGTTCTACTATTAAATTAAGGGCATAAATACACATATCTGGTCCATCTAGGGTTTCTACCATGCCTTTGAAAATAAAATTTAACTCTTTTTCGCGACATCAGTGACTCCGCTCGGGCCAGCTGTTAACATTAACAAGTGTGGTCAGTTTTCATTTACAACGCATACCGATTACGACTCCGGACTTCACACGCTTTTCTTTACTCAGTGGTTGGAAGCAATGCCTGTGTTTTGCGATCGTTTAAATGAAATAAAATAATTTGAAACGTCTTAATGTAATTCCATTGCTTCCAACTCCTCTGTGCACAAGGACTTCAGTTCCGCGCCAGAATCTACATACCCGTTGATTGAATAATTGCTGACTACAGCAGAGGAACGAAAATATCCCACTTAAACTAACACCGAAAGTGTGAGAGTTGACAGGTATGCGTTATAAATGAAAACTAGCCACACCTGATAATGTTGAGAGTTTTCAGAGTTTCTGTAATGGTAATTTAAATGACTGATTGAAAACAGGTCATGACCAATCATTCTTTTTAAGGGATTGTTTGAGCCTCTGCTGTTGGCAGTTCACGAGCCACGACTGATAGTGACCAAATATCCAGTCAAAACCCAAAATATAGCCCCCAGAAATTTTTGAAAAAACAAAAAGTATGCAGTATCTAATATGGCTGTTGTGTAAGTTAGGGGTACCATAGGGCCATCTTATGGTGAAATATGAATAGGCTGGATGGGGTGGAGTTGCCCTTTCTGACAAAAAAATAGAAATTGAAACGCGAGAGACGATGGGAAAATGTACCTAAAAGCAGTGAAGGTATTGCACAATATTCATTACTTCTGGTCAGGATATTAGAGAAGAGGCCTATCTAAAATACTAACAAGTGAAAATTCCCGGGCTGTGCATATAGAGGTGTGTGGTGGCCATAATCGTAGTACGTGAAACATGAGTGACACGGTGTAGCCAAATACCTTTAGGCCTGCACTGTGGCAATATTATACTACCCAGGATAGGTTGAACACACTAAAACGATTAAGAGTAGGTGTGGTAAGGAATATAACATGGGAAAAGCATGTAATCTAGTGAAATTAGGCCGTTTGGGGTGCCAGAAAGTGAAAATTCTGACAAAATTTTGCCATTCCGCCCTTCTTTGGGGTGGGGGATCGACTCAAAATGCCCAAACATGGCCTAAAAAGGTAGTAACACGCGTGGGGCACCTCATTCTACGAATTAACATCAATTTACAGCCAAGGATACAGGAATTCGAGCCACAGAGGCCATTTTCGGCAAAGTGGCTGGCCGGTCACTCACGTATCACTTTTCCCCAAACCCATGCCAGGCACGGCAAATGGCTCCGTACACGCAAACCAATGGCCGTACCAGTTTGGAAATTTCACTTGCCAATCTGTTTTAACCCATAGAACCCAAAATACATCGTTTCGGTACAAATTGAGACATCTGCATACACCCAGACACCCCCTCAACAATATTTTGTTAGAATTTCATCCAAATTCCTTACCTTTCTGAAGAATTTCTCTTGTATTTTGCAGTAAAATCTGCCCTAAACTTGCCTCAATTGAAGCTTGAGGTCCTCTGAGTTGTTTACGAAGGACCCTGGATGTAGTTCACTATCGCCGGTTAACAGGAAGTCGCTTTCTTCTTCTTGCAACATTTTTGGCGCTGGATGATCACTCATGTTTCACTCACCGAGCAATGCCCCATAGAGCCTACCTGAATAAATTTTCTTTATTATTTTATGTTTAGGGTTGCTATATATACACTATAACTTTGTTTGGATGGTAGGAAGTAAAGAAATTAGCAGTAGTTTGCTCTATATATGGGTAAATGTCAGTGAAAGGTGAGTGACGAGGTCGGTGTTGAAAAATAGTTTTTTCAAGCTGGCACAGGCTCAGGCCAATGTATGTAAAAAATATTTCTATAAACATAACCCTTATAGGGACCCTCTAGCCTGGATGTAATATGAACAGTGGGACTACCTTCTTAGTATGCTAGTTGATGGTCTAAAAGTTTAATTAATTCGCATTTCAACGAGTTGAAATTCCAATTAAAAGATATAGGAAAAAAAATATAGGTCATGAAATGGCTAAACCACATGGAAGTGTTAAATATGACCCCCCACTAAGGAAATAATAAGTTTATGGTGGTCTAGCACTATTTGGCTTGACAATACATGGTTTGGAATGAGGCGAAAATGGCCCAAAAATGGCAATTTTGGGCAATTTTTTAACTTTGGGGTTCAATAACTCGCGAAATGATGGGCCGACATATGCAAATTTGCCCTTCTTTTGAAGCCCTGGATGTTTTATTTCAATGGAGACTAGAAACAGGAAGAATGGTGCATTGTTTTTTTTCTATAGCTCTCTGAAGTCAAACGACCCTAAAATAGGCCCAAACATCATTTCTTGGATTGACCCATAATATATATATATAAAGTTTCAAGATGTTGTACATGTTGTATTTTACCCCGATTTAGAGGTTCTTTTTTTGCCCCCCCAAAGAGGACAAATGCCCACCCAAGCTTGGCATCCTGGCAACGCCTCTGTGCATCAGTGTCTCAGTATTTGCTTGAGAGAGAAACGGGCGGACTCTGGCGATGTTCTTAAGATGGAAAAATCCAGTTTTTGTTATTTTTTTAATATGTGAGATAAAACTAAGCTCAGAGTCAAAGATGACGCCCAGGATTTTCACTTGTTGAGCTGGTTCTAAGAATAGTGATTTTACTTTAGGAGCAAGTTTCTCTTTCTGAGCTTTAGGATCAATAATACTTCAGTTTTGTCCTGGTTGAGCTGTAAAAAATTTTCTGCCATCCAGGACTTGACGTCTGAGATACAATTTGACAGGGCATCAATTGGTCCTGTGTCATCGGGAGACAGGGAGATGTAGAGCTGTGTATCATCAGCATAACTGCAAATGGATGCCGTGCCTCCTAATGATATTTCCAAGTGGGAGCATGTAAAGATTAAAAAGTGTGGGACCTAAAATTGAGCCTTGTGGCACTCCACAGTTCATTCTGTGGCACTTTGAGGAGCAAGTATCCATAGTTACTTCAAATTTTCTTTCTGGAAGATAGGAAGAGAATGAATTGAAAACAGTACCAGAGAGGCCAACCAGGTTACTGTGTCTATCTAAGAGAATTTGGTGATCCCCTGTATCAGAAGCAGCGTTTAGATCCAGTAGAACCAGAATGGAAAGTTTTTTCATGTCCATATTATTCCTTAGATCATTAACAGTCCTTAAGAGCGCTGTCTTGGTACTGTGGTTTGTCCTAAAATCAGATAGATATTTTTCAAAAATGTAAAATTTGTTGATAAATTCATTTTGCTGAATAAGAACAAGTTTTTCTAAAATTTTGCTTAAAAATGAAAAGTTGGATACTGGTCTGTAGTTATTAAGTATGGCAGCATCAAAGTTACTCTTCTTCAGGAGGGGTTTGACTATTGCAGTCTTGAAAGCAGTGGGGAAGACG
This sequence comes from Gymnothorax javanicus, assembly GCA_029692085.1. Classification (NCBI taxonomy): domain Eukaryota; kingdom Metazoa; phylum Chordata; class Actinopteri; order Anguilliformes; family Muraenidae; genus Gymnothorax; species Gymnothorax javanicus. The sequence continues at coordinate 19,822,594 of CM056200.1, read as the reverse complement.
CCCGTCTGAAGAGAGTAATTCATGATAGTAAAAAGATCATCCTCAAAAACACCATAAAATGTTTTAAAAAGTGATGTGGGAATTGGGTCTAAAAAGCAGTTTGTTGGGTTTACTTGGAAGAAAACTCATCCAAGTGTCTCAGCATCCACCAGAACAAAACTCTGTGGCATTTCCTCGGGTAAAAGCACAGGTTCAGATGTGTGAAAAACAGTCTTCGGTAGCGGCAGTAAACCTGATCTGATATTATCGATTTTACTTCTGAAGTGGTCTGCAAAGTCCTCACATCTGGAGTCCGTTGACATCCAGCTAGTCTGATTAAAATCAGGGCTGATTAAACGGTTGATATTGGAGAAGAGGATTTTGGGGTTGTTCTTGTGGTCGCTGATTAGTTTGGAGAAGTGAGCTTTCCTTGAGTCTTTGACTGCTTTGTTATAAATGTTTAGTTGCTCATGGAATATTTGGTAATCGATTGTCAATTTGTTTTTTCTCCATTTCCTTTCCGCTATACGACAGTTCCTTTTAAGTTGTTTAATTTCCTCGTTTCTCCATGGCGGTGTATGTTTTGCTTTTACCTTCTTCAGTGTGAGTGGAGCCACTGAGTCAAGAGTTGAACTCAATTTACTGTTAAAATTATTAACAATAAAATCACAAGAAGATGGTAGAAAGTCGACAGGGATGTGACGTAGCAGGTCAATAAAATTTGCAGCCACTTCACAGGTAAGACAGTGTTTCCTCATAATTCGCTCTGTTACAGCCTGCTCTATAAAACCAGTGACATTAAAAAACACACAGAAGTGGTCAGACAGTGCAAGATCAACAGCAGAGGACACAGTGATGGACAGGCCATGAGTTATAACAAGATCCAAGGTGTGTCCTCTGTTGTGAGTGGGTTGGGAGACGTGTTGAATAAAATCCATACAGTTCAAAATGTTTAAAAATTCTGTTGTGATGGGGTCTGTCTGATTATCTATGTGTGTATTAAAATCGCCAGAAATTACAATTTTGTCATAGATGGTGTGGATTATCGTAAGCAATTCTGCAAAATCGGAAATAAAAGAGGGACATGGTTTGGGTGGTCTGTATAGAGTCATACGGAGAATTGGAGGGCTGCTAAAAACAAAAGCGTGATATTCGAATGAGGGGTAGTTGTTGAATAAAATTTCCTCGAGACAAGAGTTGAAGAATGAATGCATGCTGTGCCACCACCTTTTTACCTGTCCTGATTGAAAATGAAAAATTAAAATTAGGTGGGGAAGCTTCAGTGAGAATAGCTGGAGCATCAGTGGTAAGCCATGTTTCTGTTAAAAACAGTCAATGTTGTTGTCTAAAATCAGATCATTGATGATAAAAGACTTATTTAAAAAAGATCTTATGTTCAACAGTGCCATGTTAAGGGTCACTGGTTTCCTTGAGCTGTGTGGTTTGCTGTTATGGGTGTGTATGTTTATGAGGTTGTTGAGATTCGCTCCACATGGTCGCTTAATGCAGTGTCTGTGAGCACTGTGTACAATGATCTGAAGGGAGGAAGTGGCAGGTTGTACGGTTGATGACAGGAGGAGGCAGACAGGGGGAGCTGGTAGCCGGAAGTGAGCACTGTGGCAACGGCATAGAGGAAGAATTTGATGTGGACGGTGTAAACAGTCATGCTTGTGGAGTTGATTGAACTGCGTGTAGCAGTTTAGCCGCTAACATGCGGCTACCAAGTCCAGTAGGGTGAACTCCGTCAGCCCGATAAAAAGAAGGCCGGTTCCAGAATAAATTAAATTATTCATAAAATCAATGTTACAGGGTTTGCAAGTGAACTGGAGCCATGTGTTGAGAGCGAGAACTCGAGTAAAACGACCCATCCCCCGGTTCAGCGTGGGGATGGGACTGGAAAAGAAAAATGACTTTCCTGAGGTGCTTAAAAAGGAGAAAAGATCATTAAAGTCCTTTTTTGTTAGCTTGGTCTGCTGTCGAGCTGTGTCACATGTACCAATATGAATTATAATGCGTTCTATGGTGGATGGTAGAGAGTGGCGCAGCCCCGGGAGCTTGTTGAGGATAGTGGGGACCGTGGCTCTTGGGAAGCTGTAAGTTGAAGCGTTAAAGAAACGTACTTTTCTAATTATGGAGTCCCCAAGAATTGCTGTAGTTGGGGAGAAGAGAGGAGGATGAGCTGGCGGTTGACGGTCCACAGCGTACCTGCAGTTTGTTGCCGCCGGAGGTGACTTGGAGGACCGATCCTGAGGTTGGGAGGTGTGCAGCGCGGAGCCAAGTCATGGAGAAGAGTAACGATGTTGGGAGCGTGCCTTGTCAGGACTGGAGGTCAGTATAGTGGAGCCGGGTCCCAAACAGGGAGTGAACTGCATTGCGCCGCGTCTGAGAGGACGGATGTGTTGCTGAGAGCGGCGGTCAGCAGGAGAGGCTGACCTTCTGGAAGCTGCCACTGAAGCGACCGGGGATGGCGGCAAAGAATCGATTAACTCCCGAGGCAACGATGGAGCGCCGAGTGGAGGGAAATCCTGCTCGTCCGGGATGGAGAATTTGTTGGTGAGCTGGATATCCTGCTGTGGAGAGGGGGGACCGACGGGCTTCACAGCACATCTTCTTCGGGGGGCAGCTGTCCATGGCACCTTCTGGCTAGGAGTGGAGCTGGTCTTGGGCCTAGCTCCCAGCTGCGCCCAGTGGTCTGTAGCCTGGGTCGCGGCGCTAGCAGTATCCGGCCGTGAGACAGTTCACCGGTTATTTTGCTGGTGACAGTGGGGGCCGTGGTGACCAGGGAGTTGAGAAACTGTTCGTCATCTTGGATATGGTGGTTGGATATTCTCCCTTCCAATTTGGTGATCTTCTGGGTCAGGCGGAGACAGCCGTCACATCCAGAAGGTAAGGTAAGTGACGGCATGATTTCCGGGCTCTCCCCTTGAGCTGTGATAAGCTCGATGTCATTATTCCTTTGTCGGACACGCTTGTATTCCAGTGACCGCTGTGTTTTCTATTGAGCCATGATAAGTAGGGCCCTATGATTTCCGCCATCACGGAATCACGGACGCAATCGTGGAATTGGCCAATAAAAACCATTGTTAAATGTGGAATTTCGCCGAAATGGACATAATTTGAAATGCTGTTTGTAAAGCCACATTTCCAGCGAACGCCAGGTTTTTTCTGCATTTTGATTTTTTTGTAAAACCTTTAAAATGTACCTCCTTTGAGATGGTTTGTCTGCTTTGTGCAAAACTTGGTTCACAGCATCTTAAGACCATTATTTTAAGATATTATATCAAGACAGTTGCTGCTTTAGCCCTGGAAAACCAATACATTTTGTGGGTGAGAATTCAATTTGTTTAATGGGGTGTAAGTCCCAAATGCAAACGCCCAATCATCATGAAACATGAGAATTTACATCAACAGGAAAAGAAGCTGAAACCTACAAAATTTGGTGGAGATCAATCAATAGGTGGCGCTATAGCAAACAACTAGTCAGATTGCCAATATCACTTGTCCAAGTTCAAATTTTGCCTTTTGTGTCGTGGACAAATGCCCAAATAAATTCCAAGGAAAAGGAGATGGCACAAACAGGATGGCCACCATCAGCCAGACCATCATTAAACTTTCCATGAATAACTATGTGCCATACACTGGAAATTGTTTAACCTCCTAAACCTGAATGCCCCTGGTACTGGAGGCAAGCTGGGTATGGCTTGCCGTGAGCCTCTGACCTTTAAACACAAATTGCTTTCAAGCTGTCCGTGTTTAAGATCACTAGATTAATAATCACACAATTTATTTACTGAATAATCAAGACCAATTTATAAACCTGGAATTATTAAGTAAGTATTACGAAATGACAGATCACTGAAGGGTGACAATGGCAACGTACTTAATGGTGGCACTGTAGGGATGGGAAAAAACCAAACAAATAATTGATTAAAATAAAATTTAAACAAGGTGAAATATGTAAAAAGTTTGTGTTTAAAAACAATTTTTTAACTTCTTTTCATCTTCAGAAAACGTTTGTTGCTTTCAAACACAAACTCTTTACGTAGTTTACCTCTTTTTAATTTGATTTTAATGTACCTCATGAAGAAATATCAAATAATTAATTAATACTGTACTTTCTCTGAACATCTGTTCTAGCAATTTTTTCAGCAGTGAAACCTAGTCTTTTTCAAAGGGCATCTAAAGCCAATTCTCAGACGGGACGTCGAACGTCCAAAGTTTACAAACAAATCACTTGCTTTTGTTGATATCTTGCATTGTCACATGACCAATTTCATTCATAAACCAATGGTTAGTGATAGGCGTGCATTTACAAACAAGAATATCCAGGAAGTAAACAATAACAATGGGAATCGGCTTTAGATGCCCTTTAAGTTTGCACTTGATCAAAATAATTTCAGCGTTCAAAAGAGTAGGCGACATTTGCAGAGAAGCGCAGTTTCACACTGGTTGCCACGAAGCATAATAATTTATTGAACAAGGCGAACTCGGATTTACGCGATGTATAAAATATTTCCCTGCCGAACATGGTAGATGACCTTTGACCCCCCACCCACCTGTAGGGGGCATATGTGTCTGGCTGTTGGGTGTCATACCACTCAGGGGAAAGTAGAGATTTTGAGTGTGTAGTGTGTTGCTATTTTACCGTGGCCATTAAAGAGCAAAAAGACATTTGACACCAATCAAGTTTGTTGTTCACGTGAAAATGTCAGATTTTGTGAGTATTTCAATCCAGATGTTTAAGTATTTATCACGCGGTTCAGTTCTGCATCAACTCCCTACAGCCCTACGTCCCCTTGGCGGTAATGCCAGTGTTACGTTGCGTGCCATGAACCTCTCACCTTTAAACGCATAATTGCTTTCAAGCTGTTCCAGTTCAAGATCGCTTTATTAATCATTACACAATTTATTTACTAAATTATTATGAAAGAAAGAAAGTATTACGAAATGACAGATCATTGAAGGGCCATTCTTTGAAAAGTGAACCAAATTTGAAAAAAATCAAGTTTTTTTTTTTTTTTTTTTGGAATTTTCAGGTGTATATAGTAAGTCAGTAAGTAACACTTCATTTATATAGCACTTTTCTCAGCTCAAAACCAAAAAGTGCTTCACAGGAAATAAAGACACAAGAAATACAATCAACACAATCATTGAGACACTCTAGTGCCACATACAGCAAACAGTTTATAACAGTTTATTCACAAAGAGCATTGTTTTACGTTTTATGAAATTTATTTTTTTTTTCCTAGACTTAAAGGCCCAATATGTAAAATTTCCAAATTCAAAGATCTATAAAATATATAGAAATGTTATATATGTTTTGGTGTTGTGTACTTACATTATCTGTGATGTATTCAATGATTATCAAAGACAGAGATATCTGTATTATCAATGTGGGACACGGGACATTTCTTTTTTCGTCGCATATTTGATGTCACTGCCAACACAAAGAATGCACGAGAGCGAGAAAATCACCCTCCACACACGCGTGCTTCGCCGTTGCCAAAGAGTTTCAAGCCAAGGTGGTAACCATCTTGTGTCGGGAACTTAATTTTCCACCAGCAATGGTCGTAGATCAAATTTTATTCAGGTTGTTAGCTACCTTACTAAATAAACTGCTGCTATGTGTCTGTTGGAGGACATAGTGAGCCGTGAGATATCTCTCTCTCTCCCTGTCAAAGTGCACGTTAGGCTATTATTTATTTATCTTCACATAGTTAGCAAATCAGCCTATTACACCAGCAGTATCAGTTAAAATTTAGCCAAGTTGTAACATAAATGTAACGTTACTCCACTTCAAAACATTTTTCTTGAGATGCCTCATGACAAACAGAAAGCTGATGTGTACGGCACATCGCTTGTGCGTTATGGGAAGTCAGTGCTACGTTAGCTACATTACTTGCAGTTATACCACGGCTCCCTTGAATACTCGATTCAGTTTGGTCTATCAGCGTGTCTCAACAGATAACCGCTGGCCAGCTGGTCTGTTGAGCACATCGTTGCTAAGGAAGCTATAGCAATAGCGGCAGGAGCAACTGAAAGCGTACATTGCCAGCTGACAGTGGCATTTCCTTGACATCTGTTAACTTTATCATTTGCATTGTGTTCACATCTGTTATTATTCTCTACAAAGATGGGCAACATGAGCCGGCCCCACCCCCTTATCTCAGCCTCTGACCTGCAGCACCTCATAAGCGCTGAGAACGGCCAACTTATCATTATCCCTTACATTTTTTTTTTATTTGAATGAAATAAGATGAAGTTATATTAAAGTAAAGAAATATAACCTTACCTCGTCCATGTACATGGTTTCGCCGCTTCTGTTTGAGTCACGTCGGAGAATTTAGCTGTCAGCAGTGCGTGTAAATTGATGAAGACAACAACCCCCATGATTCCACGCGATCCCATTGCGTCATCAAACTCGGCCTGTTGTCATTGTTTGCTTAAGCGCCCTCTAGCGGCAGAGAATTACATATTGGGCATTTAAGATCATTCGCTTAATTTGGCCATTTGCATTGATATATTTCAATGTAAATAATAATAAAAATAAGAGTATTTTTTCTTATTTTCATCAACTGGTAAATTGTATGTCACTTTTTTGTGTGTTTGTGTTGCAGAAATGCATGTTCACTCTATTCCTCAAATTTCAATTAAAATTATCACCACTTTTCATTCTCAATGAAATAATTAACAAACATTTATTTAACTTCAAAATGTCACACACACGACCAAATACATGACAATTTTAAGCCATATGAAAGGCAATGTTTTATGACAATTATTTCCATGTACAAAGCAAACTCTATTTGACCTTGCTTTTGACCAAATATCAAGTCAAGACTATTCTACTTAATTAATACAGGACCTAATTAATTGCTCACGAGGCTGTGTTGCTATAAAAGTTAGATAGCAAATTAACGTTAAGCCCCTCTGTCAACTCAGATTTTGTCCTGATGTAAATAATGGCGAAAATGATTCGCGACTTATACAGAACACCATGAATGTTTGGTTCTTTTAAATGAATAGAAATGATGGGTTGTATGGGCGATTTAACTTTACAACTTGTCAGTTTATCTCCTAGAATGTAACTTGCCAGCAAAAAAGAAAATGGTGTTTTAGGCACCCTGTTCATCGCACAAAAATTTTTTTTTTTTTTTTTTTTTTAAATTTGACATCTCCAACCACCCACCAGGAATCTGGAATGCCCAATTGGTGAACAAATGTCTAGTCTTGTTACACCCCTTTTGCCAACTCAGGAATTTAAGTAAACAATTTAAGTATTCTCCTCTTATTTTCATCAACACGTGCCTGTCAGCCACTGCTTTTAACACTCATTGGTTTTTGTTCATGTCAGAAAGATTCTGAACAATAAATTCATCTATTGAACAAACTTCACACACCAAATCAATTCTCAGTGTTGGCCAATGTTGTCATTATCCAAACAAACTCTGTTTAATTTCCTTTTTTCCTGGCAGTCCTATTCCAAATTTGAAACCCAGGTGACAGAATACCAGGGGAATAGTCCTCCTGGATGGCCAAATGAAGCTACTCTGAAACTGTGTTGACTATAAACTGCGGTTAGTCCGACCTGGGCAGCAAAGAATGACAAATTTTTAACCGGTTCACACAAAAATGTGCAGTTAAGAGTCAGACTGTACAAATATCCATTTGTCTCTGCTGAAATATAGCGCCAGAATGGATTTATTCTAAATGATTGGACTAGGTTATGAAGCTGTATAAACGCTCCCGCTTCATAGCTAGCTGGCCATATCTGATAAACCATCTACAGCAGGGGTGTGAAATGAAACCAGGAAATGAAAAGCAGTCACAAATGCTACTGTGTTTCTGACACGTGAGGTTATGTTGTGTTTTGGGCTGCATGGAAGATGACAAGAAGGCACTTTCCACTGTCGATCCTGCCTAGAACTGAGCAGGTAATATGTTGTGTGGAAAATGAGCACATGGTACCAACGCTGAGTAGAAGAGAGTGAAATAGATCCAGTACCATGCAGTGGAAAAGCGCCATTAGTCGTCTACCCGGTGGCCCTGTGATGCTCGGCCCCTTCATTGTTGCTTGCAGCTATATTTCTGACAGTGTAATCACAGGGTCTTCCAGGACCAGGTCCAGGAAATGAAAAGCAGTCACAGATGCAAAAAAATTGCATGACTCAAGGCCTTTTACATGTTTTGAAATGTTTAATATCTATTTTAAAGACCAGAACATGTACAAAGTGCTTATAAACTTTTGCTAAGCTGTGTATATGAACAATCAGAATTAGTCCACTGCATGCATACGTTATGCATATTCAAGATTGGTTCTGCCAGACCAGAACATTAAATAAGTGCTTATGAACTTCAGCTAACCTGTGTCTATTTTCACTAGTGAACAATGCACTGCATCCATACAGTATGCATATTCAAAATTGTTTTTATCAAAAAAAAAAAAAAAAAAAAATGTGGAGTGTATGGACTTTTTTTACGTGGCCTCAGTTTTTAATTGTAGAGCATGTTCACAATGCTGGTCATCATATGTGGAACACCAGGAGAGAAAAATAAACATTTCTATATTCCAAAAACTTCTGATTTTTTTTAGAAGTACATAACCTATGCAACGGAGAACAAGAGGTGTGGAAACATTCTTTTCAATGGAACTATCAATTTACGCTTCATGTTTATTGAAAATAGGCTTAAAATTGATATTCCTGCCACATTAGTCATCACTGAACCACAAAGCTGAATGTTCACACAGATGAAGAAGACAAACTTTTTAAGTTGGTTTAGGATATGGGCAATTCTATTGGAGGTAATCAAATGAAGGGTTCACTCTCAACATTGGGTAGTCGGCATTGACAACTCCATAATTTTGTCATTTGCAAGAAGCTGCATCATTTCATTTTATGTTCCAGCTAACTTCTGAGCAGAAAAAAGAAGAAACTTCATTCAGGTTACTGTAACTTAGTAGTGCTAAAGCCCCATGGAACACTTTTTACCAGGAAGTCTACCATGAAGTGAGGGCGGCACGGTGGCACAGTGATTAGCATTGTTGCCTCACAGCAAGAAGGTCATAGGTTCGAATCCGGCCTGTGGCTTTTCTGTGTGAAGTTTGCATGTTCTCACCGTGTTCGCGTGGGTTTCCTCCGGGTACTCCGGTTTCCTCCCACAGTCCAAAGATATGCGTATTAGGCTAATTGGAGACACTAAATTGCCTAAATGGGTCATCTGTGTCAATTGGACTAACCAAAAGGATGACCATCTCCAAATTTCTTCGTGGACTTTGATATATCAATCAATGTATCTAAGTACTCTCCCCAAATATTTAATCAAAAGTCCACATAGTCCTCGAGTTTCATATCTTTAATGTGGGGGGGGGTCTGTGCTCCTGCAAATCCTTATTTCTGGGCCATTTTGAGGGGGCTACTATGAGAAATGAAAAGTGGTACAGGTCTAAGTTTAGATATGCAAGTAGTACTACTTATAGAGACCAGGGAAAAATAAAATCATACCCCTTGTGTCATGGGCTGATGCACCGAGGCTGGAAAACGAAAAAAATCAATGAGCCATAACAAATTTTAAATAATCAAAAATTAGTCAAAATTAGAATTCTATCTCCAGCAAATAAATCTTTGGGCTACTAATTAAGGAAGATATGGAGCTTGCGTGGGCATAACAATTATTCTTAAAACACCATGTTGATCCGCCACTGAGAACAAAGTCAGCCAAAGTGAAATATCTAATTTGGAAATTAAGTCCATACTTTTATCGATTTGAATATTTTTTTCCTTGAAAGACTATATTTCCATTACCATTGAATGTGGAAAGGTGTTCATTATTTCTACCTGGGTGAAATAATTTCATCAAAGTGCCTTATTTTTGCCTATCATTTTAACTTTTCCTGACATTGTAACATGGGCCTTCTTAGGATACAGGTAATCAGTGAAAATCAAATATCCCTCATCAATCCAAAAAAAAAAAAACCTATGATGACCAGATTCCTGCTGATTTGCTTTTTCCACAACATATAACATGACTATAATGATCTGTTAAAACAGTAATCAATTAATTAACAGATTTATAACACTGATTGGAATACTGGTGTGTATTTTATTAAAACATTGGAATGAAAGAAGAATGAATCAGAACTACATTATGACTTCAACCATCAATGGTCACTAGTTGGTCATTCATCAAAAAAAAAAAACATAAACTATATGGTACAGATGATGTGTTACATCTCAGAGCCTGTGTCTATTGGACACATAGCGTGAACAATCCACTGCATCCATTACAATGGTACATATGCAAAATTGTCACACTGCAAACAAAAAAAAAAGTCCTGGACAGTATGGACTTTTGCATATGATGGACACTCGAATTGGAATGGTTCTGGAATTTTGTCCAGACAATGAGGACTATAGCATCAAATTTATGTCACCCAGAGGGCCAACAAAATCGTTCAGGTGGCCTACCAGGGAGGATATGGATCCCAAAGGGAATTGATATTCTATGTGAGATTACCCCACCAACTCCAAAAAACACAGGAAGGAACTACAAAATCCAGAACAATGAGTTCAAAACAATTTGTGACACTTTTGAGCAGAACAATCTCTCCTGATGTTTCAGGTAAAATATGGCTTAAAACTTTGACTGGATTCTCATTGCTATTGAAGCTCATGACCTATTTTCATCTGAATAGTCCACACAGATGATGAATGTAAAAATATTTTGAGATATTTGGGAGGTACTTCAGATACATTGGTGAATCTTATTCCTGAGTTAGAAGGAAATCAAGATGCTCATCTGGGCCGTCTGGTTGGTTGACACAGGTCTCAACATTGGGCTTATATTCGGCAAAAATATGGTGCCAGCCCATGATGATTTTTATTCAGATATATTTAGTGGGCATCAACATGTCCCCTAGTACCTATTTTTACTTTTAACACTGATCACAACTGTATCCTAAGGTAGTCCATGTGGGAAATGGTTGGAAAAAAGCTTAAAATGATAGACATAATACGGCATTTTGATGAAATTATTTCACCCAGAAAGAAATTCGAACACCTTAGGAACCACATTCAGAAAAGCTGAAAATGTAGTCTTTCAAGGAAAAAATATTGCAAATCGATAAAGGTCATGGGCCGCCAAAATTCCGGCACTAAATTGGGGGCTTTTCTGCGCCACCCTTAAGGTGTTTTTGAATAATGTTCTCAAGCTCCATATCTACCTTAATGGGTAGCTCAAAGATTTAGTTGCTGGAGATAGAATTCTAATTTCCAAATTTTTTGATTATTTAAAATTTATGCGGCCCATTGATTTTTTTTTTAATTGGAGCCTCGGTGCATCAGCCCATGACCCATAGGTATGAGTGTGATGATTTTATATTTGGTGTGGTCTCTGAATTAAACTTAGACCTGTACCACTTTTTGCGCCTTGGGATAGGATTCAAAATGATAAAGCTGTCCAGGGAAAAGGTTCCTGCCTTAAATATTTGGGGAAGTCAGCTGGGTTAGGCTGCAGTCCCCCCCGGAATGACCCTAGTGAGGAATAAGCGGGTATAGAGAATGAATGAATGAATGAATGAATGTCTACCATAAAGCAGGCAAAATGGATTAAATATGTGTGACGAACAGACATTGTGGGACAGTTTTATGAATGAATAGCAGCAAAATCCACAACATTGTATCCAATGGATATTTTATTCAGAGGAACAACAACTTGAACACTGTGCATACATCTGGCACCAAAAGAACTGGCCTCTGACTAAGATCCAATTTTGAATAAACCAAATGAGGAAATTAACACCAAACAAACAGGTGAAATGGATCAGGTGGATCAAACTACATCTATTGATGTCATACACATTATACGGGCAATTCCATGAAAAGAGAGACGTGATGAGCAAAACTTAAATCTCTGTTTAACATCCAGCAAAGGGCCTCAATCTATCCACAAAACCCCAAACTTTAAGAAAAGATATGGCTGAACCACTATTTTTCAGCAAGAGTTTTGCATCCAAACAGATGGTGCAAATTTTACCCTGAAATCAGCCCAAAATCAGGTAATAAGGACATTTGAAATGACCAGTAACTAAATGGGTATTACAATTCATATCTTTGAATTTGTTATGCCTAGAGCATCAATTTAAAGTAGAGGGGAGCTTGAACCCTCATATGGAAGTTTGCTGGCCAGAAGGTAGGGGTGAATTAATCTTCCTGGTCAATGTAACGTCCGTCACGGAAATTTTGAATTACTTTTATTGGAAGAAAATGAGATGGAACATTGACTTAACCTTTTCAATGCTCTTTCCTGTAGCCAAGGCAAAGTCAATAATGGACAAAGTCTGCCTGAAAGTTGGGCATGTAAGATTTGGCAGGGGATCAAAATCCGTAACGTCTGTCACATGTAACGTCTGTCGCAGGGAAAGGCGTCCTGTAACATCCGTCATATGCCCAGAGAGTGGTGGAATGCTCAACTTATCTAGATAATAAAAGGGAAAGAGGGAATTTTTGCCATGGATGTTTATTGAATTGGAGCTCAATTGTGTTTGAATGCTCATTTTTAAAGGATGAAGTTTTAATCAGATTGTCATTTGATTGTCAAAACTGCCACAAAATTTGCAACGTTAACTGGGTTTTGACTGGAGCACTCGAATCACTTGCATCAGTTTATTGAGATGCCAAGACTAATGTTTCAATGCACAGCGTCTTCCTCAGAGTCAAACTAGTATTGGTGAAGTTGGGACAGCTAAATAACTTCCTCCACACAGAGAATAACTTCCTATTGGAAACCATTAAGTTGGGAGGTATCCATAATGAACCAATACTGTGATAGCGCTCAGTGAGGAGGTGTCATCTCAAATATCATCATTTCCGCCCATTAACACAAATATCAGCCATAATGTATATACAAGACATAAAATAACACATATATACACTTACAGAAAACAGGAAAGATTTGATTCTTCATTCAGTCCATGTGGTTCCACAATGTTCAATTTGTAAATCCAATATGCTCATTTTTTAAGCAGTCTGTTAATAATATCCCCACCTCTCTGGGAGGTGGTCTAGTGGTTAAGAGAAAAATCGTGCATTTTGTGACAAAAGCTTGAAATTTGGTATGTAACCATTTTAAGACATGGGGAATTGAATAAGACCAGTAGCTACAAGATCTGAGCAGTGGATCTTGGCCAAATTTCAACTTGAAATGTCAGAGACACATCCTGCGTCCACGAATTAAACGTTAATGCACATGCAATGGGGGCAAGACTCTGCTGCAGGTAACTCAAGCCTGAAACTTAATCTATGACCATTGTAAGACATGAGGAATTCAACAACACTGACATCAAATGATCTAACCAAGGTAACCAAGGTGGAAAGAATCTCTTGACAGGAGGAAGCTTGTATTGTGGTCCAAATTGTCCATAGCACCCACTGTAAAAATCCCTTGCTTTAGCTTAACTGGGCAAACCATGCCTTCTTCACAATACTGTGCACAAACTGCATTTGTGATTGCTGTGGAAATAGTTAGCAATCGGTCATACAAAATACATAATCCCATTTGGTACAATTTGTCAACCAACTCACGCTTCCTTGTAAATGCATGAACAATCATGCTGAGATAAATGGAGAGAGGTGTTTCTCTCTCACAGGAATGCCTGATGGTTGAAGATTCTTTTTATGGAGTTCCTTTGATCATGTTAAACATGATTATTTGAGCAATATTTGTGGCAATAGCTGTCCTCACAGCATTTGAATTGCTCTGATTAACAATGCCTGGACCCTGTAAGATCATATTCACAAGGGATTGCAAAGTTGGAGGCACAATTGTGTTAGAGAGTCCTCAGAGAATGATCCTGTGAATGAATATGCCTTGTTCTGGATATCTTTGCGTATTATCTGAGCAGTCCTGACCATGTGAACTGCATCTGAATCACTTGTATGGGCCATTGCAATTTTGATTGTTTCCCCAATGTCTTTGTCAAACATTAGAATGACTTGTTTTCCTTGGGTTTGGGCTCTCGGGTTGGGGAAATGACCCAACAGCCTTTCTTTTAGTCTAGTGGGACGGACCTGATCTGGTGAATCTTGGTCCATTTGAAATATTCTGGAGTTATAGAGCTTGACCAGGTCAGACAGCTTGAAAACAGGAATAACACTGTCTATGCTTTGTCTTTCCTCTGTATACCACAAGTTCACCAAATACCAAGGCATGCAATGACTTCTTATGGCTGTTTGTGGCAGTAGATGAATGGAAAGCATGATATTTATTTCTCAAGTGAGTTAAGCATGACAGGTGATACACAGCATCTTTTGCAATCATGTCACCTGCTGATAATTTAGCTAGCAATCAAGTGTCTCCCAGTTCAGTTGCCATTTGTGTCACATTTGTGTCCATGTTATAGGTAGGGGTGTAACGATTCTGAATCAATGTTTTTTTAAAGCGTAGTAACACCACCTGCTACCATGGGGCGAACATCTGAGCTTTCCCTTTTCCTTTATTAACCCCCGTGCTGTCCTGAACGAAAGTGCCTAACATCAAAGGGCATGGTAAATGCTCCCGGAAAAAAACTTGACTGACATCAGTATTTTTCGGCTACGTGCTGAGAGGAGCCACGCAAATGGAAACAAAATCGTCTCCTATTAACCAATTAAGCACCTCTAAGTAAAGTATACCTGTTCCTGTTTACTTTGGTTGATTAGCAATCAAATGGTGGATTCGTTTACTCTTTAAGTTGAATGAGTAGAGCTGTTTATTAAGACATGTTAGATTGCTGCATTTTGAAATTTAAATGGCCATAGAATAGCACAGATTTGCATGAACACGATTGCCATTGCCACGCCATTTCGTGCGACTGTGATAATTCATATCTCACGTTCACGTTTCATCCGCTTTTCAGAATGTTTTCCACCTTGTGTATTTTTTAGACGCTTAGACTCCAGGGCGATCTTATAACAAATCTGTTTTAAATTAATCTTGAATAATGTCCTAAAATGCTACAATGAGAGATGTAATTCAGAGGAAGATTTTTTCTAATAATTCAAATTGGCATTCTTTCAACCTAACACCGGAGCCCAGTTAGCCCTAGTCAAAAAGTCCTATAGGATTTTTAATTTTTTAAATGGAATTCTTTTGGACATCTGCAATTCCGATAGGACTTGTTGTCTCAATAAGAATTGTGTCTGGTTCCTTTTAGATTTCCATGGTCCTGTTGGAAATTTTGAAGTATTCTATTGGGACCTATTGTTTTTTCAAAAAGTCAAATAAAAGTTTCTCTTTTTCTATTGCAATCAAATAGGAGTTATAAATATCCTTTCAGACTTTCTGTCATCTCTGTCTGGTTCCTTATGGACTGTCATAATCCTATTGGAAATTTTAAAGTACTGTATTAGAACCTGTTGGTTTAAGACTTGCTTTCACCTTTATCAGAATCACCAAGGAATATTCCGCATGTAAAATATCATCTGATTAGATGGATGCTTAATGGATCCTTAACCCTTTAACTTCATCAGGAAGAGAGCATTTTGTTTGTATTTTGTTTATATTTCCTATCTGCAAGATCTAGATCCGATCTCAGTTCGGTGTTCTTTTGAAACAGTTGAATGATGATGATGATGATGATGATGATGATGATGATGATGTAGGAAGCATGACAACACAGGAGACAACATTACTTCCTCACATTTATTTCATTGATATATGACTAATCACGGCGAAAGCCATGGTGTCACTTTGGGAATATTAAAAAAAATTTAAAATATATACATGAATACAAAAAGCAACACAAGCAAAGGGCACTCATAAATATGTCAGAGCAATTTAGTTAAAAAATTGAATCAATTCAGTTAATCAGTTTATCTTGCACATCATAAAACAGACAATGGCGCTTTTGTTTACAGTTCACATACTTAAAGTAATGACAACAGTAACAACAATAAGACTTCACTCCCTACACAATTGCCAGAAACACACAAATCAGCATCATAACTATTATCAAAGCAATTGTACATCAAGTTCTTGCCGTGGTATCACTTTGGGAATATTAAAAAAAACCTGAAAATATATTCATAAATATCAAAAAGCAACACAAGCAAAAGGCACTTATAAATATGTCAGAGCATTGTAGTTTAAAAAGTTAATAAATTCAGTTAATCAGTTTATCTTGAACATCAAAAAACAGACAAGGTGCTATTGAATACAATTTACATACTTACAGTAATGACAATAGTAACAAGAGTGCTCGTAGAACACAATATCCCCCGTCGGGTTTGGTAATAATGAACAAATCTAACAAAGCATCTTAAGATTCCTCTTTCAGTCACTGGCCAATAATAATACATTAAATACTATGAGCCTGTCTACAAAAGTTGCATGATGAATATCATAAGTGGATAGCATTGGCATGGCATTGCTTGTAAACTATTTTAATCTGATCTAAAATATAATGTAGACATTATTATGAAGCCAACTTTAAAAATGTAATATGCGCATAACCAATGTATGCTTATAATTTTTGAAAAATTTCATGGAAATCCTTCAAAAAATGTGGGAGGAGTTAAATTTAGAACATAAGTACCCTCCCAAGGATATACAATAAGTCGCCATTTAACGTTAAGGGCAGTAACTCTGTTAAATATTCAACGAAAATGCGACATGAGCATAACCAATATCTGCTTATCATTATTGTAAAAGTTCATGAAAATCCCTCAAGAAATGTGGGAGGAGTTAAATTTAGAACATAAGTACCCTCCCAAGGATATACAATAAGTGACCATTTAATGTCAAGGGCAGTAACTCTGTTCAATATCAGTTTGGCGCAACGAAAATGTGATATGCGCATAACCAATATATGGTTATCATTTTTGTAAAGTTTCATGAGAATCTCTCAAAAAATGTGGGAGGAGTTGATTTCAGAACATACGCACCCTTCCCGGGACGTGTGGACGGATGGACATCACCGCGACATTATCCCCCGTTGGTTGCAACAATAAGACTTCACTCCCCACGCAATTGCAGAAACACACACATCACCACCATAACTATCATCAAAGCACTTGTACATCAAACTGTTACATTACCTATTGGTGAAAATTACTGATTGGAAAACTTGGTTAGCACCATGCCAAAGCCCCATAGACCTTGGTGGATTTATAACCACACACATGGACTGGTACTAGCTGGTGTTCTAGCTGGTACTGTGTACTGGACCAAAGAATTTGTCCTAGTCCAGCTCTATGCTGTTAGGCTGCAACGAAATATAGCACACCTTTCTGTTACACTGCCTAAAGAAAACAACCTTTCAAATAATGTCACCAGGCTTCACAGCTATTTTTTTCTCTGTTAATACAACAGCCTTGAAATGTGGTTGAGACTCAGAGGCAAAACTGGCAATCTCAGTATGAAACAGCTGTATTTGAAACACTGGATGGTTTGTTTGGTTTTCTGTGATATTGACAATGGACTTTATGATACCAACACAACCATTTCTCAGCTCAACTGTAAAGCTGTAGTGTGTGTGATGTTTTCCATAATGTTCTGTTGTGAACACTTTTCCTTTCAGAATCGCTCTCACATAGGTTTCAGCTGTGGCATTCTCATCTCCTGATATACTGCAAATTGGAAAGAGGATTGCCTTCTCATTCTGCTCAAGTACTTTTTGACGGGGACACCCCAGCAGCACAATGTCATCCAGCATTTTTGCCTTTGTGATTAGTGGGTATCCACTCAACCAGTCATTTACTAACCTGTTAACTCTATGTGATGTTTCACCGCTAGATGTAGTCTGAGACAGCTTCAGAAACTCAGGTATGGACTGGAGTGTGCTGAACTGTCTCTTCAGTGTCTGATTGTGTCCTTCAAAAGAGAATGCAGATGTGCACCACAGGGGCCCATGCATTCTGACAGATGAGGGCAAGTGTATCAGTGGGTGGATATTAAAAGACATGTGGCACAAACCATATGTTGAGGGCATCTCACGCACAAATTTTGTTATTTTGGATGATGCTATTGCTAGGTCACATTCAGATATCTTCTCTTTGAGAAAGGAAAATATTGCAGCCACTAACAGCAACCAGTGTTTCAAGAACCTGGCTGGAAGGATGTTATGGAGCACAGGTGCACTGTAGAAGAGCAGCCAGCTCCGGCACTCTGCTGCCTCCCATTTTTGTGCATCTCTCACAGTTCTTGGAACCCTTGGCACATCAGAGGGGGGTTTTATGGACAGCAAGCTCTGGTCTACCTGGTTTTTACATGTTCCTATATCCCAGGGACTATTGTGGTACTTGCTATTGAACCATAGGTCCAGGAATTGTTTAGTCACTCCCAATGAAACACAATGCATGTAGTCGACAGGAAAACTGTTAACCAGGTCAAATCCAGTTGAGGGGTTCAAGAGAACCAGTGGTGAGACTGTTTTCACTCCCAATACATGGTCAGCGTCATCCTCTGTGACCCTTTCTCCACACTGCACTGTGTGCTCATGTACTCTTCGGTCGGCTTCAGCATGCGGAGAGACCCTCGTAAATCCTCTCCCTTTTGCCACTACTTCTCCTTCAGTTAGACACTGGCCACAGCCATATGCACCATTGAATTGGTGTATGCCTTGAAGCATGCATCGGGCCTCTGCATCACGGGAACAAAGTACTGGAAAGACTTTTGATACCTTGTCTGCATTTGTTTTTGGGTCCGTCCACTTCACTCCCAGCGTATTGATTTTATCAATATCATCTACAAACTGCTTGAGGTAGACAGACATTTCTGGTTTGCCTTTTCCAAACCAAACACCTGCCAGAAGAATATTTTTAAAACGAACTTTGGCTGGCAGTTCATTTATAACACACCTGATTGGTCACAGAGTGTATGATGACGATTTAAATACTTGTACCCCATCACAGTTCCAAAGTACTGATTGGTCATGTTTCCCTAGAGGGAGAGTCTTGTACATTTCTCCATTGTTTACTGTGATGGCTGGTGTTTCGAGACGCCAAATCCAGTGGCCGGAACGAAGGAAGGACAGGAATGTAAGAGAGACAAACACAGACAAAATAGGAGAGAGAGACTCGCGCTTCCAAAGGACATAAATCTAGTCCGAGTGAAATAAGGAAGCAGCGCGAGCTAGACTATACGAAACAAAGGAAAAATCTCGAAAACCGAGATAAAAAGACAAAGCACCAGACGGAGCACAGACAGAGGGAAGGGAAGAGAAAGATTCCCTTTACTAACTAACACTTTCCTTTTTTGCAACTAATTCCTCAACACTTCTCTAGCTAGAGATCCTGCGGGCTACAGTGCAATAGTAACACTGACACTCTAGCAAAGGCGGCGAGGCGGAACTTGGGTTTAAATAGAGTCCGGGTGCCGCCCACAATTGATGCCAGCTGGCCAAAGAATCCGAGTGTGGGAAAAACGAAATTCTCCTGGACGAGAGTAACAAAGAAAGCTCGCCAGCCTCCAAAAACCATGACAGTTTATGTCTCAAAGGCCATCATTTTCAATGGGGGGATCACAGCCTTCTCTTTCTAAGATAGTCCTAATTTGGTCTGTTAGAGAGAGGCTGATAAAATAGTCACCTGACTTCAAATACTTTTGTTCATTGTGCTCTTTATCACACTTAGGACAGTGGGCTCTAATTTCTTGGTTCAGCAGGGTGGCGCAGCGTGGCGCAGCCAACGCAGTGGTAATTTCGCGGTGCAGCCCGCGCAGTGGTAATTTTGTGCGGTGCAGCCCGCGCAGTGGTAATTTTGTCCGGTACAGCCCACGCAGTGGTAATTTTGTCCGGTGCAGCCCGCGTAGTGGTAATTTCGTGCGATGCAACACCATGCGCAGCCACTTTGGCAATTTGGCAGATGAACGTGCGCCGAGATGGGTGTGGCGGCGTAGTAGGGGGAGGTGTCACATATTCATCATGACGCAGTGACAATTTCGTGGCAAAAGGCTCTGCCGAAAGTGCGCCGAGAGCTCGCCAGCTCCAACCTGGTTTACTTTCAGTGCAGTGGTAATTTGGCTGACCCGGCACAGTGCAAGACACGTCACCGAAACCTCACAGGCAGGTTTCCAGAATGTCAGGCACATTTCAATGCAAAAAATAATTACAGTTTAATGTAACTATCTGAATCAGGACATAAATTATAGTATCTATATCGATTGTCCTGATGTCATATCAAAGGCGGTTGGCACGCGTAATGGAAACTCAACCTGACAGCCCTCAGAGTGTCAGTGCATTCTTTGTGGCATGTTGCGTGCTACACAACTTAGCTGTACACCATGGATGTCACTTTGACCTCACGCAGGAGACATTACAGGACTTGAGACAGAGAGAGGCTGAACTGCATGTGCTGTATCAGCAGGGAGATAGAGAGAGAGAGAGAGAGAGAGATGTGTGTGCATGTGGGCGCGTGTGTAGACTATGTGGGTATGTGTCCTTCAGCTGCTTTCACACCAGATGCAAAACAAATTTTTCGCACGACTGATTACATTCAAAGTCAATGCAAAGACGTGAATACACGTCTTTGCATTGACTTTGAATGTAATCTGTCGTGCGAAAAATTTTTTTCGCAGCCAGTGTGCAAGCGGCTTAATACTATTATTGTCACTTTGGTTTTATCGTTTTTAGTGGGGGAAAGGAATACACCCTGATTTCAATGATCTCGTCCTGAGTTAAGATCACATATTGAAAATAAATGTGTAACGTATCTTGCATTGTTGTCCATGCATGTTCATCCCAAAATTTTAAGCAGCAACAGGGTTTAATAATAGGAATACGCTACCCATCGTTTCTCTTCCCAATGATGCAGGCAGAAGAAATAAATAAGTTTGACTTCATAACTTCATAAGTTTGAATGATCTGACTTGGTTTCGTTTTGAAATTCCATTCAAGTTCACTAATGGTAATAATTTGCGAATGCCCTGGCTAGCCAGCTAACTCATATTCGTAATGCTTAATATAGACGTAAGCGGTGCAGAAAACATGCCTGAAGCAGCAAAGTAAAATGCAACATTAACGCATAATGCAGATATAGGACAGAGGCTTCTTAATTCCAATATTTAAAGGTGAGGAGAGGAGCTCATTTGATTGGTGAAGATTTGACTCGGCTGTGTTAAACCCACTCACGGCTTCTCTCCTCCCTCTTTGCCACTTGCGCCGGCAGGAGGGACAGAGGCGGGACATAGGAGTACTTGCGCCAGGCTGCGCAGGGCACAAAATTAAAAAATACGCCTGGATACACCCTGTTGGCGCGGCACTCCCCCCATTTGCCGCGCCTGAGCCTGGTCAATGAATTTAGAGCCCTTAGTCTTCAAAAGACAACATAACAACTGTATGCAGAAAATGCATTACTTACAGAACAGAGGTAGTGTGTGTGTGTGTGTGTTGTACTGTATCAATGCGTGCATGCAGGTGTGGCTCAACGCATTAGCATTGCAGTGCAACTTCTACATATTCTTTGCCAGGAACACTAGCTTGTTAACCATGTCTGGCTTCAGACAGGACCTCTCACAACTTACGATGTTGCCCGATGTACTGAAAAATCTCTCTGAGGGAGAGCTGGTGGCCTGCATGCACAAGTATTTTCTTGCCATGTTGCTGAGCCGGGGAAAGTTGATTTTGTGTGTTCTCCACCACAGAAGGGGGCCCTCTTTGTTGTCAGTTGTGGAGGACTGCATATAGGCATTCAGCTCAGCTTCTATGGCAGCAGTGGGATCCATTGGTGCTGTGGCACTGGCAGTGGATCTTCTGAAGAAGCTTGCCAAAGACTTCTTAGCCTTTTTGGTGGGTGGGGGTGAAACTTCTTCCACTCTGGTGCACTCAGCAGAATTCTAGCAAATAGTGAAAAAAAGAAGAAATAAATTTAATTAGTTTTATGTTGAAATATTATAATGCAGTCTCATAATATAATAATAATCATCACTGTATGAAGAACAATGTTCAGCTCAATTTAAACAAACATTTACTGAAATGTAAAATTTTAATTTACATTTACAAAAATTTAATTTACATTTAAATGGAAGGAACTGTTCTCATTTAATCCATTCCAACCATTATAGTTACCTTGTGTTCCATCGTCTTCATCTCTGACACCAGTCTGGCTTTGATGATGGGGGCGTCGTTAACACTGATGGACTGTGTCTTGTATCTTGGATCTAAGAAGGATGGCACATCCAGGAGCTCTTGTGTGTCTCTATCTTTATACTTGCTATTCATGTACTCCAACATTTTCTTTTTTAAGGACTTGGTCATGTCAGTGTCATCCTCCATTGGTGTTAAGATGTTTGAGTTAAACAGGCTGAGTACTGGGTTGATGTGTGAAACACAAGCATAATCCTCCCCTGATAGAGCATCCGGGAATTCAAGCAGTGGTCCCAGTGCCTTGCCGACTGACTCCAGCACATCCAGATCTTGATCTCCAAGAATTAGGTTCTGGGTGCTTCTGTCCTCTGAGAGGACCTCTGACAGTGCTTTCTGCTGCTCCAGAATCCTGTCAATCATGAGCAGCCCAGACCCCCATCTAGTTTGACACTCAGTTATGAGTCCATGGACTGGAAGGTTGAGGCGCTCTCTGGGCTTGTTTAAGTGCCACTCTCTTTTTCCAGCTGTGTGAGGAGTGGCACACCAACTTTTTGCAGACACCTGTTGCATGGCTGATCCGGTTGTCACCTTACACTGCATTTTCTGGAGAAAATAGATGTACAAAATTGTCATGGTTTGGAGGCTTTGAGAGCTTTCTTTGTTGCTCTCGTCCGGGGTGATATCGTTTTGCTCTCAATCGGATTCCTGGGCCAGCTGGCATTAATTGGGGCGTCGGAAGATTCTATTTAAGCGTAGTGGGGGTGGACTGGAGCCAGAACTGGGGGATGCAAAGTGTGAGCAAACTGTATCTGTGAATGGCCCTAGTTCCGCCTCACTTCCCTTGCTAGAGTGTCAGTGTCATGTTTGCACTTCTGTCTCAGTCCTGAGACCTGTAACCCGATATCTCACCTGGTTAACTTATGGGGCTCTCTGGTTGGAGGAGGGGGTTGCTGGGTAAGGTCTCTAGTAAGAGAGTTGTTGAGGTTTAGCTGCATATTTGAGGACAAGTTTTAGACAGCAAGGGAATCTTTCTTCTTTTTTTCCCTTTCTATTCGTCCTGTCGAGCTTGGAGAGACAACCATGCCATAAAGGGTTTATGTATTGCTTCCTCGCCTCGGACGACATCTAGGTTCAATCCAACCTCTAATCTAAACGAACCTAGGATGTAACAGTGAGTCGACAGTACCCTAAGCTCTCTTATTTTATTTGTGTCTCTTTCTCATCTGGAGTCAGATTAATGGGGTGTCCCCCTTTTATTTTGGCCAGCTGCGTTTGGCATCTCAAACTCAGCCGGGCCAGCCATCACAGTACATGATGTTTTCACCCAGATTCTATCTAGCCAAACATGGAGACATCAGCGGTGGCTGATATTTGAGGACAAGTTCGAGACAAAGGGCTGTTACCAGCCAGCAAGATATGCTGTCTGGTTTTGCTAAAGGGCTTTCAGGTTTGAGTTATCAGCAGTCTGAATTAGCTGAGAGACTCCGCCTTCAAGAGAATTCCCTTCAGAATCAGGAGAGCGTTCTGTTAAGCTTGACCGAGAGTGTTTGGTCTCTGTCTACACAAGTTTCACAAAATGTTGCACAAGCATCATCTATACACCTTCCCCGAGAACCTAAGTTACAATTGCCTCAAAGATATAGTGGCGAGGCCGGAAAATGTAAGGATTTCATCGCCCAATACAAAATATTTTTTAAGGCTCAGCCATCACGATTTGTTAATGAGGATTCTCGGGTGGCATTTATATCATCCCTGCTGGCTGGCACAGCGCTCACTTGGGTCGGCCCACTAATCAGATCTAATTCACCGGTCGTAAATTCTGTGGAGGCTCTTGTTAGGGAGATGGTGTCAGTATTTGATCAAGATATTTGTGGTCAGGACCCGGCTACGCGTTTGATGCACCTTAAACAGGGCAAAGAAAGTGCGGCTGAGTTCTCTATCGCATTTCGCTCCCTGGCTACAGAGACAGGCTGGCCGGAGGCTCCTCTTATGACTGTGTTCAATCATGCTCTTATTGAGGAGATAAAGGACGCGTTGGCTACATTGGAACCCTGTTTGACTTTAGACTCTTTAGTTCGTACTGCTGTACGAATTGACAACCGCATATGCGAATGCAACAGGGAGAAGCTCAACAGACTGCCGCTTGCTGACAATGGGGCTAAAGTTGCAAGTGGCGAGTGTGCGGCTCCTATTCCACCCACTGAAAATTCTACTCCGGTTGAGCCCATGCAAGTTGATAGTTCGTTTGACAGTCTAATAGGACTAATAAACCTACTCGCAGAAGAATAATCTGCTTTAATTGTAATAAGCCGGGTCATACCCGTCCACGTTGTCCGAAGCATCAGGGAAAACGGAAAACCCCTCTAGCGGTTTGGGGGGCGCTAGAGGGGCAGACCCAATTTCCCTTCCGAACACTAATCCCTGTTGAACTGACTGTGGGGTGCAAGAGAGCTACTATTGAAGCGTTCGTGGATTCGGGCGCAGTAAATTGTTTCATGGATATTGAGTGGGCTAGGAAGCACTCCGTTCCCACCGTTACTCTTTCACAGGCACGCTCTGTCAGAACTTTGGACGGTCGCCCGCTTGGAACGGGAGTTATAACTGAAGTTTCTGAACCGCTAAATATGTTCATTTCCTTTGGTGGCCACTCTGAGGAGGTTCGGTTTTTTAATATCAGTTCCCCTGCTTTTCCCATTGTTTTAGGGCATTCTTGGTTACGGGAACATAGACCTTGCATCAGTTGGGGGAACAGAACAATCCTATCGTCCGCTGGGGCACCAATTGCAACTCTCATTGTCGAGATAATGAAACTTGTTTTCCCGGACATCAAGCAATGGGGCAGGCTGATGCCTGGAGCGAGTGTGAGGAGGCTATCTCACCGTACCCTCCTAGACTAGAAAAAGGGGCAGAGGAGGGGTTGGAATGGGATCCTCAATTTGATTGGCGACAGCCAGAGGACGATTACCTTTCAGAGGATTTTAGCGATTCTGAATGTGACATGGAGACATTAGATTCGGAGCAGGGTGAGGAATTTGGGGCCACCCTGAACTTTAGCTTGCCTTCTAATGTTCCTAATGACTATGCTGATCTCGCCAAAGTGTTTAGTAAACAACGAGCATCGGCGTTACCTCCCCACCGTCCGTACGACTGCGAGATCAATCTCTACCCTGGTACAACGCCTCCTAGGGGTTCGCTATACTCGCTGTCAGGACCTGAGCGTAAGGCCATGCGAGAATATATTCAGGAAGCTCTTGCTAATGGTTTTATTCGGCCGTCCACGTCTCCTGCCGGAGCGGGATTTTTTTTTTTTTTGTGGGAAAGAAGGATGGCGGTCTGAGACCCTGTATTGATTATAGGGGTTTGAATAAGATCACCATTAAAACCGGTACCCCCTTCCGTTAATGAATTCGCGTTTGACGCGTCTGCAGGAGGCGTCATTTTTCTGAAGCTAGATCTTCGTAATGCTTATAACTTGGTTCGCATTCGGGAGGGGGACGAATGGAAGACGGCATTTAACACTCATGACGGGTACTACGAATATTTGGTCTTACCGTTCGGATTGGTTAACGCCCCCTCGGTGTTTCAGGCACTCGTTAATGACGTCCTACAAGAGATGTTGGAGAAATTCGTCTTCGTTTATCTTGACAACATTTTTTCTTCAACACTCTCGGAGCATAAACAACACGTCAGACGTGTGCTTGAGGCCCTCCTTAATGCCAAGCTTTTTGTTAAAGTCGAGAAATGTGTTTTTCACGCCCAAACTGTCTCATTCCTGGGCATTATTGTTTCTAAGGGGTCGGTTCGGATGGACCCGGATAAGGTGGCTGCGGTCAGGAATTGGCCTGCGCCTCAGAGTGTTAAGGAGGTTCAACGCTTCCTGGGCTTTGCTAATTTTTACAGGAGGTTTATCCGCAATTTTATTGCAGTTGCTGCCCCCATTATTGCGCTCACCAAGAAGAATACCTCCTCAGCGTTTTTTTGGTCTCCAGCAGCTGATGCTGCCTTTCAGGAATTAAAGAAATGTTTTAGCTCAGAGCCCATTCTGGTTTTGCCCGATCCCTCCCTCCCATTTGTTGTGGAGTTGGATGCTTCGGAGGTGGGCGTGGGTGCTATATTGTCCCTAGCGCCCTCGTTGGGATAATAAGCTGCACCCATGCGCATACTTCTCCCGGTCTTTGTCCGCCGCGGAACGCAATTACAGCATTGGTGACGGGAGTTATTGGCGATCAAGCTGGCGCTTGAGGAGTGGCGCCACTGGTTAGAGGGAGCTGAACACCCTTTTGTGGTGTGGACCGACCATAAAAAACATCCAGTATATTCAGCAAACCAAGCGACGTAATTCTCGGCAGGCGCGGTGGTCAGTATTCTTTAACCCTTTGATTTTACACTGACCTATCGCCCGGACTCTAAAAACACTAAGCCTGACGCCCTGTCATGGATTTACGACCGCTCTGACCTCGATCCTACCCCGGAGCCAGTTATTCAGGCTGCTCAGGTTGTTGCACCCATTCAGTGGGAGATTGAGGCAGTGGTTCAGGAGGCTTTAAAGACTGACCCTGGTCCTGGGGGGGGAGCCTCCTGGCTGTTTGTTTGTTCCGCCTACAGTTAGGCCACAGGTCCTCCAGTGGGGACATTCTTCCCACTTGGCTGGGCACCCAGGGGCCCATCGGACCAAGCAGTTCCTGGCCCGACATTTTTGGTGGCCTGGTATGATGAGAGACATTCGGGAATTTGTTGCTTCTTGTGGCACATGCTCCAGGAACAAGACTTCCCCCCTCCCTCCCTCTGGTCTGCTGCGACCTTTGCCCGTTCCCAGGCGCCCTTGGACGCATATTGCGTTGGACTTCGTAATGGGGCTGCCTGTATCTGACGGCAACACGGTTACCCTGGTCGTGGTTGACCGTTTTTCTAAGGCTGCTCATTTTGTCGCGCTACCCAAGTTGCCTTCAGCGCGGAGACGGCCCTTCTTGTGGTTAACCATGTGTTCCGGCTGCATGGGCTTCCGCAAGATGTGGTCTCTGACCGAGGCCCTCAGTTTACGGCCAGATTCTGGCGGGCATTTTGCAAGCAGTTGGGGGCCACCATGAGTCTCTCCTCTGGGTATCACCCAGAGACCAACGGGCAGACTGAACATACCAATCAGTCTTTAGAAAACACTCTTCGATGTTTGGCGGCGGATAATCCATCCTCATGGAGTCGATTTTTAGCATGGGCCGAGTATGCCCATAACTCACTGAGTAATTCCTCCACGGGTCTTTCCCCGTTTGAGGCTCAGGTGGGTTACCAACCCCCACTTTTTCCTGAGACTGAGAATGATTCTGAAGTTCCCTCGGTCAACCATTTCATTCGTCGCTGTCAGTCGGTTTGGACCAGGGTCCATTCTTCTCTGTTGCGCTCGGGGCTCAAACAAAAATCCACCGCTGATAGAAGGCGTCATTTGGCCCCATCTTATCGGGTCGGTCAGAGAGTTTGGCTGTCTACCCGGGACCTCCCCTTGAAGGTTGAATCTCGAAAACTGGCGCCCCGCTATATTGGCCCGTTCAAGATAGTGCGGAAGATCAATCTGGTCACGGTCCAGTTAAAGCTCCCGAAATCTTTACGCATCCATCCATATTTCCATGTCTCTCGGATTAAGCCAGTTAGCACTAGCGTCCTGGCACCTGCCGACACACCCCCGCCGCCACCGTGAATGGTTGAGGGGGGGCCGGTTTACACCGTGCGCCGCATTCTTGCCGAGAGGCGTGTTGGTCGTGGGGTCCAGTTCCTCGTGGACTGGGAGGGATATGGCCCGGAGGAGCGCTGCTGGGTCCCTTCGCGGGATATTCTGGATCCTACGCTAATTTCTGAGTTCCGCGCATGGGGTTCCTTGGGGACTTCTGGAGCTGTCCCTTAGAGGGGGGGGTCCTGTCATGGTTTGGAGGCTTTGAGAGCTTTCTTTGTTGCTCTCGTCCGGCCCTAGTTCCGCCTCACTTCCCTTGCTAGAGTGTCAGTGTTATGTTTGCACTTCAGCCGGTAAGGTCTCTAGTAAGAGAGTTGTTGAGGGTTTTAGCTGCATATTTGAGGACAAGTTCTAGACAGCAAGGGAATCTTTGTTTTTTCCCTTTCTTTTCGTCCTGTCGAGCTCGCCTTGCTTCCTTGCCTCGGACGACATCAAGGTCCGTTGGAAGCGCGAGTCTCGCTGTCTTATTTTATTTGTGTCTCTTTCTCATCTGCGGGGTCCCCTTTTATTCTGGCCACTGCCTTTGGCATCTCAAACTCACCAGCCATCACACAAAATAATACATAAATATATTACAACATAGCTAAATAACCACATATTAATGCAGATTGTTCCATCTCTATCTATCTCTCTCTCTCTCACATACACACTCCCACACACACCCTCCCTGTCTCTCTCCCTCCCTCTTCTAAACAAAGTTATTAAAATAAACATAGCAAAGCGTACCTATCACCAGGTGTAGCCTGTGTCCAAAGCACTGAAGCCGCGTCCAGCCATTCACCTCCAAGAAGTCGGCCCGTTTCCCATTGAATACATTTTTTTCACGCTGGTGCTTTTCAGGGGTGGACATGTTTTTGGGCGTTTTCTTTTAAATATTTTGTCAGGCACCGCTCAAACCCTTGCCCTGGTTTGGTCCTTTTTACCCCAAAAAACCTCCAAAAAAAAGGGATGATTATTTTTGACAAATCGAACAGATTTTGGGCCATCTTAAGAGTTTTTTTTTTAATTCCCCCTATTAAAGGTCGTTTGGTTGTCTCCCCCTTTCGCCCCCCCCCGGATGTTTTTATTTGGGGCAGCTTGCCCCGGGAAATAAATAGGTTTTTGGTTGGTGGCCAGGTCAAAAGGGGCCGGGGAAATTAGTTTAACAAAAGGGAACCCAAAATTAGGAAATTAATTTAAATCTTTAATGACAAAAGTATCAGCCGAAATTTTCTTCCGGGCCCCCAAATTTTTTTCATTTTTTTTTTTTTTTTTTTTTTTTTTTTTTTTTTTTTTTTTTTTTTTTTTTTTTTTTTTTTTTTTTTTTTTTTCCCCCCCCCCCCCCCCCCCCCCCCCCCCCCCCCCCCCCCCCCCCCCCCCCGGGGGTTCCCCAAATTTTTTACTGCAAAAAATTTTTGGGGCCCCCCCTTTTTGGGGGAATTATTCCCAAACCAGAGGAAGGAAAACCCGGGCCCCCCCCCCAACCTTGGCCCTGGCCCCCCAAAAAACCCAACCCCCACCTTTCTTCCCCGCCAGCGGTCTCACGACAGCTCTGACATAATCTACCCCGAAGCCAGTTATTCCGGCTGCTCAGGTTGTTGCACCCATTCAGTGGGAGATTGAGGCGGTGGTTCAGGAGGCTTTGAGGACAGATCCTGGTCCTGGGGGGGAGCCTTCTGGCTGTTTGTTTGTCCCGCCTACTGTTAGGCCACAGGTCCTCCAGTGGGGACATTCTTCCCACTTGGCTGGGCATCCGGGGGCCCATCGGACCAAGCAGTTCCTGGCCCGACGTTTTTGGTGGCCTGGCATGATGAGAGACATTTGGGAATTTGTTGCTGCGTGTGGCACATGCTCTAGGAACAAGACTTCCCACCTCCCTCCCTCTGGTCTGCTGCGACCTTTGCCCGTTCCCAGGCGCCCTTGGGCCTTTATATTGCGTTGGGCATGCAGGGCTGCACCTTGTCTGGCTGCCGCGGTCATCCTGGTAGAGTAGTTGACTGTTTTCAAGGCTGCTCACTTTGTCGGCGCTACCCAAGCTGCTACAGTGCGGGAAGCAGCCCTTCTTATGGTTAACCGTGTTCGGCAGCATGGGCTGCACCTGGATATTGTCTCAGACCCGAGGCCCCCAGTTCTGGCTAGATTCTGGCGGGCATTTTATGGCACCAGTTGGGGCCACTGTGAGTCTCTCCTCTGGGTTTTCACCAGAGACCAATGGGCAGACTGAGCGCACTAATCACTCTTTAGAGAACACTCTTCGATGTTTGGCGGCGGATAATCCGTCCTCATGGAGTCGGTTTTTAGCTTGGGCCGAGTATTCCCATAACTCACTGAGTAATGCCTCCTGAGGTCTTTCCCCATTTTGAGGGCTCAGGTAGATTTCCAGCACTGTTTCCTGAGACTGAGAATGATTCGAGGTTCCTCGGTCAACCATTCATTAAATCGCTGTCGGTCGGTTTACGGACCAGGGGTCCGTTCTTCTTTGTTGTGCTCGAGGGCTCAAACAAAATCTGCCGCTGGTAGAAAGGCGTCGTTTAGCCTCATCTTATTGGAATTCGGTCAGAGTTTGGCTGTCTACCGAGACCCCACTCCCCTTGAAAGTAGAATCCGTAAACTGGCGCCCCGCTATATTAGCCCATTCAAGATAGTGCGGAAGATCAATCGGTCCACGGTCCAGTTAAAGCTCCCGAGATCTTTACGCATCCATCCATCATTCCATGTCTCGAATAAGCCAGTTAGCACTAAGCGTCCTGGCACCTGTAACACCCCGCCGCCACATGAATGGTTGAGGGGCCAGTTCTACCATCGTCGTATTCTTGCCCAGAGAAGCGTGTTGGTGGAAATCAGGGTCAGTTGCTCGTGGACCAGGAGGGATATGGTCCTGAGGCGTTGCTGGGTCCTTCTGGGATATTCTGGATCACGCTTATCTCTGAGTTCAGCGGGGGTTCCTGGGGACTTCTGGAGCTGTCCCTTGGTCTGTCATGGTTTTTGAGGCTGTGAGCTTTCTTTCTTTCTCTCGTCAGGTCTTCAGTTTTACCCTGTCAGTTCTTTCCCAGCTGGCATTAATTATGGGCGGCGCCCAGGACTCTGTTAAGCTCTAGCTCCGCCTACTTGCATAGCCGCTGGTGTCAGAACTATATTGGCCACGATGGCAGTGAGTCTCCTGAGTGGGAAGATAGTTTTGGAGGTATTAGCTTTCTGAAGAGGAGTAGTGCTATTTAGCAAGGGATTTTCTTCCTCTTTTCAGTCCGCTCACTTTGCTACATTCCCTCGGACGTAATCTAGGTCCGTTGGAAGCGCGAGTCTCTTTTCCTTTATTTGTTTGTCTCTCTCCCTTTATTCGTTCGGACTTCCTTTTATTCTGGCCGCTGCTTTTGGCGTCTCAACGCACCAGCCATCACAATTAATCTCCTCTCCCACCATGTGCCAAAACTTTGTATTTTCCGACAGGACCACAAGCAATGAGTAAGGCTACCTATCTCCTTTTTGGGCAATGGGGAGAGGTTAGCTGTCAATTTATTTGTTCTTGAGGGATATATAGACTCTATGCAAATTTTTAATTGAATGGCTTTGATTCTATTACAGATACTCAGCTTTCTCACATTCTCCCATACCTCATCCATTCATCATCCTTTAATCCTACATTCAGCTCTTTCTCCCATACTCCCTTTAAATGCAAAGTACCCGAAATACTGTACTCTTTGAGCAATTTGTAGAAAAAACGTATGGAATAGCCTGCATTTCGTGAAAAAAGATAATGTTCTATGCATGAAGTGGTTTGGGAAGAAAGAATTGTGGTATCTTTCTTTATAAAATCTCTTATTTGCAAATAGCGGAAAAAATCCTGTTTCTGAATATGATATCTCTCCGATAGCTGCCTGAAGGACATTAAAGTAGACCCATCCATCAAATCACATAACCTGGACAGCCCTTTACAAGCCCAGACCTGAAAACCATGGTCCTGTGTCCTGGCACAAATCAGGGTATCACATATATGGGGAGTGAACATAAATTGAATTGACTTTTACCCTCTAATCTTCTTACAATATGCCAAGCCTTAACAGTGCTAACTGTAATAGGATTCTGACACATGTTTATTAGAGATTTTGGCTTTCCTAATGAACCAACAGATTCTCAAAAATTGGCTTAGACATTGAAGGCTCAATGTCCATCCATAATGATGTAGGATCTCTCTCAACCCAGTCGGAAATGAAATGGAGATGTGAGCTTAGTTGGTATTTACGGATATCAGGGAGGTCAAGTCCCCCCTCAGATGACGAGAGGCATAGTGTTCCCTAACTTAATTCTGGGTTTCCTTTTGAATCCATATGAGGCTGAATAACTATTTTTTATAGTTTTATGGAAGATAACTTTGGGATCATCTGGATTGGATAAAGGAGCCTGGGCAGAATATTCACTTTCAATAGAGCCACACGGCCTAACCAGGAGATAGGAAGTACATTCCATCTCTCCAGATCCAGTCTGATGCGCTCAAGTAATGGGCCAAAATTAATTTTATACATTTTATGAAATTCTGGTGTTACATGTATTCCTAGATATACAAAGCCTGTTGGAGACCACCTGAAAGGGAAAGGACTGAGGGGTTTAGGCTGGATCTTTAAACTACCCAAGGGCATGGCCTCAGACTTATTAAAATTAATTTTATAACCTGAGAAGGCACTGAAAAGGCCGATAGTGTCAATAAGATTAGCAATAGAAATCTCAGGTTTGGTTACGAAATTTAAGATATCATCTGCGTACAGTGTTATCTTATGGTGTCTATAT
The DNA here is from genome assembly GCA_029692085.1 of Gymnothorax javanicus. Taxonomy (NCBI): domain Eukaryota; kingdom Metazoa; phylum Chordata; class Actinopteri; order Anguilliformes; family Muraenidae; genus Gymnothorax; species Gymnothorax javanicus. The sequence goes on along the minus strand of CM056200.1, from coordinate 19,790,078 downwards.
TTTGTCTCTAAGCCATATGTTTGGATTCGTCCTAATGGATTTCGCTAGTGGTTCTATTGCCAAGGCAAACGCTTAATGGCGAGAGCGGGCAGCCCTGTCTTGTGCCTCTCTTCACGCAAAAATTAGATGATCGGAGCCCATTTGTGAGTACAGCAGAAAGAGGGTTACAATAAAGTAATTTGACCCATGTGATAAACTTCTCTCCTAACCCAAATTTTTTTAGCATATAAAAAAGGTAAGGCCATTCGACACAGTCAAATGGCTTTTCGGCATCTAAGGAAAGGACCAGACCGTCTGTGGATTGTTGGTGAAACATTTGTATTGCATTTAATAATCTACGCATATTATTACTTGAGTTGCGCCCTTTAATAAAACCAGTTTGGTCTGCATTAATAAGCCCAGGAAGTAAGCCCTCCAGTCGTGTTGCCAGTAACTTTGAGAAGATCTTCAGGTCAACATTGAGTAAGGAGATAGGCCTGTAGGAGGCGCAATCCTCTGGGTTGTTTTCCTTTTTCAGGATGAATGAAATATTAGCCTCTCTCAGAGACCTAGGCAGAACTCCCCTTTCAAAGGAGTCATTTAGCATATTTAGCAGAGGGTTGACTAAGAGGTCCCGAAACTCTTTACAGAACTTGCTACTGAGCCCATCGGGGCCAGGTGCTTTTCCAGATTGCAATCCACTGATAGCATTCAGTACTTCTCGTTTAGATATAGGGGCATTAAGAATAAATTTTTGTTCCTCTGCTTATGAGGGAAATTCAAGTGAAGAAAAGAAGTTGTCCATTAAGTCCAAGGTATCCTGCAGTGAGTCTGAATCATATAGTTTTTCATAGAAACTTTTAAATGTATTGCTAATAACTATATTATAAAATGATTGCTCGCCATTATCGTCTATGATTGAGGAGATAATCCTGGAATCAGATTTTTTCTTTGTTAAATAAGCTATATATTTCCCTGTCTTATCACCATGTTCATAAAATTTTTGTTTACCAAATCTAATTTTATTTTCTGCCTGTTCTGTTAAAAGAGAATCTAAAGCTGAACGCAGAGCAGAAATTTCTCTAAGCTTACTTGAAGAGGGCTTATTAATATATTGGTTTTCAGCCACTTTAAGCTTAGATTCTAATATCCCCCTTTGTTCATTTTGTCTGCGTTTCTTGCTGGTCATATAGGATATGATCAGACCTCTGGAAAAGGCCTTGGTTGTTTCCCAGAGTAATGATGGGTCTTCTGTAGAGGCTGAGTTAATGGAGTAGAATGACTGAAATTCCTCCGTGAAGTAGGAAATAAATTTATGGTCTTTAATAATAAGAGGGCTAATCCTCCAGAATCTAGTTTGAGGCACTGGATTTTTTATGTTATATTGGAGAAAGACAGGAGCATGATCGGATATAACCATGTTACCTATAGCACAACTGGCAATTGACTGTAGCAAAACCTTGGGTAGAAGGAAGTAGTCTATTCGTTTGTGACAATTATGAACTTTTGAGAAAAATGTATATTCCTTTTCTGCGGGATGCAGAGTTCTCCATACATCTATATAGTCCAAATCTTCACAAAGGGCATTAATAAATTTCGACTGGTGAGACACGGATACCTTACCTATTGGAAACTTGTCAATGCATGGATTTAAATGGCAATTAAATTCTCCCCCAACGAATGTATTTCTAACATTGAGATCAGACAGCTCAGAGAATGCAGTGGCTAGAAACTCACTAGGATGACCGGGGGTAATACACGTTCATAATGGCAATTATTTCTCCATATAACTTTCCTTTAATTATTAAGTAACGCCCTCCTTTATCCTTTAAGCATTGTAAGATTTTAAATGGTATGTTTTTCTTGAACAAAATAGCAACTCCCCTGCTTCTTGATGTATATGCAGAAAAGAAAACTAAATCAAACCCGCCTTGCTGTAGTTTAAGATGTTCTGCCTCATCTAAGTGGGTCTCCTGTAGTAGAGCAATATGAACACCCTCTCTTTTAAGATAAGTCAGAACCTTTTGCCGTTTAACAGGAGTGTGAATACCATTGACATTCCAAGTACACAGTTTTAACATGGACAAGGTCATCTCAGATCACAAAAAAAGTAAATACCAGAGTTCACATTCCGTCTATACATTCTAACGTTGTTTAAGTGAAAGACAAGCCGAGTACAACAAACTAAACAAACACACAAAGAACAAAAACATTTAACATCACCAAGTGGCATATTATCAAACACTGTCCTCCTCTTTTCAAGAGATAGATCTAGTGAAGGAGTTCTCTAGCGACAGAGGAGGAAAAAAAAAAACAAGACTAGGTCACTACAATATAGAGCAGTGTGTCGCCAAAAATTGTAACCTGTGTCACAGTTCAGCAAGCTCAGCATACTCACGACCTGATGGAGCTCCGGTTGAGAGGGGAGAACAATCCTTACCAGTGAAAAATGAATGAAGGGAGAAAGAAAAAAAAACAAAAACGAAATAATAATCCATGCGGAGACAATTAGACTTCGCACTGAAACGGTGCCAGCCATTGCGGCAGCTGCACCTCGGTGTTTGGGCCCTGATAAAGTGGGCGACTCTGCTGTCCTGTTGTCATCCCTGATCGTTCACGGTCTGTCCAGAACTTCAGTAGGAGTCACTCCAAGAGAATCGATATAGTGGTCCGCAGCAGTCGGCTCCTGGAACGTCTGCGTTTCTCCATGGTACGTGACTTTCAGTGCAGCAGGGTAGACTTGCGTGTATGATGCTCCGATAGACCTCAGACGTTTCTTCACTGCATCGAATCTTTTACGTTTACGGAGAACAGCCGGTGAGAAGTCCTGGAAAATCATCTCTGTGGAGTTGTCATGTTTCAATGGCTGAGTTTTCCTCCCCATGTCCCCTGAAGCACTCATCACCCGTTGTTTGTCTTGTGTGGTTATAAATCCTTCCTTTTCCGATCGCCGGTCTCTGAAAGCCCAGTTTAGCGCTGGGGGCTAAGTGGTAATGCTCTCTCAGTTGATTCGGCCTGTTTAGTTCCAGTGTTCAGAATTGTGGGGAGCCAGGATTAAAAAAAACTCGTTGGATTATCACCTTTGGCCCCCTCTGGAAGTCCAACAATGCGTATATTCTTTCTCCTGCCCCTATTTTCCAGGTCATCGATGTGCTCAGTTAAGACACGCACCTGTTGCTCTAGTGCCCTCATCTTGCCGTCGACCGGCTCCACAGTGTCCTCCAGGGCTGAAATTCTCCCCTCCGCCTCTGTAATCTGATTCTCATGAGCATCCAGCTCCTCGCGATGACTTTGCAGTAGTTGTAACAAAGGACTTAGCTTCTCATCAATAGTTTTGGAGACATTGGCTGTGATTTCGGCAACTTTTTCTCTAAGTGCCGGCGCTAGCGAGCTAGCTCTTTCGACCGTATCAATATCGTTGTAGCTTATCAGCTAGATTCTCGGAACCTTTAATATTTTCTTATTTCTGGATGCCATGTCGTCCAGTTTGCCTCAGGAAGTAGGCACTAATACTCATTATAAATTGAGGAGTCGCAAGAGTTCGCTTAATCTGCAACACTAGGTCAGATTATGAACGAATTAGTGAAATGGCACACCAGCTCCACCTAAACACTGCTTTCCTTCAAGCCGCCATCTTGAGAACCCGTCTCACTGCCTCCTAATTCACCTCCTTTAGCATGGGGTACATAGAACTATCCTTTTCGTAAAGAAAGGAGATAAAGCTATCCCACAATTCTGCGCAGCAGCAAATATATAAAGCAGCGACCATTCATCCGGCCAATCCCATAAAGAAACGTATATGATGGGTATGGGATTCATGATTATCTTTCCTAGTGTAAGAACATTCGGATTCTCTAATTAGCACGGACGTCTTCTTAAGCCGTTAGGAATTCACTTTTACACCTTTCCTATACTTTATTACACTTTTCCACAAAGGTTATAGAAAAGTGGTCAGGGACTAGTGGATAGGACGTAATTTTTTGACTCTTTGGACACAGACCATGTCTTATGACAATGCATTTGATATGACAGTAAAAGAGCAGCAATGATACAGAAATTGCAGCCTAAGGGATTGAAAAATGTCTCTGTAAAGGGGCTTTTGGAATATGGACCAGTGGATGCAGTGAACAAGGAGTGCAGATCTAGCAAAAAGGATTGAATGATACTGAAGACACATTAAAGGGTTTTTCTTTTTTAATGCATTTTTTTTTTTTAATCGAGTGTAAATTAATACCATCCACATCAGTGCTCAACACTCCAGCACAATTAGCGATGGTAGAGTACCATTACCATGGTTTGTCAACCACCAATAAACCTGTAAGAAGAAGTCTGGCAGACATTTCTTGACTGCTTGGGTGCTTTTCATTATGCTAATGTGTCTCCTCACTCATCTCACTTGTGTCTCTTTGTCGCGTCTTAACTCCTCCCACTGAGGATCTGAGAGAGAGAGCGCAAGGAAACGCCACATGGAGGGAGGAGCCAAAGCTGTTAAATGTGAAATCCTAAAATCCATTAAGCAATATCTCATGTGAAGGTGCAGCATTTAAACATCACACCACTTGATAAAAGGCTTCCATGTAGGATACGCCTGTGTTTCACTGCTTTAAGCACCTTCAGAAGCCTCATCTCTCCTCGCTCCGCATCTCTTCAAAATGTGTTTGAGGGATTGGAAGGTCCTCACTGATGGCCGGAGAGATGTGTTCAGGTCACAGAAGGAGAGGGGACACGAGGAGACATAAGTTTCCATAAAGAAAAGCACCCCTTGTGAGCCCTGTGTCAGAGGTTCAGCTGTTCTCACCCAGAGATCAACAACTGAGTGGAAACCTCCTTAAAGAAATAACAACCACATTTCAGGTGACATTCAGACTGAGATTTCAAGATTTTTTTAAAAGATTCATTTTTGTCTTGACCTTTGAATTAGCTGTTTAACCCCTTTAACCCAAACGCCTCCGATCCGTTTTATAACGAAACTAGATATTCCAGTCTCCAAGCATGTTTTTTTCTGGACATTGCTTCAAAGATCTCAGTTCCTCAGCATTCAGCTTGCTTGCAGTGTATTTTTCTCTCAGTGATTGGCTTGTGATGCTGTCAGTAAGACTTTGCCAGTAGCCATTTGATTCTATTGGTTCTGATGTTTCCAACGAGCTCTAACCACCTTAATCGCACAAACCTAGCCTGAGCTAAAGCCTTGCATTCCCAGTGCGTCAAACTGAGTCCATGGGACATTCGCATGTACTTGAATAGCGATACTAAGCAGCAGCTGGTTTGTTTGTGGTATTTTCCGTATAATTATCCGCTAAATATTCAACAGTCATTTTAAAAGTCGTTTTCTGGCAGAATCTTTGTGCAATTCTCGTGAATACTGAGAGTACAACAATACAGTATGTGCTTTCTTGACTCATTCTTTATATTGGGAATTTGACGCTGTACTGACAGACAGTTGCAATAGCCTTGTGGTTAGAATAAAGCACTGCAACCTAGACTGCCTAGGTTCAAATTCTGAAATTGGCTTGTTTGTATGAAGACAATAGTAGCATTTTTCTTGTATAAATAAATGCTGGGGTTTTGGTTCTTTTTACTTTTTTTGCCATTTTTTTACATTACCTTTGTATTTAAGATTTTATTTATTTGCTTTTTTTAATATATCTGATCCAGTGGAGTCAAAAATTCTAAAAATTAAAAAGTGGTTGTATTTGGATGGAATGTATGCCTGTAGTGACATATAAGTGAAATTAAATGAGTTTTACAGTTTGCTATCTGAGAGATATGAAACGGCACACAGTGTCAGCTTGGAGAGGCCACCTAGGCATTCCCGAACTAAAACCTCTCTAATTTTGCTCTAATTCACTTGGTTAGAATAAACTTTGGTGCAGATAATAGTGAGATTCTGTGGTGTAATTTTTAGGGGTTTCAGACTGCAACTGAATAATTTTACGACAGATAAAAGTACAACTTTGGTTGGTTCAAAAAAGATGTTTCATTTATACAGTGTTCCATCTTCATTTACTCTGACTCAGTGACATATACACTGATTTTTGCACCATGACAAAAATCCCCAAGATGTTACCTTTATTATGATACCAAGATTATTCAAATTGACCAATTCGTTGCAGAGATGTTGTCACAGTCGCTCTGTTGCTGCTGTCTCTCCCTCTGCCTGGCCACACCCCTTCCACTGCAACTGCTCTCAGCTGAGCCTGAACAATCAGATACAGTAAATGTATTTCTGCAGATAATATTAGGTACATTGGTGACAGTTTGACTTCCATTTAAATGTTTGGCAATTAGGAAGTTGGAATTAACAAGTAATTTTCTTTACTTTCACTGCATAGACTTCACTAAAGCCTGGCACCTGTTCCAGGAGATCTATTGTCCTGTATGTTTTCATGCCGGTTGTCAGAGAGGAGAACACAATCAAAGGTGTGAGATCTCACACTGTGATGGCTGGTGATTCGAGGCCAAACGCGCAGCGGCCAGAACAAAAGGATGGCATGCAGATGAGAGAGAGCGAACAAATAAAATAAGAGAGCGAGACTCGCGCTTCCAACGGACCTAGATGTCGTCCGAAGCAAGGAAGCAATGCGAGCTCCACAGGAATAATAGAAAGGGAAAAAACAGAAAGAATCCCTTGCTATTAGAACTTTTCCTCAAATATGCAGCTAAACCTCAAACAACTCTCTTACTAGAGACCTTACCGGCTGAAGTGCAAACATAACACTGACACTCTAGCAAGGGAAGTGAGGCGGAACTAGGGCTTAAATAGAATCCGGGCGATGCCCCCAATTAATGCCAGCTGGCCAAAGAATCCGATTGAGAGCAAAACGATATTGTCCCGGACGAGAGCAAGAAAAGAAAGCTCTAAAAGCCTCCAAACCATGACAGGACCACCCCCCCTCTAAGTGACAGCTCCAGAAGTCCCCAAGGAACCCCGTGCGCAGAACTCAGAAATTAGCGTAGGATCCAGAATATCCCGCGAAGGGACCCAGCAGCGCTCCTCGGGGCCATATCCCTCCCAGTCCACGAGGAGCTGGACCCCACGACCAACACGCCTCTCGGCTAGAACGCGGCGCACGGTGTAAACCAACCCCCCCTCAACCATTCGCGGTGGCGGCGGGGGTGTGTTGGCAGGTGCCAGGACGCTAGTGCTAACTGGCTTAATCCGAGAGACATGGAATGATGGATGGATGCGTAAAGATCTCGGGAGCTTTAACTGGACCGTGACTGGATTGATCTTCCGCACTATCTTGAACAGGCTTATATAGCGGGGCGCCAGTTTCCGGGATTCTACCTTCAAGGGGAGGTCCCGGGTAGACAGCCAAACTCTCTGACCGACCCGATAAGATGGGGCCAAACGGCGCCTTCTATCAGAGGTGGATTTTTGTTTGAGCCCCGGCGCAACAGAAAAGAACGGACTCTGGTCCAAACCAACCGACAGCGATTTAATGAAATGGTTGACCGAAGGAACCTCGGAATCATTCTCAGTCTCAGGAAACAGTGGGGATTAGTAACCCACCTGAGCCTCAAACGGGGAAAGACCTGTGGAGGAATTACTCAGTGAGTTATGGGAATACTCGGCCCATGCTAAAAATCGACTCCATGAGGAGGGATTATCCGCCGCCAAACATCGAAGAGTGTTTTTCTAAAGACTGATTGGTATGTTCAGTCTGCTCGTTAGTCTCTGGGTGATAGCCAGAGGAGAGACTCATGGTGGCCCACAACTGCTTGCAAAATGCCCGCCAGAATCTGGCCGTAAACTGAGGCCCTCGGTCAGAAGCGAACATCTTGTGGAAGCCCATGCAGCCGGAACACATGGTTAACCACAAGAAGGGCCGTCTCCCGTGCTGAAGGCAGCTTGGGCAGCGCGACAAAATGAGCAGCCTTAGAAAAACGGTGAACCACAACCAGGATGACCGTGTTGCCGTCAGATACAGGCAGTCCCGTTCACGAAGTCCAATGCAATATCGTTCAAGGCGCCTGGGAGCGGGCAAAAGGTCGCAGCAGACCAGAGGGAGGGAGGAGAGAAGTCTTGTTCCTGGAGCATGTACCACAAGAAGCAACAAATTCCCGAATGTCTCTCATCATACCAAGCCACCAAAAACGTCGGGCCAGGAACTGCTTGGTCAGATAGACCCCCGGGTGCCCAACCAAGTGGGAAGAATGTCCCCACTGGAGGACCTGTGGCCTAACTGTAGGCGGAACAAACAAACAGCCAGGAGGCTCCCCCCCAGGACCAGGGTCAGTCTTTAAAGCCTCCTGAACCACTGCGTCAATCTCCCACTGAATGGGTGCAACAACCTAAGCAGCCGGGATAACTGGCTCCGGGGTAGGATCGTGGTCAGAGCGGACGTAAATCCGTGACAGGGCGTCAGGCTTAATGTTTTTAGAGCCGGGCGATAGGTCAGTGTAAAATCAAAGCGGTTAAAGAATAATGACCACCGTGCCTGCCGGGAATTATGTTGCTTAGTTTGCTGAATATACTGGAGGTTTTTATGGTCGGTCCACACCACAAAAGGGTGTTCAGCTCCCTCTAACCAGTGGCGCCACTCCTCAAGTGCCAGCTTGACCGCCAATAACTCCCGGACACCAATGCTGTAATTGCGTTCTTGGCGGACAAAGACCGGGAGAAGTATGCGCATGGGTGTAGCTTATTCCAACGAGGGCGCTGGGACAAAATAGCACCCACGCCTATCTCCGAAGCATCTACCTCCACAACAAATGGGAGGGAGGGATCGGGCAAAACCAGAATGGGCTCTGAGCGAAAACGTTTCTTTAATTCCTGAAAGGCAGCATCAGCTGCTGGAGACCAAAAAAACGCTGAGGAGGTATTCTTCTTGGTAAGCGCAATAATGGGGTCAGCAACCGCGCTAAAATTACGGATAAACCTCCTATAAAAATTAGCAAAGCCCAGGAAGCGTTGAACCTCCTTAACACTCTGAGGCGCAGGCCAATTCCTGACTGCAGCCACCTTATCTGGGTCCATACGAACCGACCCCTTAGAAACAAAAGCCCAGGAACGAGACAGTTTGGGCATGAAAAACACATTTCCCAGCTTTAACAAAAAGCTTGGCATTAAGGAGGGCCTCAAGTACCGTCTGACGTGTTGTTTATGCTCGAGAGTGTTGAAGAAAAAAATCAAAAAATGTCGTCGAGATAAACGAAGACGAATTTCTCCAACATCTCTCGGAGGACGTCATTAACGAGTGCCTGAAACACCAAGGGGGCATTAACCAATCCGAACGGTAAGACCAAATATTCGTAGTGCCCGTCATGAGTGTTAAAAGCCGTCTTCCATTCGTCCCCCTCCCGAATGCGAACCAAGTTATAAGCATTACGAAGATCTAGCTCGTAAAAAATGACGCCTCCTGCAGACGTTCAAACGCGGAATTCATTAACGGAAGGGGGTACCGGTTTTTAATGGTGATCTTATTCAAACCCCAATAATCAATACAGGGTCTCAGACCACCATCCTTCTTTCCCACAAAAAATCCGCTCCGGCAAAGAGGCGTGGATGGCGAATAAAACCATTAGCAAGAGCTTCCTGAATATATTCTCGCATGGCCTTACGCTCAGGTCCTGACAGTGAGTATAGCGAACCCCTAGGAGGAGTTGTACCAGGGTAGAGATTGATCTCGCAGTCGTACAGACGATGGGGAGGTAACGTTGATGCTCGTTGTTTACTAAACACTTCGGCGAGATTAGCATAGTCATTGGGAACATTAGAAGGTAAGCTAAAGTTCAGGGTGGCCCCAAATTCCTCACCCTGCTCCGAATCTAATGTCTCCGTGTCACATTCAGAATCGCTAAAATCCTCTGAAAGGTAATCGTCCTCTGGCTGTCGCCAATCAAATTGAGGATCCCATTCCAACCCCTCCTCTGCCCCTTTTTCTAGTCTAGGAGGGTACGGTGAGATAGCCTCCTCACACTCGCTCCAGGCATCAGCCTGCCCCATTGCTTGATGTCTGGGAAAACACGTTTCATTATCTCTGCAATGAGAGTTGCAATTGGTGCCCCAGTGGATGATAGGATTGTTCTGTTCCCCCAACTGATGCAAGGTCTATGTTCCCGTAACCAAGAATGCCCTAAAACAATGGGGAAAGCAGGGGAACTGATAATAAAAAACCGAACCTCCTCAGAGTGGCCACCAAAGGAAATGAACATATTTAGCGGCTCAAAAACTTCGGTTATAACTCCCGTTCCAAGCGGGCGACCGTCCAAAGTTCTGACAGAGCGTGCCTGTGAAAGAGTAACGGTGGGAACAGAGTGCTTCCTAGCCCACTCAATATCCATGAAACAATTTACTGCGCCCGAATCCACGAACGCTTCAATGGTAACTCTCTTGCACCCCACAGTCAGTTCAACAGGGATTAGTGTTCAGAAGGGAAATTGGGTCTGCCCCTCTAGCGCCCCCCAAATCGCTATAGGGGTTTTCCGTTTTCCCCGAAGCTTCGGACAACGTGGACGGGTATGACCCGACTTATTACAATTAAAGCAGATTATTCTTCTGCGAGTAGGTTTTTCAGTCCGACTGTCAAACAACTATCAACTTGCATGGGCTCAACTGGAGTAGAATTTTCAGTGGGTGGAATAGGAGCCACACACTCGCCACTAGCAACTTTAGCCCCATTGTCAGCAAACGGCAATCTGTTTAGCTTCTCCTGTTGCGTTTGCGTATGCGGTTGTCAATTCGTACAGCAGTACGAACTAAAAAGTCTAAAGTCGAACAGGGTTCCAATGTAGCCAACGCGTCCTTTATCTCCTCATTAAAAGCATGACTGAACACAGTCATAAGAGGAGCCTCCGGCCAGCCTGTCTCTGTAGCCAGAGAGCGAAATGCGATAGAGAACTCAGCTGCACTTTCTTTGCCCTGTTTAAGGTGCATCAAAGCGCGATAGCCGCGTCCTGACCACAAACATCTTGATCAAATACTGACACCATCTCCCTAACAAGAGCCTCCACAGAATTTTCGACCGGTGAATTAGATCTGATTAGTGGGCCGACCCAAGTGAGTGCTGTGCCAGCCAACAGGGATAATATAAATGCCACCCGAGAATCCTCATTAACAAATTGTGATGGCTGAGCCTTAAAAAATATTTCACATTGGGCGATGAAATCCTTACATTTTCCGGCCTCGCCAATATATCTTTGGGGCAATTGCAACTTAGGTTCTCGGGGAAGGTGTATGGGTGATGCTTGTGCAACATTTTGTGAAACTTGTGTAGACAGAGACCTGACACTCTCCGTCAAGCATAACAGAGCGCTCTCCTGATTCTGAAGCGAATTCCCTTGAAGGCGGAGTCTCTCCGCCAACTCACACTGCTGATTACCCAAACCTGAAAGGCCTTTAGCGAAACCAGCCAGCATATCTTGCTGGCTGGCAACAGCCCTTTTAATCTCGGCCACCGCTGATGTCTCCATGTTTGGCTAGAGTGTACTGTGATGGCTGGTGAGTCGAGACGCCAAACGCAGCAGCCAGAACAAAAGGAGGGCACACAGATGAGAGAGAGACGAACAAATAAAATAAGAGAGCGAGACTCGCGCTTCCAAAGGACCTAGATGTCGTCCGAAGCAAGGAAGCAATGCGAGCTTGACAGGAATAATAGAAAGGGAAAAAACAGAAAGAATCCCCGGTATCTAGAACTTTTCCTCAAATATGCAGCTAAACCTCAAACAACTCTCTTACTAGAGACCTTGCTGGCTGAAGTGCAAACATAACACTGACACTCTAGCGAGGGAAGTGAGGCGGAACTAGGGCTTAAATAGAATCTGGGCGATGCCCCCAATTAATGCCAGCTGGCCAAAGAATCCGATTGAGAGCAAAACGATATCGTCCCGGACGAGAGCAAGAAAAGAAAGCTCTAAAAGGCTCCAAACAATGACACACACAGCTGCTGATGAGTAGAGTCAGGTGTATTGGGGTTGAGTTGATAACTTACAGGATAGTAAATACCCTTGATCTAAAGCTAACCCCCTGTTTGCATCGGCGTAGCACATATTTCCTGTTGGCTTGTTAACCTCTCAGTTGTGAATTTAAAGGAAAGGGGAGAATCACAGTTAAGGTCCATGTGTACTATACCTGTGAAAAAGCATTACTAACACAGCAACTAACATAGTTCGTCCATTGACTGTCGGCGGTTCCAACTATGTATGTTAGCATCTGTGCTATCGGGAAACGCACTCCCGGGCTTCCCGTGCATGTTGGTGTAAAATTGGGAAAGGGGGCCTGGATGACCGCAGACACTGATGAGTGGGGGAGCCCAGAGGCTGGGAGTGGCAAATGGCTGATAGCTCGGGAACTGGGCCTCAAGGAACTCCGGAGCCATGCAAGATAACAATGAAACTGTTCAGACTTCCTCCGTTATGAGTGGGCCCAGGAAGTTTGCTCAGCCTGCGAGTAGAAGGTGTTTATGGTCTTTCTGTGTTCCTGGTGTAACTCTGTATGGCAGGGGTAGTTGCAAGGCCTCTGACTGACACAATGCCCCTGTGGAAGTAATTTTATGGCCCTCAGTCTTTTATAAAACTGGACCTTAACTTATCGAGTTAAAATAATCTAAACCTTTGGAAACTTCACAATATGCTCATATGTTCAATATACTGCTATGAAATTACTTCTGTACTTTTAACCCAACTTACCTGGATAATAATTCAGCTGAGCTTTTTTCATGACAACTGCTTCATTGATAAAATTTTTTTTCTGACTTGTTTGGTATGTATGTTTTTGTTTTCATTCGAGGAGTTGAATGCAATATATTTCATATCAAATGGAATTATAATTCATTCACTTTCAGAAACTCCCTAAAATTGGTTAAGGTAGAATTTTCTCTCAGGTAATAGTACCATTTACTAAATCACTTTACAGCCTCCGGATGGGGAAAGTTTCGGTTTTGGCCCCCTTCTTGGCAATTTATGGCCATGCACCTGCATGAACGGATGGAGTGAGTTTAAAGGAGAGAGAAACAATCCATTCGGGGGACATCTTATTCGATCTTACCCCCGCGAATGTTAGTGCTTGTGTAGTGCATATTCACCTGAAAGACTGCATTCTGTCTTTCCCGCCTGTGCTCTGTATGTGAGTAGCCATGTATGACGTTTGTCTCTGTCTAAATTTGTGGTAACGTGTATTTGGTTTCTTGATTTAAGTTCTTGCCTCCCTGGTGAATAAATTATTGTTATTCCTTTAAACTTGCATGCCTCTGTGACTCTAATCCTTTTACATTCTTTTCAGCCACTTTAGGGGTTTAATCTCAACCAAGAGACCGACTGGTCAGTGGCTTTGGGATGGGAATTGGTTTTATTAAGTTGGAGAGACAATCAATTCTATTCATATAAAGTGTCCATGTAGCGCCGGTTCTGGGAATTCAGCCATAAGGGAGCCCATGGACGAAAAGTCGGTTTCCGTTAAATTCCCTTTAGGAACCTTCTGGGTGTTTGCATAGACCTGGGTTTGTAGTCACTGAGCCAAAAGATTCCTTTGCTGCGGTGGTTCCTCCCATCCCTTGGTATTACCAACGAACCTAAGATTCGGCAATAATGTTAAAACCCGGGAGGAATATCTTGAGTAACGGAGGTTTTTACTTAAGGGTCCGAGTTGCACTCACCCCGAGATCCACGCATGTTTGCACTAAATTCTAAAATTTAATTCTAATTGGAGTCAGATATTGAACAAGAGTATATCTAATTTCTTATGTTCTCAGATCAATTGTAACCGTTGTGCCTTTGTGCATTGTTCTATGAACAGAAAAAACTGATTCATTTTTATTATGATTTGCACCAACCAAAAAGTTCACGCACCAGCCAAAAGTTCACGCTTTGCCTTTGCCTTTGGCAATTTCCGTCGTTGGTATTGTGAGGTTTAACATTGGACGCGGGTCAGGAGTAATGACTGATGGAAGAGTGTCCTTTTTCCGATAGTGAGTGGAGGAAAACTTTCTGCAAGACGCACAAGTCATTTGATAAATCACGCGGATTAATGGTAGAAGTTAAGAGACCCCAAGGCGTGACTGTTTAAGCACCAATACCCTTGAAGACTAGGATTGTGACTGTTCAGTGCAAACTTGCTAGTTAATGCAACTATACTCAGTCAAAAAAGAAACTTCACACTCGTTTGGAGGTCGATAAGTTGAACATACAAGGAAAGTGGTTTTAAATAATGATTTAATTCCATTCTGTACCCATTAAGGACAGTGTACCATAAAAATCATGTTCATAATGTAACCAGTTCCACCGGAAATGCTACGGAAATGTCAGAGTAAAAATGGTAAGTTACAACTTGATGAAAGCATGTCAATAGCGCGTATGCCCTCCATGAGCGTTCACAACTGCGACGCAACGTCTCCTCATGGATTGAATGATGCGTCTGAACACAGCTTGGGGGATGCGTCGCCATAATTGAACCAACATGGCAAATTCCTGCAAAACATGGCAAATTCCTGCAAATTCTGTGGAGGGTTCCTTACTTGACGGAGTCTTCTGCCCAACACATCCCATACATGTTCTATGGGATTAAGGTCGGGAGACCTTGAGGGCCACTCCATGACATTGATGCCAGCATTCCTAAGAAAATTCCGCGTTAAATTGGCCGTATGAGGTCTGGCATTATCGTGTTGGAATGTCAGACCTGGGCCATGAGCTGCCATGAATGGCAAAAGCTCTGGAATGAGCACTTGATCTCTGTATCCTGCAGCAGTTAGGTTCCTTAAACGACCATCAGTCGGGGAGCGGGCAAGACCATTAAAGGCACCCCAAACCATAAACACTACCCCCCAAAGCGGTCCACTTCCTGCACACAACACTGGGCGTTGCGTTCACCGCGTCTCCTCCAAACTCTAACTCTCCCATCAGCGAAGTGCAAAGTCAATCTGGATTCGTCACTAAAAACGACCCTATTCCAATCATGCTGAGTCCATCTCAGATGTCGTTGTGCCCAGAGAAGCCGTTGACGCCGGTGTAACTGGGTTAAAATTGGTCCATGATATGGCCGGCGTGCATGGAGGCGAGCAGTGCGCAGGCGATTACGTATGGTTTGGGCAGTCACACGACCTCTAAACAATTCATTCCTAGTGGGCGTTGCAGTGAGAAATCGATTACGCAAATGGCGAAGGCGATTTGTCGGTCTTCTGCTTGTGTCGTCACCGTGGTCTACCCGAACGAGGTCGGTCTGCTGTGGTGCCAGTTTGTTGGAGACGTGTCCGAAGATCATGGATAGTCCGTCGACTGCATCCCATAACCCTGGCAACGTCAGTGACCGACGTTCCCGTATTCAGCATGCCAATGGCACGTTCACGGACAGTCGTGGCTTTGCAAATCAACGGATAATTGACTGTAAGAACTTGTTTTTCCGAGATATCACTCTACCATGCTAACGTGGGCTCAATTGCACGTGTCTCATAAGGTCACGTGACTAGGAACACGAGGAAACATGCTTTTACCTTGATGTATGCTCGCACGTGCTGCATGCTTGTGCACGTCGGAGTTGCTGTGTGTCATGATGTCTTTGACAACGCATTTACCCCTAATAATAATAATAATATCTCTTGTATTAAGTTTCAAGAAATATTTAGAAATTTATGAGTGTGAAGTTTCTTTTTTGACTGAGTATCAACCGCGTTATCTGGGTGTGTTAGTCGGACTATGAGAAATTTGATTTGACGCGATTCCAGTCGGACTAACATGATGCTTACTTCGTTTACATGCATTTTAACACAACAATTCTATTTTCTTTAACGTCATGGAAACGCACTGTACAGTAATCACACTCTACAATGAGGGGACAGGTCAGAATCAGAATCACCTTTATTGTCATTGCGCTGTAAAACAGCACAATGAGATTTGCTTGTGCAGCCTCAAAAACAATGTACTCCTTGTGCCTCCTGACGTCAACTATGATTTCTTTGGTTTTCTTGACATGCAGGGTCAGATTGTTTCCTGTGCACTACTCTAGCAGTCTGTCAACTTCATCTCTGTAGGCTGTCTCATTGCCATAGGTGATCTATGCTACCACAGTTGTTTCATCCCAAAAATGTTATGATTGTATTTGAGGGGTGGGTGGAGATGCAGTTATATATGTAGATGAAGTACAGCAACAGGCTCAGCACGCGGTCTTGTGGTGCACCGGTGCTGAGAGACAGACTGGAGGATCGGTGTGGGCCCAGTCTGACTGACTGTGGGCGGTCAGATAGAAAGTCCTTAACCCATGCACATAGAGTGTTGCTGAGGCCCAGGTTGAGGAGTTTAGTGACCAGCCTGCGGGGTACAATAGTGTTGAACGCCGAGCTGTAGTCTATAAAAAGCATTCTCACACTTGTCCCTTTCTTGTCGAGATTCGTTAGAGCTGTGTGGATGGCTATGATGATCGCATCCTCTGTGGACCTGTTTGCCCTGTAGGCGTACTGATGCTGATCCAGGTTGGGGGGAAGGACAGATTTTATGTGCTTCATTACCTGCCTCTCGAAGCACTTAGCAAAGATGGGGGTAAGCGCCACAGGTCTATAGTCGTTCAGGGTGCTGATGTTGCTTTGCTTGAGCACTGGGACGATGGTGGATTTTTTGAAGCAGGTCGGTACGGTGGCTTTGGACATAGACCTGTTAAAGATGTCCGCGAAGACATCTGCAAACTGGTGGGCGCAGTCTTTGACCACCCTCCCTGGAATCTCGTCTGGCCCCTCTGCCTTCCTGGCGTTCACAGACTTAAAGACGTGTCTCACTTCCACTGCCAAAACAGTGAGTGAGTAGTCTGTGTCAGCAGGGGGGTGGGGAATAGCTCTGTTATCCATCACTGATGTTTCAAAGCGGGCGTAACAATTGTTGAGCTCCTCCGCCAGGGAGACACTGATGTTTGTGGGTCGTTCACGGCTGCCTCTGTGGTTTGTGATCTGCTGGATGCCTTGCCACACGCTTGTCGGATCTTTATTGGTAAAGTGATCTTCGATCTTTGCCTTCCATGCAGCTTTTGCCTGCCTAATGCCTTTTTTCAGATTGTGCCTAGCTGTGCTGTACAATGCTGTGTCACCTGATTTAAAAGCGCTGTCATGCTCCCTCAGTAGGGCCTGGACCTCCATGGTCATCCAGGGTTTCCTGTTAGGGAAAGTCCGGATGCGTGTATTGATGGCGATGTTTTCAGCACAGGTTCTAATGTAGCAAAGCACAGTATAGGCATAGTCATTTATGTCATCATTAAAGAAAAGAGTCCAGTTAGTCCATTCAAAACAGTCCTGTAGCTGTTGAGTTGCGTCCACAGGACACCTCTTAACAGTTCTGATGGTAGGTTTCTGCCTTTTAACAATAGGGCGATATGCTGGAATCAGGAGTAGTGACAGGTGATCAGACTGGCCTAGATGTGTGAGGGCAGAGGCTCTGTATCCCTTTATGATGTTAGAGTAAGCACAGTCCAGTGTATTACTCCCTCTAGACACACATTTAACATGCTGGTCAAATCTGGGTTACACAGTCTTAGGTTAGCATGATTGAAATCGCCAGCCAGGATGAAAACGCCCTCCGGGTAAGCACTCTGCTGTTAGCACATAGCTGAGCGCTAATTTAGCTTTAGCATCCGGTGGGATATAGACCACCATCAGCACAACAACAGAGTATTCCCGTGGTAGATAGAAAGGTCTACATTTAACTGCTAAGAGCTCCAAGTCAAGTGATCAATGTTTATCAATGACATAAGAATTTGTACACCAGTTCTTGTTAACATATGTACAAAGTCCGCCTCATGCTATTGCCAGAGTCCTCTGTTCTGTCGCTCCGGTGGAGTGAGCGGCCTGCTAGCTCAACCACTGCGTCTGGTATCCTTGGATTTAACTAACTTTCTGTGATAATCATCACAGAGCTGTCTCATATGGTTGACCAGGTTGATAGATCCAGGCTTAGTTCGTCCATTTTATTTCCAAGTGACTGGGCACTTGCGACGAAAAGGCTAGGTAGAGGCGGTCTATTCGGATCCCTCTTTAGCCTAGCCAAGTAGCCAGACCGGCAGCCTCTCTTCCGTGCGTGTTCTCGCCACCATCTCCGGGGCTTGTCGCTCGATGTAGTGATCCAGGGAGACTTCGGTGCTCTGGCAATTCCCTACGGTATTCCATGCACGTGTGGGAAGGCATTCGTGATAGGGACCCGATATGTTCTCCCGATATTCTGTAAATCTTCTGTGTTAAATTCCCTCCGGTGTTCCATGCAAGTGTGGGGAGGCACTCGTGATAGGGACCCGATATGTTCTCCCGATATGCAGTAAATCTTCTGTGTTAAATTCCCTCCGGTGTTCCATGCGAGTGTGGGGAGGCACTCGTGATAGGGACCCGATATGTTGTCCCGATATGCAGTAAATCTTCTGTGTTAAATACCCTCCGGTGTTCCATGCGAGTGTGGGAAGGCACTCGTGATAGGGACCCGATATGTTCTCCCGATAAGCAGTAAATCTTCTGTGTTAAATTCCCTCCTGTGTTTCCATAGGGCGATAGTGTGGGGAGGCACTGGGAAGGCGTGATAGGGACCCGATATGTTCTCCCGATATGCAGTAAATCTTCTGTGTTAAATTCCCTGTGGTGTTCCATGCGAGTGTGGGGAGGCACTCGTGATAGGGACCCGATATGTTCTCCCGATATGCAGTAAATCTTCTGTGTTGTTTGATGTTCCCAAACTGAGCTCAACCACAAGAAAAAGTCCAAATAACAACCACACAAAGCATTGTTTTTGGGAGTTCTGAGCCGCAGCGGCTATGCACGCCGCCATCTTAAAAGGTGGGTCTCTAGAAGAAGTCATTTGCTTTAGTAATGCTGAACTAATGAATGACTTGATGATGTAAGGCATTCATTATTGCTGGATGTATCATGAATTCATGTTCCTGAACATTTAATTGTCAAGTCTTTGTGACTTTGTGCGATTTATTCACACGTAAAGAGAAACAAAACCCCCAAACCACTTTTTAAAAGCCTATAAGGAATGTTTTTCAATATTTTGACGTAATGCTGATGGAGTCAGGTCCAAGGCTTTACATTTTTGCCCTCCACTGTTTGAAATGCTGCTATTGCAATTGAATTTTTCTATTGGCTGATCTGGTGGCAAGTGAGGTATATGGTAGCCTGACTCCGCCAGCCTACGTACTTCCGCTCAATTTCATTTCGCTTCATCACTCCGTCTGATCACAGAGAGCTCTGCCTAGCTCAGCTCGGCAGCGAAGACCCGGCTGCCCTTGACCAATCAACGAACAGAAGGCGTGGCCGAGAGCCATGATGTAGCCGCTGCACCGAGTTTGTAATTGTAGTCTCCAAAATCAATAATGGCGATGGACATAAATACATGGGAGGCCATTTGCTCTGTCGTGGAGAAAATCCCTGGTATCAGCGACTTAAAGCCACAACAAGATGAATGTTTGGTTAGTTTTTTTGAATGGAAATGATGTTGTAGCCCTTCTCCCTACAGGTTTCAGGAAAAGTTGTCGTGTCTACTTAACATCCATCATGAAACATATGAAATAGGCACCTTGTTCTTCATCTCTGTGAGACAGCCAAACCACCTCAGCTAGCTTATAGCTTCTAGTGTTACATTGCCCGCAAATTTCACACTATTTAAGTTAGCAGCAAACTTTTTAAAAGCCGTGTTTTTGTTCATGTAACAAGACCTATTCGCTGTCTCAGTGTTATGTTGTCATTATCCAAACACTTAGAGCCAAACTACAGTACCAGTGAGGATAAAGGTCCCGCTAAAGTTAACGAGAAGTTAGCTTTGGCGTTTTTAAATCCACCTTTCTCTGATTGGCCTGGCGGCTGGCGGAGGATTACAACAGGTGTCGGTGTAATCCCAGCAGGCAGAACTTGGGGGGACTGTCGATAGGGGGGAGCGGTTTTTAGGAATGACTGGTGTGTACCAGATGTTATTGCAGGCCTTGAATTTTGGCAAGAATAAACTATCGCAACTGTTTCGGATAGGACTTTTTAATCTGTATATTTTTCTTTGCTACATTTCTATGTTGGAGACTTAAAAATAATTTATTGCATCTTTCACCCTTCTCCATCCATTTCGCTTTATTCCAATAATGCATTATTGTTGACCTATCATAAATTAGTTGTTCAAATTCTTTTTGTTTTTGGTCCAGTTTGTCAGCCACATCCAGAGTTGCTTCTGAGCTGTCAAGTAGTGATGCAAGCATCTCAATTTCTTTTTTGATTTTTTGTTCATTTAATCTTAATTGTTTATTTCTTTGTGAGGCAAATTGAATCGAGTGGCCTCGAAAGACACATTTAAAATTATCCCATACAATAAGAGGGTCTGCTGATCCTATATTATGTGCAAAAAAATCTGTAATAAATTCTTTTGTACTTTCTACAAATGCCTGATCCTCTAGTAACTTTGATTAAATTTCCAGTATCCCTGTCCTCGTGGATATTCAGTTAGTTCTAAATGAAGTGAAATAAGTTGATGAACAGATTTTAGTTTGTCTTCAATTACAGCCTTTTTTTTTTGGATAACAAAGAAAAGGAAATAAGGATCTGGATTCTTAGATGAATCAACTACAGAAGACCACACATTATTCCATGGAATACCATTATCCCCATTTGATAAAGCCAGATCTCTGGACCACGTATTCTGAATATTCAGAGGCTTGTAAGAAGATTTAGAAAGCAGCAAAAACAATTCAGAGACCAGGCTCTTTGTGTCACCATGCTTGTCTGAAAGACTTCGTAAGATGTGAGATGGGAGTTATGTATTCCATTGTACACCATATGCCTTCACGGAAGACCTTAACCGAAGATATAAAAAGAAATTTTATTTTATTTTACATTTGACAGCACTCCCTTTACATATCCCTATAGTAAATAATTTTAAATACTTAGGCATTGAAATTTACTCATCATTAGCCAAAATTACTTCCAAAAAGTTTAAAGGCATCTATAACCGCATAGAGACTGACCTAAACAGATGGTTACATCAACCTCATTCTGTCATGGTCTGTGAGGTGTGCGTGTGGTTTGGACTTTTCTTTGCCGCTCTCGTCCCGGGACGATATCGAATTCCTTGGCCATCGGATTCTTTACCCAGCTGGCTGATTGAGCTGGGGTGGCGCCTTCCCGGACTCTATATAAACAGGAAGTCTGGCACGCCCCCTTCGCTAGAGTGTCTGTATTTAGCTTCGCACTATAGCTGAAGATTTCTGGAGTCAGGTTTTGTATGACTTCTATCTTCTGATTATTGGAGTTTCTGCTCCCTTTTTTCTATCTCGCTTTGCTTCCGTGTTTCGGACTATAATACGTCCTTTGGAACTGTGAGTACTTTCGTTTGGTCTGTATTATTCTCTGTGTTTGTACTGTGTCCGTGCTGCTCACTTTCTCTCTGGTCGTTGCGCTTGGCCTCCTAATTCTACCGGCCATTACAGAACACTCTAGCCAAGGGGGTATGTCAGACTTCTTGCTTATCCGGGAAGGCACTGCCCCAGCTGAAATCAGCAAGCTGGGTAAAGAATCCGATGGCCAAGGAATTTGATATCGTCCCGGGACGAGAGCCGCAAAGAAAAGTCCAAACCACACACACACCTCACAGACTATGACAGGAAGCTAACAACAGACACTCTAGCGAAGGGGGCGTGTTGGACTTCCTGCTTTTATAGAGTCCAGGAAGGCGCCGCCCCAGCTCAATCAGCCAGCTGGGTAAAGAATTCGATGGCCAAGGAATTCAATATCGTCCCAGGACGAGAGCCGCAAAGAAAAGTCCAAACCACACGCACACCTCACAGACCATGACAGGGGCAAACAGAGTGAACCAACCAGTCATTGGAGAATACTCTTCGATGTTTAGCGGCTGACAACCCATCTTCGTGGAGTCGATTTTTAGCACGGGCCGAATATTCCCACAATTCTCGAGGTAACTCCTCCACAGGCCTTTCCCCGTTTGAGGCTCAGTTGGGTTATCAGCCTCCACTGTTTCCTGCGACTGACAGGGATTCAGAGGTTCCTTCGGTCAATCACTTTGTTCGGCGTTGTTGGTCAGTTTGGGCCAGGGTCTGTTCCTCTTTGTTGCGCTCTGGACGGAAACAAAAGATCGCCGCAGATAGAAGGCGCCGTTCGGCCCCATCTTATCTGGTTGGCCAAAAGGTCTGGCTTTCCAAGCGGGACCTGCCCTTGAGAGTGGAGTCACGGAAGTTGGCTCCCCGCTTCATTGGTCCTTTTAAGATTGTGCGAAGGATCAATCCTGTCGCAGTCCGGTTGAAGCTCCCTAGATCCTTACGGATACACCCCTCTTTTCATGTCTCCAGGCTCAAACCTGTTAGCACTTGCGTTCTAGCTCCGGTCGACAAACCCCTGCCGCCACCGCGGATGATTGAAGGGGGCCTGTTCACACTGTGTCGTATTATAGCCGAAAGGCGTGTGGGCCGTGGGGCTCAGTTTTTAGTCGATTGGGAGGGTTATGGTCCTGAGGAGTGGTGCTGGGTTCCTTCTCGGGATATCCTGGATCCCACCCTTGTCTCAGAGTTCCGTGCACGGGGTTTTCTGGGAACTTCTGGAGCCGTTCCTTTGGGGGGGGTCCTGTCATGGCCTGTGAGGTGTGCGTGTGGTTTGGACTTTTCTTTGCCGCTCTCGTCCCGGGACAATATCGAATTCCTTGGCCATCGGATTCTTTACCCAGCTGGCTGATTGAGCTGGGGCGGCGCCTTCTCGGACTCTATATAAACAGGAAGTCCGACACGCCCCCTTCGCTAGAGTGTCTGTTTTTAGCTTCGCACTATAGCCGAAGATATCTGTAGTCAGGTTTTGTATGACTTTATATCTTCTTATTATTGGAGTTTCTTCTCCTTTTTTTTCTATCTCGCTTTGCTTCCATGTTTCGGACTAAAATACGTCCTTTGGAAGCGCAAGTACTTTCGTTTGGTCTGTATTATTCTCTGTGTTTGTACTGTGTCTGTGGTGCTCACTTTATCTCTGGTCGTTGCGCTTGGCCTCCTAATTCTTCCGGCCATTACACATTCACTGCAGACCCGTGTTTCCATTATGAAGATGGACATTTTGCCTCGGGTGAATTTTTATTCCTCCATGTTACCTTTGCTGCCTCCCACGAACTTTTGGGACAAATTAAATTAATTTCATTCATTTCAAAATTCGTATGGGGAGGGGGGTATCCTCGACTCAAAATGTCCACCAGACAACGACACAGATCTGAGGGTGGTTTCTCGGTTCCAAATTTTAAATTCTACTTTTGGTCATTTGTACTCCGCCCCCTCTCAAAGTGGTTTAATTCTAATGCATCAGTTTCTTGGAGACCTGTGGAAGAAAAGCTTTTTTTTCTCACAGGCTGCAAGATCTGGTTCACTCTGCAATTCCTCTTAAGCGCCTGAAGCTTTGTTTAGGACCTATTATTTCTTTTCTTCTCACTGTATGGCGTTCTGTTAAGAAAATATCTAAGTCAGTCCAGTAGTGGCAACTGAATAGCCCAATTTTTAATAACTTCGCACTCCTTACTGATAATATTCCTTTCTCTTTTCCTGCTTGGAGTGATAAAGGCAAACATGTTTTTGAGGACATTTTCGATGACAATGGGCTCCGCTCTTTTGAGAATTTGCGTGCTACATATGACCACCATGGAATTATTAAGTAAGTATTACAAAGTGACAGATCACTGAAAGATGGCTATGACAACGTACTTAATACTGGCATTGTAAGGATGAAAAAACCAAACAAATAATTAATTAAAATAAAATTTAAACAAGTAGAAGTATGTAAAAATTATGTGTTTAAAAACAAATTATTTCAACTTCTTTTCATGTTCAAAAAATGTTTGTTGCTTTCAAACACCAACTCTTTACGTAGTTTACCTCTTAATTTAATTTTAATATACGTCATGAAGAAATGTCAAATAATTAATTAATCCAGTACTTTCTCTGAACATCTCCTGTTCTATTGTAAGCCGCGCTGGAAAGGCAGGGAAAACTATGTTCACTTTGTCACGTAAGCTGGACTCTGGCCACGATCAGTAGGGGTGCATGTTGTTGTTTGTATGCCCTCCTGAAGTCTATCACAACCTCTCTGGTCTTGTCCACATTTAGAGAGAGGTTGTGGTGTCTGCACCATGTTGTTAGCTGCCTCACCTCTTCCCTGTATGCAGACTCATCGTTGTCCTTAATAAGGCCAACCACGGCCGTGTCATCTGCAAAGTTGACAATGTGGTTGGTGCAGAATCTAGCTGTGCAGTCGTGGGTGAGCAGGCTGAAGACTCAGCGCGCAGCCCTGGGGAGAGCCCGTGCTCACTGTAATGGATTTTGATGTTCGGCTGCCCACCCTTACTGTTTGTTGTCGCCGAGTCAAGAAGTTAAAGACCCACCTGCAGATGTCCCAAGTGTCCCGACTTTTTTGAGACCTGTTGCAGCCAGAAAAATTTTAATTAGCTCATTTTGTGGATAAAAATGAAAAATGTCTCAGTTTCAACATTTGAAATGTTATTTATGTTCTATTGTAAATAACATATTGGCTCATGAGATCTGAAAGTCATTGCATTTTGATTTTATTCACAATTTACACTTCATCCCAACTATTTCGGAATTGGGGTTGTAAAACACAAGGTCCCTGAATGGAAGTTCCGTTATACTTGGAGTTACTCGCTTTGGGCCCCGGTAATCCCTAGTCATAGTTATTTCGATGTCAAATTACTGTGCTTAATATGACCGCCAGCCTCTGAGTTTTCCAATCGAAGTGGGCTGTACAGATGACATTAAAAATAGAATAAAAATCTTTTGGCGGCAAGAGAGGCATGGTCTTCGCCTTATTATTCATTATACGCTATAGAACATGTGGTAAAAACACAAAACTATAAGACCGGCTATAGAAGGATATCAAATCGTGTATCTCTTACAAAGAAAGACATTACTTCTCAAACTCACTACGTTTTTCATGTGTTTTTCAGTATGTACTAAGTTTATTACCATTAAAAAAAAAAAAACTTCTGGGGTCTCTTTACCTTTCATCTCAAAATACCTGAACTCAAAAATGGTTTTCTGGAGTCCTCAAAACGATGGAAAGTCTCTGACTCCTCCTCTCTCTCTAAAAGAACATTATGGTTATTTTAAACTTATTACATTATGGGACTGGGTGAGGATAGATGGATGTCGGCTTGGAAGCAGTAGTTAAAGCAAATCCACCTTTTTCAGCTAGATACTTGTACTAGTAACCACGGTAACTGATACAGTTGTGAGGTTAACAAAACAAAATACATGTATGGACAATAGGCTATACTCTTTGCAACATACTAAAGGCAGTCTACAGGCCAAGGACAGGACAGGACACCAGGGCAGGTGAAGAATGGAGTAGGTGGCTAAGTGCTAGCAGGTACCATTACATGCACAATATGAGAATACTCATGAAGCAAAGAAGAAAGAAAATGGGGTGCATATTCATGTACAGTTAAAGCTGAAGTACAATGGGAGCCGGTAAGTGATAAACATGCCTGCCGAACGTATGGCAGGAGTGAAAAAAATAGTGCCCGCCATAGAATAGGCAGGAGTGATAGATGGTGCCCGTGCAGTTATTTCCTGGCATGCAGTGCTGTAATGTGCATGCCAGGCATACAACCAAATAAATCCAAGGTGCACTATCCTGAGCAGATCTCCTCCTTCTCACATTATGCAGTATTGGCAAATGAATCCTGCTGGGATCTGCTGAGCCTGGTTGTGTAAGTGTTGGTCAGTTTCATTCACTGCAGTAAAACTTCTGGAATGGACATAGACTTTTGTCCAGGAGGGTCCAGCATGATTGTAAGATGAGTGTAAGAGCCATTTCTGCCATGTTTTATTACCTCCGCCAAGGAGGTTATGTTTTTTGTTTCTTTGTTTATTTATTTGTTTGTCTGTCTGTTGGCAGGATATCTCCAAAACGGTTGCATTGATTTTTACCAAACTTCGCAAGATGTTAAAGTAGCAAAAGAGGAACAATTGATTAAATTGTGGCATATCTAGGCCAAAGTTCAGCTGAGATATAGGCCAAAGTTCAAATCCAGCTATGCTGGAGGAAGTATGGGCTCTCGCGAGTCCAGCGGCCTATTGCACTAAAGTCGGATCCTGAGATCCTGGATCAACGTCAAATCAGGGATTGCCTTATCCCAAACAGCGCGTTGCTGGCGTAATTGATTGCACAAAGCCAACAGTGGGTGGAGGATGATCGGCTAAGTTAAACCTGCTGCTGTTGATCCTGCTAGGTGCGCGCACACAGCTACCTCGAATAGACCCCGAGATCAATCATAGAATCACTGATCGTCACCATGTATACTCAACAGATGCAGCAGACGCATGCGCCAGCTTTCTATTAATGATCCCGTTCAGACACAGGGACGACCTGCCTCTGAAACGCCTGTGCTGCTTCTTCAGTTTCTGTCTTAATGGCATTTGAGAGGAGTATTAAAGTGAGCTAAACTCAAGTTAAAGCCAACTCGAGAAGTATTTCAGCGCTATCGAAAAGGAGTAGCTGATGCACTTTTTGGCGTCTCTGTGTGAATGGGATAAGCCATCGTTGCTAGAAAAATCCTATTTAAGATAAAACATCGAGACAAGAAAACAGGCAGATGTGATTGGGCATAAAATTTACACGTGACTTGCCAAGCAAACCCAAGTGCTTAGAAATTTTTACAAGTATACTTTTTTTCCGATATACCAAAAATTTTGCTTCAAATTTTTTTTTGTCATGCTCAAACTCTGAAATGATCGTCCGATCTAGAAGACGTTTTCGGACTAGTTGGCTTTATTTTCTGCTTTTAATCACTCCAGATGGAGGCATATTCAGATTAAAAAGTAAAATGTTAATGTAAGAAAATAACTTCAACCTCCTGAAAATGTTTGATTCCAGTATTATTGAAAGCAAGCGACATTGCACACCTATCCTGCGCTAAGGCAACGACTCTTATCTTACCCGTCGCAGTCTGAATAAAGAAGGAGAAAAGTAGCAGCAGTGCTGTATGTAGGGGTTTACCGTAGCCATTTAAGACCGCATTGAAACACTGTAAACTACTTCATACAGCACTGCTCATCTTCTACTCAGATGGAAGTCTCAGCTTGGGGAATAATACGGTGGCCCTGAAGTGCAAAACATGCAAATAAAAAGGAGAACACACAAACAAAAAAAGAGAACACGCAAAAAAAAAAAAAATGGATATTTTTATTCATTTTTGTTGTATTGACTTCTGTGTATCAAGCTGTTGGCTAGCTAGGCTAGCGAACTGGCAAGCTATGCAAGTGAACTAACGTTTGCGAGCTAGCTTGGGAGTAGTTATATTTGGTATCGCATAAATGCTCGCGATTCAACTTTAGCTCAGTGACATAGCGAAATAATGGATTTTTTACAATTAATTTATGTTGGATTGATTTCTGTGCACCGAACTGTTGGTTAGCTAGGCTAACAAACCTGCTAGCTAAGCAAGCCTTCGATGCAATTACTTCCTGGTAAAAGACGGACAGGGCGTTCTGTCCAATTAGGGGCATTCCCCGTCACAACATTCACCTACCCTTTCCGTTCTGAAGTGCAAAACACGCAAACCAAAAGGAGAACACGCAAACAAAAAGAAAATGGAAAGGGTAGGTACATTTGTGACGTGGACAGGGCGATATAGTTGCAAGCAGCAATGAAGTGGCCGAGCACCACAGAGCCACCCGGTAGATGACTGATGGCGCTTTTCCACTGCATGGTACCGGATCTACTTGACTCCCTCCTACTCAGCGTTGGTACCATGTACTCATTTTCCACACAGCATATTACCTGCTCAGTTGTAGGTGGGATCGACAGTGGAAAGTGCCTTCTTGTCATCTTCCATGCAGCCCATAACACAACATAACCTCACGTGTCAGAAACACAGTAGCAATGTTGAAGGCCTTGTGTTCCTGGTTCAGGGTAACAGCACTAGCTGGCTATTTGTCTGGCTGCTTATCGATTTTGGCCAAATTGCTTTAGTTCCATATGCGGTCCCATTCTGCCTTTCCGGCTCGTGCCCAACTCGCTTGTATTTGACTGCTAATTGCTGGCGAGCTGCCGTGCATTTGAGAACTAAGTGTTTGCTACATACCTTATTCGTTTGGTGATGATGATATAATTATCCTGTCTGAAAGTTTCTATCTTTTTATGGGACCCCAAAACATTTATTTCATATAGATTAGCTTACAAGAAAGCTAGCTGGCTTGTCGATTTGGAAACGTATTTACTAACTTTTTATTGGCCCACCACCGCCCACCCTTTTCGGAGGATAACTTCTCTTCATTTCAAACTGAAATAGAGTTCAAAGACATTTTGAGCCACTCTGTAACGACAACCTACCCTAATACTGTGACATGACGAAATAGACAAGTAGACCGACATATACAGAGAGACAGACACAAGTATGTCGACAGACAGACAGGCAGACAAGTATACAGACATACTCGACATGCTGGACTAATACAGACACTGACAAGACTAGACAAAACTGGACAAGACAGGACAGGACAGGACTAATCATGACATTACAGATAATATTCAAGGAAAAAGACAAGGATAGGCAAACAACATCAACCAAAGCGAGGTACATGGGCAAAGCCGAGGAAAGCAACCAAAAAATGAATAAACAAATAAACAAACAAAAATGAACAAAACAGAATATTGACAGAGAAATTTATATTGATATTATAGAGAAAGGAAAAGGAAGTAACGAGAGACAGAAAAAGAGAAACTTCTTTCTTGATTGTTATAATTCTGTGTGTGTGTGTGTGTGTGTGTGTGTGTGTGTGTGTGCACTTGTTTTCATGACAAATGAGGACAATTTTATGAGAACACTCCAACAATATGAGGACGCTTGGGGAAATGAGGTTATTTTTCAACAGGTCCTCATTTTTCTGCATTCACTCCAGTGTTCCAGATACTCCCAGCATGCCCCTGTCGAAAAATCTCCAACATCCTAAAATTTCGCAAATTTGCTCCATGGAATCTGTGTGTGTGTTAGCTCACCTTCAGTCACAGCCGCTAGTGGTCAGCTGTGGAACTTAACACACGTGTAACAGAGTGTGGTCACGTGACTCAAAAAGTTCTCTGTGCAAGTCTCATGGAAAACTGGATGGAACCGGAAGGAGCGGATTTTGAATAAAGGTAATTTATTACTTTTTCTACATATTGAACTACTAAGACAGCTATAATATGAGGTGTTTTGTTCCTTAAGCACAATGTGTTTTTGCGAGCTATGTAGTAAGTAGGGTTGCCAACTCCCTGAAAAATAAATAAAGGGACACCTCGTCGGCAGGGCCGCCTAACCCGATTGCCTTCACCCTTTTCAAGAGGTGAATTTTTTAGCCTTTTTTGTGTGTGTGAAACTATTTTTAAGCTATTTGACTCAAACCTGAATTTAATTAGATGCTTGTTTTTGAGTGATATGAATACATGGAAAACAAATTATTATTCAACAATTTATTTTCAGTGCAAAATAACAAAATTAACAGAATAAAATAAATACACCTCTGCTCAAAAGTTTGGGATCACTTGGAAATTTTCTTGTTTTCCATGGAAACACACATGAAATTAGTCTGAATAGGAAATATGGCAAATGAACAGAACATGCTGACATTGTCTGAGTTAGAAATAATGATTTTAATGGAAAATGATGAATATGTACTTCAAACTTTGCCTTCATCAAAAAAAAAATCAGCTTCACTGTTGATACTGAAGCTGGTGTTTGACGGGAACTATTTAGCGCAGCTGCTAGTTGACAACCTGTGAGGCGTCTTTGTCTTAAACTACATACTCTCAGATATTTGTCTTCTTGCACAGTTGTGCATCAGGGCCTCCCACTCCTTTTTTCTGTCCTTGTTTGTGCCAGTTTGTGCTGATCTCTGAAGGGAGTAGTTGACAGCATGGTAAGAGATTTTAAGTTTTCAATTTCTCGCATTGAATAGCCTTCTTTTCTAAGCACAACAATAGACTTACGGGTCTCTAAAGGAAGTTCTTTCTTTCTGGCCATTTTGAGCCTGTAACCAAACTGCTGATGCTTCAGGTACTAAACCAACCTCAAGAATGCCATGCTCCCTTTTGCACTCCCTAATTAGTTGAACGGTTTTCAGCTGTGCAACACATTTGCAGAAGGATTCTCTAATAATCAATTAGCCTTATAAGATGCTTAACTTGGATTAGCAGCCATACCAGGAGATTGATGCATAGGACTGACAGTTGCTGATAATAGGCCTCTATGCAAAAATGTGGATCATTCATTGAAAATCATCTGATTAATTTTAATCATTTGTGAAATTGATAAAAATGTTTGTGAAATGGAAAAAAATGTTTGTGAAATACATGAAAATTTATTTTTCTTTGGAAAACAAAGAAATTTGCAGGTGATCCCAAACTTTTGAGCAGTAGTGTATTTTTCTTCTAACAGAAACCTGTCCAAGGCTAGAATTCATTTTTTATGATTTTATGATATACCTCTCTGTAAAAATGCAGTAATCCAAGTAATATCATTTGTAGAAGTTTTTAATGAAATAATTTCTAAGAAAGTTTTCCAGTTTTGCCCCAAAAATGCCCTTTTTGGGGCAAAAAATGACCATGTCACCAGTTATTCATCTCTCTGAAATTTTTACTGTGCAATCTTATAAATGTGAACAATGTCTGACAAAAAAATATTAGAATAATGTTCAGCTTACTTTTTTGTTATGAATTTTTAAATTGTTCAAAATATTTTGTTACCTAAACGAGTATAGGCCTGCTTCTTTTTTGTGGTGAATATTTCTGGGATCTGCATAGTACCTTTGATTCTTCTCATAGCAAATTAAAACATTTTCTCATGACAACACACAGAATCAATCTGCTGAACACCAGACCGCCGCTGCATTAAGGCAGTATCCTCTCTTGAAAAAGTATCCAGTCCCAATAGCCCATAGTAAATAGTAAATTTCCTTGAATGACATGCATCATCTAAATGGATTCCATTACTGCACCAAGGTAAATTACTCCCCTCCATTTCAGTGCTCATGATGATCTAATAATCCCCAAGTGGGACTGCCTCCTTTTATAGTGAACTATTACTGCGCAATTCAGTAATACAAGTTTGGGCTCATTTAGGATTACTTCAGAAGCCTGTAATCAGTCATGTCATGCCATGTTTGAGGCACTGATGTCATCCCCAAACAGTCATCCCCAACAAAAACAATGAAACCAATGAAATTGAGGAATAAATCTGTGGAATCTAGCAAACACCGAATATTCTGACAAGACCTCTGTCATGCATTGTACTTTTAGATGGTGTATCATGTTCAAAAAATATTTTTCATCAATGTTTTGTTTTATATTAAGAAGATAACAGCACTTACAGCAGGCCTATACCCGTTTAGTCAACGAAAAAAATACATAATTTCGGAACATATTTTAAAAATTCATAACAGAAAACATAAGCTGAACATCATTCTGATCATTTTGTCAGACACTGGTCAAATTTATAAGATTGCACAGTAAAAATTTCAGAGAGATGAATAACTCGTGACTTGGTCATTTTTTGCCCCCAAAAAAGGGTATTTCAGGGCAAAACTTGAAAAATTTACTTGGAAATTATTTCATTAAAAACTTCTACAAATGATATTACTTGGATTACTGCATTTTTACAGAGAGATATATCATAAAATAATAAAAAATGAATTCTAGCCTTTTATCTTGCTTAGTTCCTGAGTTACAGGTCATAAAATGTGGTCTCGTTTTTGGGCGTTTTGTGTTTCCGGCTGATTTTGAGGCTTTACCATGCAAAAGTAAACCAAGATACACAGACTCTAAGGCCATTTTCAGATTCAAGGGGATGAGAATGATTAGTATACCCAATTTCACCCTTGAATGAGCATTCAATTTGGAGCAATAAGTTGCCAAAGTTGGCTGAAAATGGGTTCGCCAAAACACTCAAAATATTATTCCAATTTTGAAGGGCTATAACTTGAAATCTATTTGAGATATTGGCCTAATATTTGGTATTTTAAAATTTTGTGTGAATATTTGCTCGAAAATTTTTTCAAAAAATTTTTAAGGAGGTGACCTGGAAAATTTTTGAAAATCTGGATGATTTGACATGGAATGACCCTTATGTATTTACATATATGATATTTTTACCTTTACCTGTCTGCCCCTGCATCTTAACACTCATTGGTAGAAACTATCGCAAGTTCAGAACGAGGGCGGAGGATACCCGAACATGAGCAAGCTCAGAATCTCACTGACGAGAGCCCGGCTGGCCAAGAGGAGGCGCTTGAGCAACGAACAAGGCAATCATTTTTTAAATTTCCCTTCCCAGCAGTCTCTTCCCAATTTGCATTCCCAAAGCGCTTTAGCCAATTGTGTGCTGTTCTGAAAAAGCTGCCGACCACTGCTGGTTGGTACGACCGGGGATCGAACCCGCGCCGTAGTAGTCACTACTGCATTGCAATTGCGGCGCCTTAACCGAGTGATCTAACCCGGCAGCCTTTTGCCAGTTATTTTAACTGTCATTTTACAATCAGTATATAACACAGATTCCGCATATGTTAACTGTAAACCACAATTAAATGCGCGCAGTACTCTACTTACAGTTAAAATAACAAGGAGACAATACGTTAATTTAACTGTAAAATTCAGTCCATTTACAGCATAACAGGCAAGAATCAGGGGGTCCAGAGGAGAGTGCTAGATCTCAACAGCAAGGCCTTATGTGTTCCCTGTGGAAGTCACACACTGAACCTTGTTGTTGGTGATGCAGCCAAGTCATCTGTGGCATCAGTCAGTTTCTTTGGTCTGTTGCAGCGTCTCTACTCTCTCTTCTGCGCCTCAGTACACCGCTGGACCATCCTCAAGGACCACGTGAAGACCTTCACCCTAAAGACACTGTCTACAACAAGGTGGGAATGTCGAATTGAAGCTGTCAAAGCTGTTCCTTATCAGTTGCCTGACATCCTAAAAAAGCGTTGACTGCGCTAGAGGACCATGCCAAGGAAAAGCGGGATGCAGAAGTTGCCTCGTCAGCTTGAGGGATCTTCAAGGAGATGCAGACATGGCCTTTTCTGGTAAGCACCATTGTATGGTACAATGTGTTGTACCAGATCAACAAAGTCAGCAAGCTTCTGCAGAGCCCCACAGTGTCAGTTGATACATTCAGGAGAGAAATCACTGCAGTTACAGGCTTCTTACAGGAATTCAGAGAAATGGGATTCAACTCAGTTAAAACAGATGCCAGGGAAATCGCAGAGGAGATTGAGGTAGAAATGAGCTGGCCAGAGGTCCGGAAGAGAAGAGCAAAAAGACAGTTTGATAACGAAGGAGGAGAGGAAACACAAGGTACAGCAGAAGAGATCTTCAAACGGGAAGTTTTTCTTCCTCTTGTCGATACAGCCCTGGTCACTGTCAAAGAAAGGTTTTCCCACATGGACACATTTTTCCAGCTTTATGGATTTCTGTACTCCAAGGACCTGATGGGAAGCACAAAGGAGGCAGGGAGGCTGGGGGAAAGCTGCCACAGACTGGAGCAGGCGACAGAAGATGCTGAAGCTCAGGACGTGAGGCTGGAGGTCGAGCGGGCAGTTCAGTCCTTCCCCACAGACATCTCAACACCATCAGAGATGCTAAATCACATCTATAAGGAGAACATAGTTGACCTGTATCCAAATTTAAGTATTGCACTCAGGCTCCTTACTCTCCCTTACTCTCCCAGTTACTGTAGCAGTGGCGTAGCCAGAAAAATGTCACTGGGTGTGCCTTGCTACAACACTGCCATAAAAAAAATGGAGTGTGCCACTTTAATTTTCTCAAACACACAGTTAATGCACCTGTACCAGAGCCTTCACAAAAATACACCTATCCATTACTCTCCATATTTTACAACACTGCATAACACAGCTAGCAGCTTATACTACGCACCTTTATAAAAATAATGCACCTTCACTTCACAAAAAAATCAGGCATAAACAGTTAGCTTATACAGTTAATGATACCTGTACCAGAGCCTCACTACACCATCCATTAGCGATACAACAGCCATACAGTGCTTATACAGTTAATGCACCTGTACCAGAGCCTTCACAAAAATACACCTATCCATTACTCTCCATATAGCTACAACACTGCCATAACACAGGCATACAGTTAAATCAGGCAGAAATACACCTATCCAACTCTCCATATATTGAGTTAACCTGTACCAAGCCTTCACAGAAATACACCTATCCCTCAGCTCAACACTGCAAAATAACACAAGCTTATACAGTTAATGCACCTGTACCAGAGCCTTCACAGAAATACACCTATCCATTACTCTCCATAAAGCTACAACACTGCCATAACACAGCTAGCTTATACAGTTAATGCACCTGTACCAGAGCCTTCACAGAAATACACCTATCCATTACTCTCCATATAGCTACAACACTGCCATAACACAGCTAGCTTATACAACAGCCTTCACAGAAATACACCTATCCATTACTCTCCATAAAGCTACAACACAGCCATAACACAGTTAGCTTATACAGTTAATGCACCTGTACCAGAGCCTTCACAGAAATACACCTATCCATTACTCTCCATATAGCTACAACACTGCCATAACACAGCTAGCTTATACAGTTAATGTACCTGTACCAGAGCCTTCACAGAAATACACCTATCCATTACTCTCCATATAGCTACAACACTGCCATAACACAGCTAGCTTATACAGTTAATGCACCTGTACCAGAGCCTTCACAGAAATACACCTATCCATTACTCTCCATATAGCTACAACACTGCCATAACACAGCTAGCTTATACAGTTAATGCACCTGTACCAGAGCCTTCACAAAATACACCTATCCATTACTCTCCATATAGCTACAACACTGCCATAACACAGCTAGCTTATACAGTTAATGCACCTGTACCAGAGCCTTCACAGAAATACACCTATCCATTACTCTCCATATACAACACTGCCATAACACAGCTAGCTTATACAGTTAACAACACCAGAGCCAAAAATAATCCACTCTCCAGCTACAACAGCTTATACAGTTAATGCACCTGTACCAGAGCCTTCACAGAAATACACCTATCCATTACTCTCCATATAGCTACAACACTGCCATAACACTAGCTTATACATAACACAGAAATACCTATCCATACTCTCCAGTAACAACACCTGCCATAACACAGCTATGTACCTGTACCAGACAGAAATACACCTATCCATTACTCTCCATATAGCTACAACACTGCCATAACACAGCTAGCTTATACAGTTAATGTACCTGTACCAGAGCCTTCACAGAAATACACCTATCCATTACTCTCCATATAGCTACAACACTGCCATAACACAGCTAGCTTATACAGTTATACAGTATCCAATATACCTGTACCAGAGCCTTCACAGAAATACACCTATCCATTACTCTCCATATAGCTACAACACTGCCATAACACAGCTAGCTTATACAGTTAATGTACCTGTACCAGAGCCTTCACAAAAATACCTATCCATTACTCTCCATATAGCTACAACACTGCCATAACACAGCTAGCTTATACAGTTAATGTACCTGTACCAGAGCCTTCACAGAAATACACCTATCCATTACTCTCCATATAACATAACACTGCCATAACACAGCTAGCTTATACAGTTAATGTACCTGTACCAGAGCCTTCACAGAAATACACCTATCCATTACTCTCCATATAGCTACAACACTGCCATAACACAGCTAGCTTATACAGTTAATGTACCTGTTCTCCATATATGTACCTGTACCAGAGCCTTCACATCCATTACTCTCCATATAGCTACAACACTGCCATAACACAGCTAGCTTATACAGTTAATGTACCTGTACCAGAAATACACCTATCCACACCTACAATCCAGCTTATACAGTTAATGTACCTGTACCAGAGCCTTCACAGAAATACACCCATCCATTACTCTCCATATAGCTACAACACTGCCATAACACAGTTAGCTTATACAGTTAATGTACCTGTACCAGAGCCTTCACAGAAATACACCTATCCATTACTCTCCATATAGCTACAACACTGCCATAACACAGTTAGCTTATACAGTTAATGTACCTGTACCAGAGCCTTGTCCATATAGCTACAACACTGCCATAACACTTCTTATACAGTTAAACCTGTACCAGAGCCTTCACAGAAATACCATCCATTACTCTCCATATAGCTACAACACAGCCATAACACACAGCTTATACAGTTAATGTACCTGTACCAGAGCCTTCACAGAAATATCCATTACTCTCCATATAGCTACAACACAGCCATAACACAGCTAGCTTATACAGTTAATGTACCTGTACCAGAGCCTTCACAGAAATACACCCATCCATTACTCTCCATATAGCTACAACACTGCCATAACACAGCTAGCTTATACAGTTAATGTACCTGTACCAGAGCCTTCACAGAAATACACCTATCCATTACTCTCCAAATACAACACTATCCATTACCTGTACCAGAGCCTTCACAGAAATACACCTATCCATTATCCATATAGCTACAACACTACAACACAGCCATAACACAGCTTATAAAAAGTACACCTATTTGGTCATTCTTTGGTTGTTATTTACAGTGCAATCATCATTTAAGCTTATCAAATAAAATAAAATAGGCCTTCTATAGATAACAAGAGCAGAAAAGATGACAATTTGACCTTAGTCTCTGCAAAAGTGAAACAGAACAGAAGGCTATACCATCACAAGAAAACAACCAGTGCAATCAATCTTATATGCCCACTATGAGAACTAGGCAGAAAGGATAACCAGTCCAATTTCAACACAGACTAGCCTAGCCTCATCTGGACCACCTCATGAAATGATCGCAACGGTAGGCAGATGTTTAAACTTATGATCTCTATTATGGTTTGCGGTGCTGCATGGAGATCCTCCAGTCGCTGGGAGAGGGGAGTGCGAGTGGCAATTTCCCCAGTTATGTGAAGAGGAGCAAAAAACTGTTGGCTCAAGTTAGTAGGCGCAATCTAACCATCATTAAAAATTAAAACAACAAATGTGAGGTAATCATATTCAAACACTGCATTTATACTTTTTCCACAACCAAAGACCACACAATTGGGAAGCTTAATGTCCAGTTTATTGAAAATAAGGAACAGGAAAAGGCTTCCAAAGCTTAGGGAGTCAAGACTCAGGGTGCAGGGTGAGTGTGGTCTGTCTCATTGCTGGGGGTCCTCTGGCTCTAACTGAATTGCCTGTGGTTCTTGTGCTGAGAGAGAGGGTGAGAAAAAGAGAAAGGGTTAGACACCTACATTGGCTTGGATGGGCACAGGGGATGTGGAGGGGCTTACTTTCCTAATGGAACATCATCAGTATGTTGATGTTTAACAAAGTATGGAAAGTGGCATCAGTTACTGACGTGATGGGAATATGTATAAAGATGTCTCATGTTCTTCAGTCTTTTAGCCATGTAATACAGTATAGCTTTTTTTTTTTTGCATTCAATATGATTCCCCACTTAGCCTCGTATGTTTTGCCCAATTTGACTTTTTATTCAGTTTTATTTAATCTTGTATTTGGTCCCCAGCTTCCCTCTCCATTTGCCATCAATCCTAAATCAGCTGAGCAGCAACAAAATATAGGTGGGTAATAGTCAACTGATTCACAAATCCTAAAACACTCAAACCATTGGTTACAATTTATTTTACTGCATTCAAGTAAAAAATACACATTAAATCAATATCAATAGCGATGCATCACAACAAATAAAAGCCCTTTTTATTACTGAATAACATAAACTTTATTACACTAATGTCAGGTTTTACTCAAAACAGATAGCCTCACTTCACCGCCTCCACTCATCACAACACTGACAAAACCAATCTATTTATGCCAATTTTAAAATTAATAATAATCAATATTTGACTCCCCACCCCGCAAAAATCACGTCTGAGAGACCTTTTTCTCCAATTCAACGACGGCGGTGTATGTGACGGCATCGAGAGAACGGAATTTACAGTTGGCTATTATGCTGCTCGTGGTTGTCACTATGCGTTGCAACTTTAACTAGCTAGTTAGTATCCTAGCCCAATTTGTTGTCCATAAACCTTGAATATATCACCATATTTAAAGGGGGATAATCCAATTAAATGCTTTACTGTATATGTTAATTAAATTCAGATGTGCGACGACATACAATATAATTCTTTAAACGACTAACCTTCAGTAAGTGCGTCATGAACGGGTCTTCTTCACTTAGACTCCGCAGCGTAACTAGTCTTCTTTGATAACTTCCGGGAACTATTGAGAGACTCCTGTCAGTGCAGTCAACTCCGAAGGATGTTTTAACTACACGGTCCGCCATTGCTGTGAAAAAATTGGGTCTTCTTCTTCTTTGGGGTTTTTATGCTATAGACAGACCTTATGGTGTATTACCGCCAGCTACTGGATCCATACGCTCGCTTAAAGTGACTTAAAAAAAAAAAAAAACACCGGTCCATTAGAGTCAATGGAAATGACGCGTCTCTCTCTCTCTCTCTATGACTCTGGCCTAGGTGTGCCAGCAGCCTGACTACACAGCACCAGCACGTCCAGGCACATGTGTAGCTACGCCACTGTACTGTAGCTTCAGGTGAGAGAAGCTTTTCTAAACTCAAACTCATAAAAACATACCTGCGAACCACCATGACACAGGAAAGGCTGTCCTCCCTTGCTGTTCTTTTGATTGAGCAGGAAATGAGAAAATTGTTAGACATGAAAGATGTCATAGCAAGATTTGCTGATGCCAAGGCTCGCAAAGTCAAAAGAGAGGAGAGAGAGAGAGAGAGAGAGAGAGAGAGATTTCACAATACTTTATTTACAAATTAACAAGTTACACAGAAATAAACAGAAAAAGGGATTCACAGAACCCAAATTAACTCAGCACATTTCCAAAGATGAGTTCATTCTCTACTACACAGCAGAGCACCTCTTCATAGCACCAAATATCAGAAAAACTTTCTAAATCTTTCTTTAAACTGTAATAATTGAAATCAATCTTAAAACACGCCTTCAACATTTTAATAAAAACAAGGACAGCATCATCATCTGTTGATCCCTCTATTTTGTTTCTCCTGCTCAGGTACCCAGCCATCTTGGCTTTCCCCAAAACAAAATTAAAAAGTTGAAAAATTTGCTTGTTCTTCTGAGAGTACCAGTAACCCAGAATAAACATCTGTTCAGTAAAGACCACACCAAACATTCTAAACAGATTATCCAACATTGTAAACAATGGTATCAGACGACAACACTCCATGAAACAGTGAAAAAATGTCTCACGAAGATTGCAGAACGGGCAATCATGGCTAATGGTGGCATTAATAACAGAGATAAAAGCATTAACAGCCACAGCACCATGCAGAATCCTCCACTGCAGGTCAGCAGTTTTCTTCACCAGTGGTGGCTTGTAAAACGCTCTCCATTCAGGTTCAACACCATCACTAAGACTCAAGTGAGCTCTCCATGGGGTATCAGTTTTACCATTCAATTTGTCTCTGTGTAAAATTTTAACAAACAACTTATACATTAATTTCCTGTTATCAGTATGCATTGAACTTGCAGGAGAAATGTCACTCAATAGAAACGGTCCTTTACAGAGTTTAAAATCTGGGAGAAGATTCACTAAAGGAAAAGGATCTTTGTCATTAGGATATACAGTGCCTTCACAGTACTGACATAGCAATGAAGGTTCATCATCTGTTAGGGTATTTTTCCACTAATTGAGTAGTAGAGTAATGACTTGAGTGGAATTCACCCCTATATGAGAGGCGAGAGCAGCAGCGTTACCCATATCTGCACCTGTGAACTGAACCACATGTTTCAGGGTTATTACATTGGATTCACAGAACCGTCTGAGCAGAGTCGGCCCCAGCTCTCACGCTGCACTGAGACGGGTGCCATACACAACTGGTTCATGGAGCAGCCAATACAGAGAGTTGTGGTGATCCAAACTCTCTCTTTTAAGCATGCTCCACACGGTGAAGAGTCCACGGTAAAAACCAGGAAGTCCATTGATGTTAACCTGCTTTAGGTCCATCAGGAATAGTGATCTGTTCAGTCCCAGACCACCCCGCTGGCTCAGAATGGTGCAGGCTAGTGGCCTCCACACCAGATCCGCAGGACCACATAGGAACCTCTGGATAAACTGGTAACGGAAGGTTGCCCCCGTGCTGCCCAGGTGGATCAGGCCTTGTCCTCCTTCATCCTTCGGCAGGTATAACACTCCCTGAGATACCCAGTGCAGCCGATCCCAGAAAAAATCAGCGAGGAGAGCCTGAACCTTTGATAATAAATCCGGCGGGGGGTCGATACAAGCCAGGCAATGCCATAATGTGGATGAGATCAAATTATTGGTTATGAGGACTCGACCTCTGTGGGACACTTTTTTAAAAATCCAGTTCCACCGAATTAGCCGACCTTTTACCCTTTAGAGAACATTCTCCCAGTTTTTTAAAATAAAAGCTTCATCACCTAAAAACACTCCCAAGTTCTTAATTCCTCCTGTCTTCCAAAACAACCCTGTAGGCAACGTGAGTTTCTTTTCTAGTACCCCTCCAATACTGAGAGCTTCACTCTTGTCCCAGTTTACTTTTGCTGAGAAAATAATGCCAAACTGAGCTATATAATTTTCTAAAATATCAATATCTCATTGACTGTCAACTAAAATAACCAGATCATCTGCATATGCAGACAGCTTTAAAGGTGAATTACAGCCTGGTATAGTTAGGCCTCAGAGATTAGCTCTAAGTTAGTAAAACAAAGGCTTAAAGGTCAAAGAGAACGACATACCAGATAGGGCACAACCTTGTCTAACTCCCCTTTGAACCTGAAAGGGAGCGCTCAAACCACCATTTATCTTCAACATACTCTGAATGTCACAAAATAAAACCATTATCTTGTTGATAAAGCCAGGAGCAAAACCAAAGGCACTCAAAGTTTGCCATAAATATTTGTGTTCAACACGGTCAAAAGCTTTTTCTTGATCGATTGATAACATTCCAATTTTTAGACCGTATAATTTAGATATTTCTATTAAATCTCGGATCAGAACAATATTATCAGAAATCAGTCTACCAGGTACACAGTATGTCTGATCAGGATGAACCACTTGTTCCATTACTTTGCTCAGTCTGTTTGCCAGCACTTTAGAGAGAAGTTTGTAATCGGAACAAAGTAAGGACACAGGCCTCCAGTTTTTAATTAACTGAAAGTCACCTTTTTTGGGCAGTAAAGTGAGGACTGCTCTCCTGCAGCTAAGTGGCAGATGCCCTGTGGCAAGACTGTCACTGAGCACTGCTAGCAGATCCCCCCCAATCACAGACCAGAAAGACTTGTAAAAGTCCACAGGTAGGCCATCTATTCTAGGAGCTCTACCACTCTGCATACTTTGCAGAGCAGCATACAGCTCATCAAAGGAGAGAGCGGCTTCCAGTGCTGGAATACTCTCCTGCTTAACTTGGGGAAGACCATTATAAAACTTTTGAGCCACCTCCTGCTCCTCATGATGCTCACATTTGAACAGATCGCTGTAGAAGCCAACAGCGTGTTTCCGGATTGCGGCATGATCTGTCAACACCTGCCCAGTATCTGACTTCAAGCTGTGAATAAACCTCCTTTGGCCATTTTTGCGCTCTAAACCAAAGAAAAAGTGTGATGGGACATCCATTTGAGTTATGTTTTGAAATCGTGATCTAACCAATGCTTCCTGACTTGATACCTCCAGCAGATTTGCTAAAACAGACTTTTTAAGTTCAAGTATTTTTGTATATTGTTGGTCTCTTGTGACTTCAGCTAAGTTCTGGAGTTGCTCAATTTCAGACTCAAGAGTTTTTATTGAAACTGTTCAGGTTATTGTGACATTCTGAGTATATTGTTGACATGACTGTCTTATTTTAACTTTTCCAAGGTCCCACACACTGTTTGGTGATTTTTCCAAAAATACACAAAAGTTTCCTTAAATTTTTTGTCTTCAAGTAAAGCTGTATTAAAATGCCAGTAAGCACCACTGAGTCTAACACATTTTATAAAAACAAAAGGAACAACAAGTGAGTGATCAGAAAAGCCAACAGGACCAAGAAAAAAAATTTTAAGTACATTAAAATGATGTTTGAAACCATAAAAACGATCAAGCCTAGCCATAGATACTAGATTATCTTTACAGTGTGTCCAGGTATATTGCCTTTGATAAGCATGGAAAGTTCTCCAAACATCACACAATTCATGAGTCTCTAAAAGATGAAGAAGACGCGTGCGAGAAGCAGGGTGAGGTTCTGCATGGTTCCTGTCTAACCTGCTGTCCTCAGTGCAGTTCCAGTCTCCACCAATAAATAAAAATTCCTCACTCTTATAGTTTCTAATGACATCATCTAGAGCATCAAGAAAACTTAATCTCTCCACTCCAACAACTGGAGCATAAACATTGATGAAAACCAGTTTCACACTTTCATACTCTGCTCTAATTTTCAATAAATGACCTTTAATAACTTCTTCACATTCAATTAAGTGGGGAACAAAATTTCTTGAAAACAAAATTCCAACCCCACAACTGTTACTAGTTTTATGGCTTATGAAAATTTCACCAGTCCATTCTCTCTTCCAATCAACTTCATTATCAATAGTACTGTGTGTCTCCTGTATCAGAATAACGTCTAATTTTTTAAGAGCGCGTTATTCTGAAAAGAGAAGCCCTTTTTCTTCACTGAAAAAATTGAGACTTTGGATCAAAGTAAAAAAAAAGTGTCAACTTGTTACAGCTAATTTTTTAGTTTTTCTCAATTGAAAAAAATTTTACAAAGGTAATTGTTTCATCTCTGGCTCCATTTAAGTTCAGACAACCTATTTTTATATCACCCATAGCACAGAAGAAAAAATGTAAAACAAAGGAGAATAAGGGAAAATTTAAATTACTACAAGACATGATCACCATCTCCTAATTGCTTTTTTGCCTTCAGAACTAGTTTTTTAAGACAGTAAAATTCCTGATCAGTAAAACCTTTATCTCCTAAACCTTCAGGGGATTTCTGAAAACCTTTAACTGAATCAGTAAAGAGTCTCAAATCAGAGGAAAAATCTTCAATTTTTACATTTCTAGCTCCTTTGGTGACTTTCAGAAATTTCTTAATGCTCACTAAAGAGTAACCGCTCCTTTTAGGAACCCAAGACTGAGAGGAAGCTAAAGATTCCACATCAGTGTCTAAATCAGCCTCACTGTCAGACTCCTGAGGACCTTCACCATGAAGAGAAACTTTTTCTACTTCAGTAGAGGATTGACAAACATCTTTAGGTTTTCTCTTCATTTCATTATCACTAGAGAGATCCTCATCAACTACCATTTCACTTTCCTCATTGATAGAACATTCAGACTCCTTTCTTTCAGCTTGAGCCTGAGTACCGCTTTTCACCTCATTATCAGTGCGGGTCTCCTGACTCATCTCTAAATTAGTGTCTCTAATAACAACAGAACCTTGAACTTGTGAAGTCCCTTCATCCTCCAACCCTGGGCCCTGTGTTTCAATCTCTAGCTCTGATTTCTGGTTTTTATTTTGCTCTAGAGTCTGTGTTTTACTTCGTTCTGATTCCTGTGTTTTGTTTAAATCTGGTTTCTCTGTTTTATTTTGCTCAGGATTCCGTGATTTTCTTTGTTCTGATTTCTGTGTTTTATTTAAATCTGACTTCTCTGTTTTATTTTGCACAGGATTCTGTGATTTACTTTACTCTGATTTTTGTGTTTCATTTAAATCTGATTTCTGCATTTTATTTTGCTCTGGGCTCGGTGTTTCATTCTGATCTGGTGTTTGTGCTGTAGCTGTAATTTGTGCTGGTCCCGGTGTTGCTGGTTCGCCATCCAAAACCTCAGCAATTAGTTTCTCAGGGCAAGAACGAATAAGATGACCTTCTAGTCCACAGCCAAAACATTTCATCTTCTCAGAAGATGCATAAATAGTATAATCATAATCATCCACTTTGAACTTTAAAACTAGATTTAAGTCTTCAGTGTTATTTTTCAGAATCATGAAAACCTGCCTTCTAAAGGAAACAACGTGTTTAAGTTGCGGAGATTTACAACCGAGAGGAATCATTCTGATTGGCGACATTAACTGACCGTGCCTTGCCAATTCTCTCTCTAACATTTCATTGCTAATGAACGGAAGTACTTTGGACAAAATAATCTTTTTAGCTGGATTTACCAGTGGGACCACTTGAACAAAAGTATCCTGAATCACCACACCTCGTTCAACAACTTCATTAACTTTATCAACATTATCAAGAAAAATAACGACACCGTTGTTCATTCTAGATGCCGACTTTACACCGTCATATCCAACAATTTCACCCACAGCTAAACCGCAATCTTCCACCGAACAATTGACAGTCGGACAGAGTTTAATGCCATGCCTGCGTGTGGGCTTCTCTAGCCCTAAACCTCCAACTCCGCGAGCTGACA
This sequence comes from Gymnothorax javanicus, assembly GCA_029692085.1. Classification (NCBI taxonomy): domain Eukaryota; kingdom Metazoa; phylum Chordata; class Actinopteri; order Anguilliformes; family Muraenidae; genus Gymnothorax; species Gymnothorax javanicus. The sequence continues at coordinate 19,745,685 of CM056200.1, read as the reverse complement.
TGACTACCGGATAACCGGTTGTCACCGCTCCGAAACAGAACCACTTTAAACTTAAACTACTAAACACCAAAAAATAATGACGAAACTAATGAAAAATACCGTAAAATGAGAGAAAAGATAGAAACTGCACTCACGCTGTGACACGCAGTCGCTCTCACCACCTTCCACTCCCAGCATGCACTTGAGAGAGACAGAGAGATTTTTGATTTTTAGAAAAATCTTTATTTACATTAGCACATATCCACACATCTCAGAGGAGAAAAATCGTCAAATGCATGTACACTCAGACATTAAAAACGTGCAAAATGCAATTCATCATTACTGATGGAGCATATGATATCCTTATAGCACCATTGTTGTTTAAAAACTTCCAAATCATCCATCAGTTTGTAAAATTTAAACTCCAGCCATACTCTGGCTCTGACATTGCAAAGCCACACAGATGCAGCCTCCTGACCAACCTTGCCTTCAATTTTGTTCCTTATACTAATATAAATGCCAAGTTTGGCTTCTCTGGAGAGACAGTTAAGCAATTTCCACTTTGTACTGTCAACCCTTTTATAACCTGCGCCAAAAATAAAAATATTTTTTGAAAAGGCTTCACCAAATAAACCAAAAATGCAAGTTAAAAGAGTGAAAAATCCAGCAAGTCTCTTACACTCAGTAAAAACATGAAAAACAGTCTCACGGAGATCACAAAAAGGACACTTATTTGAAACAGACAGGATTTATAAACTCCATTGGAGATAAAAGCATTTGAGGGCTCATGTCCACCATCTGCAAGGCTGCCCATCCATTGGAGACTCAGTCCACCATCTGCTGTCCGACACTTTTTTGACTCAGGCTGGGAGGACTCAGTCCACCATCTGCAACACTGAGGACTCAGTCCACCATCTGCACTCAGGCTGCCCATCCAGACACTGAGGACTCAGTCCACCATCTGCACTCAGGCTGCCCATCCATCTGAGGACTCAGTCCACCATCTGCACTCAGGCTGCCCATCCAGACACTGAGGAGGACTCAGTCCAGACCATCTGCACTCAGGCTGCCCATCCAGACACTGAGGACTCAGTCCACCATCTGCACTCAGGCTGCCCATCCAGACACTGAGGACTCAGTCCACCATCTGCACTCAGGCTGCCCATCCAGACACTGAGGACTCAGTCCACCATCTGCACTCAGGCTGCCCATCCAGACACTGAGGACTCAGTCCACCATCTGCACTCAGGCTGCCCATCCAGACTCAGGCTGCCCATCCAGACAGGACTCAGTCCACCATCTGCACTCAGGCTGCCCATCCAGACACTGAGGACTCAGTCCACCATCTGCACTCAGGCTGCCCATCCAGACACTGAGGACTCAGTCCACCATCTGCACTCAGGCTGCCCATCCAGACACTGAGGACTCAGTCCACCATCTGCACTCAGGCTGCCCATCCAGACACACTGAGGACTCAGTCCACCATCTGCACTCAGGCTGCCCATCCAGACTCACATCTGAGGGACTCAGTCCACCATCTCTGCTGCCCATCCAGACACAGGCTGCCCATCCAGACACTGAGGACTCAGTCCACCATCTGCAGGCTGCCCTCAGGCTGACTCAGTCCCCATCCAGACACTGAGGACTCAGTCCACCATCTGCACTCAGGCTGCCCATCCAGACACTGAGGACTCAGTCCACCATCTGCACTCAGGCTGCCCATCCAGACACTGAGGACTCAGTCCACCATCTGCAGGCTGCCCATCCAGACACTGAGGACTCAGTCCACCATCTGCACTCAGGCTGCCCATCCAGACACTGAGGACTCAGTCCACCATCTGCACTCAGGCTGCCCATCCAGACACTGAGGACTCAGTCCACCATCTGCACTTGCCCATCCTTGACTCAGTCCTGCTCAGGCTGCCCATCCAGACACTGAGGACTCAGTCCACCATCTGCACTCAGGCTGCCCATCCAGACAGGGCTCCACCAACAGGCTGCCCATCCAGACACTGAGGACTCAGTCATCTGTTCTCAGGCTGCCCATCCAGACACACTCAACCATCTGCAGGGCCCATCCAGACACTGAGGACTCAGTCCACCATCTCTCAGGCTGAGAATGAGGACTCAGTCTCTGTCAGGGTCGGGCTGAGCAGTTCCCCTGAGGCTGTCCACATCCTCAGGCTTCCAGACAGAGACTCTCTCTCCTTTTCTGTCCAGTCTCTGTGCCCATCCAGAGCTCAGTCCAGGACCCAGACACTCAGTCCACCATCTGCACTCAGGCTGCCCATCCAGACACTGAGGACTCAGTCCACCATCTGGACCGACACAGGACTCAGTCCACCATCTGCATCCCCATCCAGACAGAGGACTCAGTCATCTGCATCAGGCTGCCCATCCAGACACTGACTGCATTCCCACCTCCTCTGGCTCCCGGCAGACACTAGGCATCAGTCAGCGTCGGTCCCACAGCATCTACTAACTGTTGTAGACATACAGTCTTAGTGCGACACAGTGCCGTCATAAGTCCAGGCACAGTAACACTGCTGCTTACATCAAGCCTAGCCGTAACATGAATCAATGGCTCCTTCAATAACCAGTGCAGAGAGTCTGATTTTTCAGATCTAATTTGATTAAAAAGAGCCCAGGATTTAAAAACACTCTGGTAAAATGGAGGCAACCCATTAAACTTTAAAAATGTTAAATCTGTTAAAAACAGAGCAGCATCCAGCCCCAGGTTCTTTGCACGCCTAAGAATGCAGCTGGCAACCCTTCTCCACACTAAAGCCGATGGACTCGTTAAAAACTTTTGAATGAACTGCAGCCTAAAGGTAGCTGTTCTACTGGCCAAGTGGATGAAGCCCTGTCCCCCGTCCTCTCTGGATAAAAACAGCACACTTTGTGGAGCCCAATGTAAACGATTCCAAAAGAAGTTTACCATCTTTGCTTGTATATGGGCTAAGAGACCCAATGGAGGGTCCACACAAGCCAGGCGATGCCAAAGTAAAGAGGCGACAAGGTTATTAAGCACAAGCACTCTACCTCTATAAGACATCTGCGGAAGCAGCCATTTCCATTTCGCTAATTTACCTTCAATTTTCTCTGCAACATTCTCCCAGTTTTTTTGCACCATCACTTCATTACCTAAAAAGATACCGAGGTATTTTAGGCCATCATTTTTGCTAATGTATGTTTTGTATGTTTTATTATTTGCACATGTGAAAGACACATTACAAGAGACAGATCACTCTAGAAGAGTGAGTTAAAAAAAAAAAAAAAAATGTGGAGGTGAGGTCTGAAGCCCGAAAGGGCTTATAGAGCGGCCTCACCCTGACCTTATAAATGCTTAGTCAAGAAAATAATTAATGTACATCCTATGGGAAAAATAAAGGATAAGTAATTGAAAATAAGATGAGAACGATAAAATACAGAACGGCAGAAAAACACAACGTAAAAAAGACGAAAAAAGAAAAAAGACAAAAAAAAAAAAATAATAATAATAATTAAAAGTAAACCAGAACAAACTAATTAAAAGAAATAACAGCAAACATAGATTGTGTAAGATGGGAAAAGGGGGGTTGGAGCACTGCTGGCGCTGATGAGTGCATCTGTGACACTGCAGCAAGACTGGCAGGCCTTCTGAGCATCAAAAGACTTCAACGCCCTGCAATATAACTAATTGTTGAGTTCCTGACGACAAGCAGCTTGTTGTTTGCTGGGGTTTGTGCGAAGGGAAGAGGGGGTGGTTTATGCCTGTAAGAGACTGGAGACCTGAGCTGGGGGATGCAAAATGTGATCAAGCTGTATGTGTGAATGGCTGGACAGGAGGCAATAAACCCAGCCTCTGAGCTGGGAGTGGGGGTTTGCATGGTTTCTGCACCTTTGATATCGCCCTGCATGGGAGGCCTTTGGCTTACCCAGTGCTCCATATTGCCCTCAATCATCTGTGTAAGACTGGACCCTAACTTATCTGTTTTAAATAATCTAAACCTCTGGGAACGTCATAATATGCTCATATGTTTAATATACTGATAAGAAATCACTTCTGTACTTACAACGCAATTTTCCTGTATAATAATTCAGCTTAAGACTTTTTCATGACAACCGCATCATATTCATACATTTTCCTGGCTTGTTTGATATGTATGTTTTTGTTACAATTCGAGGAGTTGAATGGCATATGTTTCGTATCAAATGAAATTATAGTTCATTCACTTTTAGAAACTCCCTAAATTTGGGTAAGGTAAAATCTCCTCTCGGGTAATAAAGTGTAGTTCCTTTTGTCTGAATGACCCCTCCTTTACAGCCAAATGGCCTGACTCTGTCTCAGTTCTGAGACCTGTAACCCAATATCTCACCTGGTTAACTTATGGGGCTCTCTGGTTGGAGGAGGGGGGTTGCTGGTTTGGTTTATAGGAAAGAGAATGAGCTGTTTGGGGAAGATCGTATCCGATCTCCCCAGCGCACGTTAGTGCGTGAGTAGCTTTTTTCAATGATGTAACATCGTAAATTGAACTTCCTGCGCACATTAGTGCGTGTATCCTTTTCCTCCAGGTATGACTTTATTCTCCTCTTCTAAATTATGTGTAACTTGTAATTGGCTTAGTATTGATTTGTATGATTTAAGCTTTTGCCTACCTGGTGAATAAATCATTGCTATTCCTTTAAGCTTGCGTGGTCTCCGGGACTCCTAATCCTTTTGTCCTTTCTAGCCACGTTACGACCCGGTACTTAGGGGTAAGTCCTTATCATTCCAGACTAGCTAGCTGATGTTTTAAAGGATGTGATGGGCTTTAAGTTGGATTGCAAGTTACGGTCTACTCATATAAAAGGGTTTATGTAGTATCGGTCCTGGGATTTTTGACCTTAAGGGCTTTCTTGAGCTTATAAACCGGTACCTGGCCGATCCCCTTAAGGGGCCCTGTGGGTGCGAATTATGTAGTATCGGTCCTGGGGATTGACCTTAAGGGTTTTCTTGAGTTTATAAGCCGGTGCCTGGCTGATCCCCTTAAGGGGCCCTGTGGTGCGCATAAATCTGGGTTCATGATATGTTTATGCCAAAGTTGCTACTATCATGGTAATTTCTTCCATCCTCTAGAGCTCTCACCGAACTAAGATCCGGCAACTGAGCTATTACCCGGGGGCGTCAGTTGAGTAACTGGGTTTTCACGGAAGAGTCTGGCGGCGTAGCTGCCCCGAGATTCACGCATGTGTCCCTAAACTATAAATTCTAATTCTAAGTTGGAGTCAGATATTTAACGAGGGTATAACTAAATTTGGTATTCTAAATTTATTATGGAGTCAGATTAATTGTAACCGTTGTGCTTTTGTGCCCCGTTGTTCGAACGGAGAAAATATATCCATTTTATTGTGATTCGCACCAGCCAGGACGTCGCGCGTGCTAATCCTAGGAATCCATACGCATAAACCTTCAACCCTACAATTTCCGCCGTTGGTTATTGTTTTGTGGGTTTTACAATTGCACCACAAATGGACTGGTCCAAGGAGACCGCTATACATAGTGTTCTAATAATTTCAAGAACAGACTCTTTTTAAATATTGGCAAGGAGGGGGCATAGTCAGCAAGATTGTGATGTTCATTCCACAATGTACTCCCTTTGTATTTGATAGAGTACTGCCCTCTGCTGGTGTGGCGGAGGGTAAGATGCAGGTGTTCTGCTTGTCTTGTCCTAATATGAGTGAAAACTGAAATTTCTGCAAAAATATTGTCGGAAGTGATTGGGCAGTTCTTGATTTTGATGAATTACTTTATAAATAAAAGTGCATATTTGTATTGTATTGATATCAAATATGGTTAGGATCCTTAAGTTTGTAAAACAGTGGAGAGGATGGAGCTCTAGAGTTTGAGTTTGTGGCAGCTCTAACAAATCGTTTTTGCAGTAAGTGAAGCTTATTGAGTTTGGTTGGGCTGGTATTGGCCCACACTATGTTACAATAAATTAGGTATGGATATATTTTCCAGGCCAGGTTCTGGGGAAGAATCGGGAGACCACCATACCATTTCCCAAAAGCAAGGGCTTCACTTTTTCTCCAGTTCACCTTCGCTGCTGACACAGAAGTAAAATCTTCAATAATATTTGCTAAAAGGTCAACGTTACTCTGATTTTTTATAAAAACAATTACATCATCTGCATAAGCCGATAAAACAATGTTCTTATTTAAACCAGGTAAAAGCAAACCTTCAATGCTTGTGCGTATTTTTTGTAGCAGGGGTTCCAGGGAGAGTGCATAAAGCATACCGGACAATGAACATCCCTGACGGATGCCTCTGTGCATTTTAAACGGAGCACACAGACTACCATTGAATTTCAGCACACTCTCAACATCACTGTACAACACCTTAATCATTGTAATAAAGCCAGCTCTGAACCCAAACTTTTCCATAACTCTCCACAGGAAGCAGTGCTCGACACGATCAAATGCCTTCTCCTGATCAAGAGAAATCAGACCAGTATTTATACCTAATGAACTGGAGATCTCCAAAGCGTCTCGGATCAGGTATATGTTGTCGAATATTGACCTGCTGGGCACACAGTATGTCTGATCCTGATGGATAACTTGCTCCATAGCTTCCCTCAACCTATTTGCTAGGGCCTTGGACAGAGTCTTGTAATCTGTACAGAGGAGAGACACAGGGCGCAAATTTTTGATATCCTGCAAATTGCCCTTTTTTGGCAAGAGGGCAATAACAGCCCGGTGGCAGGACAACGGCAAAGATCCTGAAAGCAGACTTTCGTTAAATACATCTAAAAGATCATCAGCAAGTATATCCCAGAAGGCTTTGTAAAATTCAACAGTCAGGCCATCAATGCCCGGAGCTCTCCGTCCCTGCATACTCCACAGAGCGGCACGGAGCTCCTGCATATGTAAAGGCTTCTCCAGCTCGGAGTTGGTCTCCTCAGAGACCTGAGGCAGCTCACTGCAAAACCCCTCAAACAGCGCATCCTTCTCCTCATACTCACTGGTGTAGAGGGAGGAATAAAACTCAATAGCACGCCTTCTTATCTGGGCAGGTTCCGTGAGTTCCTGTCCTGTGTCTGACAGAAGAGAAAAGATTACTTTTTTCTGCCCTTGTTTTTTCTCAACGTTAAAAGAAAAAGCTAGAGGGAGCATCCATCTCAGAAATATTTTGAAATCGGGACCTTATCAATGCACCTTGTACTTTAGTATCCAGCAGGTCAGTAAGAGCCATCTTTTTTATTTTGAGGGTTTCAGTGTATGTTTCACTGCCTGTGGATTCACTCATTGTTTCTAGCTCCATAATGTCGTATTCCAAATCTTTTATGGATCTGGTGATGTCACGGGTGACATTAAGAGTGTGCTGCTGACACAAAAGTTTAATCTCAGTCTTTCCATGGTCCCACCACTGTCTAAGACAAGTAAATTCACCCTTCCTCTGTCTAAAAGCAGTCCAGAAAAACCTAAAAACATCCCTAAAACTCTTTTCACAAGTTAAAACCGAATTAAAGTGCCAATATGCACTTTTAGGTAAAATATTCTTTCCAAAAACATGACACAGAAGCAGAAAATGATCTGAAAACCCAACCGGCATGATTTTACACATTTTAAAAATATTAAAATGGTGTTTAAAACAATAAAATCGATCAAGCCGGGCCAAAGAGATGATGTCTTCTCTTAGGTGGGACCATGTGTACTGCCTGGAGTCTGTGTGCATCCGTCTCCACACATCCACCAGGCCATGAGAATAAACCAGCTGCTTCAGAGCACGTTGGGAAGCTGGATGCGGTTCAAAATGATTACGATCTAAAAATTCATTCTCAGTACAGTTAAAATCCCCGCCCAAGAATAAAAAATCCTCCAAGCGACAGTCATTTAATTTATCACCAATTTTTTCTCAAAACAACTTCCTCTCTGCACCGTCTGTCGGAGCATAAATATTGAGAAAAACAACAGTAAAATGATCAAAATGAGCTTTAACTAAAAGAAACCTCCCCTCTATCACATGCTCAACCTCCAGAGAAGTTGGACTAAAAGCTTTGGAGAAAAGGAAGCCCACTCCTCCACTGAGTGTTGTGTGGGGACTTAAAATCACCTCCCCTTCCCATTCCCTTCTCCAGTCTACTCCAACATCAACATCGCTATGGGTTTCATGTAAGAAAAACCCATCGATTTTTTTTATTTTTGCAGTTTCATACAAGATTGCTCTTTTCTTTGCATCCCTAGCTCCATTAACATTCAAGCTTCCCACTCTAAAAATGTCCATCAAGAGAGGGATATAAAAGACAAAACTAAGAACAAACAATGACTAAGGTGAGAGATACACTGGGGCCTTTTCCATCATCACTAGTTAATTGTTTTTGAACTTTAAGTACAAGTTTTTTCAATCTAAAAATTTCTTGATCCGAAAAGAGTGATTCTCCTTTATTTCTCATATGAACTCTGGCTGAGTTACAGAAAACTTCAAGATCAGGAAAATGTTCCTCCACTTTAACACCTTTCAAGTTTTTTGTTTGTTGAAGGAAAGCTTTAAACATGTGGGCAGAGTACATGTTTCTCTTCTGGCTGCTACTCATTGCTGCGATTGACACATCACTGCTGTCAGACACACCCATCCTCACTGTCGCTAATGTCCAACAGCTCCTGCTTCTTATCGCTCTGCTTGTTTCAACTCACCCTACTTGTTTTTGCCTCACTGCACACGTTTTTGGTTTTACTCTTGCGTTTATATGGAGTGGACTTATTAGAATCGCATGCAGCATCTTCCTAAACCATCTCCGCCTCCTCAAAAAGATCACACCACGCAGTGTTTGTCTCACCCGTCTTACCCGCCTGTTCTTGACAAAACTCACCCGTCTTATTTTCCTGCAATTCACAAGAATCGCCTGAACTCCCCAAATTTACTGGTGTCTCACTGGCATTTTCACTCGTATTTTCCCCTGTCTCATTGGTGACCTCACTTCCACCGCTCTGCATTACCGTCAGTGTGCTATCTGAACCCTTACACTCTTCCTGAACATTCGCCTCGCCGACGCTATCACCAGCATTATTAAGGCCAGATCGTTCCTCGACGCAATCCTTTCCCGACTGAACAACAGTGTCTGAAATCCCCGCAGAGGTGCTCGGCTGTTCCCCGACAGCGGACCCCTCAGCAGCGGTAGGCTGCTCTGCAGCATCTCTCCCCGAGCCAGGCGGAGCGGACTCCGCTCGCTTCGGACAGGTTTGACTGTGTGACCTTCCTCACCGCAACCAAAACACTTCATGACCGACGATGTGGCATAAATAATCAAAACCATCCACTTTTACACGAAAGCACAGATTAAACTCCTCATCCCGATTATTCAAAATCATATAAACCTGTCGTCTGTGAGACACAACGTGTTTCAATAAGGGGGATTTATAACCGGAAAGGATCTTTTTCATCGGAGAAACAGTTTTTCCGTGTCGAGAGAGCTCTCTACACAGAAACTCATCAGTAATAAAAGGAGGGACATTTGACAAAATAACTTTAGTTGCAGGTTGCGTTAGTGGTTGCACTAACACAAACATATGGGCAAGGCTCACGAAAATGACTCCACCCCCTTTTTTGTTTGTTTATAATATTTTTAATATTGGGAGTTTTTTATTATTACAGTCTCATCATAAAGAGCATGATGAGAGCTACACAGGAATGTATACTTTTATGGGTCTCTTACCATTTTTTGACCACATTATGGGCACCTAAAATCTTGCAAACCTTAAAATTTCCCACATTTTGGTATGTCCAAAACAGATATATGAATTTTGAATTATGTTTCATAGAATAAATTAAAATCTAAAAGTCTAAACTTCTTTTTAAATGTCTAAAACACACACTGAACTATTATTTGGGAGCCAAGTCATTGTGTGCATCTCACTTGATCCATGTCTTACAGGCATCAACAACTTGTCCCAAAAAAACCGTTGTGTACGTGATCCGATTAGGACCAGTCATAAATAAATAAATAATTAGCATCTAGGGAACTATTAAGGGTCCATACCACCCAAAAATATTCATGTTTTGACAAAATGAAACCATTTTTCATGTATTGTTGGCTCCCTGACCTTCACACTCACAAACATCAACTTCCTTGCTGTATGGTTTAAGCTTGTTGTGTCCGTTATCGGTGTCATGGCGAGACATAATGAATCACGCACTTCTAGTTTGTAAAATCCTTAAAAATACATCCAAACTAGTTTGAAAAAAGTGTGAAAGACATAATTATATGAACCCTTTTTGAAATTATTACGTGAAATCTCCATTTTGTGTTGTTTTATGCGGCATGCGTTGTGTACGTTATCGATGTTGTAATACGTTATCCGCTCTGTTTTTTTCCATTATTTTACTTAAACTAAAGATTTATTTTCACTGATATCTCTTCTTTTCAGGTATTTGTGATAATTCTGGGGGGATTTTCTGCTTATAAATAAATTAGGTGTTGCTTATCATGAAATCCAAGCTGTTTTTTCTTTGATTTCTTAGATTTAAGGTTGGAAAATAATATATGGAGGCTGGGAAGATAAAGGTAGGGGTACCTGTCAATGAAATAATTTGTGTGGAGGAGAAAAACTTATAGCTTGGGCCAGTGGCGTCACCAGACTTTTTATTCTGGGGGTGCACAAGGGGGGCACAAACAGAACATCCAAAAAAGATGGCCCGCAAATAAATAAATCACTGTGTTCATTGGATGTTCTGTTTGTTGTTAAAATGTTTCTTTTTATTCTTTATTTCGTTATAAATCTGTTCTAATCATCCAGAAAATATATCATTTTGTATGATTCGCACCAGCCAGGACGTCGCGCGTGCTAATCCTAGGAATCCATACGCATAAACCTTCAACCCTACAATTTCCGCCGTTGGTTATTGTTTTGTGGGTTTTACAATTGCACCACAAATGGACTGGTCCAAGGAGACCGCTATACATAGTGTTCTAATAATTTCAAGAACAGACTCTTTTTAAATATTGGCAAGGAGGGCACTTAGTCCCAGCAAGATTGTGATGTTCATTCCACAATGTACTCCTTTGTATTTGATAGAGTGTTGCCTCTGCTGGTGTGTGGCGGAGGGGTAAGATGCAGGTGTTCTGCTTGTCTTGTCCCTAATATAATTGAAAACTGAAATTTCTGCCAAAAATATTGTCGGAAGTGATTGGGCAGTTCTTGATTTTGATGAATGCTTTATAAATAAAGGGTGCATATTTGTATTGTATTGATATATCAAATATGGTTGGGATGTATAAGTTTGTAAAACAGTGGAGAGGATGGAGCTCTAGAGTTTGAGTTTGTGGCAGCTCTAACAAATGGATTTTTGCAGTAATTGAAGCTTATTGAGTTTGGTTGGGCTGGTATTGGCCTACTATGTTACAATAAATTAGGTATAGATATATTTTTCCAGGCCAGGTTCTGGGGAAAAGAATCGGGGAGACCCCATACCATTTCCCAACAGCAAGGGCTTCACTTTTTCTCCAGTTCACCTTCGCTGCTGACACAGAAGTAAAATCTTCAATAATATTTGCTAAAAAGGTCAACGTTACTCTGATTTTTATAAAAACAATTACATCATCTGCATAAGCCGATAAAACAATGTTCTTATTTAAACCAGGTAAAAGCAAACCTTCAATGCTTGTGCGTATTTTTTGTAGCAGGGGTTCCAGGGAGAGTGCATAAAGCATACCGGACAATGAACATCCCTGACGGATGCCTCTGTGCATTTTAAACGGAGCACACAGACTACCATTGAATTTCAGCACACTCTCAACATCACTGTATAACACCTTAATCATTGTAATAAAGCCAGCTCTGAACCCCAACTTTTCCATAACTCTCCACAGGAAGCAGTGCTCGACACGATCAAATGCCTTCTCCTGATCAAGAGAAATCAGACCAGTATTTATACCTAATGAACTGGAGATCTCCAAAGCGTCTCGGATCAGGTATATGTTGTCGAATATTGACCTGCTGGGCACACAGTATGTCTGATCCTGATGGATAACTTGCTCCATAGCTTCCCTCAACCTATTTGCTAGGGCCTTGGACAGAATCTTGTAATCTGTACAGAGGAGAGACACAGGGCGCCAATTTTTGATATCCTGCAAATTGCCCTTTTTTGGCAAGAGGGCAATAACAGCCCGGTGGCAGGACAACGGCAAAGATCCTGAAAGCAGACTTTCGTTAAATACATCTAAAAGATCATCAGAAAGTATATCCCAGAAGGCTTTGTAAAATTCAACAGTCAGGCCATCAATGCCGGAGCTCTCCGTCCCTGCATACTCCCACAGAGCGGCACGGAGCTCCTGCATATGTAAAAGGCTTCTCCAGCTCGGAGTTGGTCTCCTCAGAGACCTGAGGCAGCTCACTGCAGAACCCCTCAAACAGCGCATCCTTCTCCTCATACTCACTGGTGTAGAGGGAGGAATAAAACTCAATAGCACGCCTTCTTATCTGGGCAGGTTCCGTGAGTTCCTGTCCTGTGTCTGACAGAAGAGAAAAGATTACTTTTTTCTGCCCTTGTTTTTCTCAACGTTAAAAGAAAAAAGCTAGAGGAGCATCCATCTCAGAAATATTTTGAAATCGGGACCTTATCAATGCACCTTGTACTTTAGTATCCAGCAGGTCAGTAAGAGCCATCTTTTTTATTTTGAGGGTTTCAGTGTATGTTTCACTGTCTGTGGATTCACTCATTGTTTCTAGCTCCATAATGTCGTATTCCAAATCTTTTATGGATCTGGTGATGTCACGGGTGACATTAAGAGTGTGCTGCTGACACAAAAGTTTAATCTCAGTCTTTCCATGCTCCCACCACTGTCTAAGACAAGTAAATTCACCCTTCCTCTGTCTGAAAGCAGTCCAGAAAAACCTAAAAACATCCCTAAAACTCTTTTCACAAGTTAAAACCGAATTAAAGTGCCAATATGCACTTTTAGGTAAAATATTCTTTCCAAAAACATGACACAGAAGCAGAAAATGATCTGAAAACCCAACCGGCATGATTTTACACATTTTAAAAATATTAAAATGGTGTTTAAAACAATAAAATCGATCAAGCCGGGCCAAAGAGATGATGTCTTCTCTTAGGTGGGACCATGTGTACTGCCTGGAGTCTGTGTGCATCCGTCTCCACACATCCACCAGGCCATGAGAATAAACCAGCTGCTTCAGAGCACGTTGGGAAGCTGGATGCGGTTCCAAATGATTACGATCTAAAAATTCATTCTCAGTACAGTTAAAATCCCCGCCCAAGAATAAAAAATCCTCCAAGCGACAGTCATTTAATTTATCACCAATTTTTTCAAAAAACAACTTCCTCTCTGCACCGTCTGTCGGAGCATAAATATTGAGAAAAACAACAGTAAAATGATCAAAATGAGCTTTAACTAAAAGAAACCTCCCCTCTATCACATGCTCAACCTGCAGAGAAGTTGGACTAAAAGCTTTGGAGAAAAGGAAGCCCACTCCTCCACTGAGTGTTGTGTGGGGACTTAAAATCACCTCCCCTTCCCATTCCCTTCTCCAGTCTACTCCAACATCAACATCGCTATGGGTTTCTTGTAAGAAAAACACATCGATTTTTTTTATTTTTGCAGTTTCATACAAGATTGCTCTTTTCTTTGCATCCCTAGCTCCATTAACATTCAAGCTTCCCACTCTAAAAATGTCCATCAAGAGAGGGATATAAAAGACAAAACTAAGAACAAACAATGACTTAGGTGAGAGATACACTGGGGCCTTTTCCATCATCACTAGTTAATTGTTTTTTAACTTTAAGTACAAGTTTTTTCAATCTAAAAATTTCTTGATCCGAAAAGAGTGATTCTCCTTTATTTCTCATATGAACTCTGGCTGAGTTACAGAAAACTTCCAGATCAGGAAAATGTTCCTCCACTTTAACACCTTTCAAGTTTTTTGTTTGTTGAAGGAAAGCTTTAAACATGTGGGCAGAGTACATGTTTCTCTTCTGGCTGCTACTCATTGCTGCGATTGACACATCACTGCTGTCAGACACACCCATCCTCACTGTCGCTAATGTCCAACAGCTCCTGCTTCTTATCGCTCTGCTTGTTCCAACTCACCCTACTTGTTTTTGCCTCACTGCACACGTTTTTGGTTTTACTCTTGCGTTTATATGGAGTGGACTTATTAGAATCGCATGCAGCATCTTCCTAAACCATCTCCGCCTCCTCAAAAAGATCACACCACGCAGTGTTTGTCTCACCCGTCTTACCCGCCTGTTCTTGACAAAACTCACCCGTCTTATTTTCCTGCAATTCACAAGAATCGCCCGAACTCCCCAAATTTACTGGTTTCTCACTGGCATTTTCACTCGTATTTTCCCCTGTCTCATTGGTGACCTCACTTTCACCGCTCTGCATTACCGTCAGTGTGCTATCTGAACCCTTACACTCTTCCTGAACATTCGCCTCGCCGACGCTATCACCAGCATTATTAAGGCCAGATCGTTCCTCGACGCAATCCTTTCCCGACTGAACAACAGTGTCTGAAATCCCCGCAGAGGTGCTCGGCTGTTCCCCGACAGCGGACCCCTCAGCAGCGGTAGGCTGCTCTGCAGCATCTCTCCCCGAGCCAGGCGGAGCGGACTCCGCTCGCTTCGGACAGGTTTGACTGTGTGACCTTCCTCACCGCAACCAAAACACTTCATGACCGACGATGTGGCATAAATAATCAAAACCATCCACTTTTACACGAAAGCACAGATTAAACTCCTCATCCCGATTATTCAAAATCATATAAACCTGTCGTCTGTGAGACACAACGTGTTTCAATAAGGGGGATTTATAACCGGAAAGAATCTTTTTCATCGGAGAAACAGTTTTTCCGTGTCGAGAGAGCTCTCTACACAGAAACTCATCAGTAATAAAAGGAGGGATATTTGACAAAATAACTTTAGTTGCAGGTTGCGTTAGTGGTTGCACTAACACGAACATATGGGCAAGGCTCACGAAAATGACTCCACCCCCTTTTTTGTTTGTCCAATGCCTATAATATTTTTAATATTGGGAGTTTTTTATTATTACGGTCTCATCATAAAGAGCATGATGAGAGCTACACAGGAATGTATACTTTTATGGGTCTCTTACCATTTTTTGACCACATTATGGGCACCTAAAATCTTGCAAACCTAAAAATTTCCCACATTTTGGTATGTCCAAAACAGATATATGAATTTTGAATTATGTTTCATAGAATAAATTAAAATCTAAAAGTCTAAACTTCTTTTTAAATGTCTAAAACACACACTGAACTATTATTTGGGAGCCAAGTCATTGTGTGCATCTCACTTGATCCATGTCATACAGGCATCAACAACTTGTCCCAAAAAAACCGTTGTGTACGTGCTCTGATTAGGACCAGTCATAAATAAATAATTAATTAGCATCTAGGGAACTATTAAGGGTCCATACCACCCAAAAATATTCATATTTTGACAAAATGAAACCATTTTTCATGTATTGTTGGCTACCTGACCTTCACACTCACAAACATCAACTTCCTTGCTGTATGGTTTAAGCTTTGTGTGTCCGTTATCGGTGTCATGGCGAGACATAATGAATCACACACTTCTAGTTTGTAAAATCCTTAAAAATACATCCAAACTAGTTTGAAAAAAGTGTGAAAGACATAATTATATGAACCCTTTTTGAAATTATTACGTGAAATCTGCATTTTGTGTTGTTTTATGCGGCATGCGTTGTGTACGTTATCGATGTTGTGTACGTTATCCGCTCTGTTTTTTCCATTATTTTACTTAAACTAAAGATTTATTTTCACTGATATCTCTTCTTTTCAGGTATTTGTGATAATTCTGGGGGGATTTACTGCTTATAAATAAATTAGGTGTTGCTTATCATGAAATCCAAGCTGTTTTTTCTGTGATTTCTTAGATTTAAGGTTGGAAAATAATATATGGAGGCTGGGAAGATAAAGGTAGGGGTACCTGTCAATGAAATAATTTGTGTGGAGGAGAAAAACTTATAGCTTGGGCCAGTGGCGTCACCAGACTTTTTATTCTGGGGGTGCACAAGGGGGGCACAAACAGAACATCCAAAAAAGATGGCCCGCAAATAAATAAATCACTGTGTTCATTGGATGTTCTGTTTGTTGTTAAAATGTTTTTTTTTATTCTTTATTTCGTTATAAATCTGTTCTAATCATCCTCTTTTTTTTTTTTTTTGGCTGTCGGACACGGAGCATTTAATGTCCGACCGGCATTGTACGGACTTCGTTGTATTTATAAAAATGGCCCAAATAAATTGATTGCAGTGCCCATTGGATGTTCTGACAGTTGGTGATATATTTTATTCTTTATTTCGTTATAAATCTGCTCTCATATCAATACTTTTACTTTCTGCTAGCTGCCGGGCATGGAGTATTTTGCATCTCGCGTTCGACAGTCTTGATCGTTCACGCGATGTTTAATTCACAATGTCAATGGTCATGGAATTGATTTGCTGACTGACTACAAGCACTATTTTATCTCTGGTGTGGAAATAAAGCGTGAATCTGTTCAATCCATCTGACTAATTTTCAAGAGAGACCGAATAAAGACTGTTGTCTATCAACACGGAAGAAAACAGACGAAAAAAGACCAAGAAAAGTCGATAGCTATCAATTTGCATTTTGTGAAGGTCGAACAAAAACATGGCCAAGTTTGTACGTCTAATAATTTCTGGAATACTCGAAAAATAAGAACTTTTATGACTTTCAGACGCGGAGTATTTTAGGATCTCTGTCCGACAGTCGCTAATTCTTCATAAATGCATAAAAGTCGCGCCAATGTCGCTTCACTTTATTAAGCAGAGCTTAAACAGAAACATTGATTGAAATTCTCGGTACTCATCTTGAAGAACTGAGCCCTCTTATCAAAACATTCACGTTTAATATCTAAAAGATTCAGTAGATTCGAAGAAATTAAAAACAATAGACTGTCGGACGAGGAGTTAAATTGAAACCATCCGACTGTCGGACATGGAGTTATATTAAAACCCCGTCCGACTTTCGGACACGTAGACACTGCGTTATTTATTTATTTTCGTATCCAAAATGGGGGGGCACGAGATGTCCCAGGGGGGATACGTTCCCCCCGGCGACGCCACTGGCTTGGGCCTCTGGACACTTGGAATTATCAGAAAAAGCTTTGTTTATATGCAGATTCATTAAGACAGCATTTTGTGTTGTGTACGTTATCCGCTGACAGCCTTTGCAAATTGGACTCCTGCTCCTACCATTTTTTATTATTACATGGATCATTATACACCAAAATGTGCAGAAGATAATGACGATTGTGGTAAAGTATTAAAAAATTCATTTAAACTGAGTGGGGAACTGCCACATGAAATGAAAATATACATTTAATCCATGTTTCACTTAAAATCCTGATGCTCATTTTCAAGACTTTTTTCACAAGCCTGCCAAAGGTCAAAAAATAGGTGGACATCTTTTTTGGGGTATGAATTCCTTTCTCAAAACATCATAAAGTATAAAAAAGGAGCTAGAATTGATTAAAAAGAGATTCAGTATGCATTAGACTACTCTGAAGGAGAAAATCTCAGAGAGATGAGGACAAACTGAGAGGGAGAAGGAGAGAAGCTCAGAGAGATGAAGACAAACAGAGAGATGAAGACAAGAGATGAAGACAAGCTGAGAGGGAGAAGGAAAAGCTCAGAGAGATGAAGACAAACTGAGAGGGAGACAAAGCTCAGAGAGATGAAGACAAACTGAGAGGGAGAGGAGAAAAGCTCAGAGAGATGAAGACAAACAAACAGAGAGATGAAGACAAACTGAGAGGAGGAAAAGCTCAGAGAGATGAAGACAAACTGAGAGAGAGAGGAGAAAAGCTCAGAGAGATGAAGACAAACTGAGAGAGAGAGGAGAAAAGCTCAGAGAGATGAAGACAAACTGAGAGAGAGAGGAGAAAAGCTCAGAGAGATGAAGACAAACAGAGAGATGAAGACAGAGAGAGCTCAGGAGAAAAGACAGACAGAGAGATGAAGACAAACTCAGAGAGATGAAACAGAGGAAGAGAGGAGAAAAGCTCAAAGAAATGAAGACAAACTCAGAGAGAGAGGAGAAAAGCTCAGAGAGATGGAGACAAACAGAGAAAGAGGAGAAAAGCTCAGAGAGATGAAGACAAACTGAGAGAGAAAAGCTCAGAGAGATGAAGACAAATGAGAAAAAGAGAGATGAAGACAAAGAGAAAAGCTCAGAGAGATGAAGACAGACAGAGAAAAAGGAGAGAAGCTCAGAGAGCTGAAGACAGACAGAGAGGGAGAAGGAGAGAAGCTCAGAGAGATGAAGACAAACTGAGAAAGAGAGGAGAAAAGCTCAGAGAGATGAAGAAAAACTGAGAGAGAGAAGGAGAAAAGCTCAGAGAGATGAAGACGAACTGAGAAAGAGAGGAGAAAAGCTGAGAGGGATGAAGACAAACTGAGGGAGAGAAGGAGAGAAGCTCAGAGAGATGAAGACAAACTGAGGGAGAAGTAGAAAATCTCAGAGAGATGAGGACAAACTGAGAGTGAGAAGGAGAAAAGCTCAGAGAGATGAAGACAGACAGAGAGGGAGAAGAGAGAAGCTCAGAGAGATGAAGACAAACAGAGAGAGAAGGAGAAAAGCTCAGAGAGATGAAGACAAACTGAGAGGGAGAAGGACAAAAGCTCAGAGAGATGAAGACAAACAGAGAAAGAGGAGAGAAGCTCAGAGAGATGAAGACAGACAGAGAGAGAGAAGGAGAGAAGCTCAGAGAGATGAAGACAAACTGAGAGGAAGAAGGAAAAAAAAAAGATGAAGACAAAGAGATGAAGTTCAAAGATGAAGACAGACAGAGAGGAGAAGAAGAAGCTCTCAGAGAGATGAATACAAACAGAGAGAGAGAAGGAAAAAAGCTCAGAGAGATGAAGACAAACTGAGAGAGAGAGGAGAAAAGGTCAGAGAGATGAAGACAGACAGATAGGGAGAAGGAGAGAAGCTCAGAGAGATGAAGACAAACAGAGAGAGAGAGAAAAGCTCAGAGAAATGAAGACAAACTGAGAGAAAGAGGAGAAAAGCTCAGAGAGATGAAGACAAACTGAGAGAGAAGGAGAGAAGCTCAGAAAGATGAAGACAGACAGAGAAAAAGGAAAGAAGCTCAGAGAGATGAAGACAGACAGAGAGGGAGAAGGAGAGAAGCTCAGAGAGATGAAGACAAACAGAGAGGGAGAAGGAGAAAAGCTCAGAGAGATGAAGACAAACAGAGAGAGAGGAGAAAAGCTCCCAGAGATGAAGACAAACTGAGAGAGGAGAAAAGCTCAGAGAGATTAAGACAAACTGAGAGGGAGAAGGAGAAAAGCTCAGAGAGATGAAGATAAACTGAGAGGGAGAAGGAGAAAAGCTCAGAGAGGTGAGGACAAACTGAGACGGAGAAGGAGAGAAGCTCAGAGAGATGAAGACAAACAGATAAAGAGGAGGAAAGCTCAGAGAGATGAAGACAAACTGAGAGAGAAGGAGAGAAGCTCAGAAAGATGAAGACAGAGAAAAAGGAGAGAAGCTCAGAGAAATGAAGACAGACAGAGAGGGAGAAGGAGAGAAGCTCAGAGAGATGAAGACAAACTAAGAAAAAGGAGAGAAGCTCAGAGAGATGAAGACAGACAGAGAGGGAGAAGGAGAGAAGCTCAGAGAGATGAAGACAAACAGAGAAGGAGGAGAAAAGCTCAGATAGATGAAGACAAACAGAAAGAGGAGAAAAGCTCAGAGAGATGAAGACAAACTGTGAGGGAGAAGGAGAAAAGCTCAGATAGATGAAGACAGACAGAGAGGGAGAAGGAGAGAAGCTCAGAGAGATGAATACAAACTGAGAGGGAGAAGGAAAAAAGCTCAGAAAGATGAAGACAAACTGAGGGAGAAGGAGAAAAGCTAAGAGAGAGAAAGACAAACTGACAGAAAGAAGGAGAAAAGCTCAGAAAGATGAAGAAAAACAGACAGAGGACAAAAGCACAGAGGGATGAAGACAAACTGAGAGGGAGAAGGAGAGAAGCTCAGAGAGATGAAGAGAGATTTAAAAACGCACTTTATTTACCTTGTGATGTCACCACAACACATCTACCGCATCAAAAATAAACAAAAAGCAAAAAAGATAAAGAAAATTACAGTAAACCCAGGTATATAATCAAAAATGAATCATTAGTAACCCTTCCTGCACAGAGCACAACACTTCCCCAACCCCCCATGAGCATGTAAAACTATCCAAATTATTGGTGAGCTTGTAGTATTCAAATTCAACTCTTAAGCGAGCAGACATCAGCCCTTTGAACATAAACAAAGGGTCAACCGATCCAACACCTTTGATACAATTCTTCCTACTTTTCCAAATTGAAAGCTTTGCTGTTCCCACAATTATGTTAACCAGAACATGAAGCACCTTATTCCTTGCCGAGTACTTTGGACCAGAAATAAACTTCTCAAAGGAAAAAACCAAGCCTAATCCCTGAAACCAATTCCGAAGAAAGTTAAAAAGCCCTTCCAGTCGAGCACATTGGATAAACAGATGTTCCAAATTCTCCCTCTGACCACAAAAAGGACAGCCCTCCCCTGTGCTAGGATCAATATGCGCCAGATACCAGTTTGTAGCCACAGCCCCGTGCAAGATCCTCCATTGGAGGTCACCTGTTCTTTTATCAACAGGTGGCTTGTATAGGGACCGCCAGCAGCCTTTCGAGGAAAAGCTTGGACCAAAAAACCCGGCCCACCTCGACTCTCTCATTGTCGCCAAAGCCCGCATGTGTGTTACCTTTGTACAAGTGTAGTAGATGGCCTTCTTGCTAACTGCCTGAAATGTCCCCAATACTGGAGTCTGGAAAGACAAAAACAGACCTCTCTCCTCCTCCCACTCCCCAACGGCAGGGGAGACCCTCAGTGATGGAAAACGCCATTCATGTTCCTCATGCCATTGTTCCATGGTGGTCCGGTCGAGTACAAATGTTCTGAGATGTCCCGGCAGGGACAAGATGACTTCTGACACCACCTTCCTCAACAGCCTTGTTGAATGAATACCCGTAGCCTCTGCCAGCTGGTCCACAGGTTTCTTCATCAGGTGGCCCAGCTTCACACAGCCTGCCTCCCGCAGTCTGGCACGCAGGCTAGCAGAGGAGAGACTTTCTGCTGTCATGAAAAAAGATCCAAACAATGGCTCTTCAAACACCCACATTCCCGCTTCTTGCTCTGGTTCTCGAAACACCCTAAAAGTTTTCCATGAAACCAGGACTGAGCGATAGAAGCTTGTCAGTCCTGTGAGATCCAACATGTCCGGCTGGAGTAAGAACAGCTGCTTGTCCGATCCAAGATGACCCGCCTTCCGCAGCAAGAGTCGGGCTGTGTCGTGCCAGCTAAGGCCAGACTTATACAACAGCCTCTGTGCTGCTTGAAGCGTAAAAGCCTTAATCCTTGAGGGAATGTCTATCAGTCCCTGCCCCCCTTCATGGTTCGGCATGTAGAGCGCTCCAGCTTTGATCCAGTGCAGTCCTGACCAAAAAAAATCCACAATTGTCCTCTGTACATCTTCCATCAACCCCGGTGGTGGAGGCAACACAGTGACTCGGTGCCATAGGGTCGAGGCAACCAGGTTATTGATAACCAAGACTCTTCCCCTATAGGACAGCTGAGGTAGCAACCATTTCCATTTGGATAGTCTGGCACATACCTTTTCCTGCACACCCTCCCAATTCTGTCTCTGATACTCATCTGTACCTAAAAATACTCCCAGCACCTTCATCCCTCCTGTGCCCCACTTCAGGCCCCCTGGCAGACTGGGAACTGCTCCCTCCCCCCATTGTCCCGCCTGCAAGGCCCCACTCTTCTCCCAGTTGACCCTGGCAGATGAAGCTCTCTCATACAATCTCAAATTCTCCTGTAGTATGTCCACATCAAGTTGGCTTTTTATGAAAACATTTACATCATCAGCATACGCTGAGACTATTAATGGTGGACTTTGGGGCAGTCCCGGCAATGAGAGTCCAGTTAATGTCCCCCTAAGTCGGCATAATAGAGGTTCGAGAACAATAGAATAGAGCTGCCCAGAAATTGGACAGCCTTGCCTTATACCTCTTCTCACTGGAATAGGACAGCTTAAACCCCCACCAACCTTAACCATACAGGAGGCCCCCTTATACAATAATCCCACATATGCTAAAAATACCTCACCAAAACCAAAAGCCTTTAAGGTAGAAAACAAAAACTTATGGTTCACTCGGTCAAAAGCCTTCTCTTGATCTAAAGATAAAATTCCAACATTTAAACCATACATTTTACATAATTCCCACACATCTCTCATCAGAAAAAGGTTGTCCATAATTGTCCTCTCTGGAATGCTATATGACTGGTCCTTATGAACCAGCAACTCCAGATAGTTTTTAAGTCTGTTTGCCAGCACCTTCGAAAGCAGTTTGTAGTCAGCACATAGAAGTGCCACGGGCCTCCAGTTTTTCAGGAGAGCTAGGTCCCCTTTTTTTGGCAGCAGGGAAAGGGCTGCACGGCGACATGATACTGGTAGCATTCCACTCTCTAGGCACTCCAGTAATACCTCCAGTAGGTCCGCACCTAAACATGTCCAGAAATGTTTATAAAAATCAGCTGGAAGGCCATCAATCCCCGGTGCTTTGCCTGGTGCTAACTGGCTCACAGCAGTTGTAAGCTCCATGAGAGTAATTGGTGAGTCCAGTCTAACGCGCTCTGCATCACCCAGCTGTGGCAGATCCTGGAGTAACTCTGCAGCACATTCAGAATCACAGTCCTCCTCCTGTAGAGGGCAGTATAAAATTCCACAGCCTGTCTTCTCATCTCAGCTGGATCAGTGGTTATCCTACCATCAGGGGGAGACGAAGACAGGCCATCTGTTTCTTTTGAGAAACAGTTTTCTCCAGATTAAAGAAAAAAGCACTAGGAGCATCCATGTCCCTAATGCCAATAAATCTTGCCCTCACCATAGCACCCTTTACCCTCTCTTGTAATATGGCGCTAAGTTCCTTCCTTTTCTCAGCCAGGCTCCTCTCCTGGTCGGACACACTGTAATTCCTAAGATTGCTCTGGATCGTACTAATCTCCTGTTCTAATTTATGAACAGCTTCCTTCACCTTAGTTGTAGAGTGAGAGGTATATTGTTGGCAAAAAATTCTAACCTGCGTTTTCCCCACCTCCCACCATTGGCTCAAAGACACAAACTCAGCCTTTTTACTCTTCCACTCTGTCCAAAAGTCTTTAAACTTAGCACAAAACACACTGTCTTGTAGCAATTTATTGTTAAAATGCCAATATGAGCTGACCTTCACACCAGGAGAAAGAGAGATATCTGAGGTCACCAGATGATGATCTGTAAATCCGACTGGATAAATGAAACTCCCCAATAATTTAGTCCTAAAAATCTGAGACAAGTATATTCTATCTAACCTGGCAGCAGAGACCCTACCCTCCACAACCTTAACCCAGGTATACTGTCTCACTAATGGATGTTTTGTCCGCCACGTATCCATTACATCAAGTTGAGTAAGTATTTTTGATAAAAACCTAGATGACTGCAAATGCGGCTCCTCAGTTGTCCTATCTAAAGTAAAATCTACTGTACAATTCCAGTCCCCTCCTATGATCAAACAATTCCTCTGATCAGCTTGTATTAAAGTGTCTTTTAATATCCGAAAGGCCTCCACTCTCTCTGAACCTTCATTTGGTACATAAATATTTACAAAGCAGAAACAGTGTTCAGATATTTCGGCCTTCACCATTTGTAACCGACCATGTATTATTTCTGAGGCAGAAATTATATTCACATTTCTTCCTGGAGAGAAAAGTATAGCTGTCCCTGCACTAACATTAGTCCCATGGCTAAGAAAGAGTTTGCCTCCCCACCACATTTTCCAGTCAACTTCATTAGATTTATCAGTATGTGTTTCCTGAAGGAATAATACATCCAATTTTTTCTGCTGAAATACTTCCAAAATTAACGCCCTTTTCTGCTTATCCCTCCCACCATTAATATTTAGAGATCCAACTCTCAAGCTCTGCATAGCGGAATCAAAGAGTAGAGACAGTGAAAAGATCAGAATAAGGAAAAACACCACGTGATACAGAATCATGACATAATTTTATTTTTGAGCCTTTTAGGACCTTTGCCTTTACGAGAAGCAATACCCTTCCTCAAAAGAAATAAATGCTTTTTCAATCTGTAACGCTTCTTCTCATCTAACAGATCAAAGCCTACACGTTTATTCAAAACAGAAACCGACCGAATAAACTTTTCCGTATCTGGGAAATAATCTTTCACTTTAACCGATTTTCCGAAAGTCTCATCAAGAAAATTATTTATTTCTTCGATCGTGTATACGTCATCCTGCCAGGATTCTGATTCTGCCACTGACTCGCAATCCGAGCCTGAAACATAATCCATTTCGTCCTCATTCGGTTGGCTCTCTATGACAGGCGGCTCAACCACCACCGCCTCTCCATCTGCCTTCTTAGCCTGCACCGGGTCAATCTCTGCAACAGCCCCACTGACTTCACCGTCTTTATCCGAATTAGTCATTTTTGCCGTCTCACCTACTTTTGTTTGAGCTTCGTTCTTTCTTTTTTTAGACAAGACATTTATACTATCCGCTGCCATTAATATGTTTTGAGAAGTCTGTTCGCTCGTCCCTTCTACTACCGGAGCGGCTTCCCCATTTCCCTCTGTCCGCTGTTTGTAGTGTGCACACGCAAAGCGTTTGTGTCCGACATCACCGCACTCAAAACATTTCAAACTGCCTGTACTCGCATACACCATATAATAGCCCTCCTCATGTGGTCCTATCAGAAATAATATATTGTTAGAACAGGGATAGGGGGGCACTCATCTACCCCTCCTTTTAGCCCCTCCTCTGTTCACTGCATAGCTGTTTGTCACAAATCAAACCTGCGCCCCAAATCTAACCCCCATTTACGCAAACTTTTGGCACACCCACCCATCCTCAAATATAATCCTGTGGTAACAGGGTAGTGTGCTATTGCTCCCTCACTGAATTTGTGATTGGCTAGAGGCTGCACTGCTTGCATACCACACAAATTTATATATTTACATGAGCTAGAACTATATTGAATAAAAACATAACCCTCCTGGACACAGGTGATCCGGATACAGTTGCCCACTGGCCTGTCTGACCTTAAGGAGTGTATGCTGAGCCTCTGCAGTTTCTCAGGTGAGTCACTTATTCTTTCTTTCAAGCTGATGAAACACTCTTTCATTTCTTAAGCTGTGCTTGAGTGAGAGCCTGTTGCAGGCTGTAATACAGTAAACCCAAAGGGCAGATCCTGTCTTCTGGAAACACTGTCTCCAATCTCGGGAAGCATCTGTGCAATTTCTAAGAGTAAAGAGTGGTTGCTCAGAGGAGAGGTAGTTTTTCCAGCATGGAGGCCGTCTTCCCAGAAAAAAATTATCCCTCACTGCCACAATACTACAAAATTCTGCAAGGCTCCTTTCACATGATTAATTTATTTATCAATTGAGCGAGCTTGATTTTGTGCAAATTGGCCAGCATAAGCGTGTTGCTATTGGCATTTTTTGCAGTAAATGTGTTATGATGGAAATACTTTGGAGTTAAGAATGATGTAAAATAATGCAGGAATCGGCATGTATATAAGAGCATAATTTAGCCTTGTAGTCACTTGAAGTGGTGAGGACCATTGCTCTGTTCAGTTAGGCTTGATCAGGGGTCTCCAACCCTGTTCGTGGAGAGCTACCATCCTGAAGGTTTTCACTCTGACCAAAGCAAATCACACCTGTTTTCCCAGTTAAAGATCTTGATGAGTTGCTAATGAGCTGAATCATGTGTGTTGAATAAGGGTTGGAGTACAATCCTTCAGGATGGTAGCTCCCCAGGAACAGGGTTGGAGATCCCTGGGCTAGACCATTTAACTTATATTTACTCTTTTTTTCTCAAGACATCAACCTTCAGACCTGCTTGGTAAATAAAAGCCAAAAATGAGCAGCTCTCAGTAAATGTGTTATGATGGAAATACTTTGGAAAAAAGAATGATGTAAAATAATGCAGGAATCACCATAAATATAAGAACATAATTTAGCCTTGCAGTCAGTTTAAGTGGTGAGGACCATTGCTCTGTTCAGTTAGGCTTGACCATTTAACTTATATTCACTCTTTTTTTCTCAAGACATCTACCCTCAGACCTGCTTGGTAAATAAAAGCCAAAATGAACAGCTCTGCCATCAACTCCCTCCTACCGTTCAACCACTCCTCTTCAGGATCCAGTCTCTTGAGTGTGAATGTACAATGTAGAACACCGGATAATGTGTATGTGATTCAATATATTGTCTTTGTTATCAACACTTTTATGGGCTACCCTGCCAATATAATGGTACTTTGGCTGGTGGCCAGAAAGGAGATCGACTCTTCCACCTCCGATGACTTCTTTGTAAACTTGGCCATTTTAGATGCCTTCTACTCCCTGATTATCCCCCTGAACTACTTTGCCATCAAATTTTTTAATCAGGAAGTCAATGTATATTTTGTGGAGTGGATACTTGGGATCAAAGACAGCTCCCCACTCTTCCTCACCTGCATTTGCCTGGACCGCTATGTGGCCGTGGTCCACCCCATTGTGTTCACCAGCATGAAGGATAACAAGATCAGAGTGGCTATTTCCATGCTTGTTTGGGGGCTCGTTATAGCCTATGGCTTCATGAGGGGATGGATGGGATATTTTACAGGTACCATCTTCATTGGAATGATCCTGACCATCGGCATAATTACAGTTTTCTGCAACATTTCTATCATGTGGAGTCTGAGGAAGTCAGTCCTGGGCAAGGAGAAGATTAGCCCCATGAAAAAGAAAGCCCAAAGAACAGTCCAAATCACTCTGGCCATCATAGTGTTGCATTACCTGCCTATAGCTGCTATCATGTGCTGCATGTATCTCAATGAGGTCAAAGGCTTCTGTGTCATTCGTGATATTGCCTTCACAATCATGGACCTCAGTTGCAGCATTGAACCCCTACTCTGCATCTCCAAGCTTAAGCAGCTACCATGCCTTAATAACTTGCCCTGCATCTGCTGTCGAAGCCCTTCCCCTAAGCCACATAATGTAAGCACATGAGATGTATGCTTGCGATTGTCTGTTAAATTGTATATTTGTTCTTTGTAAGGTTGAGAAAATGAGTTCAAGAAACAAAGACAGAATGTGAAGTGAGTGACAAGCAAGTATTTTAGCCCTGAGTAAAATGTACAAAAGAGAAAACAATTAACATAACTGTAACCATAGGCATTGATGAAAAAACATAAATTGTTTGAATCAACCAAATGCCTATATCACCATGATTACATATTATGCAAATTAAACATTCAACATTTTATAAATATGCTTAACCTATCAATTCAAGGTAAAGTGACCATTTTTTTCTAATTTAAATATTTGAATTTCATTATGCCAGCATGGGATCTAGTTTTGCTTAAGGAAGAGCCTGCAGTGACTACAGACCTTTCTGGAGGCACACCCTATATGCAAATACAAAATGACTTCATTGGCTATTCCTGTACTTAATGCCAACAATTATTCAGCGAATATACTATTCACACAAGGGCGTAGGTTTAACGTGACAATTGGTAGGGACACATGTAGGGACACGCTGTGCGCGCTTGCTGGAAGGTTTTATGCAAATCTGAGTGCAGATACTGCCTTTTCTGTGTATGGAGATTATCCAAATGAGTGTTTCTTTGTTTCTCTTATGATGCTAAGCAAACTACCTCCATAATCGAGGATGCTTGTGCTAAAAGGGGGTCAAGTGCCATTTTGATGAAATTTGAGTTAGTGCCATTTTTTAACACTAGATGTCTCTCTGCATCTTCCCTGTAAGTCTCATTGAGCTAGCAGCATGACCATGAAAATGACCATGCATTGAGCAGTTTCCCCACATTGGTGAAAAAAAAGTGTTTTTGCTCATTTTCTCAAAATGTCACTGATGGCACTTGACCCCCTTTTAGCACTTAGCATCCTCAATCTTCATAGATACTTCCGTTTCTATTTTGTAGCCATCCAAATACTTTGATTTGATTTTTGAATACAAGTTTACAACTGTTACTAATGTTATGAACATTTATTATGAGGGTTAGCAATATCGAACAATTGAAATACTGTTCCCAATTCATAAGTTTTTTAATTACATTATGGTATGTTTTATTATTGGAGAATGTTGAAATCATTATAGGCAATTTATGTCTATTAAGCGTCTCTCTGTGCGGTAACGTGACTGCAGCCGAGATAAACACTTCAAAATGGACCACTGTCTATCTGTGAATTGGACAAGTCGCAAACCCAGCGTTTTATCGGACTGGATCATGTTAGATTTACAATTTACGATAACTTGTTTCTTTTCCCACTGAGGCAAAGTTGGTCGGGACATTTTGACTTTCAAAGGTTATATTTGCTGAACATCATGAGACTAACTTTAATGCTTTCCCTATAATTCCATACTATAATTCATAATTAGGACCTCACCTGAAGCCCTGATATACCTGTATCCTCAACAGCTCACAGATGTGGTTCCTGCATACAAAATAACACTTTTATAACAGCACCATCGCGGTATTTCTAGACTGAAATTCACCTCAAAATTAGATATATCCACCCGTGTTATGTCTACTACAGCTAACAACCTGACACACACACGACCTGCAAGCACTCCAGCTCAAATAAAAAACTTTAGTTAAAACCTATATTCAGCATAAAATTCGAGGATTTTCTTTGAAACTAGCATTTCCCAGCTTTCCACACACAATTTTATCATTTCTTAAAGTTAAAAAACTTTAAAAATGATACACGATATGACGTAATTTAACCTAAAAGACCCTGCTCGTTTATTCATACTGAAAGAAAGAATAGCTAGTATATTTCCACCTCTTTAAAAACAAAGACCTCGCATATAATTTAACAAACTAATGAAGTATTGAAATTTATGAAAATGGGCGATCTATAATCTAGTATATCGGAATTTATTTTATTTATTTATTTATTTATTACTCATTTCCAAGACTGGATGCAATACATTACAAATGAAATATTTATAAGTGATAAAACACTAAACCTTATAATGCAGAATACAGAATATATTTTACATGGCTTGTTAAAAATCCTTAATTAAACAGATTGTGATGGTCCCAGTATACGTTTTATGGCATCATTCTGAAAGCTTTCCAGTTTCATCATCATTTCTCCTTGAGGTATACACCTACTGGTATTACGAAATAATAAGATGGCTTAACTGCTTTCTTCCGAAAAATACTTTTGGAACAGTTGGCAG
Organism: Gymnothorax javanicus; assembly: GCA_029692085.1. Classification (NCBI taxonomy): domain Eukaryota; kingdom Metazoa; phylum Chordata; class Actinopteri; order Anguilliformes; family Muraenidae; genus Gymnothorax; species Gymnothorax javanicus. Next base: position 19,716,392 of record CM056200.1, on the reverse strand, counting down.
ACCTGGAATACAATATTGCTTAAATTAACCAATCTGTTGTTTAAAAACTTAAGAATGGAAAGTCCTTGAGACATATGTGCTCAGATAACGATATCACACCCACAGTTGCGGATATTCCATGTCCTTCACATTCCATACAACCCTTGTCGTTGACCCAATATTATATCAGCGCATGCGCTTTGAACACCACCCATCACCACACATATGCACACACGCACACCCGCCCGGTTCAGCCCCACCCCCGGCTGCTGTTGACAGAAGATTTTCATTGATCTATTCAATCAAGCCCCAGCCATCTCACACACACAGAACAAGCCCCGCCCCCGCCATGGGGACTCTCCTCACTCGCTCTGCCTGCACACAGAGAGTGACAGAGACAGAGAGATCTACGGAATGAGAAGACTTTGGAATCCAGCCTTATTTTGCAACGAACTTACGTCAACTAACTTAGAAAAACTTTTTTCTCCATTCACATCTCGCGGAAAGACTTTTTACCGGTAAATAATTTTATTTTTCTTTCCTTTATTCCCTTTTCCTTTCTGCTCACTTATTCACCGCATGCACCGCAATTTCAAATGTACTTCATTCATTACTCTCCAGTTTTAACACTTCTCGCTTTCATTTTTTTGCTTTAAAACACAATTTTACTAAGAGTTTTTCGCTTTAAAATACAATTTTACAAACATGTCACCAACAACTTTAAAACACGCTCCCTTTCTTTCCTTATTCTGCTCACTTACTCACAGCTATTTCAAATGTACAACCCCAATTCCGAAATAGTTGGGACAAAGTGTAAATTGTGAATAAAATCAAAACGCAATGACTTTCAAATCACACCAGCCAATATTTTATTCACAATAGAACAGAGATAACATAGCAAATGTTGAAACTGAGAAATTTTACAATTTTATCCACAAAATGAGCTCATTTCAAATTTGATGGCTGCTACAGGTCTCAAAAAAGTTGGGACAGGGGCCTCTTTACCATGGTGTAGCATCCCCTCCTCTTTTTAACACAGAGTGGAGGCGTCTGGGCATTGAGGAGAGAAGTTTCTTGAGTTTAGCCATTGGAATTTGATCCCACTCTTGTTTAATACAGGCTTCCAGCAGCTGGAGAGTTTTGGGTCTCCTTTGATGGACTTTTCCTTGAATTATGCGTCAAATGTTCTCAATCGGTGAAAGATCAGGACTGCAGGCAGGCCAGTTCAGCACACGGACTCTTTTACTACGAAGCCATGCTGTTGTAATAGCTGCAGTATGTGGTTTAGCATTGTCCTGCTGAAATACACAAGGCCTTCCCTGGAATAGATGTCATCTGGAGGGGAGCATACGTTGCTCTAAAACCTTTATATACCTTTCAGCATTCATGGTGCTTTTTAAAACATGCAAGTGTCCTACACCATATGCACTAATGCATCCCCATACCATCAGAGATGCTGGCTTTTGAACTGAACGCTGATAACAGGAGGGGCGGTCTTTCTCCTCTTTAGCCCGGAGGACACGACACCCATGATTTCCAACAAGAATGTCAAGTGTGGACTCTTCTGACCACAGGACACTTTGCCACTTTGCTACAGTCCATTTTAAATTAGCCTTGGCCCACAGAACATGGCGGCGCTTCTGCATCATGCACAACAATGGCTTCCTTTTTTGCATGATAGAGTTTTAGGTGGCATCTGTGGATGGCACAGTGCACTGTGTTTACAGACAGTGGTTTCTTGAAGTATTCCTGGGCCCATTTAGTAATGTCAATGACAGAATCATGCCGGTGAGTGATGCAGTGGCGTCTGAGGGCCCGAAGATCACGGGCATCCAGTAAAGGTCTTCGGCCTTGTCCCTTACGCACAGAGATTTTTCCAGTTTCTCTGAATTTTTTTGATGATGTTAAGCACTGTCGATGATGAGACCTTCAAAGCCTTTGCAATTTGACGTTGAGGAACATTGTTTTTAAAGTATTCCACAATTTTTTTTTTTTTTTCCGCAAGCCTTCACAGGTTGGAGAGCCTCTGGCCATCTTTACTTCTGAGAGACTCAGCCTCTCTAAGACATCCCTTTTATAGCCAATCATGCTACGCACTTGATGCCAGTGAACTTAACTTAACTCTCAGCTGATTCTCTTAAATATTAATTGCTTTTTCAGCCCTTTTTTGCCTGTATCCCAGACCTGTTGCAGCCAGAAAATTTGAAATAGGCTCATTTTGTGGATAAAAATGTAAAATGTCTCAGTTTTAACATTCAAAATGTTATCTATGTTCCATTGTAAATAACACATTGGCTCATGTGATCTGAAAGTCATTGCATTTTGATTTTATTCACAATTTACACTTCGTCCCGACTATTTCGGAATTGGGGTTGTACTTCATTCATTACTCTCCAGTTTTAATACTTCTCGCTTTCATTTTTTCGCTGTAAAACACTATTTTACTAACATTTTTTTGCTTTAAAACACTATTTTACTAACATGTTGCCAGCAACTTTAAAACACTCTCCGAATTTTAACCCTCTTTCGTTTCCCCATGACCAACGAACGCTTGAAATAAAGTTTCACCACTTATCACCTTCACTTCCCCACCACTCAAATAATACACGTTTAAAAAGCAATAAACAATTATAATAATAATAATAATAATAATAATAATAGTAATAATACAATTAAATAAATGCTTTAAAAGGGTTATCCCAAAAAACGTATAACAACCCTAAAATGTATAAAATTAAATCACTGCCCCACATCAGAACAGGTAGGGAGGGAGGGAGGGTGGGTGACTGTGCTCAATTACCCCACACAGCCAGGAGAGAGAGAGACAGACGGGGAGGGGGAGGTGGCAGAGGGGGTGATACAAAATAAACTATAATAACCTCATTAAAAAATGAACTCATATGACCTCATCAACTCATCAAAAAGCCCTCAATCAAATTTTGACAGAAGCCATATCATATTATCTCTCTCACATTGTTTTGGTCTGATGATGCATAGCAAACTAGCATGAGAGAAAAAACTGTCAAGTACCATGGAATACGCACACAAACTGAATTGCCTGAGAGAACCTAAACAATAATGGAAAGTGTTGCGTCTGGTTTTTGCTCTGCAGAAATGTACTAAATATTGCAAGGGAACATGAAAAAGTCAAATGTCAGCCAGTTGACTAACTTCACCAAAAACCCCTCTTTTTCAGGTAGCAACGATCATACATGAATTGAGCAACTTCTTTTTAGCTTTCATTGTCCAGCACCATGTTTGAGGGAGAGACCTTAGACTTCCACACTTAGCTATAGATTTTCCAGGAATTTTTCTGTTATCATAACTTATCCGCTAAGCAGGTGATTGGTCCACATAGTTTCACCAGAGCCCCGTTAGCCAGCGAATGTCCAGGTAGATCCAGACAGGCCTTCATTGTTACGGTATCAGCTCGGGTGGTTTAACCACCCACCATACTTCGCCCTGCCTGGCAATCCTGTACTTTACCTGTTTCCACCTCTTACGACTCGGACGAGGGGTTGGATTTTTAAGAGGCAATAATAAAAGAACTATAATACAACTATGTACACCAGGGTTGAATAACACTTAACATTTGAGATAAATCAGGAACAAAGAACTCCCTGGGCAGAGAAACTCACAAAAAAAAAAAAAAAAAAAACTAACAATAATCATGTTCCTGCAGCACTGCAATGGGAATATCAGGAGCAGACGCCAATGCTGCAAGTCTGCCCCTGAGGGTGTCCCCGGACCGCTGGAGTGGCTCGTGGGCTTCAACATCATCCCCGTCATCGCCATCATCCCCGTCATCCTCGTCTTCGACATCAGGCTCTAAGACGTCCCCGTTCCCAAGGCAGACGTTGTGCAGGAAAAGGCAGGCACAGATGACCTCAGGCACAAACTCCACCCTCACCTCCAGTCCCTCCAGGAAAATGGAGCGCCACCTGGTTTTGAGGACCCCAAATGCCCTCTCCACCACGCACCATGCCCTGGACAGCCTGGTGTTGTACCTGCCCTCCACAGGATTCCGGACAGGCTCCCGGAATGGCGTCATCAGGCAGATGGGCTCTGCTAAGCACAGGTATCCGCCATCGCCCAGCAGACACCATCCAGGAGGTGGGTACAGCCGGTGGACATAGAGGGGGCTGCACCTCAGGACCCAGGCATCATGGTCGCAGCCAGGGAAGCCCACCACCACATCCAGAAAGCGACCCTTGTGGTCGCAGATGGCCTGGAACTGGACCGAGTAGAACATCTTCCTGTTGTAATAGTCCGCTGCAAACCGCCCAAGTCGAACAATGCGGACATGGCAGCCATCAATGCTCCCTGCCACTCGCTCAAAGGCTGGGGAACCAGACAGCTGCTGGAACCCAGCTCCAATCTCCTCCAGCTCTTCAGGGGTGGGGAGGCAGATGAGCCTCCTGAAAACCCCCTGGATGCCCTTACTGACCCGGTGGATCATGTCATGGCATGTGGTGCGGGGAATGTCAAAGGCCTCTGACACGACCTGGTAGGACGTTCCACAGACCAGCCATTACACAAACACCAGCACCTTTATCGACTTTCCCCATCCATGGTCGTTCTCTCCCAGGAGACGGATAAGGCTCTCCAGCGATGACCTTGATCGGCAGAAGTCCTTCCGCAGGTCACCTCCCTCAAAATAGAGGCGCAACAGGGGACCCTGGGGATTCACCCTGCAGTATGGCCCTCTCGAACCCAACTGTAAAGGACAATATTTTAAATTATTTATTGGACTATGTACCGAATGTTTTAACTGTTGTTAACAATGTATATGAAATTATTTAACTGTTTCATGCAATTATTCATAGAACCATTTTCTTAAATTATATGATAATTTAATTGTTCATTGAACTTTTCTTTAAAGTGACTGAAGTATTTTATTAAATTTCTCATTGGAATATTTCTATTAAATTATTGCATACTGTTTTTTTTAAAGATTAAATTCACATTTGCCATTTTATTATTTTATTTTATTTCAATATATCTATGAGCTCAAGTGTTCCCCTTTATGCAAAATACAAATAAAGCAAAATTTTTCCTGTTGTGCAAGAGCTTATTTAATGCTTCATCACTCAGTATTTGTATCGCAGATACTGGCCAAAATTGTGCCATTGAAGTAAAACATTAGAAAATTCAATTACAGAATTAATTTAGCCATTACATTATGGTATTAATGGACGCAAGTCCCTATACCTGCGCTACGGGGTTAATGTGAATTGTGAATGTTGGCTACTTTTTCCCTCCAATTTCATTTGTAGAGCATTTGGCGAGTTCTGCTCCATACCCGTAGCTGTTTGGGTTTAAGTATTGTTTCAAGTAGAAATACGATGATGAAAACATTATGCACGAGAATTAACATTAGATGATAATTTAAAGAATACTTTCTTCATGGTCATTCAGTATTCTGATACTTACAATTGTTCTTTGGTTGAAGCCAAGGTAACATTTCACTCTCATCTGTTCACATCATCCACTGGGAGTAAGTAAGCTGAGTGAAAGTAGAAACTTGTTTAAAATGGTATCTTACCTCTGAGGAAAATTCTAAATTCATAAGCGTACAGATGAAATGCAGACGGCGGGCCAATTGTCTCTGTCGTCTCCTTGCTGACCACATCTTCACCAGGTAAGGCATAATGGCGAAATGCCGGTCGGGGAGGTCGAAAACAGCTATTTCAGGTTGGCTAAAGTGCGGCTATAGGTTAATATCCTGTTTCAATCCCTTCAAAGCAAATGCACAATTTTTCCCTTTTTGGTCTTCGGGGGTTTTATTTTGTAGAAAACATTAGGAAATATTCATTTCTCAAACGGGTTCGTTCGTAAATCATTATTTTATACCACAGAAGGTGGCAGTAAAACACAAATTGGTGTGGCCATAGCTAAACTCAAAAAAAGAAGAAGGAAGGGTTTGTTTGTAGTGAGTAGCGTGTCGTGAGAATAGTGTATGTAGTACGTAGAGCGCGGTTTTGAACACGGCCTAAGCCTCCTTGCGTACATGCGCTACTCAGAAGCTGATTGGTTGGTGTGCAATTGAGGAACATCGTTCTAGTTCGTGCCCCTAATAAGTGACGTCCTAGCTGAAGACCCGCCTTGATCAGATGCTGACGGATTGCATTTTAATTTTCATTGTGTCCTAAAAAGAGCATGGTGACATGTATTTGAAAATGCAATGGACTGGGAGGCGCCGTTTCCTTACTGCATTTGAATATTGTCCCATGTATTGCAGGATAAGGCTCTGAAAATGAAATGCCAAATGCCGTCATCATTATTGTATCATGTATTATTTCCAAGTGATTAGAAAACAGCATTTTCATTTTCATGTTGACCATAAAAGAGCGTGATGACATGTATATGTAAATGCAATAGACTGGGGGGGCTGTTTGGCTTATTGCAATATTGCCCACAGTAGAGCAGGTTAAGTCTTTGCAAATTAAATCTTGAATGCCGTTTTCAATATCATTTCCAAATACTCTGAAAAAATCATGTACATTTTCATGTTGACCGTAAAAGAGCGTGGTGACATGGAGATGTAAATGCAATAGGCTGGGGGTGTTGTTTTGCTTACTGCATTTGAATATTGTCCACTGTATTGCGGGGCATGACTTTGAAAATTAAATATCAAACAGCTTTTCATCATCATTTGAATATAGTCATAGATTTCCCATATGTGTATGTGAAAATGAAAGTGATAATTGAATTAATGCATTTTCAATTTAATATTGTCTCAAATAACTCATTCCTAAGTGGAAAATTATAATGCAATAGAGGGATTACATTTTCATTTGAATATTGTCCAGTATGGGCTCCCATAGTATGCATATTCAAAATTGTTTTTATGAAAAATAATGTGGAGTGTATGGACTTAACTTCAATTTTAACGTGGTCAATTAATAAAATTCTTTTCCTGCAAAATTTCCATCAGCCGATGGGAAGCCTGCCGACCTTTAATTAACCTGAGAGGAATTAAATTTTGCAGCCAATTAATATACTGTATTTAGTTGTAAATTGTAACGCTGTGTAGATGACGGTGCCATTTATGATTTTTCAGGAGATACAATGTTTAGACATTGAACAGCAGGAAGGGGAAAACAGCCATATAGCTCTGATCAAACGACCATTACTGGGATTAACCAAGCAATTCATTTAATTCATGGTGTATAGATGTGGACTGATATTTATATAATTTAAACAGCCATTGTGTGCCTGACCACAGAGATAGAGTACCAGCAATGATACAGTTGAACTTGGACAGTTAAAACATGCTTAATTTACATCAGTGTACTGCTATCCTGCATGAAGTCCCCCCTATCAGCTTTTAATTGCAGATATTGGGGGTGGACAAAATATTGAAGTCCCCCTGAAAAAAGGCTTTAAATTTGAAGACTCAAAACCTAATTACTGCACAAACCAGTGTCATTCCTATTAATATAAATACTGTTAGCAGTAGGGGTGTGTTTAACTGAAGAAAGATGTGCAGAGCTTTAAAAGATAAGTCTCAAAACCATGATTAGTGTACTGAACAACAGTCTAAAACTCCTGGAGCCCAAACTGTTTTTGTGTTATTCTCAGAGACAGCAATTTAATTTGGCAATGCGTAAAAGACTTATGTTGGATAGTTGCTAATAACCAGTAAATTACAGCTTAAAAAATCACAGAGGAACTGAATCAGTTTCAAAAAAAGAGTTAAATGAAGCTGCCCATGTTTCTGATGACTAACCCCGGTGCTTCCTTTCGTTCCCTGGAGCTGTGACTTACAGCTAAACTCATAACGAAGTGTAGCATCCGTCTGAAATCAGAGACACAGTAGAGGTAATATTACAGGCAATGGACACTTTTCCTCTCGGTTGACCTTGGACATGTTCGAGACACATTACTCAAAAACTTAACATTTAATCTGTTTTTTTTTAGTGTCTTTCTGACATTGATTTTTAGACTGGTTACATTTCACATTGTTCCATGTTGAATACGTTTTATCATTTTTCGGACTAAAATACTTTGAATGGTATATTCGCTGACTAATTGTTGGCGTTAAGTACAGGAATCGCCAATACAATCATTTTGTATTTGCATATTGGGTGTGCCTCCAGAAAGGTCTCTCGTCAAAGTAGGCTCTTCCTTAAGCAAAACCAGATCCCATGGTGGCATAGTGAGATGAAATATATAAATTAGAGAAAAAAAAATTGGTCACTTTACCTTGAATTAATAGATTATGCATACTCATAAAATGTTGAATCATTAATTTGCATAATATGTAATCATGGTGATATAGGCATTTGGTTGATTCAAACAATTTATGTTTTTTTTCATCAATGCCTACGGTTACAGTTATGTTAATTGTTTTCTCTTTGTTATTACACTCATATCAGAGCTAAAATACTTGCCGATCACTCACCTCACATTCTGTCTTTGTTTTGTGAACTCATTTTCTCAACCTTACGTACAACGAATATACAATTTAACAGACAATCACAAGCATACATCTCATGTGCTTACATTATGTGGCTCAGGGGAAGGGCTTCGGCAGCAGATGCAGGGCAAGTTATTAAGGCATGGTAGCTGCTTAACCTTGGAGATGCAGAGTAGGGGTTCAATGCTGCAACTGAGGTCCATGATTGCAAAGGCAATAACTTGGATGTCGCAGAGGCCTTTGAACTCATTGAGATATATGAAGGGTATAATAGCAGCTACAGGCAGGTAATGAAACACTATGATGGCCAGAGTGATTTGCACTGTTCTTTGGGCTTTCTTTTTCATGGGGCTAATCTTCTCCTTGCCCAGGACTGACTTCCTCAGACTCCTCATGATAGAAATGTTGCAGAAAACCATGATTATGCTGATGGTCAGGATCAATCCAGAGAAGATGGTACCAGCGAAATATCCCATCCTTCCCTTCATGAAGCCATAGGCTATGATGAATGGCCAAACAAGCATGGTAATAGCTACTCTGATCTTGTTATCCTTGATGCTGGTGAACACAATGGGGTGGACCACGGCCACGTAGCGATCCAGGCAAATGCTGGTGAGAAAGAGTGGGGAGGTGTCTTTGATCCCAAATATGAACTCCAGAAAATATACATTGATTCTCTGTGGAAAATATATGTGGGCAAGGTGGTCGAGTGGGATAATCAGGGAGTAGAAGGCATCTACAATGGCCAGGTTTATGAAAAAGACATCGGAGGTGGAAAAGTCAATCTCTTTTTTGGCCACCAGCCAAATTACCATGATATTGGCAGGGTAGCCCATAAAAGGGTTGACAACATAAACAATATATTGAATCACAAACCCATAATATGGTGTTCCACATTCTTCATTCACACTCAAGAGCTGGAGACTGGATCCTGAAGAGGAGTGGTTGATCGGTAGGATGGAGTTGATGGCAGAGCTGTTCATTTTGGCTTTTATTTACCAAGCGGGTCTGAGGGTAGATGTCTTGAGAAAAAAAGAGTGAATATAAGTTAAATGGTCAAGCCTAACTGAACAGAGTAATGGTCCTCACCACTTAAACTGACTGCAAGGCAAAATAATGTTCTTATATTTATGGTGATTCCTGCATTATTTTACGTTATTCTTTTCTCCAAAGTATTTCTCATCATAACACATTTACTGCAAAAAATACCGATGACAACATTCTTATGCTGGCCAATTGGCACAAAATCAAGCTCCCTCTATTGATAAATAAATTAATCATTTGAAGGGAGCCTTGCAGAATTTTGTAGTATTGTGGCAGTGAGGGATAATTTTTTATCTGGGAAGACGGCCTCCATGCTGGAAAAACTACCTCTCCTCTGAGCAACCACTCTTTACTCTTAGAAACTGCACAGATGCTTCCCGAGATAGGAGACAGTGTTCCCAGAAGACTAGGTTTGCCCTTTGGGTCTACTGTATTACAGTCTGCAACAGGCTCTCACTCAAGCACAGCTTAAGAAATGAAAGAGTGGTTCATCAGCTTGAAAGAAAGAATAAGTGAATCACCTGAGAAACTGCAGAGGCTCAGCATACACTCCTTAAGGTCAGACAGGCCAGTGGGCAACTGTATCCTGATCACCTGTGTCCAGGAGGGTTATGTTTTTATTCAATATAGTTCTAGTTGATGTAAATGTATAAATTTGTGTGGTATGCAAGCAGTGCAGCCTCTAGCCAATCACAAATCCAGTGAGGGAGCAATAGCACAATACCCTGTCACCACAGGATTATATTTAAGGATGGGTGGGTGTGCAAGAGGGGGTTGGGTTTGCAGAGTGAGTCTGTGATGTGACAAACAGCTATGCCGTAAAACAGGAGGGGCCAAAAGGAGGGGTAGATGAGTGCCCCCCTATCCCTGTTCTAACAATATATTATTTATCAGTGATGCAATCCAAGAAGTGCATCCCAGACAAACAAGTGACGCAATGCAGTCAGCCAGCTGGAGCACAAGTGAGACTGTGTAACCTGGTGTAAGGTCTTACACATGAAACCACAAGGTTCATCAAAGCAGACCCAAACAATTCTCTTTCATCCTCACAAAGAAATGAAATTGAGCACTCAGTTACAGTAAATGTATTTCTGCAGATAATAGGTACATTTGCGACAGTTTGACTTTCATCAAAATGTTTGGTAAAAAGGAGGTTGCAGTTTACAAGTAATTTTCTTTACTTTCGCTACATAGACTTCACTAAAGACTGGCATCTGTAACATGAGGTCTTTTGTCCTGTATGTTTTCATGCCGATCCTTCGAGAGGAGAAGAAATTCAAAGGTGTGAGATCTCTCACAGTCATTCTGGAAGTTTAGCTCATTAGGCCAGCCTTGAGGGCCCGGACAGAGTTTGGCTTATCTGGGTTTCTTGGCAGATTCATAAGTTTTCACTTCTTCACTGCTACTTCTCGTACAGCAGTTTTTTTTTTTTTTTTCAAAAAGGTTTTCTTGTTGAACTGAGATTATCGTTTTACTTTGAATTTTGAAAGTTTTAGGATATTTTTACCCACCACAGCCGCCGGCAGCCAAGAGTAAAATGGTAACATAACGACTGTAAAAACTTGCAAGTGATCTCTGATGGGGATCGGGGTGATACACGACTCAGTCCCCGTGGCGACCGAGTTATGTAGTTTCATTTGTTTGATAAAAATTACACACTGTTGGAGACATGCAGAAAACCTGTTAAGTTGTTATTTCTGGTAGCTCTAGCAATAGTTTAGAACAACTACTGGCCAAGAAAAGGATTGATTGTGTTTTTACCAGTGAAAGAAGGTAAATGTAGTCCAGAATATCCCCACTTTACCCTAGTAGTAGGCCATAATAGCCCCTCGGCCAGAATAGCCCCACCTTGCCCTACAAAGTTTAGTAGGGTGGCCCAATAATGTGCCAAAATTTTTTAATATAAACTAGAAGTCAAGCCATCTTTTCAAAATGTCCCAATTATCACTTTAATCTAACATCAACAATTTCAAGTTGATATATGAACATAAAGGCAGTGCTCATAATGGGTCAATTTCGCAAGCTATTTGCTATCATTGTGCCGTATTAGAGAACCTGCAAACTTTCGAGTGCATACTGTATATTATTCCACCCAACAAACAAGAAAAAAGCGAGCAAAGCTCACATACCCCCGCTCCCCATTTGTCGCTCAATGAATGTCAATCGCAAATAACGCTTCTATGGAAATGTAATATGCAGTCATATTCAAATCAAGTCCCAAAAAGGTCCATTTAGTGTACAAACTTGTCTCCATTGATGCCTCCCTGCCGATTTTCGTACTAAGTTGAATTAAGATTCAAGGGCAATAACTCCGTAAAAAATACAGTTTCAGAACTTCGGTTTGAAACTCGTTCGAGAGTATCGTCAGGAGTACCCACAAGCAAAATGTCATTTATCTAGGTGTAGTAATTTTCGAGTAAACTTGTTCCCATTGACGCGTAGACGAAGTCGAATCAAAGATTCAAGGGCAATAACTCCGTAAAAATAAAGTTTCGGAACTGGGTTTTGAACTCGTTCAAGAGTATCGTCAGGAGTACCTACAAACAAAATTTCATTCATCTAGGTGTAATAGTTTCTGAGAAAATTTGTCCCCATTGATACATCCCAGCGGATTTAGCACTAAGTCAAATCAAAGATTCAAGGGCAATAACTCCGTCAAAAATAAAGTTTCGGAACTAGGTTTCGAACTCGTTCAAGAGTATCGTCAGGAGTACCTACAAACAAAATTTCATTCATCTAGGTGTAGTAGTTTCCGAGAAAACTTGTCCCCATTGTCCACTATAGAATAAAGTACAAAATGTGACGTTTCCATGGAAACGTCAGAAAATTGACATCCCAGAAAGCTGAAAATGACTGGATGCATAGTTTGTGACATGATTCACGATTGTACAAAGTTTGGTCTAAATATTTCCAACGGGCTTACGTGGCGGGGTATAATAAAAAACATCAAGAACCTGTATACAACTAAAACTACAACCCCAATTCCGAAATAGTTGGGACAAAGTGTAAATTGTGAATAGAATCCAAACGCAATGACTTTCAAATCACACCAGCCAGTATTTTATTCACAATAGAACAGAGATAACATAGCAAATGTTGAAACTGTGGAATTTTACAATTTTATCCGCAAAATGAGCTCATTTCAAATTTGATGGCTGCTACAGGTCTCAAAAAAGTTGGGACAGGGAACCTGTTTACCATGGTGTAGCATCCCCTCTTCTTTTTAACCCAGAGTGGAGGCGGCTGGGCATTGAGGAGACAAGTTTCTTGAGTTTAGCCATTGGAATTTGATCCCACTCTTGTTTAATACAGGCTTCCAGCTGCTGGAGAGTTTTGGGTCTCCTTTGACGGACTTTTCGTTTAATTATGCGCCAAATGTTCTCCATCGGTGAAAGATCAGGACTGCAGGCGGGCCAGTTCAGCACACGGACTCTTCTACTACAAAGCCATGCTGTTGTAATAGCTGCAGTATGTGGTTTTGCGTTGTCTTGCTAAAATACACAAGGCCTTCCCTGGAATAGATGTCATCTGGAGGGGAGCATATGTTGCTCTAAAACCTTTATATACCTTTCAGCATTCATGGTACTTTTTAAAACATGCAAGTGTCCCACACCATATGCACTAATGCATCCCCATACCATCAGAGATGCTGGCTTTTGAACTGAACGCTGATAATGGGAGGGGTGGTCTTTTTCCTCTTTATCCCAGAGGAAACGACGCCTATGATTTCCAACAAGTACTGTGGTTTTCATTCAGACATATTTTCATATTATGAGGTTCCCCCATCCCCAATCAATTGGAGAAAGACAGACTCTTCAGACAATTAGGCTTTATTGTGGCATGTTGATGAATATAAAGCCGAGTTCTTTTTGCGCAAGAAGAACTGACATCTTGCCTTTCACACCCAGTTTTTATGCTTTCATCACAGGAAATATCTTCCAAATATGGTCTTTCCGCCTTCTCATTCTCACGCTACAACAGGACAGGCAAACCAAAACACTGCCAACTGCCCTTGAGAACTTCAAGCAAAGATAAGGAAGCACATCACTACAAAGGATTGGAAAATTACAGTCAAGAGAGGAAAAATACAGCCAGATGAATAGGATACAAGTAGATACATAAACGATACATAAACGATTCAATTGATTATGTTTTCAGTAACAACTTAAGATTTTACTGGACAAATATTGATCAAAGCTACAGAAATCAAATACATCACCTGATTATGTTTTTGAATCAACTAAACAGAAGCCTGCTTACTAATCAAAGCTACAGAAGCCCACTGCTTATGTGTGTGTGAGCTGCTCATGCATGTGTGAATTAAATTGCTTGTCTGTGTGTGTGTGTGTCTGTGTGTGAGCTGCTTGTATGTATGTGTGTGTGTGTGTGTGTGTGTGTGTGTGTGTGTGTGCGTGTTACTGCTGCTTACATAATATGGTTATTGATTATGATTATTCAACATGGCAATTGATCTACTGATGAATATGATGAGAAATATTGAAACATAATCCTCAACATTCCTCCCGTTGAGGCCATCCCAATCATGGCCTCACATCAATCATGGTCGAAAAATGGCACAGCATTGTCTACCCCTGGTCTATGACACACAAGTGAATTTCTTATGAGTCCAAACATAAAATATGGCTGGTGGGCCCTTTCCGACTGTAACACTTCGAGTAAAAACAGTCTGTCTTGTCTGCCAGCATGTGAACTCCAATTGTTTTCGTGTCCAGGTTTCTCAAGGCCTTTCATTGCTCTGTTAAATAAAGTCCCAGTCTAATGTCCCACTTGAATCTAGTCATTTTGCTTATTGCAGATAATCATTCCAAAGTTAGTCCAATGTCCAAGTCCATATTCAACATTGATTTGCAATTTTTCCATCTGATTGTTTTGGGGAACGAGCCTTCATGACTGGAATCACTGTCTCAGCATATTCGTTCAAAACTTCAGGGAGGCTCCAGGAAGGAGCGGGCCTTGACCGGCTGGTACGCTAAACTGCCACCCGCCCGTCACTGGAGTGAGAAAATAAAATACAAACACAGACACAGACACAGGCACATGCAGATCCACTATGCACTCGGCACATACAGAACGAGGGTCATCTGCACCTGCATAATTTCACTTTAAGTCTTAGATGTACCAGATTTTATAATATTTACTTTTGCTGCAAAGACTGTGCGGACACTTAGAGTCAGAACATTTTAAAAACAATTTCATCCAGGCCTTCCCAAGGACTTACAATAGCGCCTCCAAGCAATAGCCCATAATAATAATCTCCCAAAAGACTTTGATTTCAACAACGACCTGGGGGTCGACTCACCCCTGCCTTAGGTTGTCTCCTCGATAGGACATCTTACCCGTCTCTGGAGTGAGTCACAACACACACTCAGGTGTTCAGCACTGAGCTCTGTACTCTGGAGGGGATAGTTTTCCTCACCACTCATAATGGGATAGTTATGAGATCGTTCCAGTTGAATTGGGACTATTGCAGCAGCTTTCTGGACATAATAGAAGAAACAGTTAAAGTTACAACTCATCAATAACAATTTGAAACAGACGCTGCAATTATAGTTCTGACACTTAGATTCTTCTTTAACCAGCCGAATAAGTCCCAATTCAAGAAATTTGTCTTGTGTATTTTGTCCCCTCGGTCTGAATGTGCTTTACAAAATCATCAATTTCACCTTAATTATTTGGAATACAATGACTTGTCGACCACAGTGCATGTGCCACCCTGATAAATTAATATTATTTAAAAATTCATAATGACCAAATTGCTCACCCTCACTACTGAGCTCCTGTCAATTTTAAATCAATATTTTTCGGCGGTGTACTCATAATTTTGTGTTTCAGTGTATTCTGGGTCAAAAGATGGGACAGTAACAATAATATCTTTTCAAAGTGCTTTTTCAATGAATTGTGTTTGAGCAACCCACCTCAGTCTAGGGTTCTGCTAAGAGCATGGAGGAGATGCACAGTCAGGGCTTATTAGCCCCAGCCATGACAACTCCCCATGTCATCAGCAGGACCGGGTGGAGTTGCTTTAGACTGTGTTACAATATGCAATTTTTTTGTTTTTATTTACAAAGATGGGCACATATTGAATACTACCTGTAAAATAGTTTTTCTGTTGGGCTCCCAGCACATAAAGGTAAACAATCATCCCAAATCTGGTCACCTCAGTCAGTCAGTCAGTTTATTTGAAAGTCCCCGTCCTTCTCACTACTAGTCAGAGGAAAAGATTTTGTCAGCCTAATCAAAAATAAATTTAGAATGTGATCACGTTATTAGTCGACTTTTTCAATTATATGGTGGTCCACCTTTTGAATTTAGTCTCGTGTTAAAACTCCGAATTGGATTTCCCCAAATTTATTTTAGAACTCCGCAGCTGAATCTTAGCTGGCCAGCTTATCACTTTCCACTTAGATCCTTCGAACCTCCCTCTTCCAGGGCGCAGTTCCGGGCTAGATCCCTTTCCACAGAGATCTTCGCCCAGGCTCCCCCAGGTTGAGAACTCTGCCTTCTGCTTCCCGGTGTCTCCTTTTCAAAGCCCACCGATCACAGAAGCACCACTCGCCTACTGACGCATTCGCTTTTGGCTTATGGTGGCCTGACTGTACATTGAGAGCCGGGCGCCAACAAAAAGGACTTACTGCCATACGCGACCCGACCGGCCGGTGACCCAGTCGATAGCGATCCCCGTATCCCGTAGTGGTTACCAGCCACCCAGGTGGGAACCAACGGTCTGATCCCTACCCCACAATGCCCCTCTGCTAGGTGTGGGCTGTCGCCCACGTACCACGTGTTGCCCACAACCTTACATGTGACAAACACGCCGACTAGACGGTACCACGGCAGTATGTCAATTCATCCTTCACCAGACACGGGGGCCTTCAGTCCCCTCCCCAGCACTATATAACCATCTTTAACGTGCCCTCGGAACTTTGCAGTTCCGCCGCCGCCTGTTTTGAGCAAGGTTCGGGGGGCCCAATCCCCTACCCTACTCAAGGTTATTTTCATTCCTGATCTTCTGCAGTGAGTCCTCTGTGGAAAAGTTTCAGGGAATGAGTTAGATGCATACAACATTACTGCTTTTCCTCTCGCTTGGATCTTTTCCTGTAAAAGTTAATAAATCAGAGAAAGTTTATTAGTCACTCAGTTTCTTTTCCATGAAGACATTTAGTTCCTGTTCAAAATGGAGAAAAGATTCATTATTCATTAATTATATTTCTTCGGTCAGGAAAGCTTTCAGTCACATTTGTTCACCTCATTTGGAATAAAATTTGGACTTCATGTTCCTCCTTTGCAGGGGAGAGCTTGTTAAATGTATGAAGAAAATTCCACATGCAATAGCATTGCTTAGACCGCGCTTTCTAACCTCTATCTGTGCTCCCTTATCCGCTTTGGTCCCAAATTCCTCCACTCGCTGTCTTATTTTGATTTTGTGCACTAAAAAATCCATCCAGTCTCCAGTCTTCAATCCCACAATACTTCATTTGATTTTTTATTCTTTTATAAATCTAATATTTACTATTAAATTTTATACTAAATTTTATATTTACTGCTAGCTTTCTGATCATTTTACCCAAATTTCTTACCTTCAAATAGCAATTGAAATTTTCTAATTCTTGATAGAGAAACCTCTGTATCAAATAAATTCACTGTTTATTGGACCTGATACTTACTGTATATAGTGTTTAACAGTACTTTGGCAAATTTTGAACACGTTGCATTATTCTTTTTGTTTCTCAGTATTACTTTTCCTTCATTTTCTTTTCAGAGATATGCTTCTAGAACACCACTCTCACACAGTCTAATTCTTTACAGAAAACTGCTTAGATTTTCTAGCTCTTTAGAATTTTACAAATATTTAACTAATTCAAATGGTGTAATTACTTCACACTCAGAGGATATTAGCTCTCAATACATGTAATCACTTTATTTTAAAGGACCCGGCAATGTATTTCTTTCCCATCTTAATTATTTTCCCCGATCCTCACTTTTTACTCAAAGAAATTCAATTAGCCACAACATTAGAAACACTTATCCACGTTTGTGCAATTGAAGTTCAATTGTTACTTCCTCTAAACTTCTCTCTGTTTCTAGTAACTAATCATTCAAGAAGGGCATACGTTTATTTAGTCAATAAATAGGGACTTTTATTCGGGTTTTCATAAGGAATAACTATTCTGTTCACTTTTCCAACTTTGTCGTTTTACAACTCCACAGCCATTAAAATGGCTAAACTCCTCATTTCTTCTATAGCCTTTTGTTTTAAAGGATATTGCCAGATTTGCTGACAGCATTCTGCCACATATGTATCATGTTGAGACCACAGTTGTTCTGCTAATTTGTCTAATTATGTCTTAATTTGTTCTCTAAATTCACGTTCTGATTCCTCAGTAGCAATTTTCAATTGGTTTATTTTCCCTATCAATTGACAGTTAATAATAATCTTAATCATTGTTTCCTGTCCTGTTCCAAATCAACATTAAGGGCCCATTTTTTCTCTCTCTAATTCTGGGTCCTGAGTGGGGTCGAATATCATTGTACAATGCAGTTCAGTTTCTGGCCATGTAGCCTGGGGTATTTGGGCCTCTACATACAGTATTTTCCCCAGGTACTCCAAACGTGCTCTTTAATTTGGTCTACTATTTCCCCCAACCAATAAACATTTGCTAATTCACTTTTTTTTTTTTTTGTGATTGGCTACAGGTTTTTTCAGCTGCTGTCTCTCCCTCTGCTCCTGAATATGGGGGGGGCATACGGCGCTGGGTTAAATATTGTTCCTGAATATGGGGGGCATACGGCGCTGGGTTAAACAATTCATTGTCAGTAACCTTTTCAGATGGCTTTGACTGAGACGCAGCTTCACTTTGCTTTGCAAAATATTTATCCTGATCCTGAATGTTTAACATTCCCCTTTCTTCAAACAATTCCAGAATTGCCAGCTCATTTTCTTCTTTTTTCAACCCTTTTTGCCGCCGATGCATAATTTGTCACTATACCCATCATTTTTTCACATATTGCAAGATCAAATTTCCCCTCTTCTGGCCACTTTGTTACTCTGTTTTTTTGGCCCACTTATTTGACAATTTTTTAATATCATTCTCAAAGGTAAGAAATTGCTCTCTTAATTCCTCCACAGGCGTTGCCATTGTTATTTATTTATTAATTTAAATTTTATTACTTTAGCCAAATTATTTTTCCCCACGTATTAAATTGCAATATGTCTTTTTTACCAGTTACACTGCTCACTATGCTCAGTCTATATTACAGGCTATATTATAAACACGCTTATGCGATTTCTTCTCTTCCTTTTCGACAGATATGATAATAATAATGCTTAGATAATCAATATTTAAAACAAGCAAATTTATTGCCAAAAAATAATAATCATTACTAATAATGTTAACTTACTGCATGTAAACTAGGGGTTATATATTTATATTTAGTGCACTCTTAACACTCCCAACTAATGCAATACGCTACAAAACCCACTGTTCACATCCACATCTAATCTACTTCTACTCTACACTCATTCAAAATGGCACCGCAACCCACAGTACAAACTTCCTGTCAATCCTCACTACCAGTCAGTCCACCCTTAGGACCCAACAAACCTCACTTCCAGTCAATGTCCTCGCTAGACCCACTAATCGGCCAGCTCCATACGCCAAATGTGCTGTGCCCCCATTTTAAAAAATAATAAACAAGACAAACAACACCATAAAGATAAAACGGATCCTAGTACCTCTCTTAGGTCATCCAGGCCCAACTCAATCTCAAGAAAGAGAGCCTGCAGGTTAATTCCTTGCCATAGGGTCCCAGCACAGGCCTCACATATAACAACAGTCGTACACCAAACCAATTACAGAACGCGCTCTGAGTTCCACACAATTACTCACAGTAACTTGTTGCAAATGCAGTGTTAGTGGTTAGTAGTTACATATCAATTCTGCAGATTCTGTCCCTCTCCTTTTAATCTCCCCAATTTTGTGTCTAGATTCTTTGAGCCGAAAGGTCACTTGTCTCCAGTGCTCCAGATCAGGGCTGGGACAACACAAAACAACACCCCTACTTTTCTATCTGAGCAAGATAATTAAATCAAATTAACTTAATTAAATTGCTCACCTTATCCTTAGTTTGCTGGCAGCTTAGGGTGTGAGTGTGTGTGCTCCCTGCACCATCTCCGAGCACTGGAAGACCGCCCACCCTTCCAATGTAACCGACCTTTGCCGACTCCTGCCGCTGGCTCGCCAAATTTGTTGTGGTTTCCCGACTAGATGTTTACATATTTTTGAGGTCCCCTTGTTCGTGAATAATTGGAGAGAGACAAAATCTTCAGAAGCCATCTTTATTCCAGCCTTGAATAGTGCAATAATCCAAACCCGGTGAGCAGTCCCTGGCCAAGAAGGGTTAACTCGGCATTCTTTACAGAGCAATATTTATGGGAAAAACTCAACCAACTTTGCTCCAATCAAAATACATGGGTTGTAACCATCTTATCTCTCACCTATTTTTTATCCAGCTTTGCTCCAATCAAAATTCTTGGGTTATCTCTCAAGTTTTTTTCTTTTCCTTGGACTCTCTGAGAAATATTGGTGGCGCACAGAAACATTAGTTTCATAAAAAATGAAAGAATATACACTTAAAAGGTGTGGAAAATTATAGTTTAAGAGTGGAAAAACACAGTCAGATGAATAGGATACAAGTAGATACATAAATGATTCAATTGATTATATTTTCAGTAACAACTTATGATTTTACTGAATAAATATTGATGAAACCTACAGAAATCAAATACATCACCTGATTATGTTTTCAAATCAACGAAACAGAAGCCTGCTTACTAATCGAAGCTACAGAAGCCTGCTGCTTATGTGTGTGAGCTGCTTATGCGTGTGTGCCTGTGTGTGTGCATGTGTCTGTGTGCACTGCTCATGTGTGTGTGAATTGCTTGTATGTGTATGTGTATGTGTGTGTGTGTGTGTGTGTGTGTGTGTTTGCACTGCTCATCCCCTCCCTACGCGTATGTGAACTACTTGTATGTGTATGTTATGTTATGTGTGTGTGTGTGTGTGTGTTACTGCTGCTTACATAATATTGTTATTGATTATGATAATTGATTATGGTTATTCAACATGGCAATTGATCTACTGATGAATATGATGAGAAATATTGAAATATAATCCTCAACAAAAGAATGTCAAATTTGGACTCGTCTGACCACAGGACACTTTGCCACTTTGCTACAGTCCATTTTAAATGAGCCTTGGCCCACAGAACACGGCGGCACTTCTGGATCATGCTCAACAATGGCTTGCTTTTTGCATGATAGAGTTTTAGGTGGCATCTGTGGATGGCATGGCAGACTGTGTTTACAGACAGTGGTTTCTTGAAGTATTCCTGGGCCCATTAAGTAATGTCAATGATAGAATCATGCCGGTGAGTGATGCAGTGGCGTCTGAGGGCCCGAAGATCACGGGCATCCAGTAAAGGTCTTCGGCCTTGTCCTTTACGCACAGAGATTTTTCCAGTTTCTCTGAATCTTTTGATGATGTTATGCACTGTCGATGATGAGACCTTCAAAGCCTTTGCAATTTGACGATGAGGAACATCGTTTTTAAAGTATTCCACAATTTTTTTTACGCAAGCCTTCACAGGTTGGAGAGCCTCTGGCCATCTTTACTTATGAGAGACTCAGCCTCTCTAAGACATCCCTTTTATAGCCAATCATGTTACATCCCTGATGCCAGTTAACTTAATTACTTGTTAAATGTTCTTTCAGCTGATTCTGTTTTAAATTAATTGCTTTTTCAGCCCTTTTTTTGCCTGTGTCCCAACTTTTTTGAGACCTGTTGCAGCCATAAATTTGAAATGAGCTCATTTTTTGGATGAAAATGTAAAATGTCTCATTTTCAACATTTGAAATGTTATCTATGTTCTATTGTTAATAACATATTGGCTCATTTGATCTGAAAATCATTGCATTTTGATTTTATTCACAATTTACTCTCCGTCCCAACTATTTCGGAATTGGGATTGTAGATCATTTACTACTGTTTTAACATGTCATAAACCAAAGTGGGTCATGCACTTCTGATTGAAACAAGACAAATTTCAAAAAGACAGCAACAACCACAATGCATGTGTTTCACGATCGATCAAATTGTTTAAATGAAATAAGACCATTTGAAACATTTTTATGCAATTCTGTTGCTTTCAACCCCTGAGTAAAGAAAAGCGTTAGAAGTCCAGAATCATAATTGATTTCCATGTTACTAGTGGTGAAATCCACCGTGACGCATGTGAAACTGATAAACCTCCATGCATATAGACTTCAATTATTACATCGCCTACATGCTGATTAATGAAACCTGGCTACACCTGATGATGCTGAGTTTTGACCTGACGCTGAAGCCCTCCACCACAGTTTCAAAATCCTGGAGGAAACCCTGGATATAGATGACCCCATGAGCACTGCTTTCTATGAACAATATCACTAAGATTTTTGGCATAATTACATAGTTTCGTAAAACAAACAAAATGAGGAGATGCCTTGGTTAATACCATGAAGTTTATTCTTTTTGAACCACCCTTATGTTTAGACATTGAACAGCAGGAAGGGGAAAACAGCCATATAGCTCTGATCAAACGACCATACCTGGGATTAACCAAGCAATTCATATAATTCATGGCCTATAGATGTGGACTAATATTTACATAATTTAAACAGCCATTGTGTGCCTGACTGCAGAGATAGAATACCAGCAATGATACAGTTGAATTTGGACTGTGAAACATGCTTAATTTACATCAGTTTACTACAATCCTGTATGAAGTCCCCTATCAGCTTTTAATTTAAGATATTGGGGGTGGACAAAATATTGAAGTCCCCCTGAAAAAAGGCTTTAAATTTGAAGACTCAAAACCTAATTACTGCACAAACCAGTGTCATTCCTATTAATATAAATACTGTTAGCAGTAGGGGTGTGTTTAACTGAAGAAAGATGTGCAGAGCTTTAAAAGATAAATCTCAAAAGCATGATTAGTGTACTGAACAACAGTCTAAAATTCCTGGAGCCCAAACTGATTTTGTGTTCTTCTCAGAGACAGCAATTTAATATGGCAATGCGTAAAACACTTATGTTTGATAGTTGCTGATAGCCAGTAAAATACAGCTTTAAAAATCACAGAGGAACTGAATCAGTTCCAAAAAAAAGCAGTAAATCATGAGTTAAATAAAGCAGCCCTTGTTTCTGATGACTAACCCCGGTGCTTCCTTTCGTTCCCTGGAGCTGTGACTTTCAGCTAAACTCATAACGAAGTGTAGCATCCTCCTGATATCAGAGATACAGTAGAGGTAATATTACAGGAAATGGACGCTTTTCCTCTTGGTTGACCTTGGACATGTTCGAGACACATTATTCAAGAACTTAACATTTAATTTGTATTCTTTTAGCGTCTTTCTGAAATTGATTTTTATACTGATTACATTTCACGTTGTTCTATGTTGAATGCGTTTTATCAATTTTTGGTCTAAAATACTTTTAATGGTGTGTTCGCTGGCTAATTGTTGGCATTAAGTACAGGAATAGCCAATACAATCATTTTGTATTTGCATATAGGGTGTGCCTCCAGAAAGGTCTATAGTCACTGTAGGCTCTTCCTGAAGCAAAACTAGACCCCATGCTGGCATAATGAGATTAAATATTTAAATTAGAAAAAAATGGTCACTTTACCTTGAATTGATAGGTTAAGCATATTAATAAAATGTTGAATGTTTAATTTGCATAATATGTAATCATGGTCATATAGGCGTTTGGTTGGATCAAACAATTTTATTTTTTTTCATCAATGCCTACGGTTACAGTTATGTTAATTGTTTTCTCTTTGTATATTACACTCATATCAGAGCTAAAATACTTGCTGTCTCTCACTTCACGTACTGTCTTTGTTTCGTGAACTCATTTTCTCAACCTTACATAGAATGAATATGTAATTTAACTGACAATCACAAGCATACATCTCATGTGCTTACATTATGTGGCTCAGGGGAAGGGCTTCGGCAGCAGATGCAGGGCAAGTTATTAAGGCATGGTAGCTGCTTAAGCTTGGAGATGCAGAGTAGGGGTTCAATGCTGCAACTGAGATGCATGATCGTGAAGGCAATATCTAGCATGACGCCACAGCCTTTGAACAGATTGAAATATGTGAACGGCATGAAAGCAGCAATAGGCAGGTAATGAAACGCAATGATGGCCAGACTGATTTGCACTGTTCTTTGGGCTTTCTTTTTCATGGGGATAATCTTCTCCTTGCCCAGGACTGACTTCCTCAGACTCCTCATGATAGAAATGTTGCAGAAAACCATGATTATGAAGATGGTCAGGATCAATCCAGGGAAGATAAATTCTGCGAGAGATCCCTTCCATAGCCTCATGTAGCAATAGGCTATCATGTATGGCCAAACAAGCATGGAAATGGCTACTCTGGTCTTGTTATCCTTGATGCTGGTGAACACAATGGGGTGGACCACGGCCACGTAGCGGTCCAGGCAAATGCAGGCGAGAAAGAGAGGGGAGCTGTCTTTCATCCCAAACATGAACGGTCTAAAATATACACTGTTTAGTGGAAAATATCTGTCGATAAGGGCGTCTACAGCCATCATCAGGGAGTAGAGGGCATCTACAATGGCCAGGTTTATGAAGAAGACATCGGAGGTGGAAGAGTCGATCTCCTTTCTGGCCACCAGCCAAAGTACCATGATATTGGCAGGGTAGCCCATAAAAAAGTTGATGGCTACGACAATAAACTGAAACACATACGCAGGATATGATAATCTACATTCTTCATACACACTCAAGAGCTGGAGACCGGATCCTGAAGAGGAGTGGTTGAACAGTTGGATGGAGTTGATCGCAGAGCTGTTCATTTTGGCTTTTATTTACCAAGCAGGTCTGAGGGTTGATGTCTTGAGAAAGAAAGAGTGAATATAAGTTAAATGGTCAAGCCTAACTGAACAGACCAATGGTCCTCACCACTTAACCTGACTGCAAGGCTAAATAATGTTCTTATATTTATGCTGATTCCTGCATTATTTTATATCATTCTTTTCTCCAAAGTGTTCCTCATCATAACAAATTTACTGCAAAAAATACCGATGGCAACATTCTTATGCTAGAGCAAAAAAGAGGAAACAGTCTGCACACTGTCAGCTCCCAAAAGTACTTAGTTTATTAATTAAGCACCGTTTCGATCTACAGAGATCTTCCTCAGGCAATTGACAAGAGACTCAAACTTCTCCTATGAAGGCAAGACAATTATTCACACCTGTTAATCAGCAGGCAATTATGACGTCACAAGATGGCAATCACAGCAGAATAAACGTTATATGGAATATACAACACACCAATCACAACATTACAATTGCTGAACAAATATGAAAAAACCTTATATGGAGAAATGTTTAAAAACAGGGTCCTAATTTTTTGTGTTGGCCTGTGTAAAGAAAAAATAGAAGTAATTATACAATACAAATGCACAAGGCGCATTAGGGGACCCGAAAACCAGTCAATATAAAGGGTATTTTTAAATCACACTCCAACAAAAAAAAAGTCAGAAGGCAAAAGTGTTTCAGAAGCAAAAAATGCATCCATGTCATTAAGGTTAAAATACAGAAGCACAACATGGTCTGCTAAACATCTCACAAAAAACTCAAAAAACAGATATTAGACAATTATAAATTGTCTGGCGTAGTTGCACTAAACAACGTGATATCAAAAACTTATATAAAAAGGGTTTTAAGTCAAATTCCATATTGAGGCTTTTTGGTGCCAAAGTGCCAAGAGTATAAATGTAAAAGGCCTCTCTTTTGAGAAGAGCATGATTAATGTCATCCCCCCGTACAGATACAGAAATACGTTCAATTCCTATATATTTTAAGGTAGGTAAGTTATGTTTAAATTTATTGAAATGAACTGCAACTGGATTTTTTTTATCATTAAGTCGTATGCTGCTTCTATGTTCAGCAATACGTGTTTTTAAGCACCGCTGGGTCTTACCAACATAGGCAAGACCACAAGGACATTTTATCAAGTAAATAACATTTTTCGTAGTACATGTGATGACACCTTTTATTTTTATCTGTTTACTGGAGTGTGGATGACTAAAGAAATGACACTTAAAAGTGAAA
The DNA here is from genome assembly GCA_029692085.1 of Gymnothorax javanicus. NCBI lineage: Eukaryota > Metazoa > Chordata > Actinopteri > Anguilliformes > Muraenidae > Gymnothorax > Gymnothorax javanicus. The sequence continues at coordinate 19,690,749 of CM056200.1, read as the reverse complement.
TTAGATTGTGCACACTGTGCGCATCTATAATTGCCATCAGGAATTGAAGAAAGAAAATGTGAGGGTGTATTTCGTGGTTGATCTGCCTTCGCTACTAGATCACGTATATTAGGTGGACGTTTATAAACAAAACGCGGAAGGTCTTTGAAAGGTTGTTTAAGGCAGGGATCTGAACTTAAGATACACCAATTTTTTTTTTTTTTTTAAATGTTTTCAAATTGCTTTCCCAACGGAGAATACTGTAAGATACATGAAAATCTCTCATCCACTGTTTTCACACGTTTTCTATTGAGACATTCAACTTGATCAACATTCTTGAATTTATCAGCCGCATTTGAAATCCAATCTTCAGCATAGCCTCTTTCTCTAAATCTCTGGATAAGAAATGCACTTTGTTTGTTGTAATCTTGATCAGAGCAACAGATGCGTCGTATCCTATTAAACTGACTTATCGGTAAACTCCTTTTAAGGGAGATGGGATGGAAACTTTTACCATGCAGGATCGTATTTTTATCTGTAGGTTTTCTATAGAGGCTAGTTTTTAATATATTACCGTCTTTGAAAATCAGAGGGTCAAGAAAATTAATTTGAAGGGGATCTAAATTCATAGTGAAACGCAAGTGATTGCTACTTCCATTAAGAAAACGATGAAAATCAAGGAGTTCATGTTCTGTGCCATGCCAAATGAGAAAAACATCATCAATGTACCTTCGCCAGAGGACTGTTAGGAAAAAAAGGGTTAACAACAGAATTGAAAGCATATTCATGTTGTTCAAACAGACCCACGTATAAATTTGCATAATTGGGTGCCATAGTACTTCCCATAGCTGTACCTTTAATCTGTAGGAAAAAATCATCCTTACATCTATAAAAGTTTCTTTGTCAATACAAGTTTGGCAAGTTCAGTAATACAATAAAGACTAGGCACATTGTCAAAATTAGAATCCCGTAGACAAAAAGTCAATAGCATTAATGCCTCCGTGATGTGGTATATTTGTCTAAAGTGACTCGGCATCAAGGGTAGCCAACAACATATCTTCAGCCGGTAGTTTAACATCTTTTAAAACCTTAATCATATCCATAGAGTCTTTAACAAACGACGGCAAAGATGCAACGTGGTTTCAAAAAAATATCTATAAAAGTCGAGATTTTCTCAGTAAGCGAGCCAATGCCGGCAATAATTGGTTGTCCAGGAGGGTTTTTTTGATCTTTATGAATTTTAGGCAAAATATACATTACCGGTGTAATTGGGTAATCGACTTTCATAAAAATCAATTCATTTTTGGTAATATCTCCATTTTGGTAAAAGTGATGCAAGATATCATGAATTTAATTTTGAAATATATTCGTAGGATCAGATTTTAGTTTCTCATAGAAAAAAGAATTTTCCAACTGTCGATTGACCTCTTTGTCGTAATTATCTACATCCATTACTACTATAGCACTGCCTTTATCTGCTGGCTTTATCACAATGTTTTTGTCATGTTTTAATTTGTTTAAGGCTTCTCTTTGGTCTTTGGTTAGATTATTATGCACTCTATATTCATGTTTTTTATTTAAAATCTGCAAAATGTCTCTCTCAACCAGGGGTGGACTGGCCATCGGGCATACCAGGCATTTGCCCGGTGGGCCGACGGACCGATGGGTGGACAGGCCAACAGCCCGACATAGGCCGTCGCCTCATGGTAAACAAAACTGGTAATGGGTCCACAGTCATGATTGATTCTTGGCTGGACCAATTAGCCTACAGCCTAGGGTTGATGCCCGCCCCCTCTCTCGTGCCGCGGCTGTCAATCAATGATCATACAGTGAGAGAGAGCGAGGCGAATAAACATGGAGAGCAAAAGAAAGCGGAAAGGAGGCGCGGAGAAATTGCGTGATAAAAAAAGGCAAGCCCTTCAGGCCGAGGCAGCCAAATGTGTTAAATTAACACAGATGTTTGCTGGACCTGGAGGAGCTGAAGCAGGAGCTTCTACTTCGGCCCCAGCGGGTGATGACGGCGGACGTGGCCGTCAGCTGGATGAGAAGAGGGGGAGGCAGGAGGAGGAGAGACCCGTGGCTGGCGCCGAATTTGAACTGAAGGTAAGAAAGCGATGAACTGCAGTCTACTACCTGCTGGGTTAGACATGAATCATGTTTGGTTGATAGTTTATTGTCGTTGTGCTTGCTGGGGGGGGTTACGTTGAGTGACAGCTCCATAGACAGGCACTGGCAGTTAGCCCTTTGCTAAAGCATCGGCTGGGCTAGGCGGCTAGGGGCTGCAGTGTCCGTGTTTGTTTGCCAGTGATTGGATAGGTTTTTGTGACAGTATGGCTTGTTGTAGTGCAGACTGTATTAACCGACCGTTAGTGTAGATTATTTCGGTAAGTAAATTTCTCACTATTTTACCTGGATGTTTGCACTAATTAGCATGTATTAGAATATTTTGCCGCTGGCTTATGACTTTATTGCCGATTTATGGTCGCTGCTGATACAGATAGAGGACCGGAGCAGCTAATGTTAGGAACGCTGTTGGGGTGTGTTCCGTGCTCTTACTAGGCTACAATTTTATTTTGTCTCATTTTTCTGTTTAAAAAGTCTGACATTGCATGGACAGAGCAGTTCTGTCAGTAAGCGGCTGCTGTTGTTTGTGTGCTGCTGTGACTGTAAGTGGATAGTGGATGGAGGCAGCGGTGAAAGCTGGTAAATATTAAACATTTTAATCTATTATTATTATTATCATTATCATTATTTTTATTGTTATCAATAATAATAATGACAATAATAATAATGTTTTAATGTGTTAATATATTTTATTAATATGAAATAATAATGATTGTTTCACAGTTAAATAATAGGCTAGAAATAAATTCCCCCCCACAACTCCACCAAACCCTGCAGCTGCTCCACCTAAAACCTCTCTATCGGTCGGACTCGGGCACTGTCGTGTGGTGGATGTAGCTGCGTATAGCTGCCGCTTAGCTTGTTAGCCTATCTGATTAGCTGATTAGCCTTAGGTTAGCTCGGTTGCTCCGAGCTAAGTGGGCAGGTTCTTGGCAGGCTGACCCGTAGAGTAACCGCCTCTCCGCCAAATATGGAAAGTACACGCACACTAAAATCCAAGATGGCACAGCTCAAATGCCCATGATTTGGTCACAAAACCGACTCCCCGAAACCAATGGGTGACGTCACGGGTGCTACGTCCATGTTTTATACAGTCTATGATTGACTCCAATGGGAAAATTGAACGTGAACAGATTATGATCGATTCTTTCGCCCCACAGTCACTGAAGTAAATTTTGGACTCATTTTTCACAAGCCACATTTCTTCTGAACATTTCGACTGCAAAATGGAAAATTTCAGACGGACACATCAGGAGAAAATTAACTTTGTTCAAGATCTATCTCTGTCTAAACAGCACACTCTTGCGAGATTTGGCACAGCTCGCCCCTGCCCCTGGTAGTCCTAAACATGATGAATCAGTGGTCCACTCGATCCGGTTTTCTCCCACTCTTCACTGCAGTGCTGCTGACATTTTCCAATTGTGTAAACTGACGTGTAAAACTGACATAAAATGTGTGTCTTATTGCCATTCTTGTCAAACTGTTATTGTGGAAGATAAACATTAGTTTACTGATCCTATGATGTGGTACTGTGATGATATACAGTATTGAGGTAGCAGATAAAAATGAGCGCCAAAATAAGGCGCAAATACTGTACAGTACTGTAGTCTCATACTGTAGTCAAAGACGGTATAGAGTACCCTTGCTGTAGTTTCGGATCTTGGGGGCAGAGTAAGGGTGACCATGCCCATTTAGGAGACAGGAAGTGTGTGCCATTTTTCGGTTGGAACAGCCTCTCATGGGTATCTTGGTATATAGAGTATCTTTGTTATTATGACGATGACGACGACGATGATGATAATTATTATTGTTGTTGTTATTATTAACAATATAATAATAATAACAACAACAGCAACAACAATAATTAAAAAAACAACCTGTTAGGCCTACATAATAATTTTTCCATTAGTCATATTATTAACTATTGTAATGCAGCTTTTGTTACCTTGTTATCTGGCAACTCCTCAAACTTCAACATATTATGTTAAACCTTACTCCAGGTTGATCTACCATCCCCAGTTGAGCGGTGTGTGAGAGAGAGAGGGGAGACTTCAGAGCTGGAGAGAGAGGAGAGGTCAGAGCAGGAGAGAGTGACAGAAGAGCTGGAGAGAGAGGAGAGGTCAGAGCAGGAGAGAGTGACAGAAGAGCTGGAGAGAGAGGAGAGGTCAGAGCAGGAGAGAGAGACAGAAGAGCTGGAGAGAGAGGAGAGGTCAGAGCAGGAGACAGTGACAGAAGAGCTGGAGAGAGAGGAGAGGTCAGAGCAGGAGAGGGTGACAGAAGAGCTGGAGAGAGAGGAGAGGTCAGAGCAGGAGAGAGAGACAGAAGAGCTGGAGAGAGAGGAGAGGTCAGAGCAGGAGAGGGTGACAGAAGAGCTGGAGAGAGAGGAGAGGTCAGAGCAGGAGAGAGTGACAGAAGAGCTGGAGAGAGAGGAGAGGTCAGAGCAGGAGAGAGAGATGGAAGAGCTGGAGAGAGAGGAGAGGTCAGAGCAGGAGAGAGTGACAGAAGAGCTGGAGAGAGAGGAGAGGTCAGAGCAGGAGAGAGAGATGGAAGAGCTGGAGAGAGAGGAGAGGTCAGAGCAGGAGAGAGTGACAGAAGAGCTGGAGAGAGAGGAGAGGTCAGAGCAGGAGAGGGTGACAGAAGAGCTGGAGAGAGAGGAGAGGTCAGAGCAGGAGAGAGGTGACAGAAGAGCTGGAGAGAGAGGAGAGGTCAGAGCAGGAGAGGGTGACAGAAGAGCTGGAGAGAGAGGAGAGGTCAGAGCAGGAGAGGGTGACAGAAGAGCTGGAGAGAGAGGAGAGGTCAGAGCAGGAGAGAGAGATGGAAGAGCTGGAGAGAGAGGAGAGGTCAGAGCAGGAGACAGTGACAGAAGAGCTGGAGAGAGAGGAGAGGTCAGAGCAGGAGAGAGTGACAGAAGAGCTGGAGAGAGAGGAGAGGTCAGAGCAGGAGAGAGTGACAGAAGAGCTGGAGAGAGAGGAGAGGTCAGAGCAGGAGAGGGTGACAGAAGAGCTGGGAGAGAGAGGAGAGGTCAGAGCAGGAGAGGGTGACAGAAGAGCTGGAGAGAGAGGAGAGGTCAGAGCAGGAGAGGGTGACAGAAGAGCTGGAGAGAGAGGAGAGGTCAGAGCAGGAGAGAGAGGAAGAGCTGGAGAGACAGGAGAGGTCAGAGCAGGAGAGAGAGATGGAAGAGCTGGAGAGAGAGGAGAGGTCAGAGCAGGAGAGAGAGATGGAAGAGCTGGAGAGAGAGGAGAGGTCAGAGCAGGAGAGAGTGACAGAAGAGCTGGGGAGAGAGGGAGAGGAGCAGGAGGAGGGTGACAGAAGAGCTGGAGAGAGAGAGAGGTCAGAAGGAGAGGGTGACAGAAGAGCTGGAGAGAGAGGAGAGGTCAGAGCAGGAGAGTGACAGAAGAGCTGGAGAGAGAGGAGAGGTCAGAGCAGGAGAGAGAGATGGAAGAGCTGGATATATCTGTCTTGATTCTGCCATGTTTATTATGTTTCTGTTATGCTTGTTATGTTTTCCCTACTCCCTGTTATGTTTATGATTATGTCTGTTAGGTTTTGCCATGTTCTGTTCAGTTTTTGTTCTCTGCCATGTTTTAGTTTTTGCCATTCCCATCCACTTTTCTGTTATAGTCCGGTCCATGTTTTGCTATGCCCTTCATTGCACTTTGTCTCCCCTGTCTGGTCTCTTGTTTAGTTACAGCTTCTCCCCAGTCCCGTGTGTCACATGCTTAGGTGATGTTATGGTTTCTGGGTTTCAAACATTCCTTCCGATCTCATTTGCTTCCTTCGCCTCTCTTTTCTATTTTACTAACCAATACTAACTTACTAACGAGCACTAGGGATTGTATAGCTGCACTTACTAATTGATTAACAAGCTCTCAGCACTCGCCCTGTTCTAGTCTCCGCCTCTTGCCTTCACTTAGTCTTTGCTGCAATTCAGCGGATCCTCTGCACCTGCTCCACTCTATCCTGCCTCTCATTATCTGTGCACGTTAGAACTCCCTAACCGGAGCTGTATGTTTTGTCATAGGTTGTCTCGTGATCCCTGTCCACATTTTGGCTTTGGCCAATTTCATGTGGTTAGGTTCTCCCTCATGTTTTGCTCCCTCGTAATTAGTCTGATCCTCTTCACCTGATCCTAATCATAGCATGTGACTTCCCTTGAATGTATTTAAGCTGTCTTCTCACTGCAGTTCCCCGTCAGATCGTCTCTCGTGTTTACCTGTGCTGCTCTTTTGTTTTCGCCTTGTACTCATCGTGTTACCTTTCTGACTGGACCGCCCGACCACCTCTTTTTTGGCTCTGATTTGGCTTTATATCTGCTCCTGTGTATCGAACCCTTTTTTGCCTGACTACGATTTCTGTATTGCTGCCCTGGTTTTTTTCGACTCTGGATTCTGCCCCTAGGATTGTGATTTTGTATTGTGGACTTTGTACTTTTGCCTTCGGTCCTGCGGGGGTTTACCCCCTCGCTCATAAAATCACATTTTTGCTACTTCTGGTTATCGCGACTGGTTCCTGAACGATACCTCACAAAACCAGAGAATGGTCTCTTCATTGAGGCAGTGCTCACACTAGAAGCCATCGAACAGCGGGGAAAAGAAAAGCCAGCTGTTCGTGCCAAAGCACGAGGCTTTAAAGAGTGTCTTTTGAAATACGAAACTGTGTTAACGGCACAGATTTTCCCTGAGCGTTTGAGCAAACAACTCCGCTCTCCAAGTACCTCCAGTCAGAAGGGATGGACATCCTCTCTGCCCATCGTATGGTGACCACCACACAAGAGAGCCTCAAAAGCATCGCCGGGGACTTTTCAAGTGTGAAATCAGCAGCAGACATATTTGTGAAATGGGCAAATGAACAACTGGAGGAGAGGGAGGACAACACGGATATGGAAGTGGAGGCTGCACTACCTGCAAAGAGAGCCAAGAAGAGAAAAAGCAGGGCTGGAGAGATGGCTCAAGTTGAGGTACCCACCAATGCTGAGAAAGCATATGAGGTGAAAGTGCATAACACCATCCTGGACACAGCTATTGAGGCAATCCACAGACGATTTACCACACATGGCATTCTCCTTGCTGATTTGGCATGCCTGGACCCGAGGAAGTTTGATCAGGTCAGAACCATTACTCTTCCCAGTAATGCACTCCAGAATCTCAGCACGTGTCTGCTCAAGTTTGACAGCAGGGCTACAGTAAACAACCTTCAGTCAGAACTGAAAAGTTTTGCTGGACAATGGGACAGGCTAAAGGCATCACATGTGGATGAATACAAGACCAGAACAGCAGAGGATGGATCTGAAGAAGGGGAAGAAGAAAGTGAAATTGTGACCAAAAGCTGTGGTTCATGCAAAAATTGCCCTCTGTGCTGCTACCAAATACTCAGGCGGTTCAACATGTTGTCAGATGCCTATCGTCTACTTGGGCTTGCATACAAACACCTGCTGACTCTCTCCCTGACTCAGGTGGCCTGTGAAAGGACATTCTCAACACTCAAGTTCATTAAAAGCAGACTCCGAAGCAGCCTGTCTGCAAACAAGCTTGAGATGTTTATGCTGATGGCCACTGAGAAGGATATTCTGATGTCATTGGACACTGACATGGTCATTGACAGGGTAGCTGAGAAGAGTGAGCTGTTGAGAAAGCTGCTTTTGGAGCCTGATGAGGTAAAATAAAATGATCAAAACACTTATGTATCAGATAAGATTAAATTACACTTTGTCTTTGCACAAAGTACAGTTCAAAGGAAGTTTTGCAGCTAACTTGAGGGCAAATAAGTAAAGTGCTCAGACAATGCTTATATTAGAATTAATTAGAATTACTGCATCTTAATCGGTCTTAATACATAAGAAGATAGGTGGAATAAATATAAGAATGAGGTATATTCTAACAGCTTTTTTCTTCCAGCCTTAACCTCTCACTGTCTCCTATAGGATGCTGCCACTCATTTTTTTTTTTTTGAAGACTGTTGAGGACTGTGTTTTGCTGTAAGTATCACTGTATAAAACACATGATGCAACTCATTTTCTAGAGTAAAGATATCAGTATTCTGATCATCAGAGCAAGTCCATCAAGTTTCATTCTTTCTCACCTTTCTCCGTCTCCTTTTCACTTCTTAAAGGTTGCCATGTGTGAGGAAATTCTCTGTTCTGTTCGCTGAGTGTTGTTGCTGCTGAGGTCTTGAGCAATTTTTATTGATATGGTGAGTACATAGTCCATGAAAATATCACTAAAACGCAATTTGTCATTTGGAAATTCTGAAATTTACCTCATTTGTGTTCCCCTCTGTCCTATTTTTCAGAATTTCATCATGCATTGTTCATAGTTCTACATAGCAGCCTTTTGTGTTCCTTTAAGTAAGTACTGTCTATATACAGTAATATATGACAACTATTTTTACCACTTTGTTTAGAGTAAAGATACCAGTTAACACGTTGACTGCCAACTACGAGAACGAGATAACTCGTAATGGCGGGTCAGGGCCGGTGCTAGACTTGAAAATTTGGGGAAATTATCCATCCCTTTATTGAAAACAATTAGTCCTGGCTAATTCTAGATGGTTTCCCTTTATAAACACGTTTTCCAATTCAAGAATAATCAAGTGGCAATTGAAGACACGGCTTCTCTCCCCCATGCGATCTAACAGCAAATAATGGGCTACATTCAGTAGAGAAAATAATTAAATTATAATTAGATCTATGCACTGGCACTCAGCAACGTTAATTTTTTTTCCAGTGAGGGCGGCATTTCAGAACTCATTTGCAAATGAAGGTAATTTCGGCAAGTACCTACACGTGTTTTTGCACCACCGTCACGCAACTTGCTGTAAAAAATAGACAGCTGTCAGACTGGAAAATGTAAACGGAAGGAAACCACGGTATACTTGTCACCAGAATTACCTTCATTCGCTGAAGAGTTCTGAAATACCGCTCTCGCTGGAAAAAAAAATTAACGTTGCTGAGTGCCAGTGCATAGACCTAATTATAATTTAATTATTTTCTCTACTGAATGTAGCCCATTATTTGCTGTTAGATCGCATGGGGGAGAGAAGCCGTGTCTTCAATTGCCACTTGATTATTCTTGAATTGAAAAACGTGTTTATAAAGGGAAACCATCTAGAATTAGCCAGGACGAATTGTTTTCAATAAAGGGATGGATAATTTCCGCAGAATTTTCAAGTCTAGCGCCGGCCCTGACCCACCATTACGAGTTATCTCATAGTTGGCAGTCAGCGTGTTAAGAAAGTAGGCTTATTTTTTTTCCCATCAATACCTGGTGGGCCGGTCCAGGCTCGAAATGCCCGGGCCGATTTTTTGTCCCAGTCCAGCCCTGCACTCTACCAACCGGCAGTATGTTTCTAGTGAGGAATTTCTGTTTTTAGGAGGTATGAAAGTGGATTTACCTCGAAAGTTGGTAGAAAGTCTCCGGTGGGTTGAGGGTATGTTAGGCGTCTGCGGGTTAGAAGGGAAAGGGGAGGTCCCCTCAATTGCATGATTGGAAGAGGGGGTGGCTGTCCAAGACTCAAAATTGGCAAAAAATTCCTTAATACGTAAAGTTCTAAAAAACTTCTGAAAATCTACAAAAGCATTAAATTCGTTACAATAAGTCGTAGGCACAAAGGAAAAACCTTTGCTAAGAGCCAAAAGGCAAGCAAGGGAAAGAGAACTGCTGGAAAGGTTTATCACATCGCAGTGTCTAGAGACACGGCAGTTTTTATTGGTGCGGCAGTCGATTTCAAGGGATTAGGATAAGGATTCGGGATTATGGTTAGGGGAAGGGATAGAGGTTGGGGTTAGGGTTAGGGTTAGGGGAAGGGTTAGGGTTAGGTTAGGGCAGTGCTTGAAATGGGGCTGCCGTACCTCTCCACGACGGTACTCCACATTGAAATGCATTGAAAAACTGCCGTACCCGTAGCAACTGCCTTATCACATTTTGGGAGTCTGGCTCCGAGTTGGGTAATGTCTTGTTCCATAGTGATGACTTCTTGCCCCGTCTACATTTCTTCTTTGTTTGGGTGGCCTGGTGTAGATTGGCCACCATCGTCCGTTTCCACTTTGACTCACCTCTAAAAAAGAGGACGTGGATGCTGTGCTTGGCGTCTCCGAATCGGTGTCAGTGAATGTAAATAATCCGCTGGGGTCTTGGCTAAGGGTTCCGCGGTCTCCAACCCGTTGTTGATGGCCACCCCTCCAAAGATGTTAAACTACCGGCTGAAGATATGTTGTTGGCTACCCTTGATGCCGAGTCACTTTAGACAAATATACCACATCACGGAGGCATTAATGCTATTGACTTTTTCTATGGGATTCTAATTTTGACAATAGACCTAGTCGTTAATGTATTACGGAACTTGCCAAACTTGTATTGACAAAACTTTTTTAGATATAAGGATGATTTTTTCCTTCAGATTAAAGGTACAGCTATGGGAAGTACTATGGCACCCAATTAATCTAATTTATATGTGGGTCTGTTTGAACATGAATACGTTTTCAATTCTGTTGTTAACCCTTTTTTTCCTAACAGTCCTCTGGCGAAGGTACATTGATGATGTTTTTCTCATTTGGCATGGCACAGAACATGAACTCCTTGATTTTCATCGTTTTCTTAATGGAAGTAGCAATCACTTGCGTTTCACTATGAATTTAGATCCTCTTCAAATTAATTTTCTTGACCCTCTGATTTTCAAAGACGGTAATATATTAAAAACTAGCCTCTATAGAAAACCTACAGATAAAAATACGATCCTGCATGGTAAAAGTTTCCATCCCATCTCCCTTAAAAGGAGTTTACCGATAAGTCAGTTTAATAGGATACGACGCATCTGTTGCTCCGATCAAGATTACAACAAACAAAGTGCATTTCTTATCCAGAGATTTAGAGAAAGAGGCTATGCTGAAGATTGGATTTCAAATGCGGCTGATAAATTCAAGAATGTTGATCAAGTTGAATGTCTCAATAGAAAACGTGTGAAAACAGTGGATGAGAGATTTTCATGTATCTTACAGTATTCTCCGTTAGGAAAGCAATTTGAAAACATTGTAAAAAAAAAAAAAAAACATTGGTGTATCTTAAGTTCAGATCCCTGCCTTAAACAACCTTTCAAAGACCTTCCGCGTTTTGTTTATAAACATCCACCTAATATCGTGTTCTAGTAGCGAAGGCAGATCAACCACTTAAATACACCCTCACATTTTCTTTCTTCAATTCCTGATGGCAATTATAGATGCGCACAGTGTGCACAATGTAATTTCACTTTTAAGTGTCATTTCTTTAGTCATCCACACTCCAGTAAACAGATAAAAATAAAAGGTGTCATCACATGTACTACGAAAAATGTTATTTACTTGATAAAATGTCCTTGTGGTCTTGCCTATGTTGGTAAGACCCAGCGGTGCTTAAAAACACGTATTGCTGAACATAGAAGCAGCATACGACTTAATGATAAAAAAAAAATCCAGTTGCAGTTCATTTCAATAAATTAAAACATAACTTACCTACCTTAAAATATATAGGAATTGAACGTATTTCTGTATCTGTACGGGGGGATGACATTAATCATGCTCTTCTCAAAAGAGAGGCCTTTTACATTTATACTCTTGGCACTTTGGCACCAAAAGGCCTCAATATGGAATTTGACTTAAAACCTTTTTTTATATAAGTTTTTGATATCACGTTGTTTAGTGCTACTACGCCAGACAATTTATAATTGTCTAATATCTGTTTTTTGAGTTTTTTGTGAGATGTTTAGCAGACCATGTTGTGCTTCTGTATTTTAACCTTAATGACATGGATGCATTTTTTGCTTCTGAAACACTTTTGCCTTCTGACTTTTTTTTTGTTGGAGTGTGATTTAAAAAATACCCTTTATATTGACTGGTTTTCGGGTCCTTTAATGCGCCTTGTGCATTTGTATTATATAATTACTTCTATTTTTTCTTTACACAGGCCAACACAAAAAATTAGGACCCTGTTTTTAAACATTTCTCCATATAAGGTTTTTTCATATTTGTTCAGCAATTGTAATGTTGTGATTGGTGTGTTGTATATTCTATATAACGTTTATTCTGCCATGATTGCCATCTTGTGACGTCATAATTGCCTGCTGATTAACAGGTGTGAATGATTGTCTTGCCTTCATAGGAGAAGTTTGAGTCTCTTGTCAATTGCCTGAGGAAGATCTCTGTAGATCGAAACAGTGCTTAATTAATAAACTAAGTACTTTTGGGAGCTGACAGTGTGCAGACTGTTTCCTCTTTTTTGCTCTATTTTGAAAGTTTTTTGTCTTGCACCTGTATTTTTAATTGGATGTGCGCACACTACCTCCACTTCACTGAAAACATTCTTATGCTGGCCAATTTGCACAAAATCAAGCTAGCTCTATTGAAAAATAAATTAATCATGTGAAGGGAGCCTTGCAGAATTTTTTAGTATTGTGGCTGTGAGGGATAATTTTTTTCTGGGAAGACTGCCTCCATGCTGGAAAAACTACCTCTCCTCTGAGCAACCACTCTTTACTCTTAGAAACTGCACAGCTGCTTCCCGAGATTGGAGACAGTGTTCCCAGAAGACTAGGTCTGCCCTTTGGGTCTACTGTATTACAGTCTGCAACAGGCTCTCACTGAAGCACAGCTTAAGAAATGAAAGAGTGGTTCATCAGCTTGAAAGAAAGAATAAGTGACTCACCTTAGAAACTGCAGAGGCTCAGCATACACTCCTTAAGCTCAGACAGGCCAGTGGGCAACTGTATCCCGATCACCTGTGTCCAGGAGGGTTATGTTTTTATTCAATATAGTTCTAGTTCATGTAAATATATAAATTTGTGTGGCATGCAAGCAGTGCAGCCTCTAGCCAATCACAAATCCAGTGAGGGAGCAATAGCACAATACCCTGTCACCACAGGATTATATTTGAGGATGGGTGGGTGTGCCAAAAGTTTTGCGTAAATGGGGTTAGATTTGAGGCGCGGGTTTCATTTGTGACAAACAGCTATGCAGTAAAACAGAGGAGGGGCTAAAAGGAGGGGGTAGATGAGTGCCCCCCTATCCCTGTTCTAACAATATATTATTTGTCAGTGATGCAATCCAAGAAGTGCATCCCAGACAAACAAGTGACGCAATGCAGTCAGCCAGCTGGAGCACAAGTGAGACTGTAACCTGGTGTAAGGCCTTACTCACGAAACTACAAGGTTCATCAAAGCACACTCAAACAATTCTCTTTCATCCTCGCAAAGAAAAGAAATTGAGCACTCAGGTACAGTAAATGTATTTCTGCAGATAATATTATGTACATTTGTGACAGTTTGACTTTCAAAAAAATGTTTGGCAATAAGGAAGTTGACGTTTACAAGTAATTTTTTTTTTACTTTCGCTACATAGACTTCACTAAAGCCTGGCATCTGTAACAGGAGATCTATTGTCCTGTATGTTTTCATGCTGATCGTTAGAGAGGAGAACACAATCAAAGGTGTGAGATCTCACACAGCTGTAGATGAGTAGAGTCAGGTGTATTGGGGTTGAGTTGATAACTTACAGGATGGTAAATCCCCTTGATCTAAAGCTGAGCCCCTGTTGGCATCGGCCTAGCACATATTTCCTGTCGGCCTGTTAACCTCTCAGTTGTGAATTTAAGGGAAAGGGGAGAGTCACACTTAAGGTCCATGTGTGCTATACCTGTGAAAAAGCATTACATTATAGCGGTAACATGGTGTTTATGAACTCCAGGGTAAAAAAACCTCCGTAATCACACTTTACAATAAGGGGACAAATCATTTGCTTTTGTAATGCTGAACTGATGAATGACTTGATGATATTGTGCATTAATTATTGCTGGATGCATCATGAATTCATGTTTCTCCACATTTAATGATCAGGTCTTTGTGACTCTGTGTGATTTATTCCCACGTAAAGAGAAACAAAACCCCCAAACCACTTTTTTTTAAGCCTTATGAAGAATGTTTTTCAATATTTTGATGTGATGCTGATGGATTCAGGTCCAAGGCTTTACATTTTTGCCCTCCACTAGTTGAAATGCTGCTCTTGCAATTGAATTTTTCTATTGGCTGATCTAGTGGCAAGTGAGTTATGTGGTGCAAGCTGTCATCATCATATGGGTGTGGCTTTTCCTGCATTTTGTATTTATTTGTAAAAGCTTTAAAATTTCCCTCCTCCGAGATGGTTTGTCTGCTTTGTGCAAAACTTGGTTCACAGCATCTTAAGACCATTATCTTAAGATATTATATCAAGACAGTTGCTGCTTTAGCCCTGTTAAACTAGTACATTTTGTGGGTGAGAATTCAATTTGTTTAATGGGGTGTAACTCCTGTGTTAGAAAAGGTCGGGTGGACACCAGATGCAGGATCCAAAGTGTTTATTGAAACAAACACTAAGGAGAAAATAGGCACACAGGCCAGAAACAAAACACCGTGCACAAGCACTGAACAATTGGGAAAACTAAGGTACACTGCCCAAGGCAGGGGGAAACAGAAATACACACTCCAAGAGTGGATAAACTAGAAAAACAAAAACTGAACCTAACTAAACTGACGGACACACTGGGAGACTTAGACACAGGGAAGACAAGACGTGGGCGCAGCAAAACAAAAGGCTCGGGAATCATACAAAGGAAATACTCGGGAAGGCACAGGAGCAGAGATTTCACAGTGTACAGCAAAACCAATACAAAGTTCCATCTGATGTCGCTTCTCACTTTGCCACAGATTAATAAAACAATTACACGAGAACCGGGTTAACAATAATGACTCAAGACAAGACTCTAAGACAATCAATCAAGCTAGACAGTTTAGACTGAGGTAATCTAAACGTGACAAGTAAAAAGCACTACGAGAAAAGCAAAGGAAAGCACAGCTTTAAACGCAGTTAATCAGGGAAAGCTTAGGCAGGAATTACAAAAGCTAGCAACACTCGCACTCGCTAATGAGTTAATTAGGTTAATACTACGTGACGAAATATTTACAATCACCCTCAAATAAGTGCTGGTTAGTACGGTTTGTAATTATCCTATTAGAGAACGCATTCACTCAGTTTAGCGAGACCCAGAATTAAGCACAGGTGGAAGTAATGAATGAAATACCACAGCCGAAACCGAAAGAGGAAACGTGATTGGACAACGAGACTCAGGCATGCTGAAGGCTGTCACACGACATCAACAGGAAAAGAAGCTGAAACCTACAAAATTTAGTGGAGATTAATCAATAGGTGGTGCTTTAGCAAACAACTGGTCCGATCGCCAATATCACTTGTCCAAGTTCAAATTTTGCCTTTTGTGTCGTGGTCAAATGCCCTAATAAATTCCAAGGAAAAGGAGATGGCACAAACAGGATGGCCACCATCAGCCAGACCATCATTAAACTTGCCATAAATAACTATGTGCCGTACACTGGAAAGTGTTTAACCTCCTAAACCTGAATGCCCCTGGCACTGGAGGCAGGATGGGTATGGCTTGCTGTGAGCCTCTGACCTTTAAACACATAATTGCTTTCAAGCTCTCTGTGTTTAAGATCACTTAATAATCACACAATTTATTTGCTGAATAATCAAGACCAATTTATAAACCTGGAATTATTAAGAAAATATTACAAAATGACAGATCACCGAAGGGTGACAATGACAACTTACTTAATAGTGGCATTGTATGGAGGGAAAAAAAAAACAAAAAATAATTAATTAAAATAAAATTTAAACAAGGTGAAATATGTAAAAAGTTTGTGTTTAAAAACAAAAATTTTTAACTTCTTTTCATCTTCAGAAAACGTTTGTTGTTTTCATGTACCAACTCTTTACGTAGTTTACCTCGTTTTAATTTAATTTTGATAAACCTCATTAAGAAATTTCAAATAATTAATTAATCCAGTACTTTCTCTGAACATCTGTTCTAGCAAGTTTTTCAGCAGTGCAACCAAATTTATTTTTAAGATTGAACTTGATCAAAATGATTTCAGCGTTCAAAAGAGTAGGTTACATTTGCAGGAAATGGCAGCTGCACACTGGTTGCCACGAAGCTATAATAATTTATTACCCCTTTTGCACAGAATACAAATTATGCCAAATTTTTCCTGTTATGCATGAGCATATTTAGGCTTTATAACTCAGGATTTGTGCCACAGAGACTCTGAAAAATTATTCCAGTGAAGCAAGACATTAATAAATAGAATAAAAATCTTTTGGCTGGCAAGAGAGGCGTGGTCTTCACCTTATTATTCATTATACACAACACAGCGCAGACCTATAAAACCGGCTATAGAAGGATATCAAATCGTGTTTCTTTTAGAAAGACATTACTTTTCAGATTCACTATGTTTTTAATCTGTTTTTCAGGACGTACTAAGTTTATTACCATGAAAAAAAAAAAAAAAAACTTCAGGGGTCTCTTTACCTTTCATCTCAATATACCTGAACGAAAATGGTTTTCTGGAGTCCTGACCATGGGAAATCTCTCTCCCTCCTCTCTCTTAAAAGAACATTATGGTTATTTTAAACTTACTACATTATGGGATTGGGTGAGGATAGATGGATGTCGGCTTGGAAGCAGTAGTTAAAGCAAATCCAGCTAGGTACTTGTACTAGTATCCATAGTAACTGATATAGTTGTAAGGTTAACAAAATAAAATACATGTATGGACAATAGGCTATACTCTTTGAAATATACTAAAGGCAGTCTACAGGCCAAGGACAGGACAGGACACCAGGACAGGTAAAGAATGGAGTAGGTGGGCTTAAGCTGGTATCTCACTGAGTGGCGAATGCTTACGAATGTAGTGAATTTTGGCTTTGCCAACTTTTCTGAAGAAAACCAGGACAGACCTAGGTGTCATTAGCGACATTTAGCAATGTTTAGCGTCAGTTAGCAACACTCGCGCAACTGTTTGTGAAAGAATAGGAAATAGCTTTCTAGAATATGAAAATTAAATTTTTGCGACCCTTAAAACCATTTGTAAACTCTTTTGCAATCTTGACGAAACCTTGATGGTATCCTCACGAAACCCAATATTCGTCTACATTCATAAGCATTCGCTGCTCAGTGAGCTACTAGCTATAGTGGTCACTACTTCACGAACCAAAATGAACTAAGCGACATGTGTTACAACCGTTTGCAAACGCTTACAACTCTTTTACAAACGTCTGCAACTGTTTGTGAGAAAATAAATTTGTAAAGAAATTTTGAACATGCTCGAAATTTCTTTGCAACAAGAAAAACTGTTTGCGATTCTAAGAACTTTTAGCGAACTGCTTTGCACCCTTTTACGAACACTGACAAAACCCAAAATTTGCTTCGTTCGCAAGCATTTGCCGCTCAGAGAGATACCAGCTTTAGTGCTAGCAGGTACCATTACATGCACAATATGAGAACTCATGAAGCAAAGGAGAAATAAAATGGGGTGCATGTACATGTACAGTTAAAGCTGCAGTACAATGGGAGCCGGTAAGTGAAAAACACGCTTGCCAAACGTATGGCAGGAGTGAAAAAAATAGTGCCCGCCGAATAGGCGGGAGTGATAGATGGTGCCCCTGCAGTTTTTTCCTGGCATGCAGTGCTGTAATGTGCATGCCAGGCATACAACCAAATAAATCCAAAGTGCACTATCCTGAGCAGATCTCCTTCTTCTCACATTATGTAGAGATGAAAAGAATAAAACAGAAAGTTGTTCAGAAAATGGAATTGTTGTTTATTTTCCACGGAAAATAATAATGGAATTAATAATGGAACTTGAATAACTAACACCCACCAAAACTTTATGACAAACTGCACCCAGTCACATGGTAAAACAATATTGTGGTGACTGAAAC
Organism: Gymnothorax javanicus; assembly: GCA_029692085.1. Taxonomy (NCBI): domain Eukaryota; kingdom Metazoa; phylum Chordata; class Actinopteri; order Anguilliformes; family Muraenidae; genus Gymnothorax; species Gymnothorax javanicus. The sequence continues at coordinate 19,672,856 of CM056200.1, read as the reverse complement.
CTGGTTCAAGTGCCTGATTTGCAAGAGCACTGAGGAGGTAATAAGGACTATTAAGTCCATCCTCCAGTCTACTTATCTGGCTGCTACTTTAGACAAATGGGAACTTGATCGTTAGAATCCAATATCACTTTGATGACAAATAGTTGAATTACTAACTTGATAGGGCCAGCTTACCATGCCAAAGATGGTCATTTTGTAATCCCTATTTGTGGTCAAGTGATTATTACATGTACTATAACTTGAACAGATCCAACTTAGGCACACTGGTTGCTGTGTTATTCAGGGTGTGGAATGGATTAAAAGTTATCCCAAGATACGGCCACTATGAATTCACATCTACACACCAGGATGCAACCTTATTTTGGCTTATACAGTAAAATATGACTTGAATGCAATGAACCCACACTGAATTTAGCACTTATCTTCTTTCAGTTGGTAATAATAATTGTTTGTCAGAATTATTTTACTAAAACTCAAAAGAAATGTCAGATTGAAGTAACAAGAAACATGCATATTGACATGATATAAATTATTAGCTCAGAATGCAACATGTTCAGATTCGAACATGATTGCCATCTACATAAAATTTTGATTTGATTTGATTTTATTTAGCAAAATTTAAAATTCAGTTCAAAAAGTACATATAACGTAGTAAAGAAAGTAAAGTGCAAGGGTGTTGTAGGAATTTTGATTTTATATTCCTGGTATTACCTTCACAAAAGAACTCAGATGACTCAGAAGAAATCAGACGGAGGCAGAGAAGTTAATATCCAAGCCACGGTCAGTTTACTTCATCTGCAGAGAAAGGATCCTTGCACACATTGGCCCTCATTTATCAAACCTGCGTACACCAAAAAAATGGGTGTACGCCAAAACTGCCGCAAGGATCGGCATTTATCAATCTGAACGTGAGCGAACGGTCCGCAAAAATCTCACGCCAGGTCTGACCAGGTGTACGCAGATTTGAAACCAGCGAACAACATGCAGGAACGAGTGCAGCTGTCAAAATGAGTACTAAACCATATGCAGCGATGCGGACGTCATGCTGTTGTTGCTCTTATTAGTAAAATGAATAAATAGTCTAAACAGATAAATTGGCTAAATTAATAAATAAATAAATAAATAAATAAATAAATAAGACGCCTGTGTTGAGAAATTAATTAAACTTGTATTTTGAGACAACCTGCTTGTCAGCCCAGGAGCCTGACAATTACAATCAATTTGATTAAGCGCAATGCGTGGCTTGGCAGATATTTGGTGTGGTATGTCAGATGCTCATCCAGTCAGATATATACTGAACAACAAAAGAAACACAAGTTAGCCTAATTAAAGGCAGACTGGAAAATAAGTTTGCGCGTAATTATTTTTGAAAATCAAATTTATTACTAGCGCGTGCACATTTACACTCGTTTCATCAAACTTTTCTTTATTTTGAGGTCACTTCGACTGAGTAACCATAAGAGTACATTAACTAACTAGCTAACTTGCCTTTCTTTTGTTGCTCAATATATGTAGGCCTCCAGACACTTTGACCGTGATCACATTTTGACAATGGCAGATCTTCTATTGTTAGAGGAATACGCTTCTGTCTGACGTGAGAGGAACTTTTGGCACAGAGAAGATCTCCTCCGGGAAAGTGACGAGTGGCTGCTCGTTTTGTGTGGCACCCAATAAAATATCATGGAGTAATACTAATAAAAGTACAATGAAGAGTGATCTCTGCAGACGTATTTTAACATAATTATGCAGCTCCTCATGCAGCTCCGATCGAGGCGGTGGGGACTCATCCGTGTCCCCACCGCCTCGCATTCCCACGATGGAGGGGGAGCCCATCAGTGCTGCCACGCGCTCCTCGAACGGTGACAGCTGTCTGGTTGTCCTCCACCGGTCCGTGCGCTGCTGCGCCTGAGCGCAGCAACCCGTTTTTTGGTGGCGATCTTAAAATCGAACCACTTTTTTAACCTACATGTAAAGCATTTGGATTGTCAATTATGTAGGCTATATAACATGAAATATCATGGATCTATAAATTTAATTTATTAAGGCCGATGTTATTTGCACTTATACGTGTGGCCAATGCTGAATTTTTTTCTTGACCACACATGTAAGTGCACCAGTTCATGACAATTCCAGTGCTGCTTAGAAAGTACCGCTTAAAATAAGTTTGGCCAAGAAAAAATTTTTAGCTTTGGACACTCTTAAAATAAGTGTGGGCAATGGAGAAATATGCATCTTGGCCACACTAATAAGCGCGTCAAACAAGAATTTAGGTCAATTTTTGTGCTTGGACGCGCTTAAATAAGTGCGAATAGTCACTTTGATTTATTAATTAATTAAATCAAACCCCTGCTACACTCCGGTTTTCCACTCCAACGGTGTCTACCGCAGCAGCAATAGTTTTCCAAACTGCAGCCTTCTGGGCTCCCTTTATGCCACTCTTAAGGCTTCCAAATAAAATTATTTTGTTTTTCTCCATCTATCGTCAGCCTGCTAAGAAAACCTCGTATCTTCAAAATGATAAACTTTAGCTACAGGAGAGCAAAAAAAAAAAAAATTAATTTTGCATGTAAGAATGCAGTTGAGCGGTGTTCGGGTAGGATGACTATTTTTCCTTCAAAAATGTATCCAATCAATGAAATTTTGTATTTTGCAATGTTTATGTTATTATCGTGGACATACGAGTTTTTGTTTCTTCTCAAATTGTAGATATGAGGTTTTATCAACAGGCCGACGATATTTCCTCCTCAGTGAAGTTCTTTCTTCTTTGCCGTCTTTCGACAGTCCATGTCGTAAAGTGGGCAGGACTATGCCTCCCGGAGCATGAATTTATAGGGGCGTGTCATGTAAATTACGATGGTTTCAGCCGCCAGATTTATCAACGCCATGCCAGTTCTACACCGAAATCAGCGACGTACACACTTTTAGTAAATCAGATGTGACACCTGGCAAACGCTATTTACATCAGAATCTACACCAGATCCTACACAAATTTGATAAATGAGGGCCGATAAGTCCAGTCAAACAAGGATAAAGAAAGTCTCTTTTGCTTGTGTATAAGTAAGAGTCCATCTTGACATCCTCCTCCCCTTCGAGCTGATTTACGCATCATGGTATCAACAGGAATGTTGCAGACCCACGCAGCCCACGTAAAGCCGGCCCCGTAGTATGCATATACATCTTATCTTTCAGCATCCCAGGCTGTCCTTGTACTCTCTTTCCTGAGAAAACGTAAACTTGGGAGAGAAAGAGAACATCTTGGCCCTGTCAGGACTGCATGGCTTCAGATAAACTATAAGCAATGACGCATTGTTCAAATTTGTGGAAGCTACAGCTATGAAGGCCTAGGCTAATCAAAAACAGGCAAGAGTACACTACTATAGCCCAAGAAAAATTGAGCCAGAGCAAGCAAGGATAAATAATTAATAATAATGCAAATGAATCAAATATTAAAATGATTCCACAAGGGGGAGGCAAGAAAACCCAAAGGGCTTATGCGAGGCCTTAACCTACATATAAATATACATATATAAAGAAAAAAAAAAAGACTTAAACAATGTATAACATGGCAAGCAATTAACTTACAATAACACCTAACATACTGAATAAAAAAAAACCTTCAAACTTTACACAAAACTATCTTCACTTTGTACAGTGTACCAAAACCAAAAATGTAGAGGAAAAAAATTACAAAAAAGAAATAATAAACAGGAATAGATTGGATGTGTGCATGTACATGTATGTGAGTTTGTGGAACCATACGTATGTAAGGTGCAATGTTGATAAACTATGTGGTTATCTGGTCAATCAGCACAGCTCTTCTTTTTTGAATGAATTAAGTGATGTGGGTTGTAAACTGTTAAAATACATGTCCCAGAGTTTTGTGCCTTTGAATCTGAGGGAGAATTGTCCATGATTAGTATGGTAAAGGGGATGGTGAAGACTTGTAGCCCGTCTAGTGTTGTAGATATGAATTTGAGAATTTTTTCTCAAGTTATTAAAAGGTTTAGGGATGGAGTTTGGGATGTGATAATACTTGCAAATAAAAATACATACTTGATAGGTGTTAATCTGGTAGACAGTTAGCAACTTGAGCTGTTTGAAAAGTGGACCAGCAGGGACTATACTTTTTGAGAAAGTGGCAGTTCTAACAAATTTTTTTTGAAGTAAATAAATGCTGTGAAGATAAGAAACATATGTACTAGCCCAGACAATATTGCAATAAGTTAAGTGTGGATAAATCAAACTGTAGTATAATGTAAGCAGACAGTTCTGATTGACCAGGCCACAAATTTTTCTGATGACACCGAGCGATTTAGACACTTTACTGGAGACTAGATTGATGTGCCCTTTTCAATTAAACTTCTCATCAATTAAAACCCCCAAAAACTTTACCGAGGCAACCTGTGATAACATTGTACCATTAATAAGAATTTTACTGTCCTCTTCGCAATATTTTTTATTTTTATTTGCAAAGATAATAAAGTTAGAATTTTTACATTTAGAGATAGTTTATTGATTTGGAACCAATTTGTTTCATGCCTTTGTTGGCCTCAGATATGAGGAAATGAAAGTTTGTATCTCTAGTGATCAGGTTGGTGTCATCAGCGAAAAGTATGGGAAGCAACCGAGAACATGCCACTGGTAAATCATTAATATAAATAATAAATAACAATGGTCCCAGAATGGATTCCTGTGGAACTCCACACAATATTTTAGCTGTATTAGATATCATTCCATTAACTATTGTGTACTGTTCTCTGTCTTTGACATAGCTCTGCAACCACTTCAATGTTTGTTCATGGAAACCATAGTGCTTCAATTTTGTCAAAAGATTTATGATTGTTCACTGTGTCAAAGGCCTTGGATAGATCTAGAAAAATCCCAGCGCAAATTCATTTTTATCCATGGCAGTATATACATGATCGACATGCTGTAATAAAGCCATGTAAGAAGAATATTTCTTTCTAAAGCCATATTTATGTTCATAAAGGATATTCTGCTTCTTTAAATGTTGTAAAGCATGTTCATAGACCAGTTTCTCCAAAACCTTTGAGAAACAAGGCCAAATTGATATTGGCCGATAGTTCGTAAAGCTACCAGGATCACCTGATTTAAAAAGAGGAATGATTTGAGCTATTTTCATACTTTTAGGGACAACACCATTTTCCATTGACTTGGCGCAGACGTACGTTAGTGGTTTTACAATATAAGAGCTAGTCTCTTTAATCAGAGATGCAATAATTTCATCATAAACTGCAACAGAATTTTTGAGATCAGCTATTATTTCCAATACCTCAGAAATATCTGTTATGATTCTGCCATGTTCTGTTCTGTTTCTGCTCATGTTCTACTTAATCAAGATCATTGCCATGTCTTTGTTATTGCCATCTTTTGTATTCCCTGCCATATCCATATTTCTGTTTTATTCCGGTCCATGTTTTGCTCATGCCCTGCATTGCACTTTGTCTCCCCTGTCTGGTCTTGTGTTGAACTACAGCTTCTCCCCAAGTACTGCGTGTCACATGTTTAGGTGATTTCATGGTTTCTGGGTTTCCAACCATTCCTTCTAGTCTCGCCTTGCTTTTCTATTTTACTAACAAGTACTAACAGTTTGTTATTTTGTTTAAGATACTAACCAAGACTAACATTGTATATAATACTAACTTACTAACGAACACCAGGGATTGTATAGCTGCACTTACTAATTGATTAACAAGCTCTCAGCACTCGCCCTGTTCTAGTCCCCGCCTCTTTCCTTCTCTTAGTCTTTGCTGCAATTCAGCGGATCCTCCGCACCTGCTCTACTCTGTCCTGCCTCTCATTATCTGTGCACGTTAGAACTCCCTAACCGGAGCTGTATGTTTTGTCATAGGCTGTCTCGTGATCCCTGTCCGCGTTTTGGCTTTTGCCAATTTCATGTAGTTAGGTTCTCCCTCGTGTTTGCTCCCACATAATTAGTCTGATCCAATTCACCTTTCCCTAATCATAGCATGTGACTTCCCTTGTGTGTATTTAAGCAGTCATTTCACAGCAGTTCCCCGTCAGAACGTTTCCCTCGTGCCACGCTTGTTTTTCGCCTTGTACTCTCTTGAGATTCTTTTCTGACTGGACCGTCCCTGTTTATTGATTTTTGCCTCTGATTTGGATATTCTGCCTGCATCTGTGTACCAAACCCATTTTGCCCGACCACGATTATTGTGTTTGCTGCCCTGGTTACGATTTGGATTTCGCCCTTTGGATTTTGATTTTTGGATTGTGGACTTTGTACTGTCGCCTCCTGCTCTGCGGGGGTTCGCCCCCTTTCCAATAAAATCCCATTTTTTCCTGCACTGCTCGACTCTCGCATCTGGTTCCAGAACCGTACCTAACAATATCAGGAGGTTTAAACTGTACAACAACTGGAAAGTGACCAGACAAATAATCAAGAGGACTTCCATCAGTCTCTTTGATCTTACTCGAGAGTGCTGCACCCACATTAACAAAGAAATCATAAAAACCACAACATATATCATATGGATCATTTAAAATTTTACCATCACTCACAAAATGTGATGGAAGTACAGAGTGACTTTCTTTTTTTTTTTTTTTGTTTAGAAGTTGATTGATGATGATCCAGGTGGATTTAATATTATTTGCGGATTCTTTGAATTTCTGAGTAAAATAGTTCTTTTTAGCAATTCGAAGTAAGTGGGTAAACTTGTTTTTCTAGTTCTTATAATTCAAGGAGTTTAAGAGACATGGATTTTATAAGAATTTTTTATATAATTTATTTTTCTTAATTGAAGATTTTTTTTAGACCAGTAGTAAACCAAGGTTTGCTATGATCAGTATCCAACCTTTTCTTCCATTTGACCAAAGGAAAACATTGACGAAAGATGGAATTGAATGTATCCATAAAGACTTTATATGCTGTTTCAACCTCAGATTCCTTAAAAACATTTTCCCAGGATACGTTTCCAATCAAAATTTTAAAACGATCCACATTTCTTTTGTGAGAAATTCTGCATTTATAAACATCAAACATCTGTTTAGGTGTGCCATCTGAAGTAAACTGAAATATTGGAAAATCAGATATGTCTGCATAAAGGACACCACTCTGGATCACACGACCTAAGGAGTTTGTAAAAATGTTGTCCATCAAAGTAGTAGAAGTATTTATTACCCTAGTCGGCTTATGAATTAGAGGATATAGACAATTAGCATACATAGTATGTAAGAAAGTCCCTGTTTGTGCATGGTTCTCATTATTGAATAAATTTATATTATAATCCCCGAGCAGATAACATAATTTATGCTCCTTTGTTATCCAATCCAGTGTCACTGCGAGAGATTTAGACAAGCTATCAATATCAGTATTAGGAGGACGATAAATACAACCAATGATAACATTTTTTGCACCGAAATAAGGACAGGAAGGGAACTCCACAAAAAATGACTCTGTATGTTCTGACTGAATCATGAGGTCCTCTTTTCTATTAAATTGAATATTTTTTTGTAAATAAAGGGATACGCCTCCTCCCACTCTTTCTTCTCTATGAAAGTGAACAACATTGTACAACCCCAATTCCGAAATAGTTGGGACGAAGTGTAAATTATGAGTAAAATCAAAAAAGCAATGACTTTCAGATCACATGAGCCAATATGTTATTTACAATAGAACATACATAACATTTCAAATGTTGAGACAGAGAAATTTTACATTTTTATCCACAAAATGAGCTTATTTCAAATTTTCTGGCTGCAACGGGTCTCAAAAAAGTTGAAACACAGGCAAAAGAGGCCTAAAAAAGCAATTAATATAAAAGAGAATCAGCTGAAAGAACATTTAAGAAGTAATTAAGTTAACTGGCATTAGGTGTGTAACATGATTGGCTATAAAAGGGATGTCTTAGAGAGGTTGAGTTTCTCAGAAGTAAAGATGGCCAGAGGCTCTCCAACCTGTGAGGGCTTGCGTAAAAGAATTGTGGAATACTTTAAAAACAATGTTCCTCAACATCAAATTGCAAAGGCTTTGAAGATCTCTTCATCAACAGTGCATAACATCATCAAAAGATTCAGAGAAACTGGAAAAATCTCTGTGCGTAAGGGACAAGGCTGAAGACCTTTATTGGATGCCCGTGATCTTCAGGCCCTCAGACGCCACTGCATCACTCCCCGGCATGATTCTGTCATTGACATTACTAAATGGGCCCAGGACTACTTCAAGAAACCACTGTCTGTAAACACAGTCCGCCACGCCATCCACAGATGCCACCTAAAACTCTATCATGCAAAAAGGAAGCCATTGTTGAGCATGATCCAGAATCGCTGCCATGTTCTGTGGGCCAAGGTTTATTTAAAATGGACTGTAGCAAAGTGGCAAAGTGTCCTGTGGTCAGACGAGTCCAAATTTGACATTCTTGTTGGAAATCATGGGCATCTTGTCCTCCGGGCTAAAGAGGAGAAAGACCACCCCTCTTGTTATCAGCGTCCAGTTCAAAAGCCAGCATCTCTGATGGTATGGGGATGTATTAGTGCATATCGTGTGGGACACTTGCATGTTTTAAAAAGCACCATAAATGCTGAAAAGTATTAGAGCAACATATGCTCCCCTCCAGATGACATCTATTCCAAGGAAGGCCTTGTGTATTTCAGCAGGACAATGCAAAACCACATACTGCAGCTATTACAACAGCATGGCTTCGTAGTAGAAGAGTCCGCATGCTGAACTGGCCTGCCTGCAGTCCTGATCTTTCACCGATTGAGAACATTTGTCACATAATTAAACGAAAAGTCCATCAAAGGAGACCCAAAACTCTCCAGCAGCTGGAAGCCTGTATTAAACAAGAGTGGGATCAAATTCCAATGGCTAAACTCAAGGAACTAGTCTCCTCAATGCCCAGATGCCTCCACTCTGTGTTATAAAGAAGAGGGGATGCTACACCATGGTAAACAGGCCCTTGTCCCAACTTTTTTGAGACCGGTAGCAGCCATCAAATTTGAAATGAGCTCATTTTGTGGACAAAATTGTAAAATTTCTCAGTTTCAACATTTGCTATGTTCTCTCTGTTCTATTCTGAATAAAATACTGGCTGGTGTGATTTGAAAATCACAGCATTTTGATTTTATTCGCAATTTACACTTTGTCCCAACTATTTCGGAATTGGGGTTGTATATTTATTATTGTTTCACAAGATTTTGTTTTTATTTGGGCAAGTGAACATGACATTCGGGCAAGTAGAACATGACCTGCTTTTGAAACCTTAGTGTCAACCCCTGATTAAGGAGGCGAGGCGACCTGCCAGACTTTCACAGAAAAAAAAAGTATTATGTTTTTCACAGCGTTTCACCATCTCCCAGCTCTGTCAGTCAGCCCCTCCTCCTGCGGGACTCTCTCTCTCTCTCTCACTCTCATTCTAAAGGTCTCTCTCGCACACACCCACACAATCATGTATGCATGCACGGGTCGCCCTAATTCGCTATTTGTACAGTGTTCAAAATACCACATGATCGTCTAGCACGCTTTTTTTTTTGCAGCCTGACAACACGTAGTAAGACGTTTTAACATGCGAAGAGATCACAATGTTCAACCCGAAAAGCAAAATGGTACACACCACATCATAGGCTCAGGTCTAGTGAGTTTTGAGTCTTGCTTTACAAGAGTGGATGCACTGTGTAGACCAGGGATCTTCAAATCTGGACCTCAAATCCAACTTCAGTCCAGGTTTTCTTTCATCCCAGGTAAGCAAATGAGCATTTAGCGCCTCTGATTGGCCAGACTGTCTTTACACCTGACTCCCAGGTAAAGGGAGGGTGGAAAACCAGCAGGTCTTGGACCTCGAGGACCGTGATTTGAGGACCAGGGGTGTAGATGCAAAAAAAAAGCTTCATTGAAGTGATTTATAATTTGAGAATCAGGCCATTGACTGATTCATGACATGTTTAGTTAAATACAGGGGATACTCAAACTTTTTCTTGGCATTGTATTCTTGCTCGCAATGCACACAGTGTAAAAATTGATTATTCTGTAATTGAAAATTGTATTTGAGAGTATGTTTTTGGTTGCTCTTTCAGGAAATGGACCAGTGCCCTTCAGACCCAGATGTTCCTCCACTGAGGAGAACTGTGAGCGTGTTTGGAAGTTTGCAGACAAACCAGTGTGTATTTTGAAATCAGTTGTGATGACAAAATAATGAACTATATTATTGTTGATTGGAAAGGCATAATTGGAAAATTTAAATCGGAAGTATTCTTTAAAAACGTAGTAATTGAGTCCCATCTGACTTTTCTTTTCTAGCTTTCATAGAAAATGTTTGGCATCTCTGCAGATGAAACTATGATAAGCAGTGAAATAAGTGAGGATGAGTATGTGCCTAGTTCTACAGAAGAATCGGAAGTATCGGAGGAAGAACTCAAGCTGCTCAAATCCATAAGAAAGTACAGGTCATCGAGTAAGTCGGATGTTAAATGCTCGAAGAAAGGTCGTGTCAAGCGTGTTAAATGCAGACAGAACGCATCGACCTCTTCCCATTAAATGAAATAAGATAATTTGAAATGTCTTTATGCAATTCCATTGCTTCCAACTCCTCCGTGCACAAGGACTTCAGTTCCGCGCCAGAATCTACATTCCCGTTGATTGAATAATTGTTGACTATAGCAGAGGAACGAAAATATGCCACTTAAACTAACGCCAAAAGTGTGAGAGTTGACAGGTATGCGTTATAAATGAAAACTGGCCACACCTGATAATGTTGAGAGTTTTCCGAGTTTCTGTAATGGTAATTTAAATGACTGATTGAAAACAGGTCATGACCAATCATTCTTTTTAAGGGATTGTTTGAGCCTCTGCTGTTGGCAGTTCACGAGCCACGACTGATAGTGACCAAATATCCAGTCAAAACCCAAAATACAGCCCCCAGAAATTTTTGATTAAAAAAAAAGTATGCAGTATCTACGTATTGGCTGTCGTGTAAGTTAGGGGTACCATAGGGCCACCTTATGGTGAAATATGAATAGGCTGGATGGGGTGGAGTTGCCCTTTCTGACGAAAAAATAGAAATTGAAACGCGAGTGACAATGGGAAAATGTACCTAAAAGCAGTGAAGGTATTGCACAATGTTCATTACTTCTGGTCAGGATATTAGAGAAGAGGCCTATCTAAAATACTAACAACTGAAAATTCCCGGGCTGTGCATATAGAGGTGTGTGGCGGCCATAATCGTAGTACGTGAAACGTGAGTGACGCGGCGTAGCCAAATACCTCTAAGCCTGCACTGTGGCAATATTATACTACCCAGGATAGGTTGAACACACTAAAACGATTAAGAGTAGGTGTGGTAAGGAATATAACACGGAGAAAGCGCGTAATCTAGCGAAATTAGGCTGTTTGGGGGGCCAAAAAGTGAAAATTCTGACAAAATTTCGCCATTCCACCCTTCTTTGGGGTGGGGGGTCGACTCAAAATGCCCAAACATGGCCTAAAAAGGTAGTAACATACGTGGGGCACCTCATTTTTCAGAATTAACATCGATTTACAGCCAAGGATACAGCAATTCAAGCCACAGAGGCCATTTTCGGCAAGGTGGCTGGCTGGTCACTCGCGTATCACTTTTCCCAAACCTACGCCAGGCACGGCAAATCGCTCCGTACACGCAAACCAATGGTCATACCGGCTTGGAAATTTCACTTGCCGATCTGTTTTAACCCATAGAACCCAGAATACATCGTTTCGGTACAAATTGAGACATCTGCGTACACCCAGACACCCCCTCAACAATATTTTGTAAGAATTTCATCCAAATTCCTTACCTTTCTGAAGAATGTCTCTCGTATTTTGCAGTAAAATCTGCCGTAAACTTGCCACAATCGAAGCTTGAGATCCTCTGAGTTGTTTACGAAGGACCCCGGATGTAGTTTACTTTCGCCGGTTAACAGGAAGTCGCTTTCCTCTTCTCGCGACATTTTTGGTGCCGGATGATCACTCGCGTTTCACTCACTGAGCAACGCCCCATAGAGCCAACCTGAATTAATTCTCTTTATTATTTTACGTTAAGGGTTGCTACATATACCCTGTAACTTTGTTTGGATGGTAGAAAGTACAGAAATTAGCAGTAGTGCTCTATATATGGGTAAATGTCAGAGAAACGTGAGTGACGAGGCCGGTGTTTAAAAATAGTTTTTTCAAGCTGGCACAGGCTCAGGTCAATGTATGTAAAAAGTATTTCGATGAACGTAACCGTTATAGGGACCCTCTTGGCTGGATGTAATATGAACAATGGGACTACCATCTTAGTATACTAGTTGATGGTCTAAAAGTTTCATTAATTCGCGTTTCAACGAGTTGAAATTCCAATTAAAAAATATAGGAAAAAAATGTAGGTCATGACATGGCTAAACCACATGGAAATGTTAGATATGACCCCCCACTAAGGAAAAGATAAGTTTATGGTGATCTAGCACTATTTGGCTTGACAATACATTGCTTGGAATGCGGTGAAAATGGCCCAAAAATGGCAATTTTGGGCAATTTTTTAACTTTGGGGTTCAATAACTCGCAAAATTATGGGCCGACATATGCAAATTTGCCCTTCTTTTGAAGCCCTGGACGTTTTCTTTCAAATGAGACTAGAAACAGGAAGAATGGTGCATTATTCTTTTTTCTATAGCTCTCTGAAGTCAAAACGACCCTAAAATAGGCCCAAACATCATTTCTTGGATTGACCCATATATATATATCTTCTTTACATACTAATAATGTAACAACCAATAAAAATGATGATAAGAATATAACATTTGTACACTGTACCTGTCTACACTGATCTCCACAGTGACCTGCTCAAATGGCTCCAGAACAGTGCATGTCTCCTGCAGTACGTCCCTTTCCTCTTGGCTCAGAGGATCGACAGGTGCATTGATGACAGCCAGGGTAGAGATGACTGCATCCTTGGACTCCAGAATCCGTTTTAGCACGTGAAAGGTGGAGTTCCACCGATTTATACACTCTTGTGTGTGCTGCAGCTCAGGCATGCCCATCTGCCGTTGAGTAGACTTGAGCTTCTCTGTGGCTGTCGTACTCCTGTGGAAGAATTCTAGTTGTAGGTTTAGGTGGTTGTGGTGGTGTACTGGATCATGCTATAGACATTGCAGCAGCAGCAGCAACATTTGCAGTAGACACACTGGCACCTCCATTAGTAGGAGGTCTTATTTCTTCCAATTGCACTGATGGATGAACAGCTCTCATGTGCCTGTGCAGGTTGTTTGTGGAGCCTGCTGGATATGAGATTTTCACCTTGCACAATCTGCACTCTGCCTTTGAACTGCTTATTGCATTTTCTCACTGTTCGTCTGTAGTGCAAGTTCTCTCTCTCATCTCCCTCCCTCCTGTGTGTGTGTGCTCACCGCTGTGCGTCTCAGAAACCCTCCCCTCTCCTCCCCCTTCTGCTCAGTGTGGACACAGATGCCGCCACACATCTTGACCAATCACTTATGGCTTTCGTCGAAAAAAGCGGAGGAAGAGAAAACAAATCAGCTCCCATTGAGGAGCCAGCTCCGACTGTTCACTTCAAAGACCGACCGATCGACACATCACTATTTGTAACCTATAATTCCACATCATGTTGCTTTTCCACAGTAAATAACAAATTATTGCATCTTAATGAATAGCTCAGAGAATAGTGGGAAAACAGACATTTTCCCACTATTTTAGTTAAAATTCTATTTTATACTTTATTTAAATGTACATTTCCACACATCCCCAAAACTGTTTAAACCCATTCTACACAAATGACATTTGTTTTTTATTTAAAGGGGACCTAGGATGCTATTTCCAAGGTTATATGTTGATCTTGGACTCCCCTAGAGTACTCCTGATCGTTCAAAGTCCAAAACAGGGTCCTTATTTAGCTCATACTGCCATCCTCAAAAAACCCCATTTGTAGTCCATTGTAGTCTCTGCCTGAAACGCCTCATTGGGGTGGCTCTTCCGCTATAGCCCTCACTCCCCGTGTGCCCACTTTCTTCTGACTGGGCAGCTCTGTGGAGGGCGGAGTTGGGCGGGACGAGGCTGCAGAACGCAGTTTTCCGGGTCTGGCTCGCCAGAGTGAAACGCTAGACATGTCTGCGATCTGATAAGGAAGCGGCGGGCAAATTCCGCAATCTAACCTTATACTTGAATATAGATCTAATTAAATGAACTTGTTCTAACAAATGCAGCGGCGAAAGTAGAGGACGCAGTGCGAAAATCTGGCAGCTCAAGCTGAAATTTGCTATCGGCGACAGTTTGCTACAGCGACAGTGGTGAGTACAGTGGTTTTTCTACTTTATAGCTAGGATATAGGGAAAGCTAGAATCCACCCCATATAGACACATTTGTAGAACGGGTCGACATGCCCAAGTGTAGACCGGGGACCGTAGAAATCCGGTGGGTCTGAGTTTAGAGGGAAACATGGACAGTGAGGAGCAGCTAAAAGTGGACCAACAGCTTATGGACTGCTTAGGTGTGTATTATAAGGACCTGATGGTTCGTGTGCATAACTGTGGTATGTCGTTAGCGTGGAGAAACAAACAGCTTCTGCGCTGGTATATGACGGAGGGGCGAAAGCTCCAGGCTAAACGGCCTTTTCGGAAATTGCTGTGGTAATGGTTTACTTATTGCATCGGAATGACAAACGTTTCCTCGCGGGGAATAGGCGAGTTATGGATAGTGTGCGAGAGCTAGCTAGAGCTCCGGTAATGTTATGAGCATAATACAGGTTTTACAGACCGTAAGTTCTGTTTGCGTGAACCGTTGCTTATGTGGAGCAAGCGAATCAATCACTTTAACAGGAAAGAATTTAATATTCAGTCGCCGATTTAATATTCAGTCGACAGCAATGCAGAGAAACCGTTTGTGATGCCAGACACGTTATAGCCTGTGCTTTTCCCTATTGCTTTCACCGGTAGCATCAGAGAGCTTGCCCAGACATTGGAGAAGTATCAGGCTGACCCTGGTCATGGATAAGTAAAGCGATCGTTTCACAAATACCCAAAAACGCACCTCAAGCTTTGCAAAACCTACGTCTGGTCTAACTGCACCTCTCCGGTTAGCTTCAACTGCATGGCTACAATCAGCCAATGTTATGATGAAACTGCCACATTGATGCTTACCGAAGTAACACAAGCATACTGATCAGAATCACTGCATATAAGTTAACCAGGAGCATTTTTAATTAGCAGAGCACGGGAACTAACATGCAGTAGCTGATAAGCGGTCATGACTTTGAATGTAATCTGTCACGCAAAAAATTTGTTTCTCGTCCGGTGTGAAAGTGGCTTGATGTGCCCGTATTCGCGTCTTTGCTTTGACTTTGAATGTAATCTGTTGCGCAAAAAATTAGTTTCGCGTCCGGTGTGAAAGCTGCTTAACACGCCCATAAAGCGTGTATTCGTGTCTTTGCATTGACTTTGAATGTAGGCTAATCTGTCCTGCGAAAAATTTGTTTCGCGTCCGATGTGAAAGCAGCTTTATGGATAGTACGCAACAGCTAGAGAGAGCTGGTTATGTTATGAACATAATACAGGTTTTACAGACCGTAAGGTCCGTTAGCGCGGACAAGTTGCTTATGTGGAGCTTGCAAATCGATCACTCTTACAGGAAAGAATTTCCTATTTAATCTCTGCCTTTTTCGGCTTTTTATTAGCCACAACAACTTCTAAAGGGGGATGAAATTATGTCACGGTAGTGCAGAGAAATCATTCGTCATACCAGACACGGTAGAGCTTCTGCGTTTCGCATTGCTTTCTCGGTAGCACCAGAGAGCTTGCCCAGACATTTGTGAAGCATCCGGCTGATCCCGGTCAAGGATAAGTGAAGCGATCACAAGCAGCCGAAAACAAACCCAAACACATATCCCAAGCTCTGCAAAACCAACGTCTGGTCTAACTGTGCTTTTCAGCCCAACTTTGCGGACACATACAGCACCTCTCCGGTTAGCTTCAACCGTAGTGGCTACAACTGGGCAAGGTTATGATGAAACTGCCAACATTGATGCTTACCGAAGTAACACAAGCATACCGATCAGAATTACTGCATATAAGTTAACCAGGAGAATTTTTAATTAGCACGGCACGCGAACTAACATGCAGTAGCTGGTAACCGAGCGGTCAAAACAACCACAGAGACAAACCCTTGCAATACAGGTTTTTTTTTTTTAATTTTTTTTTTTATTATTATTTACAATAAATTTGTACTAACGCAGTCTCTTCAGAGGGAGGGGGTATAACAAAGGAGAAAACAGGAGGGATTACACTAATGAATGCAACTAATTAAATATGATGAAGCAAAACCAAATAACAGGTAGATGTAACAATCTTAAAAAAAGTACACAAAAAAAGAAAGAGGAAAAGAAAATAAATAAACAAATAACAGTTTTATGCAGTGATTTCACATTGCTGGTCAGGATAGTGTTCAACATTAGATAAAAGACAGCAAACAGAGGGACTGAAAACTGCTATACTCACATACATACACACACACATATACTTAACCCTTTAAACCCTAGGGTCCCCCAATTGGGAGGGACCCTGAGAACACACCAGAAGAAACGGCAAAAAATGAAGCATTACCCATGTAACAGTATAGTCATGCTGCATATCAAATTAAACAGAAGAACCTCAGCTACAAGAATATATAAGCCATTTTTACATGCAATTCCGACACCAATGAAATGAATTGCCAAACACCAAAATCCCTACAGCGCCACCTAGTTAACCCACTCGCCACAATTTCGATGCTATCGCTCTGCTGCTTTATGCCACATGCACAACCAATAGCTCAAATGAAACCAGAGACTCCACAGATTCCAATGATAAGCCCCCTTTACTCTACTCCAAAGCATCTGCAAGATATCAGCAAAAGGAGAGCAAAAACAGAACCTTAAAGAAACAAGAGTATTTACACATCTGAACAAATCTCTCAAGTGTCCCCTTCATTTTGAGACCAAAAGGATTCAAATTGACCTTATGGTTGCAGAGATATGCCCTTTTCAATTTTGGTATGCAATTTTTGGTCTAAAAAACGGGCTAGGGTTTAAAGGTTTAAATACACATCAACGTATATACACGTCCATGTAGTTTAATAAATATGCGTAGTGGAGCTCCATATTACGGGGGTGCGGATTAATGTTTGTGGGGGGTTGTATGGCCGGAGACATCTGGTTTATTCCTTAAATGGTAGGTATGATATGTGGTGACTGTGTGGTTGAAGAAGAGCACTGTGTGTTATTTATATGGATTAGTCTGGACTGCTGAGGAGCTCTGTAAAATGAGCCCAATGACGGCCAAACTGGTCAGCTTGGTTTGCAGTTGATGCTCTAAGTTTTTCCATGTTAATGTAATCGGATAATAAATTGAGCCATTGAGATATTGTGATATTTTGTTTATTTTTCCAGTTTAGCAAAATGGTCTTTTTGGCCATTGCTAGGGCGATCCAAGTTGGGCGTATGCTGTCAGGTGGCAGTTCAACAGAAGATAATTCTCCCAACAGACATACTGATGGGGAGACTGGAAGGCTGCAACCTAGGATGGAGGAGAGTTTGTTGATGACTGTTTTCCAAAATGTATAGATAGGTGGGCAAAGCCATGTGGCATGAAAGTAGTCGTCAGTGATGTTGAGTGTGCAGTGGTTACAGATATTGCTTTCCGTGAAACCCATTTTTAACATTTTAACTTGGGTGTAGTGGACTCGGTGAAGGGTTTTATAGTGAATAAGTTGTAATCTTGGATTTGAGGACATTGAGAAGGTGTTGATACAGATTTGTTTCCAGTCAATGATATCGGTGGCAACAGCCAAATCTTTTTCCCAGTGCTGAGTCGGAATGGCAAGAGTGTTGTCAATTTTAGATAAAATCTTGTAAATTTTGGACAGGGTTTTTTTCTGATGTGCTAATTCTTTGAGTTGTTCGGTTTTTGGAGGGGGATTTAGAGTATTGCTGTGCAGATTGATTTTATTCTTCTTGAGACAGTGCTTGAGTTGTGAATATTGTAGAAAGCTGTTACCACCGATATCATATCTTTCTGTGAGGATTTCATGTGGTATGAGTGAGTTATTTTCAAATATGTGATCTAAATGAGTGATACCAAGTTTTTTCCATTTGTTAAATACAATCGGTTTGTTTTGGATTTGGAAGTCTGGATTATGCCATAATGGAGTGAGTTTGTTTGGTGTCATGGTTTGTCCAGTCATTTGAATGAGTTTCCACCAAGCTGTCAGAGTCACTGCAATATATGGGTTTTTAAAGCAATTGTGTTTTTTTAATAACTGTGAAAGATACGGCAAATCTGATATTGATAATTCTTGGCAATCATATTCTTCAATGTCCATCCATGTGTGCTGTGATTGATTGTTTATTTGTTGCCATTTTATTACGTACTGTAGGTGGTTTGCAAGGTGGTATAGTCTAAAATTAGGTGCTGCTAGGCCCCCAGTGTCCTTAAGTTTTTGTAGTGTTGACAGTCTTATTCTTGGTTTTTTATTTTTCCAGTAGAATTTGGTGATGATAGAGTCAAGAGTGTTAAACCAATGTGTTGTGGGTTGGACGGGGGTCATTGAAAAAAGATAATTTACTTTTGGTAATACTGACATTTTTATGGTTGCTATTCTTCCTAATAGTGAAATGGGTAAGTTATTCCAACGGATGAGGTCTTCTTCAATTTCTTTTAATAACGGAGTGAAGTTGAGGGAGAAGAGTTCCGACAGCCTGGTGGAAACGTAAATACCAAGGTATCGGATATTGCCAGTTGTTATAGAAAAGGGTAGTGTTTTCATTGCAGCCTTCCAGTGCTCCCCACAAAGTGACAAGATTGTTGATTTAGGCCAGTTTATGGTATAATCTGATATTTTTGAGAAATTGTTGATAGTTGTGGAGACTTCAATGAGAGATTGTGTTGGTTTTGTTAAGTATAAAAGTATATCATCTGCGCATAAGCTAATTTTATGGTGGACCTGTTTTGTTTTTATTCCTATGATATTGTTGTTCTGACAGATAGATGCTGCAAGAGGCTCTAAGAAAATAGCAAAAAGTAATGGAGAGAGTGGACATCCTTGTCTTGTGCCACGCTGAAGTGTGAAACGTTGGGAGATGTAATTATTGGTGATGACGGCTGGTGAAGGTGAGTTATAGAGTGTTTTAATCCAGTGAATAAATGACGTTCCAAAGCCAAATTTCTCAAGAGTGTAGTGGAGATATGTCCAATTAACCTTTTCAAAAGCTTTCTCGGCGTCCAGTGATGTAATGATGGTGTTTATATTGTTTCTTTGAGAAATATCAATCAAATTAAATAAACGGCGCATGTTTGAAGATGAATGCCTGCCTTTTATGAAACCTGTTTGATCTGGATGGATTATGTCAGATATTACTGATTCTAGTCTGCGTGAAAGTGCTTTGCTTATTATTTTAATGTCGCAGTTGATGAGGCTTATTGGTCTGTAACTGGTTGTGAGAGTTGAGTCTTTGTTAGGTTTGAGCAGAACTGAGATAAGAGCTGTATTCATATGTGGTGGCATTTTTCCTGATTGTTTAAGTTCTGTGACCATTCTAAAAAACAGAGGGGATATGATGTGCCAAAAATGTTTATAAAATTCAATGGGGTAACCGTCTGAGCCAGGTGATTTATTGTTTGGCATAGAGAAAATAGCTTTCCTGAGTTCATCCGGAGTTATGGGTTGATCTAATGCATTTTTTTGTTCTATTGATAGTTTTGGCAATTCAATGTTGTTTAAAAAAGAGTAGATGTTATCAGTGTCGCATTTATTATTAGAGTGATAGAGATCCTTATAATAGTCATGAAAGATCCGGTTTATTTCATTTGGGTTGTGACTGAGGTTTCCGTGCTGGTCTTTTACTGCAGTTATCAGTGTTTTTTCTTTATTCCTTTTGAGCTGGTTGGCTAAGTATTTTCCTGATTTATCATTATATTCAAAAAAATTTAGTCTCGCTCTCTGCATAAGAAATTGTGTTTTTTGATGTATTATTTTTTCAAGTTGAATTTTTATTTTCTGTATTTCCTTTTGTGTTTCTTCAGTAGGAGAGTCTGCAAGTTTGAGATGCAGGTGTTTCAGTTTGAGTTCAAGTTCTTGTTGTTTTTGTTGTTCTTTCTTTTTCTTGTGGGTCGAATATGAGAGTTTCCTCTAAGTACTACTTTTGCTGTTTCCCAAAGTAATGATGGTGATATGTCCGGGGAGTCATTTACATCCATGAAGGATGTCCACTCTCTGCAAAAAAATGTATTAAAGTCTTGGTCCATTAGGAGAGAGTTGTTGAACCGCCACCTGTAGGGAGGGGTTGGGTCTGTGTCAAGCATATAGTCAAAGCTAATTGGACCATGGTCTGATATAATTATGGGGTGGATTTCTGGGTTGTTTATTTGTGAAATAATAGAATTGCTGACCAGGAAATAGTCTATTCTTGAGAAGCTTTTATGCGGGGATGAGTAGTAGGTGTATTCTCTGTTCTATGGGTTCCTGGATCGCCAACAATCGCCAAGACCTAACTCCTTCATGTAATGTTTTATTGTTCCACTAGAGTGCCATGGTCGGTAGTTGCTTGAGGTATTTAATCTGTCTAAATTCGGGTTGAGTACAGTGTTAAAGTCTCCTCCTATTATGATTATCGAGTCCGAGAAGTCCATGATACGTTTGAAAACTGAGTGAAAAAAATCTGGGTGATCGTCATTGGGCCCATAGATATTAGCTATTGTTATTTTGATGTTCCTGATGAGTCCATTAATGATGACAAAGCCGCCGTCGGGGTCTACTATTGTGTTTATATTTTGGTATGGAATATTTTTATGTATCAGAATCCTCTTTTTTTGGAATTAAATGATGAAGAAAATACTTGGTTTATCCATTTTGTTTTGAGTTTTTGATGTAATACAGGTTTTACAGACAGCAAGTTCCGTTACCGTGGACAGTTGTACCAAGCATCCAAATTACAAACAAGTATAAAAAGTTAGCTTCAAATGAGGTTTATGTTCACACACCTTCTGTAGAATTTCCCCTGATATCACTCTTGCATATTTGGGACACAGAAATTAGCAACAGTAACTTGGCTACGTTAGCCGCAGTGCTACAGCCACAATCAACTGGCTATCACGTCAGGTTGGCTTATGCAGTAAAAGCAACTTGCAGCTTCTGTGTCTGTGAGTCACGGACAGTCGCGACAGATCCAGGCTTTATCTTCAGATATTTTAGGAAGCCTGCGCTTGAGGCCAGTTGTTAGTGCTAACTATCGTTAGCGGTCCTGCTAGCCAGTAGCCACCCGCAACACGTTAGCTTCACTTACATTATTTGCTGTTATATCGTTACTTACAGCTTGTGGCTCCAAGCGCTTGATTGATGCAACTGCTTCAGGTTTGAGAAGCAGCTGAAACGCTTATCCTGTGTCGAATTATCCTTTATTAACAAAGCTGTCTTTGGTGAAATGCTGAGCTCAAGCAGCTAACGTTCCCTTTGGCCGTGGCTGTTTGCTGCCAGCAAACAAAAAAAAGCTACCCACTGATTTCTGGTGGCATTGTCTTTTGGAAGAGAAATATTTGTTTTTCTTCGCTTCCAAAAGTAAATGGACAAGCAGCTTTGGGAGAGATACTGACAAAATTGCACCTCAAATGATCTGCGGTTCTTCTTTTGTATTTCCAAAAGTGTCGACGCTACTAAGGCATAGTATGATCTGCCGTTGTTAGTGCCTGCTAGAATAGTTTCCGTTGTGGGCAGGTCCAGGGCAGTGGTTGGCTCTGGCTAGGTCTGTACTAATTGGACGGCACAACCTGACGTCAGGTTTTGCTCAGATCTCGTGAAGATCTCGGGAGGAGCTGTTCAGAGAGGAAATCACGCTCACGAAATCACGTTCTTGGATTACGGCAAAACCCCTGTATCTTATGTTTAGAAACTTTTCAGAGGTTGAGCATGGACAACCAACATTATAACATTACTAATATGTATTAAAAGAAGGATCAGCATAATAGATCCCCTTTAAAATTGTAATGTTTACAGTTACTTCTGAGTGTAAGATGCTACAGCCTGCAGCCACCAAAGGGGAGCTACAGTCACCCTCTGTCCCCATCGTGTTGGTAAATTTCATATGCAATAAGTGAAAAATTAGACATGATAAATCTTGATGTTTCAAGTGATACATGAACATCTAAAATTGAAAAGGATTTTTTGGACTTGGAACCATGTCTTTATCTCATTTAGAAAGGGTGGTCCCCAGCAGGCACGTCTATGTCCACTGTCCTTACCGGCTCTGATAAACGAGTATGCGTGAGTGCGTGTGTGTGTTTGTGTGTGTGTTTCTGTGGTTAGTTGAGTTGAAGGGGGGGGGAACGGGTGTGGGTTCGTGTATGTGTGTGTGTGTTGTTAGTTGAGTTGAAGGGGGGAAGGGATTTGTGGGGAAATTACCTCTTGTTACCCGGTGGTGTTCGTTCAGGGTTCGTTAAGCTGTACATCAATTGGCTGTAGATCTGTCTGTAACCGCAGTCTAATCAGCTCCCGCCTTTCTACATAGTATTGTCCAGTCTGCCTTAGACAGGTCACAGAAAGGCGGTTACGGGATACCTGATGCCACTTTGGACTGCGCTTAGGGCATTTTCTTTTGGCTGGATTTCTGCATTCCTGAGCCACTATCTCTCCTGCATAGTTCTTCACACACACAGTCACACGCTCTGGGCAAATAGGTTTATGAGCTTTGGGATATTGACATAAAAGATTTTTTCAGCAGTAAAAGATAATAATAAGGCAAAAGATGTTTTGATAATAAAACTGATGATAATAAGATGATAAGAATACAAAAGATGTTTTGTATTATTCCACAACTCCCTCCTTTGGCCCCATTTTATTGGGGCAACACTAAGCGCTGAAGCAATTACATTCTCACCCTTTTGTGCTGTGAGCACCTACGTTACATATTGCTATCAATGGAGTGATTGCATTAGCATCCTAGCGCAGCGAAGCAAAACCTGACCTCCAGGCTCTACTTGACCACTGGGACCCCTCCTTGGGTGCCCCCCTTCACCCCTTGACAACTCAGGGATCCACATGACCATGGCTTGGCCATGACGCCAGTGGAGGTCGGCTTGGCTAGTTGCCAGCCCAGCGTCCGCTCCAAGCGAAACCCTTTGGTCCTACAGCAAATCTGCATATTACGGCATTTTAATTTTATTTCATATGTGCAAGTGCACTCATCAGCCACTATCACGGAATATGGATCTAGCACATGAGCACACTCTAACGTCATGAATTTACTAAGCCAATACCCTTCATCCACTCAAATCTCATTCACACTCCTCCTCAGACAACCCCAGAATCTCCCGGCAGTAGGCTCGCTGAAATTCAGGATCAGTTAGAAGTTGTTTTCTGAGGTTAGGCAGGTCTGGGCGATACTTCTCCGCCCACTTCCAGCAAGCCCAACCTGCTCCTCTGCCTTGTCCATGTTTGCAGTAGGGATTTCCAATGGGGCAGTTGGGCGTGTAGGGTTCTGGAGGACACACCCACTCGTCACTTCCTGTCACATCTCCGGTCACCTGTTGGTACAGTAACATAGTCGCCTCGTCGGGCAAGGTTCGGGCAAGTCCCCCGGCCTCCAGGCCTATGGGGTCATCTCGGTACTCCTCTAACTCAATATCTTCATACCCCCTCCATTTGGAGGGGTCAGTACCACAGTTGATTACGTTACATAAATCAAATTGAAATGTGTTCTCACTGTCCGGGTCCACCTTTAAAATTACCTTGGCTCCACAGGGGTCTGAGTTCACTGTAGCTGCGTCTGTTACCAGTACCAAAGCCAAGATTACTATAGTACTTGCTATTTTCACGTTACTTTTGGGACGTGCAATTAAATTTGTCTTGTCCGTGTATTCCGGACCCAACGATGTATATACTGCAAGACCAGGCTGGAGAATGCTCCTCCTGCTATTAGTCCTCCTACTACTGCCGCTACCATCAACATGTCTTCCGTGAATTCTTGGTGTGGTGTAGGTGTCATGTAGGCGTCTTTCTGAATGCGTTCAGCGTATAGCAAAGCGCCTACAAGAAGTAAAGAAAATCCTACTAGGAGAGCCAATCCCTCCTTCCCTATTCCTAGCCACATTTCATTGCGTTTCCTCACCCTCCTTTGATTCTCTAGCTCCATCTTCCTTGTTGATGTCCTGGAATGACAACAGGTTAGTTCTTTCCTGCTCTAGTGACCGCTCTGGCGGTCTTGCTTTTGCACAGTGTGCAAAATGATGCCAGGTCTTATCTCCCTCCTTTTCGACCCCGCACTGCACGGTCGGAAACCTCAGTGATCTTGAATGGTCCCGTCCAGATCGGTTCGTCCCAGCGTGGACGACCTGGTGCCTTTAACCAGACCCAGTCGCCTGTGGTCATCCCTGGGGCCGGGGTGCCGTTGTCCTTGTCTCCTGTGGAATTTGCTGCTTGCACCTGGCGAGAGAAGCTTAGTCATGTTGCCCAAAA
Source organism: Gymnothorax javanicus (assembly GCA_029692085.1). Taxonomy (NCBI): domain Eukaryota; kingdom Metazoa; phylum Chordata; class Actinopteri; order Anguilliformes; family Muraenidae; genus Gymnothorax; species Gymnothorax javanicus. The sequence continues at coordinate 19,648,396 of CM056200.1, read as the reverse complement.
CCCGCATATAATCTGATAGGTCTGTTTGCAGCAAGGCTGCGGTGGGGACCACATTAGGGTCTTCCGGAGGCCCAGGCATGGGCCTTCCAGTGAGTAATTCATGTGGTGAAAGAAAGGTGTCTTTCGCTGGTTGCTGGCGCATAGAGTATAGTGCCAGTGGGAGGGCCTAAACCCAGGTCAAATTAGTGGAGTACATGGCTTTTGCCAGTTTTGCTTTCAGGGTTCCATTAGTTCTCTCCACTAATCTTGCTGATTGCGAATGATATGCATATTGGGTCTCATTCATGAAATGTTCGTAAATTTGTGCGTAGATTTGCACATAAAAGCCTACACTACTAAAAACCTACTCCGGATTCATGAACATCACGGGAAACTCAGATAAACACATGCGTATGATCATAAATGCCAATCCATCATAAAGTGACAGCGCGCTCCCGGTAATCAGCTATTAGCATACATCCCCGCCCATGAATTGCCAATGACCGCCATATAAGGAGGTGTAGATGCATCCAGTCGACCTGTCAGTCATGGCGCAAACTAAGAAAGAGAGAGAAAGAAAAAAAAGTTATTCCAAAGTGGAGATAGAAATAATTTTTGGTGGAGTTAAGAAAAAACATTTTATTTTCATCTGTTAGCTGTGGTGTGACAGGGACAGGCAAAGCGAAGGCCTGGAAGGAGATGACAGATGCCGTTAATTTTGTCTCTGTTGTCCAAAGAACCATGTCCGAGGTGAAGCGTAAATGGTTTGACATGAAACTGGAGGCAAAGAAACGCATAAGCGCACAGAAAAAAAATACATCAGCCACAGGAGGAGGAGGCTCACAGTCACAACTATCAACTGCAGACGAGCACATCGCTGGCATAATTGGGGAGACCTCTGTCAGGAATTATACCTGACGGAGACAGCGACGTGCCTCCACTTTTATATTTTTATTATCATCATTCAACATGTAGAAAGAACGTGTAATCTATTGAGTCGATTCACATAGATAATTCACAATCATGAACCTAATCTGGATCTTAATCCTGCCAATTGCCAACTAATTTAACTAAATGTGTTATATTTTTAATCGTTTGTCATGTTTAGGCTATATCACGTGTTTCAAAGGCATCTGCGTATTGTGTACATAAGAGCGCAATATAAATTAAAATTGTAATTTCCAATTGTGACAAGTATTATTGATGTGCATTCTTAAATTTACACAAGCACTACGCGTGGTCAGCAGCATGTGTAGATTTTATTAGTAGCTACGAAAAGATGGGAGCTACTAAAATATTGATGAATGCGGAGATGAACGTAAATTTCCGTCTGCGAACAGTTTACACACAAATTCGTTCTGCTCACGTTTCATGAATGAGACCCAATGCTTTTTCAATCCTATTCCCAATTTCGCTCCCAGGTGGGTCAACACTTCATTCCTAAATTCTGGCCCATTGTCACTATACAATGTCTTTGGAATCCCCCACCTAGGAATAATTTCTCTGCTCAGGATTTTTGCTACTGTGATTGCATTTATAGCTTCTACCCCATTTAGAAAAAGGTCATATCAGTACTAACGCATACCTCTTCCCCTCACATGGTGTTAAATGTATGAAATGTGTGGAATGGCCCAGGGGGTGTAGGGATTTCCCCCTTCTGTACTACTACCTATCTTTGTCATGTTGGACATTTCTTAGCATCATGCTCTGCTCACAACAGGTCACATGAAATTGAGTCTTCAGATTGGTGTAATAGCCCCACAAAAGTGTGTTTGGCTGTTGCCCTTGCTTCTCTGTCTGCAAAGGCGTCAGCCAAACTGATTGGGTCAACATGTTTGATGTGCAGAGGGCCACAATCAACACAGATTCATGAGTACAGACAGCATATCCAACACGTGGGTTGCCTTTATCGACTCTTGACACTGAACCATCAACAAAGTATTCAATATCAGGATTTGATAGATTGGTGTCCTTGAGTCCAGGACGTGCAGTATTATTAGACAGGACTTCTTTGAAACAATGGGAACAAAATGTTTTTTTTTTTTTAAAAAAGAAACATGATCAACAGTTTATTGCAATATAATTCTGCAGAATGAGAGAGCAAACAGGGACTCTGTGTCCACAGCAGTCAGAGGTCAGTCTCTGCTAAATAATTTTCACAAGCAATTCTTATACCCTTCTGGCCAGACATCCTTCAAGCAATCAATCACAAAATTACACAAACATTTTATTCGTTGAAGATTTCTGCTCTAGGGGTGCGCTTAGAGGAGTCACATCTTGTGCTTAGGGGCTCAGTTTCAAGGCCTGGTACAGATAGAAACAATTCTGTTATCTTGCTAAGTTGGGACATTTCCCAGACATGAGTCCATAACTCCTATCCAGGTGCGTGTACCCCTCCTATCAGTACTTTCCCACAGACAGTTTTCTCAGAGCCTGAAGCGGAGAACAAAATAAGCATTGACATTTCTAACAAGTATATATTATTTTATTTTTAAGCAGTAAAACTATAATGTAATAAAATCTAAGTGCACTTAACACTATTTACAGGAATTATAACAGCAACAACAAAAATTCCTTCAGCAACATTAGTCAAGTCAGGTCTATTTATAGAGAACATTTAAAACAACAAAGTTGAATCAAAGTAGTGTACAATGACAATTGGCAGATAATAAAATGGGGAAACTAAAACATCTATAAAAATCAATAAATCTGTAAAACGAAATCAAGCAAAAGAGTCGATGGAATTCACTTAGATCCTTTCTTTACCTGCCGAATAAATCCCAATTCAAAAACTTTGTCTGTGTATTTTCGCTTGGTCTGAATGTGTTTTACAAAATCATCAATTTCATTGGAATTGTTTGCAATACACTGCCTTGTCGATCACAGTGCATGTGCCACCTTGATAAATTAATTTTATTTAAAAATTCATAATTACTAAATTTGCTCATCCTTGCTACTGAGCTCCTGTCAATTTTGCATGAATATTTATTGATTTATTTATTTATTTTTTGCAGCATATTCATGATTTGGTATTCCTCTGTATCCCGGGTCAAAAATGGGACAGGTAACAATAATATCTTTTCAAAGTGTTTTTTTTTTTTCAATTAATTATGATTGAGCAATCCACCTCTGTCTAGGGTTCCACTAAAAGCATGGAGGAGATGCATAGTCAGGGCTTATTAGCCCCAGCCATTGTGTCAATTCTCCCATATCCTCAGCAGAACCGGGTGGAGTTGCTTTAGACTGTGTTACAATATGCAATTTCTTTTTTTTTTATTATTCACAAAAAATGGGAATGTATTGGACATTCAACTGTAATAATTTTTCTGTTGGGCTCCCAGCACATAAAGGTAAACAATCATCCCATATTTGGTCAGCTCAGTCAGTCAGTCAGTACCTTTTATTTGAAAGTCCCTGTCTTTCTCACTACTAGTCAGAGTAAAACATTTTGTCAGCCTAATCAAAAATAAATTGAGAATGTGATCACGTTATTAGTCGACTTTTTCAATTATATGGTGGCCAAGAAAGACACACTAATTAATTCTTTATCAATCAAACTGGAGGAGCTGGAACAACAAGAGAAACGTAATGATGTAATCTTGACAGGGCTCAAAATCAAACCCAGGAGTTATGCCAGGGCAACAGTGAATGACGACGATGGAAGCGAGGAGGACAATAAATCTGTGGAAATGCAGGTGATGGAATTCCTTCGGTCCAAAAGTATTTCTCTGAACCCCGGCGATGTGGATTCATGTTATCTGCTACCGAAAAGGGGTGTAAGAGGAGACCGGAGTGCAGCACGGGCTGTGCTGCTTTGACTTACAAGCAACAAGCACAAAATCTCTCTGTTGAAGCAAGGGAAAAATCTCAAAGGATCCAATGTTTTCATAAATGAAAACCTCACCAAGCACAATGCAACCATCGCATGGAAAGCTCGTCAACTAAAGAAAGCGGGGAAGATACACAGCACTTGGTCGGCTAACTGCAGAATTTTCATCAAACCAAATGGGTCTTCACCGGAAACTACCAGACCGGTGCTGATCAAGATGATGCGGGATCTGGAGAGTTTTGACCACTGAGGCAGGTTAAAATCCTTGACAAATCTTGATGAGCAGTTATCTGATGAACCAAACTGCAGATCAGGAAGCTGGCTTTTTCACAACAAGTTATTATCATTCAGGAATAGACCCTACTGAGGAAATGGATCCGGATAACCAGTTTTTCTACAACGAAACAAATGCATGCGGATACTTTACTGTGGACAAATTTAACAAGAGCATTGAAATGGAAGGGAGTCTGTCCATTATTAACTTTAATAGTAGGAGTCTATATGCAAACTTTGACCAAATAAAGGAATACCTTCTGTCATTTGCTAATTCGTTCAGCATCATCGCAATATCGGAAACTTGGATTAAAGAAGAAAAGGACAAGGACTTCTACATGGAGGGTTACAACTTCGTGTGTAAGAGCAGACTGAATAAAGCTGGTGGGGGTGTTGGACTATTTATTGATGAGGCCATAAACTTCCAGGTACTGGAATGCAAATCAAATGTTGTGGAAAATGTAATGGAATGCCTTACAATTGAGATTCCTAGGTTGAAAGGTAAAAATACGGTTATTTGTTGTGTGTACAGAGCACCGGATTCGCAAATTGATGTTTTTAGTAAATGTATGGGTGAATTACTCGCCAATATGAACCAGAAAAATGTTTATATATGTGGGGACTTTAACATTGACTTGATAAATCCAAATAATAGCTCTATAATAGAGGATTATATCAACACCATGTATGCCATGGGTATGCAACCATTAATCACAAGACCAAGCAGGATTACTAGACACAGTGTCACCTTGATAGATAATGTGTATACTAATGTGTTAGATTCTGAAATATTAAGTGGCATCATGATAAGTGACATTACTGATCATCTACCAGTTTTTGCTATTTGTTACTGCAAATTAGATATAAGGGACCAGGCTAGATCCAAAACCCTGGAACACACAGAAATCAGAATTAAAAGCGAAAAAAGGCTAAAGAAACTAGAATTAGATCTGTTGAACCAAAGTTGGGATAATGTACTAACAGAACAAGATCCAAATAAAGCCTATCAGGCTTTTCTATGGACAGTAAACTCTCTGTATGATAAACACTCTCTAGTCAAAACAATGAACAAACTGAAAGCAAAAAACAAAGAGAGAAGGCCTTGGGTTTGAAAGCACTGGCGAATGCGTGTAAGAAAAAAAATACACTATATAAGCAGTTTCTGAGGGAAAGAACTGAGAAAGCAGAAATTAGGTACAAAAAATACAGAAACAAAGTGACATATTTACTAAGGAAACATAAAAGAGAGTATCATGAAAAGCTTTTATTAGAAAATAAACATTATATCAGAAATCTCTGGAATATAATCAAGAACGTCTCTGGGAGGACTATGAAGAGGGAGTACCCTGCCTTCTTTAACATAAATGGCAAAAAGGTGGAGAACATGGAATTGGTCGTGGAAAATTTTAACAGTTATTTTGTGAATGTTGGGCCAGAACTAGCGAAGGGTATTAAATCCTCACACCTGAGATGGGACTACCTTAATAAGGATGAGGAAATCCAAGACATAATGACATTAACTCCCGTTACCGTATCTGAAATCAGATCAATTCTGAAAAATTGTACAGCTAAGACATCAGTTGATGCAAACCATCTAGACATGAAATTACTGAAAGCACTAACTAACGCAATTGTAACTCCACTTACGCACATATGCAATCTATCCTTCTCCTATGGAGTGTTTCCAGATAAAATGAAGATAGCGAAAGTTATCCCTCTCTACAAAAGTGGGGATAAATATGATTTCTCCAACTATCGTCCTGTCTCGATTTTACCTCAATGCTCAAAAGGTCCTAGAAAAGCTCTTCAATGACAGATTGGACAAGCACATTGATAAACACAAAATACTGTGTGACAGTCAGTATGGGTTCAGGAAAAAACATTCGACAGCACTAGCCCTAACGGAATTTATTGAAATGATTAAAGATTCACTAGATTCAAACTTATATTCTATGGGCATATTTATTGATCTGAAGAAAGCATTCGACACTATAAATCACGATATACTGATTGAAAAAACTTTACAAATATGGAATAAGAGGGGCCGCATTAAAATGGATCAAAAATTACTTAACAAGTAGGACTTAATTTGTGCAGATGGGCAATAGCAAATCGAATTGCTTGGACATTACCTGTGGAATTCCTCAGGGCTCAGTCATAGGTCCTAAGTTGTTCATAATTTACATAAATGACATTGTTAAGGTGTCCGATATCCTAAAACTAATTTCATTCGCAGATGACACGACTATTTTTTGCTCAGGTGTCGATCTCAAACAATTGGTAAAATTGGCTTATAACGAAATGTCTAAACTTCACACGTGGTTTAATGTAAACAAATTATCACTAAATCTTACAAAGACCAAATTTATGATGTTTGGGAAAAAAGGCCTGAAGGATGACATAGACTTAAAGGTCAGTGGTACCAGCATTGAAAGGGTAAACGAATATAAACTCATGGGAGTTATGTTATATAATCTCTTGAGCTGGAAACCGCATGTAAACTTGGTTCAAAGAAAGTTAGCTAAAAGCGTGTCTATTCTTTGGAAAATGCAGAAATTATTAAAACACAAGTCTCTTAAAATAATCTATTCAGCACTCATAGCACCCCACTTACATTACTGCGCTGAAGTATGGGGACACACTTATAACAATACAATAGAATCATTGTTTAAACTCCAAAAAAAAGCCCTTAGAATTATTCATTACGTTCCTTATGGAACACATACAAACGACTTGTTTATTAAGGCAAGGTTTCTTAAATTACAGGATATAATAAAATTCAACTCCTTGCAAATTGTATATTTAGGATACCACAAAGAATTGCCTAGAAATATACAATGCCTATTTCTGGAACGTGAATGTACCCATGATTTAAGAGGCAGAATGTTGTTGCAGAAGAGAAGGGTCAAGTCGACTCGGAGTGAGCACTCCTTATCTGTGGCTGGAGTCAGTGCATGGAATATACTTGAAGACGGTATTAGAAAGGCAGACAATTTGAAGGTCTTTAAGTATCTTTTGAAATGTGCATGTTTGAACAACTATAAACTTATCCAACAAAATGACATTGGATAAACTAAACGGAACCATAGCGGGCAAAAACAATAGGAGTTGTTTAGACTAACTATGTGGACTGCTATTGTTAAATCTGTTCCATTGCATCTGCTGAACACACCAGGCCACCTGTCTAAAGAAACCGTCCCAGCACATTACCACAGACAGCTGTAACCAACATGGATCTTATAAACTGGTCGTTAAATGCAATTGACAAAATTATTTCCACGAGGCGGACAGGTTCTGGAGAACCGAAATGCCCGGATGGGACATTCCCGGCTGGTTACATCATGGATGCATGGGGAAAGTGGCGTTCGCTGTGTTTGGCAGTCCTAGACATCGAGGATGTAGAGGACGTCTATCTAGTTGGATTTATGATAGCGGGCCTGCTATCATTGGGGCTCGGTCTGTTTTTGATCGACCAAAGGATAAAGAAAACTTTGAAAAGCCTGGTTATCCTCGACATAAAGCTCAATAAAATTGGATTTGATGTCAAGGAAGCCAAGGACGGACTAAATATACTGCGAGGGGTCATTAAATCCGACAAGGCAAGGGTGAACCAAGTCGACGGAGATGATGACTAACCAAGAGATCCATGCAAAGATCCGGTATTATTGCACCTTCCACCTATTCCAAATCACTAGGAACAAACCAACTGATGAAGAAAGGAGTTCAGGTTTCTCTGGACCAAATCTAATGGATTAAATCAAGAGTGACTCTCAAATCTAAACTGCATAGACACTCAGCTATATTGTGATTAAAATTCTTCATGATGTTCACAACTCTTTATTATCTTACGTTGTGGCGCTTAAATCGTAGTGTAAATGGGCTCAGCTCTGTTGTGATATATGAATCTCTATGATATCTTAACCATAATCAAACTGTTTTTCTGGAAGTTGGGGGCGGGACTTTGACAAGCGATCTCGCTTCTCCCGCGACCCTTTCGGTTATGATACATGTTGTACTTGAAATTGTCATGAAATGAGTATACAATCATGCCGAAATAAAAACAAAAATCAAAATCAAAAATCAAAACCCACAGTTAAATCCCCAGCTGGCCAGCTAATCACTTTCACAGAGGGTTATTTTCATCTCTTCTCTTCAGCAGTGCGCACTCTGTGAAAAAGTTTCAATAGAATGAGTTTAGATGCAGACAACAATGAACAAAAACTTAATCAACATAATTTTGCTGTTTTTTTTTTTTTCCACTCGCTTGGATCCTTCCCTGTAGAAGTTAAATAAACAGATTAAGGTTATCATGCCCCTCTTAGTTTTTTCCCATGTAGAATCACTGGTTGATAGTTCCTGTTTGAAATGGAGAAAAGATCTTTCATTAATTCATTTGCATTTCTTCGGTCAGGAAAGCTTCCAGTCACATTTGCTCAATCACAATGCATCATTCTCTGTTCTCTGACTTCTGCATGTTCACCTTTCACTGATCTGTGCTCCCTAATCTGCTTCGGTCAATAAGGCTCCATTCCTCTATTGTTTTGACTCTGCACTCCTCCCGTCTAAAAACCCATCCAGTCTCTAATCCCACAATAGTTAACTTGATTTTTAATTTTATTTTTATAAATCTAATATCTACCATTAAATTTCATATTATATTTTATATTTCCAGGTACTTTTCTGATCTTTTTCAAATATCAATTGAAAATTTTCAATACTTGAGAAACCTCTGTATCAATAAAATTTGGCACAGAGTCTCTTACTGTATACAGTGTTAAACAGTACTTTGGCAAATTTTGAACACACTGTGTTATTCTTGTTTGTACTTTTCCTTCATTTTCTTTTCAGAAATATGCTTCTAGCACGCCAATCTAACACAGTCTAATTATTTACAGAAAACTGCTAAGATTTTCTAGCTCTTTACAATTTTACAAATATTGAACAAATTCAAATGGTGTAATTACTTCACGCTCATAGAGGATATTAGTAGTGGTTTTCTCAGCAATGAATTACTACCGCCAAATATTAGAGCATTTAAATATTGGACTTTGTCCTGCATCTCAAAGCAATTCAGCTAGCCACATTAGAAACACTTTATCCACGTTCATGTAATTGACGTTCAATTATTACTTCCTCTAAACTTCCCTCTGTTTATAGTTACTGATCGTTCAAGAAGGGCATACGCTTATTCAGTCAAGAAATAGGGACTTTTGATTTCACAAGGAATAATTATTCCGCTCACTACTACAACTTTGTCCTTTTACAACTCCACAGCCATTAAAATGGCTAAACTCCCGCTCTCTGTTTACCATCCAAATTAATTCCACTTACTTTAACCAACCACAGCCATTAAAATGGCTAAACTCCTGCTTTAACTGACTCCACTTACACCAACTTCACTTACTCGGACCAACTAATTTCACTTACTCTGACCAACTTCACTTTTTACCAATCCTGCAATTACTCTAAGAATTCCATAAAATACTGTAAATATAGGCTAATCAACAGGCACCTGAAATTAATCTTGAATAAATGCTTATTGCAGACATCTGTATGAGCTCTTCATGTAATAGAATGACAACTGTATTCAATCCAACAAAGACAGAACTAACAAATATGCCAGCAATGCAGTTGTTTACAGACACTCACAGAGTTCGGTTCATTCACATTGATCTCCACACACACACACAATCTGAGCTCAGCATACACACACATACACCTCAGCACTTAAAGCACCTGCCAACAGCACTCAAAAACATTCCTTGCTCCATTCCCAATTCACTCACTGCCACCACCAGCGTGGATTTACAATAATATACACTCAGGTCCTGATCTCTACATGCGCAGTCCAATGGCCAAGTCCTTGATTGGATATTTTATTGTTATGCGATCTTTATATTTCTCCTCTATCTCTTTTCTTTTGTCACATACACGTGTGTACTTATTCTCCAAGGCCCATGATGGATCTTCCGTGTAGGACCACTAGACTGTTTGGAACTCAGTGGCTGACGTCTCCCCACCTAACCTATTAAGTCCGTTACTTCCTACCGTGTCCACCCTCGCCCACACGTTTCAAGTTAAAATATCCCTTGGTTATTTACCTGGCCTTGTGACAGATTTTTTTTTTTTTAATTTTTTATTTTTTATGCCGTCGTCACGCCCCCGTATTCACTTCCTTTTTCACTTATCACCTAGGACTTTTGTTCAGACTAGTCTTTAGAGTTGGGTATTGGAATGCGCATACAGGAAACCAGTATTGAATATTACCCTGTGTCTGTAACTGAAATCAAACAAAAATATCATAATATAATTTTATACCTTTCCGTCATACGTCAGACACTTCGTATTCTATCCTATGCAGATTTTATTAAAAAGGTTCTGCCTACCTCTGTCTTTGGCCGGCCGTGAAGTGTCTGGCGATTGTCGTCAAGGCGTTGTCCAAATTCTGACCGAGTTTCCTGGTCAGACCCAAGAATCTTCCCCCTCCACGTCGGGAGTCACCAGATTTGTGGGGAAATTACCTCTTGTTAACCGGTGGTGTTCGTTAAGGGTGGAAGACAATTGAAATAAAGACTTGACCAGATTGTGATTGAAATATAGTAAATTTATAACAGACAAAGAGCAAATTACAAACCACAACAGAGGGATGTTCTTGGCCACAGTTTGGAGAGCGCTCTGCCCAGGCATCAGTTCTTATAATCCACAGTCATTGAGCTGTACATCAATTGGCTGTAGATCTGTCTATAACCACAGTCTAATCAGCTCCCGCCTTTCTACATAGTATTGTCCAGTCTGCCTTAGACAGGTCACAGAAAGGCAGTTACAGGATACCTGATGCCACTTTGGACTGCGCCTAGGGCGTTTTCTTTTGGCTGGATTTCTGCATTCCTGAGCCACTATCTCTCCTGCATAGTTCTTCACACACACAGTCACACGCTCTGGGCAAATAGGTTTATAAGCCTTGGGGTATTGACATAAAAGATTTTTTCAGCAGTAAAAGATAATAAGACAAAAGATGTTTTGATAAAAATACTGATGATAATAAGATGATAAGAATGCAAAAGATGTTTTGTATTATTCCACAGGTGTGGAGTGGAGTGGACATGGTAAGGTAACAGACATTCATTTAGGTATTTAATTTAATTTAATTTAGCTGCTGCAAATCTCCTGATCCACACTCCAGTCCGGTAGGTGGCGGTAATACATCAAATGGATGCCAACCACCAATCAAAGTCAAAAGAAGAAGAAGAAGAACAATATCTCTGCAACCCCCTGTCACGCTCGAGTGCTGTTTTCCAGTTGGTAAAACCACGCGAGGTAAAAACAGCATCCCTCTCACCGGCAGTAACATATTTCCTGCAGGGAAAGCAAAAGCATGCATCCCGCTGAACTGAGTACTCCAGCCACGGTCGTGTTCGATACCAGGCTGGATTGTATGATCGCCATAAAGCACTGAATGCGCGCTTTGGGTAGCTAGCTCATATTGGCTGGGATGGAGCATCGCCATTCAAGTCGCTAACCGAGTGAGGTAGGGCTGAGGCAGCAGAGAGAGGGAACTGGTTTGGGGCAGTGCTTGTGGAGGGCAATGGAACCGAAGCCATAGTCATAGCTTCTGGTGTGCAAGCTCCGGCATCGCTTGAGGTTGAAGCAGCACAGGGCTCGCTAATAGGTTTTAAAAAACTATATATGGCTCAGAACTCGTTTGAATGAATAAAACGAAATGTAGGTAAAATTGTAAGTCTCTGCGCGCTGCTCTACGTACTCCTACGAAGAGAATGGCTTCACTGCTTTGTGAAGTATCAGTACTTACAACTTTAGCAGTAGGACTTCGGTTTGGAGGCGGGCTTATGCTATGCACCAAATCAGGCGTTAGGAACTATTATTTTATGCGCGATTTTGTCATTGGCCGTTTTTTTGTTAACTTTTGACTGGGTGGGCAAGACTCACTTTAAGGAGGGCTGAGCCCACCCCTGCCCCTCCCTACCGCCAGCCCTGCCGCCCACCCCCCTGCCCCTCCCTTCCGCCAGCCCTGCCGCCCACCCCTGCCCCTCCCTTCCGCCAGCCCTGCCGCCCACCCCTGCCCTTCCCTTCCGCCAGCCCTGCCGCCCACCCCTGCCCCTCCCTTCCGCCAGCCCTGCCGCCCACCCCTGCCCCTCCCTTCCGCCAGCCCCTGCCCACCCCCTGCCCCTCCCCACCGCCCGGCCCTGCCGCCCACCCCTGCCCCTCCCTTCCGCCAGCCCTGCCCCACCCCTGCCCCTCCCTTCCGCCAGCCCTGCCGCCCACCCCTGCCCCTCCCTCCGCGGCCCTGCCGCCCACCCCTGCCCCTCCCACCCGGGCCCTGTGCCCACCCCCTGCCCCCTCCGGCCCGGCCCTGTGCCCACCCCTGCCCCTCCCTACCGCCGGCCCTGTGCCACCCCTGCCCCTCCCTACCGCCCGGCCCTGTGCCCACCCCTGCCCCTCCCCTACCGCCCGGCCCTGCCCACCCCACCCCACCCCTCCCTCCCTACCGGCCCTGTGCCCACCCCTGCCCCTCCCTACCGCCCGGCCCTGTGCCCACCCCCCTGCCCCCCCCTACCGCCCTGTGCCCCACCCCTGCCCCTCCCTACCGCCGGCCCTGTGCCCACCCCTGCCCCTCCCTACCGCCGGCCCTGCCGCCCACCCCTGCCCCTCCCTACCGCCGGCCCTGAGCCCGCCCACCCCTGTCTCTCCCTACCGCCGGCCCTGTGCCCACCCCTGCCCCTCCCTACCCCCAGCCCTGCCGCCCACCCCTGCCCCTCCCTACTGCCGGCCCTGATGAGTATTGATGAGCCCAAGTCTGCTGGCTACAGTAACCCATTAATTCAGCATTCACCGAAGTCAAAATGTAGGGTGATAATACTTGTGATCAGAATGTGTGAGAGTGTGGTAGGAAAGGTCCGTCAGGTTTGACAGTAAGGTTACGTAATGCAGTGTTATCGTTTGACTGGCCATACTACCGTTAATGAGACCGGGCTAAGGTACGTACAAGAGCTAAAAGGAGCACCCACTCGCACTCTGGGGGGATACTGATACTCAGTGAGCCAACCGCCACTGCTTCCCAGCGGTGTACAGCATTTGTCGCGCTACTGCCTCACGGATACGAACAACATTCGTCTCACAACCGCTCACGAATATAAACAGCATTCGACCCGCCACCGCAAGCTACTTGGCAGGATCAATTCCTTTACTGGGACAGATATGACCCCGAATCTCGGCCTTAGCGGACCAGGTAGAATCGAGCTGAGCTAGGTTTTCAGGTGAGTATGGAAGCCGAAGCTAGCTTGGTAGCTGCGAGCTTAGAGGGCTTGTTTCAGCAAACGGTCTCCATTTGGCCCGCCCACTGGGCTCGCGTCAGCTCCAGCAACGGCGCACCTTTTTGCCCATTTTTGGATTTGCTGGGAGGTAGGCAGAGTCAAGTAAGTGCCAAGATGGCGGCCAAATTTGCTTTAAAATGGATATTCAGAAACCAATGGGTGACGTCACGGAGGCTACGTCCATGTTTTATTCAGTCAATGCTCCCGACAGAGGGAGGAGTCAACACCACAACCAGGAAATTGTTGATCGAGACCCCCCCCACGAGCCAGAGGAGCCAGGAAGACCTTGACATCCAGAGCCAATCACAGCTCCCAGCGCAGGGAGCCCCCAGTGAGGAAACAATAGAGCTAATTAAAACATTAAAACCAATGGTATAAAACTTAAAATAGTAATAAGAATAATAGGATAAAATACAAGTGTTTAAAAGCTGAGAGAAAAAATGAATAAGAGTAAATAAATAAAAAATACATAAAGGGATAGATAGGTAGATAAATAAATTAATAAAATTGTTTATAAGAATTAATCAAATGCTATGCTACAAAGGTAGGTCTTGAGCCTCCTTTTAAATATCTCAATGCTCTTTGCAGCCCTCAAGTCCTCTGGCAGGCTGTTCCACAGACGTGGGCCATAAAATTGAAATGATGCCTCACCATGGGTTTTTGTTCTGATATTTGGAATAGTGAAAAGGCCAGTAATGGAGGACCTCATGGTCCGCGAGGGTTCGTAAGGTAAAAGCAAATCAGATAAATAAGAGGGTCCAAGACTATTCAGGCATTTAAAAATCGAGAAAAGAACTTTGAAATTGATCCTGAAGCACACTGCGAGCCAATGCAGAGACCTTAAAACTGGTTTGATATGATCTCGCTTTCCTCATCAGCACATGTGCTGCTGAATTTTGAAGTAGTTGAAGGTGAGAGATAGTCTTTTTGGGAAGGCCAGAAAGAAGAGCATTGCAGTAGTCAATACGGCTCCAAATAAAGGCGTGCAGCAGCATCAGTGTCTCATTGTTTGCTTGAGAGAGAAACGGGCGGACTCTGGCGGTGTTCTTAAGATGGAAAAATCCCGTTTTTGTTATTTTTTTAATATGTGGTATAAAACTTAGCTCAGAATCAAAGATGATGCCCAGGTTTTTCACTTGTTGAGCTGGTTCTAAGAATAGTGATTTTACTTTAGGAGCAAGTTTCTCTTTCTGAGCTTTCCGATCAATAATTAATACTTCAGTTTTGTCCTGGTGGAGCTGTAAAAAATTTTCTGCCATCCAGGACTTGACATCTGAGATACAATTTGACAGGGCATCAATTGGTCCTGTGTCATCGGGAGACAGGGAGATGTAGAGCTGTGTATCATCAGCATCACTGCAAATGGATGCCGTGCCTCCTAATGATATTTCCAAGTGGGAGCATGTAAAGATGAAAAAGTGTGGGACCTAAAATTGAGCCTTGTGGCACTCCACAGTTCATTCTGTGGCACTTTGAGGAGCAAGTATCCATAGTTACTACAAATTTTCTTTCTGGAAGATAGGAAGAAAATGAATTGAAAACAGTACCAGAGAGGCTAACCAGGTTACGGGGTCCATCTAAGAGAATTTGGTGATCCCCTGTATCAAAAGCAGTGCTTAGATCCAGTTGAACCAGAATGGAAAGTTTTTTCATGTCCATATTATTCCTTAGATCATGAACAGTCCTTAAGAGGGCTGTCTTGGTACTGTGGTCTGTCCTAAAACCAGATTGATATTTTTCAAAAATGTTAAATTTGTTGATAAAATCATTTTGCTAAATAAGAACAAGTTTTTCTAAAATTTTGCTTAAAAATGATAAGTTGGATACTGGTCTGTAGTTATTAAGTATGGCGGCATCTAAGTTTCTTTTCTTCAGAAGGGGTTTGACTATTGCAGTCTTGAAAGCAGTGGGGAAGATGCCTGTCTGAAGAGAGTAATTCATGATAGTAAAAAGATCATACTCGAAGAAACCATAAAATGTTTTAAAAAGTGATGTAGGAATTGGGTCTAAAAAGCACTTTGTTGGGTTTACTTGGAAGAAAACTCATCCAAGTGTCTCAGCATCAACCAGAACAAAACTCTGTAGCGTTTCCTTGGGTAAAAGCACAGGTTCAGATGTGTAAAAAACAGTCTTTAGTAGCGGCAGTAAAACTGATCTGATATTATCGATTTTACTTCTGAAGAGGTCTGCAAAGTCCTCACATCTGGAGTCTGTTGACATCTAGCTAGTCTGGTTAAAATCGGGGTTGATTAAACGGTTGATATTGGAGAAGAGGATTTTGGGGTTGTTCTTGTGGTCGCTGATTAGTTTGGAGAAGTGAGCTTTCCTTGAGTCTTTGACTGCTTTGTTATAAATGTTTAGTTGCTCATGGAATATTTGGTAATCGATTGTCAGTTTGTTTTTTCTCCATTTCCTTTCCGCTATACAACAGTTCCTTTTCAGTTGTTTAATTTCCTCGTTTCTCCATGGCGGTGTATGTTTTGCTTTTACCTTCTTTAGTGTGAGTGGAGCCACTGAGTCAAGAGTTGAACTCAATCTACTGTTAGAATTATTAACAATAAAATCACAAGAAGAAGGTAAAAAGTCGACAGGGACGTGACGTAGCAGGTCAATAAAATTTGCAGCCACTTCACAGGTAAGACAGCGTTTCCTCATAATTCGCTCTGTTACAGCCTGCTCTATAAAACCAGTGACATTAAAAAACACACAGAAGTGGTCAGACAGTACAAGATCAACAGCAGAGGACACACTGATGGACAGGCCATGAGTAATAACAAGATCCAAGGTGTGTCCTCTGTTGTGAGTGGGATGGGAGACGTGTTGAATAAAATCCATACAGTTCAAAATGTTTAAAAATTCTGTAGTGATGGGATCTATCTGATTATCTATGTGTATTAAAATCGCCAGAAATTACAATTTTGTCGTAGATGGTGTGGATTATCGTAAGCAATTCTGCATAATCGGAAATAAAAGAGGGACATGGTTTGGGTGGTCTGTATAGAGTCATACGGAGAATTGGAGGGCTGCTAAAAACAAAAGCGTGATATTCGAATCAGGGGTAGTTGTTGAATAAAATTTCCTTGGAGACAAGAGTTGAAGAATGAATGCATGCTGTGCCACCACCTTTTTTACCTGTCCTGATTGAAAATGAAAAATTAAAATTAGGTGGGGAAGCTTCAGTGAGAATAGCTGGAGCATCAGTGGTAAGCCATGTCCCTGTTAAAAACAGTCAATGTTGTTGTCTAAAATCAGATCATTGATGATAAAAGACTTATTTAAAAGAGATCTAATGTTCAACAGTGCCATGTTAAGGGTCACTGGTTTCCTTGAGCTGTGTGGTTTGCTGCTATGGGTGTGTATGTTTATGAGGTTGTTGAGATTCGCTCCACATGGTCGCTTAATGCAGTGTCTGTGAGCACTGTGTACAACGATCTGAAGGGAGGAAGTGGCAGGTTGTACGGTTGATGAGAGGAGGGGCCGACAGGGGGAGCTGGTAGGCGGAAGTGAGCACAGTGGCAACGGCATAGAGGAAGAATTTGATGTGGACGGTGTAAACAGTCATGCTTGTGGAGTTGATTGAACTGCGTGAAGCAGTTTAGCCGCTAACATGCGGCTGCTAAGTCCAGTAGGGTGAACTCTGTCAGCCCAATAAAAAGAAGGCCGGTTCCAGAATAAATTAAAATTATCCATAAGATCAATGTTATGGGGTTTGCAAGTGAACTGGAGCCATGTGTTGAGAGCCGATTATGAGGTTGGGAGGTGTGCAGCGTGGAGCCAAGTCATAGAGAAGAGGAAGAGGAACGATGTTGGCAGCGTGCCTTGTCAGGGCTGGAGGTCAGTATAGCGGAGCCGGATCCCAAACAGGAAGTGAACTGCATTGCGCTGCGTCTGAGAGGATGGATGTGTCGCTGAGAGCGGTGGTCAGCAGGAGAGGCTGACCTTCTGGAAGCCCCCGCTGAAGCGACTGGGGATAGCGGCAAAGAATCGATTAACTCCCAAGGCAACGATGGAGCGCCGAGTGGAGAGAAATCCTGCTCGTCCAGGATGGAGAATTTGTTGGTGAGCTGGATATCCTGCTGTGGAGAGGGGGGACCGACAAGCTTCACAGCACATCTTCTTCGGGGGGCAGCTGTCCATGGCACCATCTGGCTAGGAGTGGAGTGGAGCTGGTCTTGGGCCTAGCTCCCAGCTGCGCCCAGTGGTCTTTAGCCTGGGTCGTGGCGCTAACAGTATCCGGCCGTGAGACCGTTCACCGGTTATTTTGGTGGTGACAGTGGGGGCCGTGGTGACCAGGGAAGTGAGAAACTGTTCGTCATCTTGGATATAGTGGATGGATATTCTCCCTCCCAGTTTGGTGATCTTCCGGGTCAGGCGGAAGCAGCGGTCACATCCAGAAGGTGAGGTAAGCGATGGCATGATTTCCGGGCTCTCCCCTTGAGCTGTGATACGATCGATATCATTATTCCTTTGTCGGACACGCTTGTATTCCAGTGACCGCTGTGTTTTCTATTGAGCCATGATAAGTAGGGCCCTATGATTTCCGCGATCACGAAATCGCGGACGGAATCGTCGAATTGGCCAATAAAAACCATTGTTAAATGCGGAATTTTGCCGAAATGGACATAATTTGAAATGCTGTTCATAAAGCCACATTTCCAGCAAACGCACAACAAAATTTTCACGCGACCAGATTACATTCAAAATCAATGTAAAAACACAAATGCACGCAAAAATGTGAGCTGCCTTCGTCAATTCACCTGCCCCGAGTGTTCGAGCAACACATCTCTTTGGTGCTCCAGAAGATCCAGGGGAAGAAGTTCTTTCGTTGTTGTAGATGAGACCACTGATGCCAGGGATTACAACGTTCTAAACATCATCATTCGTCAGCTTACATTCATTTTACAATTTATATAACCGTCAAATAGCCCACCTTATTTCTTTTCACAGTTTACTTGGTGAATTGTGTGAATGCAAATTATGATATAATGTCGTCCCCCAGTGGTGAAATAATAGCTGATGCATCCTTATGTCGGTTTGTTCATGTTTAATCATTATTGTATTACAACGTATCGTGGTATGTAATACAATGCCTTGGGATAACTGAACAAACGTTTATAAAAATATAAAAAAGAAATAAAGCTGATGCATCAAAATCAGACAACTGTTGATCCCTGGGGAAAACTGAGAGTCATTACTGCTGCTCTCATGCATTCATATTATATTTACCTCCGCCAACGAAGTTGGGGCGGAGGTTATGTTTCTGCCCCTGTTTGTTTGTTTGTCTGTTTGTGAACAACATAACTCAGAAAGGAATGCACGGATTTGTCTGAAATTTTGTGCAAAGATTGCTATTACATCAAGGATGGGCCGTATTGATTTTGATTGCAATCACTGAAACAATATGCCCGCCACGGCAGCCATGTTGAAATCCTATCACACGCGATAACTCAAAAAGTAATGCACGGATTTGTCTGAAATTCTGTGGGTAGATTGCTATTACATCAAGGATGGACCCGATTGATTTTCACCGCGATCACTGAAACAATATGGCCGCCACAGCAGCCATCTTGAAATCCTATCACACGCGATAACTCAAAAAGTAATGCACGGATTTGTCTGAAATTCTGTGGGTAGATTGCTATTACATCAAGGATGGACCCGATTGATTTTCACCGCGATCACTGAAACAATATGGCCGCCAAAGCAGCCATCTTGAAATCCTATCACACGCGAAAACTCAACTTTGCTCCCACTCTTGCACATTTGGATTGTGCTGCTTGGCAGAGGTTTGCACTCTACAAGTGCCTCTCTACTTTTTTTTTATTTCATCACAGTGCAATGTTATATAGCATCATTATGCAGTATTTATTCTGACTTTAAGTACTGAGGAAAATTGAGCAATGTTAAGTTGCATCAAGAAATTTAAGGTTATTTCTATTTACAGTACCAAGCATGGATAAAGGTTCCACTTTCGCCAACGCGCCATTGGCTGTGTGTCAGCTGAAAGTCAGGTAGACGTGCCCTGCTCACTGAACCAGGAAGTAGAAGGAGTGAGAAGGCATGTTGGCAGGCCGTTTCACACATATCTTAGAGTAAATCCCCGTCACAAAGAAGTCCACATAAGTTCAGCGTTGAATTTTTTTCGTCGGACAACATGACGTCCATTATATTTGTAGTAGGCCTATAGTATAAACGCCTGAAGTTAAGTTTTGCTACGTATTTTCTTTCGCGCAGTTGGCGATATATTTATTTCCAGAAAAGTTAATGTCTGCAAATTCATGTATTTTTGCCATAATATTTTTGCCGTAATATTTGCCGATAAGAATTAAGAAATGAAACCTTTAGTTCTAAAGCGCCGTTATCGGAGAAAGCAAAACAACAACATGTTTTGCCACCACTTTAATGTTATGCAAATTATGAACAAAACCCGCACTTCTGAAAATAGAAATAATATACGCAAATATTTATGTACTTGTAACTTATAATAACGGTGTCACTTTTTCCGAAATCCGCAAGAAATGTTTCGGCCTTTGGAAATCCGGAGGTTTTAGTCCTTGTTGTGTATAAGCCAAACGACTCGCAGTCAAGAAAGCAGTGACTTGTTCAATCGGATCAAACGGTTGAACGTACAGTGTGCTAACTTTTGTCGCCTTTTACTCATAATTTGAGAGCTAATCTCAAGAGTAAACTTTGGCTGTTACCGACAAATTAACGCGATAAAGCCCTTCTCAGTTGCAAGTGTCATGGGGTAGCGCGGATTAAAAACTGTTCTCACAGCGGGACTGATTATGTTTTCACATTTGTGAGAAATGATCACTTATCTGCCTTAGGTATACTGTGTAAAACATTTATATTCAGATTTAATGGTATTGCTGTCAATTTGCGAACTGTGTGCAAGCCAATGTCTTACATTATTTAGACCAATAGCTATTTTGCCACGGCAAATTATTGATATTTATACAGTGACATGAGCAAGACTTAAATTTTTGGGCATCCAATGAGAAATTATATGTATTATGTATTATGTAATGTATTAACAAATATTTTGTGACAATAAAGGCATGTGTTGTCATCCACAAGGACAGCGTTTCTACTTCATGACTATTCCTTCTTCTGACTGCCTCTTATAGAATTAGATATTTTAAAACTCTAATGAGAAAAAACATCGATGGTCTTGTAAATAATTTGTATCCGAAACAGTCGCGGTAGTTTATTCTTGCCTAAATTCAAGGCCTGCAATAACATCTGGTACACTGCAGTCATACCCAAAAACCGCTCTCCCCTATCGACAGTCCCCCTAAGTTCAGCCTGCCGGGACTACACCGACACCTGTTGTAATCCTCCGCCACCCGCCAGGCCGATCAGAGAAAGGTGGACGAAAACGCGAAGCCAACTTTTTGTTAACTTTAGCGGTACCTTTATCCAGGTACTGGTACTGCAATTTGTGGACATTTTATTCATTAACATAAATAGCACACTTTCTCTGATGGTAAAATTGGTGTAAAAGGTAAAAAACAGAATTTCAAAAAATGTAAATGGAAAAAATGGAATTTGGGAAAAAATAAAACGGAATTTGGGAAAAAATAAAACAGATTTCATAGGGCCCTAGATCAGCTCGATACCCTTGTTCCTCTTGTCCCATCAACAGGAGTAGGAACTCTTCACCTCTGACTGTGGGCACCTGCCTCTGTGCCATTTTTTGGCACTTTATTTCCCTGTTTCTGTCTGAGAATGGAAAACAGGGACTGTCGCTGACTGACCATAGTAAGGGCAGCCATGCGTAAATGGGCAAAAACTGGGTTTTCCGTAGAGCCCGTGTGCACGCATGTGTTGCTCACATAGACGGCGTCAAACGATACTTGCATTCACCCTCAATCGTCTCGGACCCCTGATCTCATGATCAGTTTTGGTTACTGTCCGGAACCTGTCACGTACAGGCTGTAACCAAATGTGGCGCTCTTGAGCTGCCATCGTCACTCGTGGCTGCCCTAAGCGGGGTCGATCAGTGACAGTGCCTGTGTTCCATTCTCGGATAGACAGCCGACTAATTGTTGAACGGTAACAGTGCAAATGACGCATCACCTCTCGGCGGCTGAGATCTGCCCGTAACATGCCTAAGGCTCTTTTTCTCTCTCCTGTGTCACAAGCTGTTCCATTTCCTTGATGCAGTAGCATTTTTCGTTTTTTTTTGTTGGCTTTAAGTTGGCTATTGACCACGCCAAAAAGAACAAGTCAAGTGTCACGGTACACATCACGAACAGCTCAATGTTTTTTATTACTGAAGTGCTTGGCGAGTGCACGTGGCGTGCGTCAGAATTACAATACCACGTGCTTTTCTTTATTTTCTCTCGTGCCTCACTGGAAAAGCAATAAAAATCAATTGATTCTTCAATTTGCCGCAAATACAGCACATACCTCACCCGTGCGTTTTTAATGGAGCTAAGTATATAAACTTGGAATTATTAAGTAAGTATTACGAAATGACAGATCACCGAAGGGTGACAATGACAACGTACTTAATGGTGGCACTGTAGGGATGGGAAAAAACGAACCAAATAATTGATTAAAATAAAATTTAAACAAGGTGAAAAATGTAAAAAGTTTGTGTTTAAAAACATTTTTAAACTTCTTTTCATCTTCAGAAAATGTTTGTTGCTTTCAAACACAAACTCTTACCTCTTTTTAATTTGATTTTAATGTTCCTCATGAAGAAATATCAAATAATTAATTAATACTGTACTTTCTCTGAACATCTGTTCTAGCAATTTTTTCAGCAGTGAAACCTAGTTTATTTTAAAGGGCATCTAAAGCCGATTCTCAGACGGGACGTCAAACGTCCAAAGTTTACAAACAAATCACTTGCTTTTGTTGATATCTTGCATTGTCACATGACTAATTTCATTCATAAACCAATGGTTAGTGAGAGACGTGTGTTTACAAACAAGAATATCCAGGAAGTAAACAATAACAATGGGAATCGGCTTAAGGTGCCCTTTAAGATTGCACTTGATCAAAATGATTTTAGCGTTCAAAAGAGTAGGCTACATTTGCAGGGAAGCGCAGTTTCACACTGGTTGCCACAAAGCATAATAATTTATTGAACAAGGCGAACTCGGATTTACGCGATGTATAAAATATTTCCCTGCCAAACATGGTAGATGACCTTTGACCCCCCACCCACCTGTAGGGGGCATATGTGTGTGGCTGTTGGGTGTCATACCACTCAGGGGAAAGTAGAGATTTGGAGTGTGAAGTGTGTTGCTATTTTATCGTGGCCATTAAACAGCAAAAAGATATTTGACACCAATCAAGTTTGTTGTTCACGTGAAAATGTCAGATTTTGTGAGTATTTCAATCCAGATGTTTAAGTATTTATCAAGCAGCTCAGTTCTGCATCAACTCCCTACATCCCTTCGTCCCCTTGGCGGTAATGCCAGCGTTACGTTGCGTGCCGTGAACCTCTCACCCTTAAATGCATAATTGCTTTCAAGCTGTTCCAGTTCAGGATCGCTTTATAAATCATTACACAATTTATTTACTAAATTATTATGAGGAAAGGAAGTATTACGAAATGACAGATCATTGAAGGCCATTCTTTGAAAAGTGAACCAAATTTGAAAAAAATCAAGTTCTTTTTTTTTTTTTTTGGAATTTTCAGGTGTATATAGTAAGTAACTAAGTAACACTTCATTTATATAGCACTTTTCTCAGCTCAAAGCCACAAAGTGCTTCACAGGAAATAAAGACACAAGAAATACAATCAACACAATCATTGAGACACTCTAGTGCCACATACAGCAAACAGTTTATAACAGTTTATTCACAAAGAGCATTGTTTTACGTTTTATGAAATGTATTTTTTTTCCCAGAATTGAAGGCCCAATATGTAAAATTTCCAAATTCTAAGATCTATAAAATATATAGATATGTTATATATGTTTTGGTGCTGTGTACTTACATTATCTGTGATGTATTCAGTGATTATCAAAGACAGAGATATCTGTATTATCAATGTGGGACACGGGGCGTGACCTTTCATCGCATATTTGACGTCACTGCCAACACAAAGAGTGCACGAGAGCGAGAAAATCACCCTCCACGCATGCATGCTTCGTCGTTGCCAAAGAGTTTCAAGCTAGGATGGCAACCATCTTTTGTCAGGACCTTAATTTTCCACCAGAAATGGTCGCAGATCAAATTTTATTCAGGTTGTTAGCTACCTTACAAAATAAACTGCTGCTATGTGTCTGTTGGAGGACATAGTGAGCCGTGAGATATCTC
Source organism: Gymnothorax javanicus (assembly GCA_029692085.1). Taxonomy (NCBI): domain Eukaryota; kingdom Metazoa; phylum Chordata; class Actinopteri; order Anguilliformes; family Muraenidae; genus Gymnothorax; species Gymnothorax javanicus. The sequence continues at coordinate 19,624,702 of CM056200.1, read as the reverse complement.
TCTCTCTATTCCTGTCAAAGTGCAAGTTAGGCTATTATTTATTTATCTTCACATAGTTAGCAAATCAGCCTATTACACCAGCAGTATAAGTTCAAATTTAGCCAAGTTGTAACATAAACGTAACGTTACTCCACTTCAAAACATTTTTCTTGTGATGCCTCATGACAAACAGAAAGCTGATGTGTATGGCACATCGTTTGTGCGTTGAGAGAAGTCAGTGCTACGTTAGCTACATTACTTGCAGTTATACCACGGCTCCCTTGAATACTCGATTCAGTTTGGTCTATCAGCGTGTCTCAACAGATAACCGCTGGCCAGCTGGTCTGTTGAGCACATCGTTGCTAAGGAAGCTATAGCAATAGCGGCAGGAGCAACTGAAAGCGTACATTGCCAACTGACAGTGGCATTTCCATGATATCGGTTACCTTTAGCATTTGCATTCAGCAACAGAGTGTTCACATCTGTTATTATTCTCTACAAAGATGGGCAACATAAGCTGGCCCCACCCCCCTATCTCAGCCTCTGACCTGCAGCACCTCATAAGCGCTGTAAACGGCCGACTTATCATTATCCCTTACATTTTTTTTATTTGAATGAAATAAGATGAAGTTATATGAAAGTAAAGAAATATAACCTTACCTCGTCCATGTACATGGTTTCGCCGCTTCTGTTTGACTCACATCGGAGAATTTAGCTGTCAGCGGTGTGTGCAAATTGATGAAGACAACAACCCCCATGATTCCACGCGATCCCATTGCGTCATCAAACTTGGCCTGTTGTCATTGTTTTCTTAAGCGCCCTCTAGCGGCAGAGAATTACATATTGGGCCTTTAAGATCACTTTAGTGGTCATTTGCATTGATAAATTTCAATGTAAATAATAATAAAAATAAGAGTATTTTCTTCTTATTTTCATCAACTGGCAAATTGTATGTCACATTTTTTGTGTGTTAAAGTGTTGCAGCATGCATGTTTACTCTATTCCTCACATTAATCAATTAAAATTATCACCACTTTTCATTCTCAATGAAATAATTAACAAATTCCTTTATTTAACTTTAAAATGTTACACACGACCAAATACATGACAATTTTACGCCTTATGAAAGGTGATCTTTCATAACAATTATTTCCATGTCCAAAGCAAACTCTATTTGACGTTGCTTTTGACCAAATATCAAGTCACCAGACTATTCTACTTAATAAATACAGGACCTAATTAATTGCTCAAACAGGTGACAGAATACCAGGAGTCATTAAATGAAGACACTCCTCCGAGGGGAAGAAACTGCGATTAAAAGCGAACTTGCAAATTAACTCGTCCCCTCTGTAACTTGCCAGCAAAGAAAGATGGTGTTTTAGGAGGTGTGCTTCACGCACAAACAAATTAAACCACTTACACAAAAATGTGCTGTTAAGAGTGCGGGGACTGTACACATATCCACTATGCTCTCTGCTGAAATACAGCGCCAGAATGGATTTATCTCTAGCGTGAACTAGGTTATGAAGCTGTATAAACGCTCCCGCTTCATAGCTAGCTGGCCATATCCGATAAACCATCTACAGCGAGGGTGTGAAATGAAACCAGGAAATGAAAAGCAGTCACAAATCCTACTGTGTTTCTGACATGTGAGGTTATGTTGTGTTTTGGGCTACATGAAAGATTACAAGAAGGCACTTTCCACTGTCAATCCCGCCTACAATTGAGCAGGTAATATGCTGTGTGGAAAATGAGTACATGGTACCAATGCTGAGTAGAGGGGAGTGAAGTAAATCCAGTACCATGCAGTGGAAAAACGCCATTAGTCGTCTACCCGGTGGCCCTGTGGTGCTCGGCCCCTTCATTGCTGCTTGCAGCTATATTTCTGACAATGTAATCACAGGCTCTTCCAGGACCAGCTCTGGAAAATGAAAAGCAGTCACAAATGCAAAAAAAATGCATGACACAAGGCTTTTACATGTTTTGAAATGTTTAATATCTATTTTAAAGACCAGAACATTTAAATGTGTTTATGAACTTTAGCTAAGCTGTGTATTTGAACAATCAGATCAATACACTGCATGCATACGTTGTGCATATTCAAGATTGGTTCTGCCAGACCAGAACATTAACTAAGTGCTTATGAACTTCAGCTAACCTGTGTCTATTTTCACGCATGAACAATGCACTGCACCCATACAGTATGCATATTCAAAATTGTTTCTATCAAAAAAAAAAAAAAAAAAAAAAAAAAAAGTGGAGTGTACGGACTTTTTTTACGTGGCCTCGGTTTTTAATTGTAGAGCGTGTTCACAATGCTGGTCATCAGATGTGGAACACCAGGAGAGAAAAATAAACATTTCTATATTCCAAAAACTTCTGATTTTTTTTCAAAGTACATAACCTATGCAACTAAGAACAAGAGGTGTGGAAACAATCTTTTCAATGGAACTATCAATTTACGCTTCATGTTTATTGAAAATAGGCTTAAAATTGATATTCCTGCCACATTAGTCATCACTGAACCACAAAGCTGAATGTTCACACAGATGAAGAAGACAAACTTTTTAAGTTAGTTTAGGATATGGGCAATTCTATAGGAGATAATCAAATGAAGGGGTTTTTCTCAATATTGGGTAGTCGGCATTGGCAACTCCATAATTTTGTCATTTGCAAGAAGCTGCATCATTTAATTTTATGCTACAACAAACTTCTGAGCAGAAAAAAGAAGAAACTTCATTCAGGTTACTATCACTTAGTAGTAGGAAGTCTACCATAAAGCGACGGCGGCACGGTGGCACAGTGATTAGCATTGTCGCCTCACAGCAAGAAGGTCATGTGTTTGAATCCGGCCTGGGGCTTTTCTGTGTGGAGTTTGCATGTTCTCCCCGTGTTCGCGTGGGTTTCCTCCGGGGACTCCGGTTTCCTCCCACAGTCCAAAGACATGCATATTAGGCTAATTGGAGACACTAAATTGCCCATAGGTATGAGTGTGAGAGCGAATGGTGTGTGAATGGTGTTTACGCCCTGCGATGGATTGGCGAGCTGTCCACGGTGGGTTCCTGGCTTCGCCCCTAGTCAGCTGGGTTAGGCTGCAGCTCCCCCCGCGATAATGAATGAATGAATGAATGAATGTCTACCATAAAGCAGGCAAAATGGATCAAATATGTGTGATGGACAGACATTGTGGGACAGTGGACATGTGATGGACAGACACTGTGGGACAGTTTTATGAATAGCAGCAAAATCCACAACATTGTATGCAATGAATGTTTTATTCAGAAGAACAACAACTTGAACACTGTGCATACATCTGGCAGCCCTCAACATGACTATCTGGCCTCAGGTTCATAGACAGTTATGAGATCACATTATTTTGAATAAACACTGAGATACAAATGAGGAAATAAAAACAACTGCTCTGCTAACTCCAATGACCACGTTAACACCAAACAGGTGAAATGGATCAGGTGGATCAAACTACATCTATTAATGTCATACACATTATACGGGCAATTCCATGAAGAGGGACATGATGAGCAAAACTTAAATCTCTTTAACATTCAGCAAAGGGCCTCAATCTATCCACAAAACCCCTAACTTTAAGAAAAGATATGACTGAACCACTATTTTTCAGCAAGAGTTTTGCATCCAAACAGATGGTGCAAATTTTACCCTGAAATCAGCCCAAAATTAGGTAATAAGTACATTTGAAATGACCAGTAACTAAATGGGTATTACAATTCATATCTTTGAATTTGTTCTGCCTAGAGCATCAATTTAAAGTAGAGGGGAGCTTGAACCCTCGTGGAAGTTTGCTGGCCAGAAGGTAGGGGTGACTTAATCTTCCTGGTCAATATAACGTCCGTCACGGAAATTCTGAATTATTTTTAGAGGAAGAAAATGAGATGGAACATTGACTTAACCTTTTCAATTCTCTTACCTGTAGCCAAGGCAAAGTCAATAATGGACTCAGTCTGCCTGAAAGTTGGGCACATAAGGTTTTGCAGGGGATCAAAATCCGTAACGTCTGTCACATGTAACGTCTGTCACAGGGAAAGGGGTCCTGTAACATCCGTCACGTGCCCAGAGAGTGGTGGAATGCTCAACTTACCTAAATAATAAAAGGGAAAGAGGGAATTTTTGCCATGGATGTTTATTGAATTGGAGCACAAATGTGTTTGAATGCTCATTTTTAAAGGATGAAGTTTTAATCAGATTGTCATTTGATCGTCAAAACTGCCACAAAATTTGCAACGTTAACTGGGTTTTGACTGGAGCACTCGAATCACTTGCATCAGTTTATTGAGATGCCAAGACTGTTTCGATGTACAGCGTCTTCCTCAGAGTCAAACAAGTATTGGTAAAGTTGGGACAGCTAAATAACTTCCTCCACACAGAGAATACCTTCCTATTGGAAAACCGTTAAAGGGGACCTCGGATGCTATATTTCCAAGGTTAAATTTTGATCTTGGGCTCCCCTAGAGTACTCCTGATCGTTCAAAGCCCAAACAGGGTCCTTATTTAGCTCATACTGCCATCCTCAAAAAACCCCATTTGTAGTCCATTGTAGTCTCTGCCTGAAACGCCTCATTGGGGTGGCTCTTCCGCTATGGCCCCCACTCCCCGTGTGCCCACTTTCTTCTGACTGGGCAGCTCTGTGGAGGGCGGAGTTGGGCGGGACGAGGCTGCAGAACGCAGTTTTCCGGGTCTGGCTCGCCAGAGTGAAACGCTAGACACGTCTGCAATCTGATAAGGAAGCGGCGGGAAAATTCCGCAATCTAACCTGATACTTGAATATAGATCTAATGAAATTAACTTGTTCTAACAAACGCAGCGGCGAAAGTGGAGGATGCAGTGCGAAAATCTGGCAGCTCAAGCTCAAATTTGCTATCGGCTACAGTTTGCTACTGCGACAGTGGTGAGTTAAAGTGGTTTTTTTACTTTATAGCCAGGATGCAGGGAAAGCTAGAATCCACCCCATATAGACACATTTGTGGAACGGGTCGACATGCCCAAGTGTAGACCGGAGACCGTAGAAATCCGGTGGGTCTGAGTTTAGAGGGAAACATGGACAGTGAGGAGCAGCTAAAAGTGGACCAACAGCTTATGGACTGCTTCGGTGTGTATTAGGACCTTCTGGTTCGTGTGCATCGCTGTGGTGTGTTAGCGTGGAGAAACGAACAGCTTCCGCGCTGGTATATGATGGAGGGGCGAAAGCTCCAAGCTAAACAGCCTATTCGGAAATTGCCCGTGGTAATGGTTTACTTATTGCTTCGGAATGACCAGCTTTTCCTCACGGAAAATGGGCGCATTATGGATTGCGTGCGAGAGCTAGATAGAGCTCCGGTTATGTCATGAACATAATACAGGTTTTACAGACCATAAGTTCCGTCTGCGTGAACCGTTGCTTATGTGGAGCTAGCGAATCGATCACTTTTATTGGAAAGAATTTAATATTCAATCGATGGCAATGCAAAGAAATCGTTTGTTATACCGGACACGTTATAGCCTATGCGCTTCCCTGTTGCTTTCACCGGTAGCATCAGAGAGCTTGCCCAGACATTGGAGATGTATCAGGCTGACCCTGGTCATGGATAAGTAAGGCGATCGTTTCATAAGCACCCAAAAACGCACCCCAAGCTTTGCAAAATCTACGTCTGGTCTAACTGCAGCCCAACTCGGCAGACACATACAGCACCTCTCCGTTTAGCTTCAACTGTAGTGGCTACAATCAGGCAACGTTATGATGAAACTGTCACATTGATGCTTACTGAAGTAACACAAGCATACCGATTATAATTGCTGCAAATAAGTTCACCAGAAGCATTTTTAATTTGCAGAGCACGCGAACTAACATGCAGTAGCTGATAAGCGGTCATGACTTTGAATGTAATCTGTCGCGCGAAAAATTCGTTTGGTGTCTGACGTGAAAGCAGCTTTATGGATAGTACGCGACAGCTAGAGAGAGCTCGGTTATGTTATGAACATAATACAGGTTTTGCAGACCGTAAGTTCCGTTAGCGCGGACAAGTTGCTTTTGTGGAGCTAGCGAATTGATCACTTCTACAGGAAAGAATTACCTCTTTAATCTCCGCGTTTTTCGGCTTTTTATTAGCCACAACAATTTCTAAAGGGGAATATAATTATGTCAAGGTAGTGCAGAGAAATCATTTGTAAACCGGTAGAGCTTCTTCGTTTCGCATTGCTTTCATGGTAGCACCAGAGAGCTTGCTCAGACATTTGTGAAGTATCCGACTGATCCCGGTCATGGATAAGTGAAGCGATCACTAACTGTAGTGGCTACAATCGGGCAACGTTATGATGAAACTGCCACATTGATGCTTACCGAAGTAACACAAGCATACCGATCAGAATTACTGCATATAAGTTAACCAGGAGCATTTTTAATTAGCACGGAACGCAAACTAACATGCAGTAGCTGATAACCGAGCGGTCATAACCACAGAGACAAACCCTTGCAATACAGGTTTTACAGACAGCAAGTTCTGTTACTGTGAACAGTTGTACCAAGCATCCAAATTACAAACAAGTATTAAAAGTTAGCTTCAAATGAGGTTTATGTTCACACACCTTCTGTGGAATTTCCCCTGATATCACTCTTGCATATTTAGAACACAAACATTAGCAACAGTAACTTGGCTATGTTAGCCGCTATGCTACAGCCACAATCAACTGGCTATCATGTCAGGTTGGCTTATGCAGAAAAAGCAACTTACAGCTTCTGTGTCTGTGAGTCATGGACAGTCGCGACCGATACAGGCTTTATCTTCAGATATTTTACAAAGCCTGCGTTTGAGGCCAGTTGTTAGTGCTAACTATCGCTAGCGGTCCTGCTAGCCACCCGTAACACGTTAGCTTCACTTACATTATTTGCTGTTCTATGGTTACTTACAGCTTGTGGCTCCGATCGCTTGATCGATGTAGCTGCTTCAGGTTTGAGAAGCAGCTGAAACGCTTATCCTGTGTCGAATTATCCTTTATTGACAAAGCTGTCTTTGGTGAAATGCTGAGCACAAACAGCTAACGTTCCCTTTGGCCGTGGCTGTTTGCTGCTAGCAAACAAAAAAAAGCTACCCACTGATTTCTGGTGGCATCGTCTTTTCAAAGAGAAATATTTGTTTTTCTTCGCGTCCAAAAGTAAACGGACAAGTAGCTTTGGGAGAGATACTGACAAAATTGCACCTCAAATGATCTGCGGTTCTTCTTTTGTATTTCCAAAAGTGTCGACGCTACTAAGGCATAGTATGATCTGCCGTTGTTAGTGCCTGCTAGAATAGTTTCCGGTGTGGGCAGGTCCAGCGCAGTGGTTGGCTCTGGCTAGGTCTGTACTAATTGGACGGCACAACCTGACGTCAGGTTTTGCCCAGATCTCGTGAAGATCTCGGGAGGAGCTGTTCAGAGAGGAAATCACGCTCACGAAATCACGTTCTTGGATAACAGCAAAACCCCTGTATATTATGTTTAGAAACTTTTTAGAGGTTGAGCATGGACAACCAACATTATAACATTACTAATATGTATTAAAAGAAGGATCAGCATAATAGGTCCCCTTGAAAAGGACATTATCTATAAACTTGTCATGAACAGTAATGAATGGGACTTTCTAATAAACAATATACTCATCCTTGGTAAATTTTACAAATAAATTTATGAAAGTGAAACCCAGGTTTAATGTGTTTCATCATGAGTTTCTCTCTTTCACCAAAGCCCTAAACATAATGAAAGGTAAAAATGCAATGAAACTTTTCAGTTTGTTTGAAAAATATGAACTACAAAGAAAGCCCTAGCAATTTTTTTAATGATTATTTTAAGATTTTTTCATTTTCTCATGTTGATATTCTTTTCTGCACTGTCACTATGCACCTGTTCCTATGGAATGTTATTAGTAAAATAAGCTATGTTATTTGTACATGATTTTGCAAAATAAAGTTTAAAAAAAAAGTAATTGGTCAATCAGAGGAAGATGTGACGCGAACAAGCTGAAAGGCAAATCGTCACCTATTGTAGCGGAGACGGGAATGATTCGGTCAATAAATCGAATTACGTCCTGCACATGTATACTGGGACAAGGACACTAGTCCGATGGCATGGCCTAATCGAGCTATTACCGTAGCTCGACTTAGCTGTGCATGTAAACATACTAGGTTTTTTCCTAGAGTTCATAAACGCCATGTTACCGCTGTAATGTAATGCTTTTTCACAGGTATAGTACACATGGACCTTAACTGTGACTCTCCCCTTTCCCTTAAATTCAAAACTGAGAGGTTAACAGGCCGACAGGAAATATGTGCTACGCCGATGCCAACAGGGGGTCAGCTTTAGATCAAGGGGATTTACCATCCTGTAAGTTATCAACTCAACTCCAATACACCTGACTCTACTCATCAGCAGCTGTGTGAGATCTCACACCTTTGATTGTGTTCTCCTGTCTAAGGATTGGCATGAAAACATACAGGACAATAGATCTCCTGGAACAGATGCCAGGCTTTAATGAAGTCTATGCAGTGAAAGCAGAGACAAGTTCTTGGTAACTCCAACTTCCTAACATTTAAATGGAAGTCAAACCACCATGAATGTACCTAATATGATCTGCAGAAAAACATTTACTGTAACTGAGTGCTCAGGTTTTTTCTTTGTGAGGATGAAAGAGAATTGTTTGAGTCTGCTTTGATGAACGTTGTGGTTACCAGGTTACACAGTCTCACTTGTGCTCCAGCTGGCTGACTGCATTGCGTCACTTGTTTGTCTGGGATGCACTTCTTGGATTGCATCACTGACAAATAATATATTGTTAGAACAGGGATAAGGGAGCACTCATCTACCCCTCCTTTTCGCCCCTCCTCTGTTTTAATGCATAGCTGTTTGTCACAAATGAAACCCGCGCCCCAAATCTAACCCCCATTTACGCAAAACTTTTGGCACACCCACCCATCCACAAATATAATCCTGTGGTGAAAGGGTATTGTGCTATTGCTCCCTCACTGGATTTGTGATTGGCTAGAGGCTGCACTGCTTGCATACCACACAAATTTATACATTTACATGAACTAGAACTATATTGAATAAAAACATACCCCTCCTGGACACAGGTGATCAGGATACAGTTGCCCACTGGCCTGTCTGACCTTAAGGAGTGTATGCTGAGCCACTGCAGTTTCTCAGATGAGTCACTTATTCTTTCTTTCAAGCTGATGAAACTCTTTCATTTCTTAAGCTGTGCTTGAGTGAGAGCCTGTTGCAGGCTGTAATACAGTAAACCCAAAGGGCAGACTTAGTCTTCTGGGAACACTGTCTCCAATCTCGGGAAGCATCTGTGCAGTTTCTAAGAGTAAAGAGTGGTTGCTCAGAGGAGAGGTAGTTTTTCCAGCATGGAGGCCGTCTTCCCAGAACAAAATTATCCCTCACAGCCACAATACGACAAAATTCTGCAAGGCTCCCTTCACATGATTAATTTATTTATCAATAGAGCGAGCTTGATTTTGTGCAAATTGGCCAGCATAAGAGTGTTGCCATCGGTATTTTTTTGCAGTAAATGTGTTATGATGAGAAATACTTTGGAGAAAAGAAGGATGTAAAATAATGCGGGAATCAGCATAAATATAAGAACATAATTTAGCCTTGCAGTCAGTTTAAGTGCTGAGGACCATTGCTCTGTTCAGTTAGGCTTGACCATTTAACTTATATTCACTCTTTTTTTCTCTAGACATCAACCCTCAGACCTGGTTGGTACAACCCCTATTTGGTACAACTTCCGAATTAGTTGGGACAAAGTGTAAATTGTGAATAAAATCAAAACGCAATGACTGTCAAATCACACCAGCCAGTATTTTATTCACAATTTACACTTCGTCCCAACTATTTCGGAGTTGGGGTTGTAAATTAAAGCAAAAATGAACAGTTCTGCCATCATCCTACTGTTCAACCACTCCTCTTCAGTATCCAGTCTCCAGCTCTTGAGTGTGAATGTAGGATGTAGAACACCAGATAATGTGTATGTGTTTCAATTTGTTGTCTTTGTTATCAACGTTTTTATGGGCTACCCTGCCAATATCATGGTACTTTGGCTGGTGGCCAGAAAGGAGATCGACTCTTCCACCTCTGATGTCTTCTTTGTAAACCTGGCCATTGTAGATACCCTCTACTCCCTGATTATCCAGCTGAACTACCTTCGCATCACAATTTTAAATCAGGGAGTCAATTCATATTTTATGAACATGATGTTTGGGATAAAAGACACCTCCCGTCTCTTCCTCACCTGCATTTGCCTGGACCGCTACGTGGCCGTGGTCCACCCCATTGTGTTCTCCAGCATCAAGGATAACAAGATCAGAGTTGCTATTCCCATGCTTGTTTGGCCATTCATGATAGCCTATGGCTTCATGAGGGGATGGATGTGATATTTCACAGGTACCATCTTCACTGTAATGATCCTGACCATCAGCATAATCATGGTTTTCTGTAACATTTCTATCATGAGGAGTCTGAGGAAGTCAGTCCTGGGCAAGGAGAAGATTAGCCCCATGAAAAAGAAAGCCCAAAGAACAGTGCAAAGCACTCTGGCCATCGTAGTGTTTCATGTCCTGCCTCTAGCTGCTATCATGGCCTTCATATATCTCATTGAGGTCAAAGGCCTCTGCTTCATTTGATTTTTTGTCTTTGCAATCATGGACCTCACTTGCAGCATTGAACCCCTACTCTGCATCTCCAAGGTTAAGCAGCTACCATGCCTTAATAACTTTCTCTGCATCTGCTGCCGAAGCCCTTCCCCTGAGCCACATAAAGTAAGCACATGAGATGTATGCTTGTGATTGTCTGTTAAATTTCATATTTGTTCTATGTGAGGTTGAGAAAATGAGTTCACAAAACAAAGACAGAACGTGAAGTGAGTGACAGGCAAATATTTTAGCTCTGATATGAGTGTAATATACAATGAGAAAACAATTAACATAACTGTAACCATGGGCATTGATGAAAAAACAAATTGTTTGAATCAACCAAATGCCTGTATCACCATGATTACATATGCTAATTAAACATTCAACGTTTTATAAATATGCATAACCTATCAATTCACGGTGAAGTGACCATTTTTTTTCTCAAATTTATATATTTTATCTCACAATGCCAGCATGGGATCTAGTTTTGCTTAACGAAGTGACTACAGACCTTTCTGGAGGCACACCCTATTTGATTGTATTATTCAATGTACTTAAACGGCTGAAGGAAAAGGACATTAAATTGGACTTGAGTTCTATCACCCTCTCTGACTATTGGAGGAAGGGATTTATTCCACGAGGCCTTAGAATGAAGAAGTTCCCTACATTCGGGTTTAAAGAAAATGGGGATTTTAAGAATAAATGGGAGGCCATTCTCAGCAAGTGCTCGTTTGATTTAATGCTTTTACTGATTGAAGAAGCCAAAAAAGATAGAGGCAATCCAGCATGAGATTGAAGATTTAAATAGGAAATTGGAGGATTTAAAAAGTGATCAGTGGACAAACTTACAGACGCAATTAACACAGAACCTGAATAAATTTAAAGAACAAATTAAACAAGAGAAACCAAGGAAATTCTTACGTGACGAAAAGGACTATAAGGCAAACGTGGTGTACTCCTGGCAGAGATCCAAATCTCCATACCACCACCATGCTGAGGAGCCGCAGCAAAGGGGAGCTCGTACAGCGTCATTTAACTTCACCAGCGAGGAAGAGGATCTGGATACACCTGGCAATGCGTCCATGGGAGAACCGTCGGGAAACGACCAGCCCCCCAGGAGACGGGGATTCCACAAACAAGAAAAAGGAGGTCGAAAAAAAGAATGAGAAGAGGACGTGAAAAACCTATCACACAACTATCCCTTACGGACCTAGCAGCGGACACGGTCATAAATCTAACAGATACGCCCCTCTCCGACACGCAAGTGAAGGTACTTTCTGAGGGCCTTACTTTCTCCCCTACAAATTACTCAACTGACTTTTAAAATTGACCTATTTAGGTTCTACACTAGTCTCCATTTAAAAGCTTGGGACAAACTTAATTCAGCCCCTACCTCCTCTAAGCCAGCAACCCCATTTAAACCTCAATCTTTTTTTTTGCCCTGTTGTGCAAAATGCAACCCTTAATACATTTGAGAGGAAGGTTTACTATGCGGTTGAAGAATTGTTGTCTAAGAAGAATTCAATGCTTCATAATTTGACTAAAGAGGAATGAGACACCATCAAGGAATTATCGGACAATAAGAGTTTTGTAATTAAAAGGGCTGACAAAGGAGGCGCGATTGTTGTGTGGGATTACGAACGATACATCAAAGAAGCATATAGACAGTTGGGAGATACAACTTTTTATGTCCCTTTGACAAACAACCTGATACAAACATTAATACAGGATCTTCAATCAATGCTGGCTAGAGCCAGAGACAATTTAATTTCTACACAAGAATTTGATTTTTTATTTAAACCTAATCCTCATACAGCTTGCTTCTATCTTCTGCCTAAAGTGCATTAAATTTGACAAACCCGCCAGGAAGACCTGTGATTTCAGGTAACGAGACACTTATTGAACCCATTTCCAAATATGTGGACTTCTTCATTAAGCCGCTGCTCCCATCCCTACCGGCCTATATACAGGACACAACGGATGTCTTATATAAAATTCAAGAGCGTAACTTTATAGGCCCTGAGACACTACTGGTAATAATGGATGTGGAGGCCCTGTACACCAGTATTGGACACTACTATCAAGGTCAATTTGAAGCCCTCAAAAACTTTTTAGAGAGACAAACTCATCCACAGAGTCCCCCTACTGACTTCCTAGTGGAGTTGACTGAATGGACATTCAATAATAACATTTTTCTTTCTCAGGATAGACTCTTTAAACAAATAATAGGTTGCACGATGGGGGTGTGTTTTAGCCCATCATATGCGGGCCTGTTCATGGGGAAATGGGAGGAGGATTTTGTGTTTAATCACTGTAATGCATTTTTAGATAAGATAGTTTGGTGGGCAAGGTTCATCGATGATGTAGTTGTAATGTGGTGAAAAGCCACTAGATGGCAGTATTGACTTTTTTTTGTTAAGCAATTTAAAGCTAGGTTTGGGCATGTCCCGGGCATGCCTCAGAGGGGGCTGGAAAAGAGTAGATAAGGAGAAAAATCGAGAGAGAGTAGTTGTTGGAGAAACTGCAAGGAGAAATTGTGGAAGGATACATTTGACCAGACCTGTCACTCTTTTCAAGACCTGTGAAGCTTTTTGTGGATTTTTGCCTGTGTTGGAGCATTTTCCTGTCCCAAGACATCGCAACATAGCAGCCCATCTCAATTACCAAGGGACTGTAACTATCTTTTTTTTTATTATTATTTCAATCTTGGTCAGTAGGGTAGAGAGTAGATTGGTTCTGTTTGTTTAATTAAATCTGTTGAAGTTTAAGAATTTTGTCTGTCATCCCTTGCTGTCCATGACGCCATAACAAATTGACGCCATAACAAATTGAGGCCATAACAAATTGGGGGCTCGTCCGGGATAGACCATTGTGCGAGTCATTTATTGAAAATCTAAAATTTCAAATAGTGAAATTGTTTTTTTGAATTTTCCTAGATATATATTGGCAGATCAACAGCAGTGGATGATTTCTTGGCATCACCAACCGTAGAGGTTTTGAAGTCTTTTAAAAAGACAGAACTGCTAGAAATATGCAGACAGTTAGAGCTGACAGATGTAAAACCAGCCATGCGAAAAGCAAGACTGGCTAGAGAGATTGTTGAATATTACATTGACGAAAATGTGTTTGCACCAGGAGATCTGGAACAGTTTCCGGTGGAAAATCCAAATGTAAAATTGGAAATTAAATTAAAAATGCTAGAGATAGAAAGGGAGGAAAAAGAAAAACAAAGGCAGTTTGAGTTAGAAAAATTAGCAAGAGAAGAGAAAAGAGAGAGAAAGAGGAAAGAGCAGAAAGAGAGAGACAGAGACAGAGAGATTTCGATTTAGAAAAATTAGATAGAGAAGAAAGGCTCCAAATGGAGCTACTAAAAATCAAAATGCGAGGTGAAAACAAATTTCGGGCTAGCCAGGAGGTAAAGCTGGTGCCTCCATTCTCAGAGAAGGAGGTTGATAAGTATTTCCAGTGCTTCGAGAAGGTAGCTAAGAGTTGTCAGTGGCCAAAGGAACACTGGCCTCTGATGTTGCAAACTGTCCTCAAGGGTAAAGCTCAACAAGCCTATTCGGCTTTGTCTGCAGATGATTCCTCTGATTATGAGGTTGTCAAAAAGGTTATTTTGACAGCTTATGAGTTGGTTCCAGAGGCTTACCGACAGAAATTCAGAGGTCTGAAGAAATCTGACAATCAGACTTATGTGAAATTAGCTAACGAGAAGAAGGTTTGCTTTGAGCGCTGGTGTACTTCTATGGAGGTCAAGGATGATTTCAACTCACTAAAAGAGATGGTGTAAGTTGAAGAATTCAAGAACTGTGTCAAGGATGATATTAAGATCTACCTTAATGAGAAGCAAACACTGAATTTGCAATCAGCTGCCAAGTTTGCAGACGAATATGTTCTCACACATAAGTCCAAATTTCAGTCTAGCAGTAACAATAGATGGTCCCAATTTCAGAAGAAAGGTAACGGTGATACCCAAGATTCCTCACCCAAAGACAAAGACAAATCTGATGATGGTGCTCAGAAATCCAGTAAAAGGTCTGAACAAAGTGTGAAAGCTGACAGTGACAAAAGTGGTCTAGTTTGCAATTATTGCAAGAAATCTGGTCATGTTACAACTAACTGTTGGTTCCTTAAAGCTAAGAAAGAAATAGAAAAGGATACCAAACCCAAATGCCTTTGTGAAGACAAGGTTAGAAACCCTTGTAGTAGATGACCGATCTGCAAAATTGCCTGCTCCTTGTGAGGCTAAGAAGCCTGATACTGCTGACTTTGTGAGGGAGGAATTTCTTCCATTTGTGTCAGAGGGATTAGTGGCTCTGAATGAGCATTCTCCTCCTGTCCCCATATATATCCTAAGGGATACCGGAGATTCTCAGTCACTTTTGTTGATGGACTCCTTGGAGTTACGTGATGAGACCGCTTCTGGGGATTTCATACTTGTGCAAGGTATTGAAGGGAGGACTGTATCTGTACCCCTGCGCTCTGTATTCTTGAAGTCAGATTTAGTTACAGGACAGGTAAAGGTGGGACTTATGTCAAGTCTACCTATCAAGGGTGTTTCTCTGTTGCTAGGCAATGACCTGGCTGGGGGCAATGTAGTTCCCCCTGTTCATCTTACTTCGCAGCCGAGCACTGAAGATGGCGATGAAGACCCATCTCTGTATCCTTCTTGTGCAGTGACTCGTGCTATGACTAAGAAGGCTCAAGAAGAAGATGATGTGGTGCCGTCCAGCACCTTGAATAGTCATGACTCAGGTGGTTCGCCTCATGACTCTGTTCAGCCTACTATGGTTTCTCTGTTTGAGGACTTATCAGACACTTTTATCAGTTCTCTATTCAGCCAGCCAGATGGGTCTGGTGATTCTGATGTGTCTGGAGACTTGTCTCTGTCCAGAAAGCGGTTGATTCAGGAGCAAACCATGATCCTGAAATTTGTGTACTCAAGAAGAGAGCCCTTCCTGATGAAGAAATAGACACAGTTCCACTTGGGTATTATCTCAAGGATGGAGTGTTGATGCGGAAGTGGCGCCCTCCTGATATCCCTGCCAATGCAGATTGGGCAGTGATCAAGCAAATTGTTGTTCCAAAGGTCTACAGGAATGAGATCTTAACAATGGCTCATAGTTTGCCTTTAGGAGGTCATCTTGGTGTTAACAAGACTGTTGACAAGATCATGAAACGAGAAAAGAGAAAAGATTTTGAATGAAAAGAGAAAGATTGCTGAGAAAGAGGTTGAGTACATGTTAGAACATGATATTATCAGACCCTCTAACTCCGATTGGAGTTCACCCTGTGTTCTAGTTCCAAAACCTGATGGAAGTACTAGATTCTGTACAGATTATCGCAAAGTGAATGCTGTAACTAGAACTGATGTGTTTCCAATACCTAGGATAGATGATTGTATCGATAGAGTAGGGCAAGCAAAGTTTCTGAGCAAGATTGATTTATTGAAAGGTTATTGGTGTGTGCCTTTAACTGAGAGGGCCAAGAGCATCTCTGCTTTTGCCACACCATCTGGGTTATACCAGTATGAAGTCCTACCCTTTGGCATGAAAAATGCCCCAGCCATGTTCCAAAGGATGATACAGTCTACAATCGCCGGATTGCCACACACGGGTGCGTACATCGACGACCTGATCACATGGAGTGACTCCTGGGAAGAACATCTGAAAGATGTAGAGACGTTGTTCCAGCGCTTGACCCAGGCTAACCTGACTGTTAACCTGAACAAGAGTGACTTTGGTTGTGCTACTGTCACGTATCTTGGCTACGTCATAGGCCAGGGTAAGGTGGCACCCATAAATGCTTAAGTCCAAGCCATCATGGACTTTCCAGTTCCTGACAACAAAAAAGCTTTGCCCCGCTTCCTTGGAATGATCGGACACTACCGCAAGTTCTGCAAGAACTTTGCTGAGATTGCTCTCAGTCTCACCAACCAACTGAAGAAAGGCGTGAAGTTCACTTGGGATGAAGCATGCCAAAGAGCCTTCGATCGCCTGAAGTCTCTGCTGTGTCACTTCCCCGTGCTCAAATCTCCTGACTTCAACAAACCGTTCTCCATAGCGGTCGATGCTAGCGACCAAGCTTGTGGATCTGTGCTCCTACAGAGAAGTGACTCTGATGACATTGAGCATCCCGTGGCATACTTCTCCAGGAAGTTCAATCGCCACCAAAAGAACTATTCCACAATTGAGAAGGAGCTGTTGGCTCTGGTTATATCCTTACAACACTTTGAGGTTTATGTTTGTACAGGGCAAAAGCCAATGATTGTATATACTGACCACAATCCATTAAGGTTTTTGAGTAAGATGAAAAACAAGAATCGGAGATTGTTGAATTGGAGTTTGATTTTACAAGAGTTTGACTTGGAAATTTAGCATGTAAAAGGTACTGACAATGTAATTGCTGATTGCTTATCCCGTGTTTGAGTATGTGTATATATATCACGTGTTTATTAGCATATTGTATTATATGTATATATACACAAGTGTCTACTTAACCATTTTTGTATTGAAAAGAAAAATTTTGCCTTTATGAGTCAAAATTTTTCCCTTTTGGAATGGAGGTGTAATGTGGTGAAAAGCCACTAGATGGCAGTATTGACTTTTTTTTGTTAAGCAATTTAAAGCTAGGTTTGGGCATGTCCCAGGCATGCCTCAGAGGGGGCTGGAAAAGAGTATATAAGGAGAAAAATCGAGAGAGAGTAGTTGTTGGAGAAACTGCAAGGAGAAATTGTGGAAGGATACATTTGACCAGATCTGTCACTCTTTTCAAGACCTGTGAAGCTTTTTGTGGATTTTTGCCTGTGTTGGAGCATTTTCCTGTCCCAGGACATCGCAACATAGCAGCCCATCTCAATTACCAAGGGACTGTAACTACCTTTTTTTAATTATTATTTCAATCCTGGTCAGTAGGGTAGAGAGTAGATTGGTTCTGTTTGTTTTTTTAAATCTGTTGAAGTTTAAGAGTTTTGTCTGTCATCCCTTGCTGTCCGTGACGCCATAACAAATTGACGCCATAACAAATTGGGGCCATAACATAGTTCTTTGGTGGAAGGGAACAGAGGAAGAATTGTTGTCTTTTCATGGCTATTTGAATGCAGCTATTCCTAATGTCAAGCTCTCTCTCGAATATAATGTACATAAAATTCACTTTCTTGATCTTGAAATCTGTAAGGATGTTGATGGGTATTTACACACTACAATATTTTGGAAGGGGTCTCATAAAAATACTTTACTTCATGCAAATAGCTTTCATCCAACTACACTTATGAAGAACATCCTTTTCGGGCAGTTCCGGAGACTACGTAGAATCTGCGACAATGATCATGAATTTGATTTTAAAAGTAAAGATATGTATTGTCGTTTCAGACAGCGGGGGCACTCATCAAAGATTTTAGACACAGCACTAGCAAGAGCAAGTTCTCTTGAACGCCAGTCTTTACTTAAAAGAAAGCCTGTAAAACCTAAGAAAGAGATAGTATTTTTTTCTACGCAGTGTAATGATACTGATTGTTCATATACACAGCTTAGCTAAAGTTTATAAGCACGTTGTAAATGTTCTGGTCTTTAAAACAGATATTAAACATTTGAAAACATGTAAAAGCCTGGTGTCATGCAATTTTTTGCATTTGTGACTGCTTTTCATGTCCCAGACTGGACCCTATGATTACATCACCACCACCACCCCTTTTCGGAGGATAACTTACCTTCATTTCAAACTGAAATTGAGTTCATAGAAATTTATTGGAACCACTCCGTAACCACAACCTACCCACCCCAGTATACAGACATACTGAACATGCTGGACTAAAGCAGACACTGACAGGATAAGACAGGACAGGAAAGGACAAAACAAGAGAGGACAGGATGAGACAAATCATGACATTACAGATAATATTCAAGGAAAAAACAGATAGGCAAACAACATCAACCAAAGCGAGGTACATGGGCAAAGCCAAGCAAAACAACCAATAAATAAATTAAATAAATAAATAAACAAGCAAAAATAAACAAAACTGAATATTGATGGGAAAATTTACAGTATAATGATATTAAATTGAAAGGAAAAGGAAGTAATGAGAAAAAGAAAAAGAGGAACTTCTTTCTTGATTGTTATTGACCCGTTGCATGTATGTCACGAGTCCACGTGACCGCGCCATGACGGACGGCGGAAGTTTTCGACGGAGACAGAAGCATAGCGGGAAAGTTTAGGATAAGAGAGGCTCTCAAAAGAGATTTTGTTTTGTTGTTTAATTTAGCGTCAATATTCAGTGTAACAGTCAGAGTGTATATAGCGTGTACATAGTCAGTGGCGGAGTTAGAACTGGGAATTTGGGGGGGGCACAGACACGTCCCTTTATGACAACAATCAGTCCTGGCTGGTTTTTCCTTTATTAACCATTTTCCTTTATTGTTTTCTAATTATCGTAACAGGCAAGTGAAGACAAGGTTTCTCTCCATATGCAATCTAACAGCAATGAAATAACGGGCTAAATTCAGTACAGAAAAATAATTTACTTATTAATAGGCCAGTGCTTCTCGAAAGACAAACTGCTCTGAAACTTCCGTGCTACCTTTTTTTTTTCACACATCAGGCAATTTAACTTGCGCTTCATGATCGTTACAATTCGTCATTTAAAAACAGACAAACTTACATTCATAAAGTGTTCAATTCCGTGTAATAATTTCTTAAATTCGCATTGATTGAATAATAACTGATCCACGTTCCAGTGAAATATCGCCCTTCACTCTAGGTACAGCTTGGGTTGATAAAAAAGTGGCACTCAGCAATTAAATTTAAAAAGTGTTAGACTCAAGCCATATCTGTGAGAGTCGACAGGTGTGCAATTTTGAATAACGCTGATTTAATGCCGCAAATACGCATCCAGATGAATGGTTGTCATCTTACCCAATTCCGGAGAACTAGCAGCGCCTGTTAAGTGTGGAGTGCTCTTGTAGTGAATCTTTAATTATGAAAATGACTGAGAACAGGTCAGGACTAATAATTGTTTTAAACGCCACTGTACTGAATTTAGCCCATTATTTCATCACTGTTTGATCGCATATGGAGCGAAATCCTGTCTTCGATTGCCTGTTACGATAATTAGAAAACGCGTCAGTAAAGGAAAATGGTTGAGAACCAGCCAGGACTGATTGTTGTCATAAAGGTACGTGTCTGTGACCACTGCCCCCCCAATGCCCAGTTCTAGATCTGCCACTGACAATCACTTTTAGATCAGAGTTAGTTTATCATGGCTGCAAGTCAAGTGCAGCTGTCCACCGTGGTTAGCTGGGTACACACAAAAACTCAGAGATTTATGGATTTACCACGTTAAGAAACATGAGAAATTAAACCCAAAATTTTCTTGACTGGATGCTTGATGTTTGTACTCACTCGTATCTTTCTCTGGGTACCTAAACATCAACGTAAGCCGAAAAAAAGAAAAGTACTGATTACTTTCGATATTGATTCGGAATTCGTTCGCCGATTATGCTGTCCACTGCCTTATACCACGAAAATTTATCTGCACACATTTTTTTTATTTAGCAAGGTGAATGCAAGTAGGCCTGCTAAGTCGTGCAGGGGAAATGCCACGACCTGCAGACGACAAACTGACAACATTGCAAAGTTACCCAGTTTTATGTGGGCAAAAACCGTTGGCACATAATTGGGTGACAAAGGGTCATCACTCTTGCTGCTTGGTAAAAGAAATCAGTGCTGATCAGAAACCCAATTGCTGCAAACAGTGTTTTAAAGTTAAGTTCACATCATCAATGTTTTTATTTGGTTTCAAAATTTAGTTTGAAAAATTTTGCTATTGGGATGTTTTCTTGTTAACATGAAATTGCATATGATCAAACAGGTCTTATTTACTATAAATACATAAGCACTGATATAGGCAATAGAACACTTCTCCACTCCAGATAGGCTTGACTTGAATAGCTGTAACTGCCAGCCAGCCAATAGGATGCCAGGGGCTGGGAAACGGGCTTGCATTTATTCATTTATTTAGAATGGATCCAAAGCGTGGGTTCGAATCCCAGGAGAAGCATTATCAAATGTATGATAACTGTGCATTCATTATTAAAAAGACTCAAGATTGAAAAATTATGTGTTTTTGTAAATGTGAAATTATTTTTTTTCTTTTGCTTAACGTTAATTGATATTATTTGGCGTTTCCTGAACTGTAATCCAGCTGGGACTGGGGGCGTGATGACGGCAGGGAACAATAAGCAGGTCTTTGGCGAAGCGAGGGGGCGACTATCACAGTCCCCCCCCCATGAACAATCTTTTTCTCCCCTGGCTATGTGTTTCATGAAACTGGACCTCAACTCATCTGCTTACATTTTCTGACACTACAGTAATGACAAACCCTTCTCATATATTCCATATACTACTATGCAATACTTATGTGCTCATAACCAAAATCGGCTTATACCATAATCCAGTTTAAGAGCTTTTCATGACAACTGCATCATATTAGTACATATTCAGGTCATGTTTGGTATTGTTGTTCTCAGGAGAATCCAAGGAGTTGAGTGGAGTATGTTTCATTGCCATTGAAATTATGGTTCATTCCCTTTTGGAAACTCCTGAAAATTGGTCAGAATCCTCTCAGGTAATCACCCTGTTCGTCTTTCTCTGCTGAATTGTTTTATTACCTCCTCCAAATGGTGGAAACCCAAAAGCCAGATTCGACCCCCCTTCCTGGTAATTTATGGCCATGTTGCCTGGATCAAAGACGTGATTTAGCTTAAAGCAAAGGGAGACAATCCATTCTGGGAAGATCGTATCCAATCTCTCCCCGCGTACGCAAGTGCGTGTGTAGCCTCTTTAATTATGGAAGATCGTCGCCGACTTCCCACACGTGCATCTCTATGCCGTGTGTAGCCCCTATAGTTATGGCAGATCGTCTCTCCAATCTCGCCCTCACACAACTCTGTGTGTGTAGCTTTCGCGAGGTATGACTTTTATATTTGTCTAAATTCGTGGTAACTGATGTTTAGTCTGTTGATTTAAGCTCTTGCCTACCTGGTGAATAAATTATTGTTATTCCTTTAAACTTGTGTGGTCTCAGTGACTCTTAACCCTTTTGCATTCTTTCCAGCCACGTTACGACAGAGACTTAGGGGTGAGGCTCAACCAAGGACTGACTGATCAGCGGCTTTGGGATGAGAATTGGTTTTATTAAGTTGGAGAGACAATCATGATCTACTTACATAAAGGGTTTATGTATTGCCGGTTCAAGGATATTAACCTTAAGGAAACCCATGGATGAAAAGTCGATTATCTGTTAAAATCCCCTGAAGGAACCCATGGGCGTGCATAGATCTGGGTTCGCAGTATTCATGCCAAAAGATGCTGTTGCTGCGATGATTGACTTCCATCCCCCGATATTACCAACAAACCTAAGATTCTGCAATAATGCTAAAACCCGGAAGCATATATTGAGTGACGGCGGTTGTCTCCTAAGAGTTTGAGGTGTAGTCACCTTGAGTTCCACGCATGTTTGCACTAAATTCCAAATTCTAAATTCTAATTGGAGTCAGATATTTAACAAGAGTATAACTAAATTTCGTATTCTAAATTTACTATGAAGTCAGATTAATTGTAACCGTTGTGCTTTTGTGCCCAGTCCTTCGAACGGAGAAAATTGATTCATTTTATTGTGATTCGCACCAGCCAAAAGATCTCACTTGTAACACCGGCCCAAAGAACACGTTGAGCCTTCGCCCCCTGCAATTTCCGTCCTTGGTTTTGTTTTGTGGGGTTTTGCAGAATCATTTCCAGTTGGGGAAAAAAGGATAATTGCGGTATTTAAACATCAGATTTATTGTCCAAAAAGGCAAGAATAAAACCTCTTGCGATCTTTTTCATAAAATTAGTAAAATATGCCAAGAACAGCAAACAGTATTTAAAAAGTGTAGGACGTGAGTAGTATATCACAGTGACTATCTACACACATTTAGAGAACTTTTCACATGTCTCAGAATAGACGGAGTGGAACAATGTAGACTAGAATTACAGAAGTACTGCAACACTGAATAGATGAAAAGAGGAATTTTTTTTTAGATGTGTGTCAAAGCATTTTAAACCAGCTTAACTACAAGGACTGTAAATAAAGATAAAGTATTATTGTGGACTTGGATTACATTAACATTAGTGTTAAGAAGATGAAAGTAAATTAATAAAAATATACAAATAGTACAAATAATGACAATAAAACAACAATGACAAAGAAGAACTCAAAATGACAACAGTCTGTCTGAAAAAGAGCATAGCCTTAATAAAAGGGTGCATCTACCTGATGTAAACAAAGATGAACAGTCACATTTTTACAAAGCAGTGCATTTTAAACATTAAAGTTGAGAAGTTGAAAAAAGTGCGTCACAGCTCCTCTATCTATGTGTACATGTACAGGTAGATGCATATGAACATTCCAAACCATGTGCACACAATGATTGTATTTTACATTATTACATCAATTCTATTTACAAAAGATTAAAGAAAAAAGTAGTGCCAAATCACAACATCGCCACAATCGAACTTGGCCTTGATTTTCATCCCACCCATATACACACATATAAAAAGGATCCATCAAAAACTGAAGGCGCTAGAGCACTGACAAGGCAAAAAGTTTACGGACGCATGGATGGACAAACGACAGACCACCATGAAGGCATCTAACCACAGCATAAGCAAACTGGGCTAAAGGCCAAGCGTGCAAATAAAACACGCAGATCAATAACTTTTTGTATCAATTACTATTTCTTCCTTTCCTCCACCCATCTCTGTCTCTCTGCCTCGTAATAGGGGGACTCCAGAAACTCCGTCCAAGTCATTTCCTTGGCCATGCCCTTATCTCGGAACAGAGAGTACACTTTAGATGGGCAGTAAATGTACTTTCCTGCCACTCCAGGGAAGCCCGTATGGATGTGTGGGCTGTTTGGTCCCCGTTTCAGTTCTATGCGGCAGAACCGACAGAGGCGACCTACTTGCTGGGGGTCAGTCCTTTTCCTCTTTCTCTCCGTCTGTTCCTCCACACATCTCTTAGTGGCCTGAAGCTCCCTTGGAGAGAATTCTGTCTGTGCAAATTCCTCGAAGGGCATTCTGGGGTCAGAGAGACCTTCAGCAGCGTAACTCTGATGCACCTTTTGGGAAATAGCACACAGGCCCTTGTTGATAGAAAAAGTGGATGGAAGACCCATCTGTCCCATACCGGGACTTTGGTTGTCCACAAGCGAGGCATATCTTTGTCTGCCTTCTCTGCTGCTGCTGCCGTTTCTCCAAGACTTCCTCCACGATTTTCTCAATGGAGTCTGGTGTCAGTGTTGTGGGCATGGCAGGTACAGGTGGATTGACAACAGCCGGCTCTATGGTAACCACAGGGATGCTGGCTGTCTAACTGCCCTGTGTCAAAGACTGCCACAGCTGTTGAGTCTCGAGAAGCTTTTCCGGGCTTGTGTTTAAAGATGAGCTGGTGTTAATAAGTTTTGCTCGGTGCTTCACGTAGCGGGAAATGTGAAGCCTGGTGGTGGGGTGCAGCAGGCTGTCAGGATCTGTAGCAGACTGATAGACTATAGCTCCATATTCCTTATCCACCAGCCTCAGGATGTCTCTGCCCACGGTGTTTCAGCTGCAAGGAGTCGATGGCTTTAATCATCGGTGGTGTCCAGCGGGTCTGGTCAAGGACAAAAACCCGTCCACCTGTTTTTATGGGTCCTGTCCGAGCGCTCCTTTGTGATGCTCTCTGTGGCAGGGGCAGGACATGTGACATCTCTAAAACACAGTAAAGCAAGAAGTGAGGCACGTTAATGTCATTGATGAAAGTACAACAAGATACAGAGATGTATGCGCTAAACATAATGTGAACTTACCCCCTGCTAAAGACAGCACCTGGTCATCATCCGATGCCAACATGAGAGCAGGGAGTGAATGGCCGGAGCATGGTGCTGGCTCAGGGGCTGCCGTGACTGGCTGGAGGAGGGTGCTGTGTCTTGAGCTGGGGCTTGAGACGGTGCGGTTGTCTGGACCGTGGACTGAGGCTCAGGAGTGGCTTGTTCCTCTCTCTTCTGGGTCTTGTGCTTTCACTGAAGCACGGTTCGGCTCCACCATCAGAGCAGGATCAAAGACCACAGGCAGCATGACGCCTGGCTGTTTAAGGTCCACCAACCGTTGGTAGTTCCAGCGTGCCACCCCCGTCATGCCTTGGGCCTGGAACAGTTCAGTGGAGGCCTGAGTCCGCTTCATCCTTGGAACCTGAGAACCCGAGGGCTGCAGAGAATATTGAGATTTTTAAAAGCAGGCTCAAGACCCACCTTTTTAATTTGGCTTTTAACACAGACCCCTTTCTTCAATTTTATTGATTTTAAATTATTATTAGTTTTTTAGCTAACCCTCTTTTTATTACCATTTGCAGCCCTAATCTGTGGTGTCTTTTAACTTTTTTTTTGTGTTTTAACTGTAATTCATTTATATTAATTTATTCCATATTTGCATTTTTTTATCTCCTTTAAATTTGTATCTTATTATTTTATGTTATTTATCTTAACTTACTTTTTTAACTCCAGTGTTTCCTCAGTGAGAGCCCTCTGCGTCGGGGGCGGCTGCTGGCCCTGGCTGCTGCGACGCTGGTCTGGGGTCTGGTGCCCCCTGGTGGGACGGGAGGTCCATACCCTCACCTTATGGGGGCAGCGTTTGGCCCTTCCCCGTGCCTGGGGTCAGGATGGGACTCCGTGTCGGCGGCCGCGTTCCTGGGGACGGCGCCAGCCTCCCGACGCAGACGGCTCCCTGTGATAGTGTTTCCCCTTGCTCCCCCACGCTCAGTTTTAGTATTTGTCTTATTCTTTTATTTATTTATTTATTTATTATTTTTTTAAATATTCCAATTTACTTTACAGCACACATTCGCTTTTGTGGACAAGGAATAAGGGTGGGGGGTTTGGGATGGAAGGGGGGGGTTGTGATGGGTGGGTTCTGTTTTTAACATGTTCAGCACTTTGTGCTACATTTTACTGTATGAAAAGTGCTTTATAAATAAAGATTGATTGATTGATTGATTGATAATCCACGGGGCCTGGTGGAAATGGTACCCCTCCTGCTGTGATGTACCTCTGACTGGGATCCAGATGGGTACTTTGGCGCCCTCACCAGGTATGTGGTTTAGTTGTAGTGTGCCGCCATACCTGTACATGATGCCCTCCGTGAGCTCAGCGTCACTGAGGCAACCGCGGAGTAGGTGCACCCTCTGGACAAGCCAAGCCTTCAACATGGACGGCTTGAAGAGTGGGACTTGTTGGGGTCTGTGGCAAGATAAAAATTTTTCAACACCCTCTCCACTCTGACCAATAACTCCGTCGGTGGGGGAATTTTGGTCCTGCAGTGCTCCCAGATGTGTTGCTTGGTGGGATTGGCTGGATGAATGCCACAGTACTCATAAGCAGCCTGGAGCCTCCTGAGGTCGTCTTGATCCACGACAGAGAAAGCAGCAGAGAGGAGCTGGCAGAAGGTGCTGTACAGAGGATGGTGTTCCGAGGTGCACTCACGTGACAACCGCCTCATGCAGAGGAAAAAGTCCAGCTTCACAAGAATGTCCGGGTTGTAATCTGACCGTGAGGCACTGCTGTTTGCCAGCGGCCCCGCAGTGGCCCAGGCAGCAATGGCAGGAGTGGTCCTCCATGCATCCCAGTGTAGGTGTTCACCAGGAATGCAGTTTGGGATCCTGAATGAAGCACAGCAGTCCCTGTGAACAAAGCACAAAGAAGTAAAACAATTTAGAGATTGGGGGGGGGAGAGACTGACTGTTGATGAGACACATTATTGGTTTGAATGGCAGTGAAAGGAAGAGAGCAGTGCTCACCTGTCCACCCAGTGGTAGCCAGCCTTGTCCACTCCTGCGTCAGCATACCTCTTAGCCAGGCCGGGGAACATTGGCACCAAGGACCTCTCACACTCTGATTGGACCATCACCCAGGACACAATCATCCAGTTCTCGTTCATGATGGCAAAGCTCGACATGACCCCAGACTCCAGCGTGACCTTCCTGGTAACCTTCCTGGTGTGGTCAGACCTGAGGACCTGCCCAAAAGTGCCCTGGAGGAGTTTGCACATGGCTGGTTCTTGTCGCTGATACTCATCCAGAAGGCAGTCAGTCAGGTATAAGGCTGACACAGACACGCCACACCAGCCTTCTGCATCTTCGTATGCGCCAAAACTGTGTGGTGCGTCCTCCTTCCTTTTGTCCATACACACCAGCCTCAGCATCCCGGACACTCTCAATGGCGTGCAGGTACGCCAGGTGAGCGCGCTCGTACTTCAGATGCAGGAGTTCATTTACCTGGTTTGCCATGTACGTCGGTGACTTGCCGGAGTGCCACAGCTCGTCCATGACAGACTGACAGATGGCCTTCTTGTAAGTCAGGAACGCAGGCAGGATGTTTGTGAAGCACTTGGGCAGCTTCTACAGCCATCACGGACTGTCCGCAAACCAGTTCCTCCGGCAAGCCTTGCAGCACAGTCTTGAGGACATGACGTAGTACTGGCCACCTGTGCCAACAATCACCCGAGGCCTCCGCACGCCAGCAGAAACCACCTGGAGAGGCAAAGCATGTCTCTTGGCAAAGCATGTTTAAACCATGCAATGCAGGCCTTTCAATGTGCTTCAGATAAAGAAATGACATTAACATCTCCAGGGATGCTCAGCTGGGGATGAGGACAGCCACGGAGACAGGGCAGGATGAAGTTGTTCCTCAACCTGGTCATGATGTCACTCTCTGGTGTCCATGTGAGAATGGGCGGAGCTGGAAGAGGCTGGGTGACGGGAGTTCAGCCACCGTGTCGATGAGCTCAGGTTGTGGAGGAAGACGCCACAGGGATATTGTGTTCCCTGGGTTACGCACTGGACGAGACCCAGGCCGCAGCCCAAGATCCTGCAGCTCTGTCCTCATCCACAGCTTCTGGTGGTGAGAACAGTTCCATCTGCTGATGTCACGGTCAGGAGCAGGCAGAGGAGCAGGAATGTGCGACTGTGCTGAGGACACTGAGATTTTAAAAAGAATAAATAAACAGAACAACATTAATTACAGCACTACTAATTGTCAGAGATTATATCATTAATGTGTAAATACTTCAATTCCCAAATAACAAGTTATAAAACAGTTATGACACCATCTTGGAGTCAGGAGTTATCAAAGAAGTGTTGTTGTTTCATCCGGCAAATTCTTACCGTCCTCTCCGCTGTCCTCGAAGAGAAGTGATCTGCGAGCAGAGGTGCATGCAGCACTCGTGCGGGGTCCTGGAAAGCAACAGTCTTTCTGTTATGCATTTCTACAGTCCACTGACATAATGATAAAATGACACAATGTGTAGTGGTTGTAAAAGTCAGACTGAGTTAACCCCTTATTGCCTGAATTTATATACAATTATATAAAAAATTGTAACAATCTGCGTTAAGGGGTCAATCGAGCGATGCCAGGTGAGACAGATGTGCATCAGCCCAACACTGCAATGGAGACATACCTGAAGTTGACTCAGGTCTCTCCACCTTCACAGGACCTGCCGTCTCCTTCACAAGGAACGCGAGCTCTGGAGGAAGGAACTCGGTTGCTTTCCTTTTCACACCTTGTGTGGTAGGAGCTACAGGAAAGTGCATAACAAGTTATTTTCATATTCATTAGAAATTTTTAACACAAATGAAATCAAGTCCAGAGACACAGTGATCTTACCATCCACAGATGATGCCTGACCTTCAGTAGATGCATCAGGAAGGGGTCAGGACTGTGCCTCGGATGGAAGTAGAACAGGCAAAATCATCAGTCATGTTCAAATCTATGTGTGCGCAAGTTACAACTCAATCAGTGATGCACTAACTTCTCCTGCTTCTCATTACACCACTTTTATCATTTCTAGATCCCATAGAAATGGCATTCATGCTTACGATCTTCGTTAGTCGTTATTAGTCTAAGCAGGAGGAGCAATATGACGACACATTGAACAAGCATGCTTTCAAATGTTAGTGTTGAACTTCTGGTGTCATTTTTTGATAATAAGAAAAATGCATACTTACCTTTATCGTGACTGGAATCGGTTCATCATGGTAGAAATTAATTTATCGTCCTTTCAGCAGTTAGTAGAACGCCAGCACACACTCACATTGTTGGAGGAACAGGGCCGGAACATGGCCAGAATACAAACAGTAGAGCAAATTAAGTTTAGGTTCAGTTTTGGAGTACAATTCACCACGAACAAGAATTGCACTCCCGTCCTGAAACCCGTTTTTAAAAAACCTGTCTTAGTTCTTGGCGACACTCCTGGCACTGCAGATGCTGCTACAGCCGCTGGCGCAGCGACTGGTTACACACAGGCACAGGGAAACAAACAGGAGACATCAGTTACAAAACGCACACAGGCATCTTCAACTCTGACAATCACTTCCTGTAAGAACAGTGCTCTTACAGATCTGCTCTTGCAGCTTAGAGGGTTCGATGTTCGACATCTCCTTCTCCGGCTCCTCGTCCTCCTCCATCACTGTGCAGATAACGACAAGAATTAGGTGGGCCTCATTCAGTGTGCGATAAAAGCAGCTTTCCGTGCACGCCACATGTATATTTTACAAAGGCATATTTTAAAACAACTCAAACACAATTCATCCCACAGAAAGTGAATGTGAATTTGAAAAATATCACTGAGGTAAGTTACCCGGGGGATCAGCGGAGGCCTGTGGGGAAGCAGAGGTAGACTGCTGCCTCTCCTTCAGGTACTGCTGCAGTTTGTCCATCCTTGTCCCTGGGACGCAGCTCATCCTCAGGACAAAGGCTGCATAGCCATCAGCTCTGCTGTCCCGTATCTCCTTCCAGGTGCTCTTGGCCCGGGAGCCGAAGCTAACCAGCTGGTCATCATCCGATGAGGATGCCGGAACACCCGCTGTGCTGGCCTCATGGAGGAGGAGGGACTGGATTTCCGCAGAACTGAGAGCATACTTCACAAAAGACTGTAAGCTCACCTTGTTATGCCCCTCGGCCATACAAATATCTGAGGCCTCCTCTCTCTCGAGGCTCTTAATAATATAAATGGTGTAGCCTACATCACTCTCTGAGAGCCAGCTGAAGCACTTTCCTTTATACTTTCCAAACTGGAGAATGAAGTGTCCCAGAACCTCCCTCTCATCCGAGGCATCCCCTCCTCTCTGCTGCACAGCAGCCAGCGCATGCTGCCGCACCAGGTCTTCTTTGATGGGCGCAGACTTGTCCTGAAGTGTCAAGGAGCAGCAGAAGCATTTCACTGAGCGTACTGTAAAATAATATGTGTTTAGGATTGTTGTAAAGCCTCTTTTGACAATGTGAAAACTTACCATAGTGGGATTTTTTTTTTTTTAACTTAAAAAAATGCATTTACACCAAAAGAGGGTCACGGTTCATTCTGGGATGAAATTCATATTTAAGGTGTCAGACTCTTTAGAAACCGGTAGACAAATACTGGTGCTTCAGGTATTTCTCAAGGCACATTAAATAGACTGACTGAAAAACAATTAACCTTACTAGAAATCCTGTTGGTGTACATCTCTGACACCTTAACTTCAGTCATACTTCAATAGGCCAAGAAAGCATCACTAGCTCACACCCCTTTAATTTTTAACAATTGTGATCATGTAAGTCATGATTAATTCAACACTGTAAGAAATGAGCTGGCAGGATTTTAACATGATAACATATAAACTGACAAAAATGGATGAATAAAGCAATCATGCTCATTGATATGTATAACATAATTTAGGGCATAGCAACGTCAGTCTCTATGGTTACCCATGCAAAAGTAATTTAATTATCCAACACAACTTTGTGAGACTCATACCTACATCAAAAATCAATTCACGTCTGGGAACGAAAACTATTTACAGGAATACATTAAATGATAAAATTCACTCAGTATTTATGTAGTCATTTTATCACTAAGCCATAAACATTTATGTTCGTAAAAACAAGCAAGGCTGTAATTGATGACACCAAAGTAATGTCACTATATATGGAGCTGAAAAGAAATTATGCTACTGCACCAAATAAACATACATCAAATAATATCGTCAAGTTCATTCATAATTTAACATACAGTTACAGAAAACGTACCTTGGAGAGAAAAGCCGGTTCTCAGTCAAATACATGTATATTAGCAGCGAACAATAAAACAAGTAATACCGTCTATTTGTAAACTTAAGGTGAGATGACAGTAAACGTTTCTTCTTGTGACAAAATGTTTCTCAAACAATGAATTTCACCTTTTTCCAATGAGAAGCTGAGTAAGAAAAACTTCGAAGGGAGACGCTGAATTCCTGTCTTCTCCGCAGATGTTCTCGCTGAAATGAAGTTCGAAAGTTGAGCGCGTATTTAAAAACCTGGAACAGCGCCACCAGGCCGTAGTGCCCAAAAGTATATTGCATCCGTAGTGGTTAAGGACTACCATAGAGAATGAATGGGATTAGTTTTTTTTTTTTTTTTAAATTTGGCATCTCCAATCCCACCCGAATCTGATATGCCCAACATGTGAACTATGTACAAGGCTTGCTCGTTTGCAGCCCCTTGCTGCCAACTCAGGAGAGCGAAGACAGTTCACAGCTCCCCTCCGAAGCACATGCCTGTCAGCCACTGCTTCTTATACACTCATTGGTTGAATCTTCGCACGTTCAGAACGAGGGCGGAGAATACCCGGACATGAACAGGCTTACAATCTTCCTGACGAGCGCCCGTCTGGCCAACAGGAGGCGCTTGAGCAACGAAAAAAGCTATTTATTTTATTTCCCTTTCACGGCAGTCTCTTCCCAATTCGAAACCCTGTAGCGCAATAGCCAATTGTGCGCTACTCTGAAAAAGCTGCCGACCACTGCCGGTTGGTACGACCGGGGTTTAGGGCGTTTTAGCTAAAGAATTCTCGCTCCCCGGCGCGGAATGTTCGCCCAAGAAAAGGGTGCTAAATGAGGCAAAGCCCAAGCAATTATACGAAGTGCAAGTTTTTATGTGTTTCCCTATTCAATCTCGCAACCGATATTGTCTTCCATTCTTGTTAACTGGCGTATTGAAATTAAAAACACGTTTCGACTATTGTTATGATTCTTTAACCCTAGATTGGTACGATGTGTTACATTCCTCTATCCCTTTGGAATCTCACAACCGGTAGCAGAGAAAACAAGCAAGAAGGACTGAAAAAAGCCAATCAATCTAGCGTGAAAGAAGATTAGCCTAATAATGGTCGGATTGTGCTCGTAATGCAACTAAGTCGAATAGAACTTTTTAAAAGACCTGGATGCTAGCTAGGGCAAGCACATCTTGTATCCATTACATTAATATTTAATCCACCTTTTGCTGTTTATTAGAAGAAAATATACGCATTTATTTTTGTAAAATGGCGACCAATATCGCCTAGAGACATTCATTGGCGTGAAATATTGGACATTGTGAAAATTCTATATGTACAAAAATGTGTTTTAATTTAACAGTGCATTTGCCTGATTATTGCAGTCTATTGCTAGACTGGATTCAAATACCGGTCCTGTTGGTTACCGTGGCGTAGTGGGTACAACAACATAGTGGAGAAATAGCTACCTCAATCACTGGGTGTGGAATCCAACTTGGCGCGATCTTTTAAACTTAAAGTTTTCTTAAATTTATTGTTTTCATTGGTGTCGGTTAAAGTCGCTCTCATAGATACAATTGTCATTACTTGAAAATCACAACAAAGAAAACCAGCAATGACATCTTAAACAAATTTATTCTTCACTGATTAGGTCCAAAAATTTCTCTCAATAATCCACTGTGCAATCTTATAATAACACTCTAATGCCACTATGTAACTCTGATGCCAAAACAAAAACTCTCTCCCACTGAACAAAATCACAGCATTTATATAGACTAGGAACATTCTGGAAAGATCTACAGGAGTCCTGGGTGATCCGGCCCCCTCCAGGCAAGAAGAAGACAGAAACTTCCAGAAAGCACTAGTCTATTTCATCACAAGCAAGTGGTATTGCATCAGATCATGTTTTTCTAAAGACATACCACCAGAGGGTGCTAAATGATGAACAAAATAAACAAATAGCTGACCAGTAAGGCAGCAAAAACAGGATATAACAAATCTCCATTTACAAATGATATACAGTGCTTTACATAAAACACTCATACATAACACAATCAAAGCGACCACCACAACTGCTTCCGTTCATGCAAACCAACTCATAAACGGTAAGGGTATAAGTTAATTTGGAAACCAGTCGAGGCATCATACCGGTATTCTTGATAATACTGAAACATCATCGTGCCGGCGCCACTTACACCGTGCATGTAAATAGTCCAGCTATAGTCATAATAACGAGGAAATGACCAAGAAACTGCCGATAGGTTACATTGAAAATGCACAAGTAGCTCATACACCCGGTATTGTAGGGATGACAAGTTTGCAAGCAATTCATTAATCCAAAACCTTCTCTTGAAAAAATTCCATTTTCAAGCTCTACCAATATTGAATGAAATTAGTACTGTAGCATAGAACGGAGTAGTGCAGCCAATCACAGCAGCCCAAGGGGGAAACAGAGCTAGCAACACAGAACACAACACAGAACTCTGGCGAAATCGCCACAGTACTTTTTCGGCTTCCCTTGATATTTGGGTACCCAGAGAAACATTCAGGTATATATAATCGTCAAGCTTACATCCAGTCAAGAAAATGTAGTTTAATTTCTAGTGCCTCTACATGCGGTAATAGCATATATGGGCACCATCCATGTTACTGATTACACACCGGGGGGCTGTTTCAGTGAACTTTACTTGTCCGACCGAGTCAGACCATCGTCGAGTGAAAAGTCAGACCTTAGACAGACCATGTCCGTCAGGTGTTTCATTAAAACAAAAGTAGTATGTCCGACCAGGGTCCACCACGGACGGATGGTTTGTCACTGTCCGTTCGAAGTTGCGAGAGAATTTACACCTCAGTGATTCACTGATTCGCTATTTGGCATTCAAATATTCGAAATAACATTAAATGAAAAAGAAAAAAAAACAATTCTGACTAGGTAGATCATTACCTACTTTTCAGACATAAATTAACAGCGTACATCGCTGTAGGATGTCACGTTCAATTTCAGTAGGCTATTAACTGAATACAGTCTAGCTAATTAAAAGCAGTCTTTTCTCACTGTGCACTCTGTGCTAAAACTACGATTGGCAACACAACAAAGCTATTCATCACACAAAAGACATTAAAACATTCATCTCGTTATGATCGCTCATTTTACAGAATTGAGTTTAGCAGACGATCGATAAGCGTAGCTCCACTCTTGGTCACACAAGCGCCACGAATACGATGTTTTATTAAATGGTTATGTATGTTATTGCCCACATATCGTAAAAATGGCCGGCCAATATATCTTGTATTGGCCGACTTGTATTGGCAGACCTGTATTGGCCGACCTTAAGCTGTGTTGGCCGAGTTCAGCACGTGCACAAGTAACCATTGGCAACTGTGGCATTCGCTCTCTTCAAAGAAGCAGACGACAGTCGCGGACCTAGCATTTAGCTCTTTAATGAGTCTTGAAGTTGCGTACTTCAGAAGTCATATCCATAATATTGTCATGATAGCACAACATACTTAACTAATTAATGAAAATATTATAAAATGCTTATTTTCGTATTGCCTTGGTATTGGCCTTTGGGTCACGGTATTAGCCCGAGGCCGCCAATGCGGCGACCCTCAGGCCAATACCAAGGCAATAAAGAAATAAGCAATTAATAACATTTATTATAACCACTGAGAACCATGCTGAGACTGCTCCTTAGGCAATGTCCCATTAGTGTTCACACAGCATGCATAAAAACACAACTTTTTGTCGCACTTGAGGATAATGGTACCAATGATTTATAAGTGAAATCTTCATGCATTGTTAATAAATTATGTGTTGTCGTTAGAAAAATTCATTCACGGATTTAACAGGGCCCTGTTTCTAGGTGTAGGCTATATTGGTTTCATGGTCATTGGCTACAGTGTTGCCAACTTGGCGACTTTCTTGCCAAATCTGGCGACTTTCCAAATCATCTTGGCGACTGTTTTTGTGAAAAGCGACTAGCGACAAATCTAGCGACTTTTTCTGTTGTTATTGGAGAGTTTTCTGGTGTCTTGGCGACTGACGTGAAAGCAAGTTTCGTTCTGCAGTTACTGTCCTCAACGAGCAGCGGGTGCTGCCGTGAGCCCCTCCCCTGTCCGAAAGCACTGGAAGATGAATGAACCGCGTCCCCCCTGCTCAACAAAATAAACCGCCCCCCCCCCCACTGAGCAAAATACACAGTCTCCCCCCAGTCAGGGTGTTTAGCAACTTTTAGGACAGCCAATAGCTACTTTCCTTACTGAGGAGTTGGCAGCACTGATTGGTTATACTCTCTTTCCATTCTCGAAATGTTTTGGGCTGTCTGCGCTTCCAGACAACATCAAACAATAACGCCATATTTTGGAGTTATATTTTTTGTCCGACCGAGTTTTAGGACAACTCTCGAGTGGTCCCAGAAAGTCAGACAATCCGAACAGAACGGAGGATGACAGGCCGTTTATTGAAACACTCAGAAAAAGACGGACTGTCCTGTCCAAGCAGGGATAGTCCGTCGCTTGGATGGACGATCTGTCTTGTTTATTGAAACAGCCCCCGGGTTGCTAGGCAGCATAGTCTATGCATTGACGATATTAAAAATTAATCTGAAATTATAAACCTCCGTTCTCCCTCCGCAAAGGGCACCAGGGCACAAGGGCACCCCCCCCCCTTTAAAATCGTTCTGGCGAGTAAAAAGCCGAAAAAAGTGCAGGTTTGGTATGTAATTCTTTCCCTCTCTCTGAATCCCCTCTCCTATTTAAGCATTTTTTTACATTAAAAACAGAAACATCTTCCTTTCGCACCCTATGAAACATCGGCGCAGGAGGACGTGACTTTGTAAGCCTAGCTATCATGTGCCGTTTTATGAGCTACTGGAGGTCTTAAGTCCCAAAAATAAACAAATTGCTAATCCTCGGACAAAATCCTAAATTTGAAGAATTTATAATTATTATTATAAATTATATACATTTTTTAATTCAATCAACTAACGTAACTTGTCACTTTCGCCAACATAAATACATCCAGCCAGCGGGCTAATCCCATAAAAGGCATAAAATAATGATAGCCTGATAATCGTTCCCGTTGAGATCATCATCAGTATTCTTAAAATGCTCCGAAACCGGCGATTTTTTTTTTTAAACATCTTTTTACAGCAGGTACGTGAAAGCCATTCTCAAGCTTTCGGTAATGAGTGCATTCACTCACACAAGCTGCTGCGATACGTGTCGCGATGACTGTGCCCTCTGAGCGGTATTCCTTCATGGCCCAGGAATTTAGCCGATCTGATTAAACGTTACAACACTGTCCTTGCAGCATGCTGATTCCTAGCAGCAAACTCCCAAAACATAGCACTGACTGGAGTTACTTAAAGCATCGGTAACACACGTAATGAATCAGAGTGCAGGTCTAACAACTCATGCTGACCAAGTTCTTTCTTTTGCCTTTTCCCAGTTGCTAAATCCCCCTTTAGCAAACGAATTGTCACTGTGGTTGTGCCGATAAAGCAAAGAGTACCGTTGGTTTCCTTAACACAATGCAACTTCTGCCATTTTTCAAATAAACCTCATTGAAAGGATCTGTCAAATCACACCGTGCCGAATTTTCTTCCAAGAAATGCAATGCTTGGTTGGAAGGATCCCAAGAGCACGGCAGTGCTAAAGTTAATGACCCGCTGCTGATTCATCAGGTTGGCAAACATAGCCCCGCCCCTTTTGGGGGGAAAACAAACCTCACTCCCCATTGACTTTAATGTAAAATTGCTGTACAAAACGACATAAATACAAGACCATCGAAGGTAAATCAGCCGTGATATTATCTACAGACACCATGTCTGATTCATATACATCCACTCTACCAGACAGAGAACGTGCAAGATATTTCAAAAATATAAATTTAATCAATCTGAAAGCATGTCCCTTCAGTCTCCCGGCACCTAGCTGGTATGATCCCACCCAGTGGCCAGAGGTATCATACCCCGACATCTATTTTTATCTCATTGAGTCTCCAGGTAAGCAAAATACAAATGAAATATTTCACTTTTGTGGTAAGATGCGCGGTGAACCTTTTTTTTTTTCCTTGAAATATTTCACCTTTCGGTCCTGCTATTTGGATAGTATGCTAGTTAACAGT
Source organism: Gymnothorax javanicus (assembly GCA_029692085.1). Taxonomy (NCBI): domain Eukaryota; kingdom Metazoa; phylum Chordata; class Actinopteri; order Anguilliformes; family Muraenidae; genus Gymnothorax; species Gymnothorax javanicus. The sequence goes on along the minus strand of CM056200.1, from coordinate 19,587,793 downwards.
AGCACTGTGCTCTGAACAGACGGTGACAACTGTCTTAGCTAGGTTCATAAGTTAGCCTGTCCGTCTGTCTCGGAGGGGCGGCGTTGGCCTTAAAAAATTCCGGGCTAATATCCCTCCCATTATTGACAACAATTAGTCCGGGCTAATTCTAGATGGTTTTCCTTTATTAACACGTTTTCCAATTCAAGAATAATCAAGTGGCAATTGAAGACATGGCTTCTCTCCCCCATGCAATCTAAAAGCGACAAAATAATGGGCTACATTCAGTACAGAAAAATAGTTTATTATAATTAGGTCTATGCCCTGGCACTGGCGACGGCATTTCAGAAGTCTTCAGCGAATGAAGGTAATTTTGGCGACAAGTACATACACCTGTTTTTGCAGCACGGTCACGCAACTTGCTGTAAAAAATTGATAGCTGTCTGATTGGAAAACGTAAAATGGACGAAACCACGTACTAGTTGTGATAGTTAATTAATTATGCAATTGGTAATGAGCAGAGTTAAATGATATAAGAGGGTATATGAAAGACTGATTACCTCTCTTTAGAGGATAAATATTTGTAATAATGTCTATGAAATTATTTTTGATGTGAAAACAAATTTTATCATTTTTAAGTTTAATCACAAGAATTTATACTGAAAGCAAAATGAGAAATTACAAGTCCCTGGAGGCACACAAATTTTTCACGGATGGATGGGTGCAGATCATCTATCATTTAAAACCTGAAGGATCAGACTGTACTATGAGAGGCCGTTTGAGAGAGAATTCATTATGAGGTGCCGTTTAGGCCATAATTCAAACTTTACCTCTCACGTTCACTGGTTTTACCTCTCACATTCACTGCTTTTACCTCGCACATTCACTGTTTGTACCTCTCACATTCACTCTTTGTACCTCGCACATTCACTGTTGCGACCTCGCATATTCACTGCTTTTACCTCGCACATTCACTGTTTGTACCTCTCACATTCACTATTTTTACCTTTCACATTCCCTGCTCTTACCTCTCACGTTCACTGGTTTTACCTCTCACATTCACTGTTTGTACCTCTCACATTCACTATATTTTTACCTTTCACATTCACTGTTTTTACCTCTCACATTCACTGCTTTTACCTCGCACATTCACTGTTTGTACCTCTCACATTCACTGCTTTTACCTTGCACATTCACTATTTTTACCTCTTACATTTTCTGTTTTTACCTTGCACATTCACTATTTTTACCTCTTACATTCTCTGTTTTTACCTTGCACATTCACTATTTTTACCTCTTACATTCTCTGTTTGTACCTCTCACATTCACTGCTTTTACCTTGCACATTCACTATTTTTACCTTGCACATTCACTGCTTTTACCTCGCACATTCACTGTTTTTACCTTGCACATTCACTGTTTTTACCTCGCACATTCACTGTTTTTACCTCGCACATTCACTGCTTTTACCTTGCACATTCACTATTTTTACCTCGCACATTCACTGTTTTTACCTTGCACATTCACTATTTTTACCTCGCACATTCACTATTTTTACCTCGCACATTCACTGTTTTTACCTCGCACATTCACTATTTTTACCTTGCACATGCACTATTTTTACCTCGCACATTCACTGTTTTTACCTCTCACGTTCACTGCTTTTACCTCTCACGTTCACTGCTTTTACCTCTCACATTCACTGTTTCTACCTCTTACACACACTATACATACTTCTAAATGCAGTGGAAACGGATGTGATTTGTTAGAAACGGAAGGTAATTTGTTGGAAACGGAAGGTGGTTTGGTGGAAACGGAAGGTCAACAGCACACTGTAAATTGAACCAAAGGCCATTTTATCTTGCCTTAAGTGCGACATTTTATCTGGGCAGTAATTTCCTCCGGCATTCGCCAGATTTTAAAAATCATAACCTCAATGGCAGCTGGACGGGGTGAAAGAGAGCGCCTCGGCCAAGCTGCAGCCTTATTGAGCAGCTTGCTTTCAACCCCAGAAGCGATATCCAGTCTAGCCGCAACCACACTCCAGCAACCTGCCCCCGCACGTGGCTCCGTTGAAGCAGAATTAGCCACTTTGTTCCCGTCAGGTCCGAATGTTACAGCAGTACCTCCGCCGCTGCCCCCAATGACGGCTGTTGTAAGGAGAGAGGGAGCCCGGTATCAGGCTCAGCGGTGTTTCGGAACATGGACAACTGGGAGAAGAAAGAGGTAAAAGCGATAGCCAACGTTTGCTAGCTAGCTTGCCAAAATGAGAGACCCTTTAACAGGGGCTGAACTTCACCGCTTAGCTATTAGCCTGTTACGAATTCAATGCTCAGACTGAATTCCGTGTCCAGCTTCCACTTTTTTCCGGCTTTATATTTGTCATAATGATTTGAAAAGGGGGCGCCGATATATTTGGGGGTGGGGTTGGGGTTATTGGTGAGAAGGTGTTCAGAATTTAATAGTAATGTTTGGTGTCGCGAATGCATATGCTGCGCGTGTTTTAGCAACCCGGTGTGTCATCAGTAAAATTGCTGCCGTCGTTCTGACCTATAACCACTTATGGCAGCACTAGAAATAAAACTAAATATTCTTGACTGGATGTACATTTGAAGTTTTTACTCGCCCGTATGTTTCTCTGGGTACCCACACATCTAGGTAAGTCGAAAAAGTTCTGATTCATTTGATTTTGTTTGAGGTGGATACGGAATTCTGTCCTTCAAGACATTTGAATCTAGTTTGAGTCTCTACAGCTTCTTGCTCTGTCAGCCTCTGATTTAGTGCCAGCCATGACTGGGAAGTTAACATACTGCTATGGGCAACTGTATAATGTCATGTGCAATTTTCTTGAGACTTGTAGGATCGTCAGCAGATTACACAGTCATAATACATTGTGATAAACGGACCGTTTGTCCAGAAGTTTACTGACATTTTGGTATTTTTCTGAGAAGGAAAAAAATCATGTTGAAGTTCATCTTGTAGGACATGGCATCTTAACAGCCATGCCCAATTCCAGCATTCGTCAATACGCAAAATACACTTGTCTTGCGAGATCTTCTATAACTCACTGTTGAAATAGCTTAGAATTTATTGAATTGCAGCTGTGTGCATACTGTAGCGTTATTAGCAAGCTAGCTAGCTAACTCGCTGCACTGGTGTACTAGCTAATCATTAGAGAGTTATCACCTTAGCTAGCTAGTGATTATTACAGTAGAAGCGAACTGTGAGCTTATTAGCGAGCTAGCTAGCCAGCTCGCGACACTGGTGTGCTAGGTTATCATTAAAGAGTTCGCTATCACCTTAGCTAGCTAGCGATTATCATGCTGCGTTCGATTTGTACTGGGAAGTCTGGATTCCCGAGCTCCCAGAAGGAAATTTCAGTCTGAACAGTCACCGAACTAGCCCATAAAGCATCGGTAATGGGATGTGACTGCAACATCAGGGCGTTTTTTTTTTTCTTCTTTCGGATTGGCGATTACTAGAATTAATGCTGGTTACATGTTGTTCCATAGAAGACAATGCATGTAATTGATATTATGAATTTATATTTTGGACAAGAATGACACAGCTTGGATTTGCCCATACATCAATTGCTGTATTAGTGGCTGAAAACAATATACACTTATTTAGCTGGGCAGAAAAACTACGAGATTGCAGTCATAACTTCATTGTTAACTGATGGACTGTAATCTACTAGATTTTCTCCACAAACTAGTGCTATTATAACTATATAATTTAGCAAACTGATTGTCCATATGATATTAATAGCTGAAGTACAAATATATGCAAAATTTGTTAGATTCTTGTGTCTAATTTTTTTTTTTTTTTTGCAGGGGGGGGGCAGATTCCGTGAAGGTCTCAAGACACTTGGGGTTCTGGGAAAGATCCAACAACATCCAGACAGCTTCCGTTCCCTCTTCTGTTATGCCCCATGCACACTCACGGCTGATAAGATGGATGATCTTTTCAGCATTCACCTGTCTTCAGAGGGGAGCAACAAAAGAGTGGCCGAGGAGGTTGTTGTTCCCTTCTGGAGAGACTACTTGCAGGATGCAGAAGGCAAGTGAGAATGTGAATGTGTCTCTACAGTGGTTAAAGGTGCACTATGCAAGTTTGTTTTCTCCGCGATTATAATTTTGTCTCAATTCACTGGCATCTCTCCACGATCTGCTAGCTGCCTCGCCCTGAATTCACTGTTTAAAAAAAAAAAACCTGGGCTCTGGAGACCGCACAGGCGTCACAAACTGCAAATAAACACAAGGGGCACAGGCTGTGCCCCATAACATTGACAGCCAATCACTGACAACAGCAGTTGGGAGCATGGGAAGGAGGGAACTATGGGAGGGAGGGGCGGGCTATCTCTGTTTTGTTTGACTTCGAATGTCAACAGAAGTGATGTCAAAAAAACTTGCATAGTGCACCTTTTAAGTGAAGAGGTTTTTTATTATTTTTCTTTAAATATTTGGCATCTCCAATCCCACCCAAGTCTGGAATGCCCAATTAGGGAACCATGTACACATGCTTGCTTGTATGTGACCCCATGGTGCCATATCAGGAAAGCGAGACAGTTTGCGTCTCTCCTCCCAAGGCTGCTTCAGTTTACACTCATAGCTCAAGACTTTGCACGCGCAGGACGAGGGCGGAGGATACCCAAACATGGGCAAGCTTAGACTTTTACTGATGAGCACCCAGCTGGCCAGCGGGAGGCACTTGAGCAAATAACAATGCTGTAATTGTGTAATCCCTGACCAGCAGTCCCTCCCAATTTATTTCCCTGAAGCGCAAAGCCAATAGGAGTGATCTGATATAGCGCAAAACTGTCGTAAATCGGGAGATGAGATGAAGGAAGGGGATTTTTTTGTCGACGTCCGCACTTCCGGTAATAAGACCAGCTTCGCCAAGTCAATGCATGCATAACGAAATGCGATAAGCATTGCGCAGCTTCGCAGTCGAATACCATCGTGGATACACGGATATAAATATGAAAATGCCGCATAATTCAAATAAACGCAACATTCGAGTCAAAGCCGGAGTTCGCGTCCTGGAACTAAACACAATTAATCGCCAATATATTAGCTAGTGTTCGACCGCGCGCAAATATGAGCAGAAGTTCACTCGTCGACATTTTGACCGTTGAGCCATCATTATCGGCAAGCATATCTGCCTTGTGATGTGCCATGTTGTATATCAGATCGCTCCTATTGTGCGCTGCTTTGAAAAGGCTACGGACCACTGCCAGCAATGGTATGGCCAGGGATCAAACCCGGGTTGTACAAACAGTCAATTGAGTACACTACAAAGACAAGATATTTAATGTTCAAACTGATAAACTTTATTTTTTTTTTTTTGGAAATATTCACTCATTTTGAATTGGATACCTGCAACATGTTCCAAAAAGGCTGGGACTGGGGCAACAAAAGACTGGGAAAGTTGAGGAATGCTTAAAAAAAAAAAAAAAAACACCTGTTTGGAACATTCCACTGGTGAACAGGTTAATAGGTAACAGGTGTATGTCATGATTAGGTATAAAAGGAGCATCCTCGAAAGGCTCAGTTGTTTGCAAGCAAGGATGGGGCGAGGTTCACCACTTTGTGAACAACTGCATGAGCAAATAGTCAAACAGTTTAAGAACAACATTTCTCAATGTGCAATTGCAAGAAAATTAGGGATTTCATCATCTACGGTCCATAATATCTTCAAAAGATTCAGAGAATCCGGAGAAATCTCTACACGTAAGCGGCAAGGCCAAAAACCAACATTGAATGCCCGTCACCGTTGGTCCCTCAGGCAGCACTGCATTAAAAACTGACATCATCAGGTAAAGGACATTACCATGTGGGCTCAGGAACACTTCGGAGAACAACTGTCAGATTGATATAAAGGGTAATAACTCCTTAAAGCTATGTCTGATCCTGACCAAACTTGATACCTAGCATCAACAGGCCACCATCCTGCAGCACACCAAATTTGGTGTAAATCGGTCAATAGGGGGTGCTACAGCAAAAAAATGGTCATAACTGTTAAACCAATTGGCCAATGAACTAGAAATTCTGAATGCTTCACAGTGGTGCAGTTTGACATTAAATCCTATAAGGACAAAGTGATTGCTGAAACTAAATGGCCAAAATCAGCCAAAGAATTTTCATCAGCCTCTATACTTATTTGGCCTTTATTGTGATATTAAAAATGTTACTCCTGACAGCAATGCTTTATCATGACAAAGGGTGAAAACACACAAAACCATCCCAATGTAGTGTTATTTGAAAGTGGTAGAATTTAAAATAAACAATTAAATCACCATTCTGTTGCTGCTATAGTTATTATAATTTATATTTCACTTATAATTTAATTATGAAGCCCGATTAATATTATTGATGCAAACGATAAACTTATTGATGAAATTTGTGGAAAAAAACTGTTTCATGGTTAATTCCTTGTTGAAAATCATAATGCAGAAAAGTCATGAATTTGAATGTCAATGTTCAACCGTTATGCAAACACTGTTTTAATAAAGTATATGGTGAACTGTGGCGAACTAACTAAAGTGTTATTTGATATAAACTTTCTTTTGTATCAAATTGAACTTAAAATTAAACCCATGTCTACAAAAAAAAGCTGGTGAAATCGCCAATTGTCATTCGCCAAGGTTTTAAAAGGTAATGCATTGATTTGACGTTCCCACATGGTCTGCAAATATTCACGCAAGCATTAGTTGTATAACAAAATGTTTTCTGATTTGTTATTTTTTATTGTTAAAACAGTCAAAGTAACTATATAGTCTGAATTTAAAAGCTACAATGCTCCTAAGATTGCTTAGTGGAGAGTAGGAAAACCAAACTGAGAAAATATATGTCAGTTTTCAACCGTTATGTCCTGATACTGATTATAATGCAGACATTCATTCACAAATGGGGTAGATTAAAGTGAGAATTCTTGTTTCCTTTAAACTGGATGTTTTCATACATAATCTTCAATGAGCCTCTGCAGCCTTTTGAAAATATGTAGAGGAATATAACCTTTTTGAGCAGATTTAGATCGTCGCAGACATGGACCTGCTGTATTTTTGCACGTAGTTAAACTATTTCACCACTAGATGGCACTCCCGGAGCAGTTAATGAATTTTCACTAGCAAGCTCAGCTGGAACACGGTTTTGAAAATGGTCGCGTTCACTTCCATCCCTGCTTTTAAGGTGTTGCATGAATTAAACTCTTCAGCTAAGCCTGATGTGCAAACTGCCATTGTGAAGTCTGTTAAACCTTTAATTTGTTTTTACTCTCAGTTGGATTTGATCAATTTGCATAAAATTTGAAACACTATCTGCAGTGCAAGATCTAAAATCCCAGCATGAAGCAATTTTCCATGTTAAAATGTGTGACCACAGTATGTCAATGCATTTTGCGGGCAATACCTCTATCTAATCAGCTGTAACTAGTTAATGCAATGTGCAATCATCATAAACTGGTTTGCAAAAAAAAAATCACACAAGAATGAGTCAGCATTAATACAAGATTCCACAAACATAAAAGGGAAGTGGTACAGAATTTTAGATGACCAAATCCAGTTATTGAGGAGATAATTATAAGAAAAAAGCTTGCAATTAAAAATGACTGCAGATATGCATTTCAAGCCTGAAGTTAATCGGCTATAACCTTTTATCATAGCATTTTCTGGGATTGTTTGTATCTTCGCCACTTCAAAATTGAAATTTGTTTCATTGCGCTTGGACCCCGTAATCACCACTTGCGGTTATTTCAAATTGTTTTTGGAAATCGTGGACGTTGTGTCCTCTCGGCTAAAGAAGAAAAGGACCATCCAGATTGTTATCAGTGCAAAGTTGAAAAGCCAGCATCTGTGATGGTATGGGGATGTGTTGGTGCCCATGGTATGGGTAACTTGCACATCTGTGAAGGCATCATTAATGCTGAAAGATACATAGAGGTTTTGGAGCAACATATGCTGCCACCTAAGCAACGTCTTTTTCAGGGATGTCCCTGCTTATTTCAGCAAGACAATGCCAAGCCACATTCTGCATGCGTTACAACAGCGTGGCTTTGTAGTAAAAGAGTGCGGGTAATAGACTGGCCTGCCTGCAGTCCAGACCTGTCTCCCATTGAAAATGTGTGGCGCATTATGAAGCGCAAAATACAACAACGGAGACCCCGGACTGTTGAGCAACTGAAGTTGTATATCAAGCAAGAATGGGAAAGAATTCCACCTACAAAGCTTCTACAATTGGTGTCCTCAGCTCCCAAACGCTTATTAAGTGTTGTTAAGAGGAAAGGTGATGTAACACAGTGGTAAACATGCCCCTGTCCCAGCTTTTTTCGAATGTGTGGCTAGCATCAAATTCAGATTGAGTCAGTATTTCCAAAAAACAAAGTTTATCAATTTGAACATAAAATATCTCGTCTTTGTAGTGTACTCGATTGAATATAGGTAGTACAGGATTTGCAACTCATTGTATTCTGTTTTTATTAGCTCCCGCCGCCAAGCGGAGGCGGAGCTATAGTATCGGGCTCCGTCCGTGCGTCCGTCAACACATTTAGCTTTATCTCATCAACTGTTTCAGTTACAGGCTCCAAATTTTCACGAGACATGCATCTCATAAAGCTGCTTAAAGGTGACCTTGGCCTATTTTTTCAAGGTCACTGGCCTAAAAATATCACCAAAAACGTTGACATTTTGCTTTATCTTAACGGCGGGAGCTTCTGGGGCCGCCAGTGCCCTATATTTATTCAGGTTTTACGCAACATCCCAACTTCATTGGAATTGGGGTTTGTATGTAAGACAGGCACCGAGAATGGGCAAGATTTTTAGGGATTTGATGGTCATTAAGGGCCACGTAGTGGGGTATTTAACATTAGCATCAAAATTGTCAATGCTAGGAATGTGAGGATTAACCGATTTTGCCATAACAGTGGTTATTTCATATCACATATATTACATGGAATACATTTCATTGTATGATTTGCTTCATATGAAAAGTTTTCACTCTTGGTTAAGAACTTTTTCTCATGTATATTTATTAAATTGAATGATTCTAGTAACTTTTTCTTTCCTGTTCTTGAAGATGAAGAGGGACCATCCAAACTCGAGAAGATCCTGGCATTCGCAACAGGAGCCACTGTGATGCCACCTATTGGATTCTCCCCAAAGCCATCTGTGGAGTTTCTCCATGAAGACCTTGTGTCCAAGTTTCCAAAGGCCAACACGTGTGTGAATTGTCTTAAATTGCCTCTGCATGTGTCATACAAAGAGTTCAAAGAAAATATGGACTTTGCCCTTGCCAACACCCATGGATTTGGCAGGCAGTAAATGTTAATGTGGGGTAAAATAAGAGAAATGACAGGAAGGGGGTAGGGTTGGGCAATATTTTTAAATTTTCCAATCAACTATTTTCAGCATAACAACTAGCGATTACTGATAGATGTATGCCAAATCCTTAAGAACAACTGAAGTCTACTTTAGCCAAACAACTTAACTCATAAATGTTCAAGGGGTCTTGCTCCCAATGCAAGCTGGCTGCATAATTGCATCTTTCTGTCCTCTCCATCATGCTACATGACTGGGGCCAACACTAGGACTGATGGGAGATTTGTGCATCATCTAAACTATATTTTATGGGGAGAAAAATGTAAGAGTACTCTTTGCATTGTTGTAAGTCCATTCTTTGTATCTTGCATTGATCGTAAAAGTTATGAGGAAAAAAAAAGTGAAACAGGAATAAAGAGTCTGAAAATGAAAATTGAAAATAAAAAATGCTTTGACTTTGCATCCTGGTATTCACTGTCATTCCAAAATAAGATCCTCTACAAGAAGCTGCTGTATTGACAAAAGATCAAATGTTTAAAATTTTATTGAGCATTTAAATTATCATTCAAGGCAATGTTAAACCTAGGTCAGAAGGTACATTTTTGTCCTATAAATGTGGGTGGATTGCAGCACTTAAGACAGTTATTCAGTAGCTTCAAATGGTCCTGAAGTTTCCTTCTCACACATTTTAGTGCTTGAACTACTTACAATTGAACATTTCCTGTCATTCAAACTATATTCCTCACACTGTATTGCCTAAAACTACTTACATTTAAGCATTTTATGTGGTTCAAAAGGTTTGTTCCTTAAACAGTAAAGCAGCCCTAAGAATGATGCTCTTGAAGAAAATGCACAAGGGTTAGAAATAAATTTATGCCATGATTTCCATCATTTTCTAGTGGGGAAACACTCCGTTGAATTATATTCATTGTTGTTTCATCTATATCAATGTTAATGGATGGAATCACAACATTGTTACTGGTTTGAAACTCGGGTAATGGGCCCTCTTCGTCAACACCAAAAAAGTTATCTACCCCAAAAATTGCATCTACGGCTGTGTTATGTCTCCCAATGTTTGTGACAACACCTGATTGCCACAGTTGTAAAGGACTCTGTCCCCCTTGAGTGGAAAGGCCATGATTATTCCATTGATTCATAAATTCAGTGGCTGCCCTTTGAACCCTTGGCATATAGATATAGTGTAGAGAAAATAAATGGAGTTCATTTAGTGAATCTAGAATACCTTGCTCCTCCATAAAGATAAAAAGTCCAACAAAATGTCTTGATACTACACGGTTAAGCTCTGCCCACAGTCTCTCAATCCGTTGGTTGTGCACAGACACACCTGTTATTACACTGCGTCTGTCCAACCCCCTCCTTTCCAACATAAAACGGGCAACACCTACATTTTCCATCCCATGGTCACACCTCACTCTTGAGGGCAAACCAAAGTTCTCCACTCCGGCTTTAAACAATGACAGCACACTAGAGGCTCTGTTGTTGTTCAAGCATTGAAGATATATTATAGTTTGGCTGAAGCCATCAACGCAGCCATGGAAGATCATCCTCCACCTGACGAGCTTGTGGTTGCTGTCAAAATGCCTGAGGAAAAATACGTTGTAGAGAGTAATTGATGTTACTGTTCGCTACAGGATATGCATGACAACGGGAAAACCATTTTAAACTCAAACTCTATTGATAGTACTCATGGGCTTGCGGTGTGAAAAATGTATTTTTCAAATTGCATTTTCTCAGGCTCCGATTTTGTTTGCATAGACAGATCATAAGAAAATGAGCCTTAGAAACAGACTCGCAAAAGGCGCCCTCTCTCCACATACAGCAACCAAAATGAGAATATTCAAGCCCTCATAATAAATAATGATACATTCTTTCTGGTTTTTATTAGGGCAAATCAAGTCAAGCCATCCGCATTTATGATCTTGCCAAGTAGGTTTTTGTCACTTGTCAGTCTGCTGGTCCTGCATTTTAAGCACCACTCCACCATGTCATTCTAACTCTCGTGGCTGTGGGGCCTTCATGCATCTGGAGTAAATGGGCCAAGGGAAACAGGTGTCATCTGCAGTTCGATATTCACAACTTGTCTATAATTTGGTGAAAACAGGCACACTAGAGAAAAAATTTAATTCCATATCATGTTAATCAAACATCAGCTGTGTATGGTATTTGGATGTTTTGAGCAATAGCCTCAAAACCAACATCCAATTCAGATTTTGTTTGGGTTGTATTTATGAGATTAGAGAAATATTTTCTTTTACATTTATTTTTCCACATTTGAACAGAATAGTTGTGAATACTGACAAACCAGATTTCTTTGAATTTGAAAGTTTCACCTCAATATTGATTGTTAATTTACTAAATTATATTAGCAAACTAGACTTCTCTGTTATTTTAATGTTTTCTTTTAATGTAAGTTTAGATGCAGTGTGACATAGTTTTGTACTGAGGCCTAACGCAGTGAAATCAAATAATTTTACAGTTTTTCATTTAATGCCTACATACTATAGGTCTATACAATAACAATTATTGGAACATTATTGGAATATGCCATGTTCCAAATAGCAAGTTGCCTTTTTCTATATTTAATTTGCCATTTGCTATCACACTTGGCTTAAAGGCAAAACCAGGACAAAATATGATTTACCATTCAGCACTCACATAACTAATCAACTTACCATAACTGATTAGGACTCTGAACATTATAAACCCGTCGTCGTATAGCATGATGGCGTCGAAATGACCTCCCAATGGGGTCAACTTCCTGTAGGCTCTGTCTGACACGCCAGCGTTGAATTCTTATGTTGCGTGATCTAAGGCTCCCAAGCACATACGCTTCACCTGCATTTGGAGTATTCTGCAGTATATCACTCACAACTGTGTTAAGGTCTTGTTGTGACATTACTGAGTATTGCAATGGTTGAACTCCCAATAGCTGTCTATGTCTGTAGAGTGTTCGATGACTGATGCCAAAGCATGAGGCAATTCTGTGCCAGTTCATTCCAATGGATAAACAGTGCATTATCTGCTGTGATGTTATAGTATACCTTGGCCGGCCTGGGCGGCCAGTCAAAGATGTTGGAGGTACCAGGACGTTGTTCACACCAGTCAAACTCTGTCTGTTGTCATGTTCCCTCAACAGGGTACAAAAGTGTCCATATAAGGCATCTAATGTACTGACATATCCCCGATTGCTTGGTTCATCTGCAAATCTTGAAAGAAATGTAGATATAGTCCTTGCATGTTCATCAAGCTCTCTGTATATCCTCTCCTGGCCTAAACCATCTGGCTCATCCCTTGACAGTTCCTCAATGCAGTGCAGTGCATTCCTCAAGAAATTGACAATTTCTTCCTCATTGGCTTTCACTTCAACAACTTGGGCTTGAAAAATAAAAATAATTAGATGAATAAAAATCATTGTGAAAGTCAAATGTTCAAAAAAGTGTAGTTTGTTCAAAAAATGTTCACACAAAGCATGTACTTCTGTACATTTCCTGATAGAGGTCTTCCTGTTTGACTTAGATGACAGGAAGGCCTTCCTCTCAAGCCTCCTTATCCCTGTTTTTGTGCCTATGTATGGAAAGGTATTGTACATGAGAGGTGTTTTTTGTTTATGTGCGAGGTAGAAACAGTGAACGTGAGAGGTAAAAACAGTGAACGTGAGAGGTAAAAGTAGTGAACGTGAGAGGTAAAACAGTGTACGTGAGAGGTATAAGTAGTGAACGTGAGAGGTAAAAACAGTGAATGTGTGAGGTAAAAACAGTGTATGTGAGAGGTAAAAGTAGTGAACGTGAGAGGTAAAACTGTACGTGAGAGGTAAAAGTAGTGAAAGTGAGAGGTAAAAACAGTGAATGTGAGAGGTAAAACTGAATGTGAGAGGTGTAGTGAACGTGAGAGGTAAAAAGGTAAAATAGTGCACGTGAGAGGTAGAGACAGTGAACGTGAGAGGTAAAACCAGCAATGTGAGAGGTAAAAAAAAAAACAGTAAAACAGTGAATGAGAGTAAAAAGTGTATGTGCACGTAGTGAGGTGAGAGGTAAAACTGTACGTGAGAGGTAAAAGTAGTGAAAGTGAGAGGTAAAAACAGTGAATGTGAGAGGTAAAGACTGAATGTGAGAGGTAAAAATAGTGAACGTGAGAGGTAGAAACAGTGAATGTAAGAGGTAAAAATAGTGCACGTGAGAGGTAGATACAGTGAATGTGAGAGGTAAAATCAAACTGTGAAACAGTGAGCGTGAGAGGTAAAACCAGCATATGTGAGAGGTAAAAGTAGTGAACGTGAGAGGTAAAAACAGTGAATGTGAGAGGTAAAGACAGTGAATGTGAGAGGTAAAAATAGTGAACGTGAGAGGTAGAAACAGTGAATGTGAGAGGTAAAAATAGTGAACGTGAGAGGTAGAAACAGTGAATGTGAGAGGTAAAAATAGTGCACGTGAGAGGTAGAGACAGTGAACGTGAGAGGTAAAACCAGCATATGTGAGAGGTAAAAGTAGTGAACGTGAGAGGTAAAACAGTGATTGTGAGAGGTAAAACGATGAACGTGAGAGGTAAAACAGTGGATGTGAGAGGTAAAAGTAGTGAATGTAAGAGGTGAAAACAGTGAATGTGCGAGGTAAAACTGAACGTGAGAGGTAAAACAATGAACGTGAGAGGTAAAACAGTGAATGTGAGAGGTAAAAACAATGTATGTGAGAGGTAAAAGTAGTGAACGTGAGAGGTAAAACTGTGAACGTGAGAGGTAAAAGTAGTGAATGTAAGAGGTGAAAACAGTGAATGTGAGAAGTGAAAACAGTGAACGTGAGAGGTAAAGTTTGAATTATGGCCCAAACGGCACCTCATAATTCATACTGGCTTTCACATGTAATATCAAACTGTCACACAAACACCATCATTCTCTCACACACACACCATCATTCTCTCACACACACACCATCATTCTCTCTCACACACACCATCATTGTCACACACACACACCATCATTCTCACACACACACACCATCATTCTCTCACGCACACTACATCAATCTCTCACATACATACCATCATTCTCTCACACACACACCATCATTCTCTCACGCACACACTATTATACTCTCACACACACCATCATTCTCACACACACACACACCATCATTGTCACACACACACACCATCATTCTCTCACGCACACTACATCAATCTCTCACACACACACCATCATTCTCTCACGCACACACCATCATTCTCTCACGCACATTATATCAATCTCACATACATACCATCATTCTCTCACACACACCATCATTCTCTCACACACACACCATCATTTTCTCACACACACGCTATTATACTCTCACACACACCATCATTCTCACACACACACCATCATTCTCTCAAGCACACTACATCAATCTCACACACATACCATCATTCTCTCTCACACACACACCATCATTCTCTCACGCACACACCATTATTCTCTCACACACACGCCATCATTCTCTCACACACACACACCATCATTCTCTCACACACACACCATCATTCTCTCACACATATACCATCATTCTCTCACACACACCATCATTCTCTCACACACACACCATCATTCTCTCTCACACACACCATCATTCTCTCACACACACACCATCATTTTCTCCGCACACGCTATTATACTCTCACACACACCATCATTCTCACACACAAACACACCATCATTCTCTCAAGCACACTACATCAATCTCACACACATACCATCATTCTCTCTCACACACACACACCATCATTCTCTCTCACACACACCATCATCATTCTCACACACACCATCATTCTCTCACACACACACACCATCATTTTCTCATGCACACACCATCACTTTCTCACACACACCATCATTCTTCTCTCACACACACACCATCATTTTCTCATGCACACACCATCAATTTCTCACACACATACCATCATTCTCTCACACACACACCATTATCTCACACACACACCATCATTCTCTCACGCACACTACATCAATCTCTCACACACACACCATCATTCTCTCACACACACACCATCATTTTCTCCGGCACACGCTATTATACTCTCACACACACCATCATTCACTCACAAACACACCATCATTCTCTCAAGCACACATCAATCTCTCACACACACCATCATTCTCTCACACACACACCATCATCATTCTCTCTCACACACACCATCATTCTCTCATGCACACACCATCACTCTCACACACACACCATCATTCTCTCACACACACACCATCATTCTCATGCACACACCATCAATCTCTCACACACATACCATCATTCTCTCACACACACACCATTATACTCTCACACACACACCATCATTCTCTCACACACACACCATCATTCTCTCACACACACACCATCATTCTCTCACACACACCATCATTCTCTCAGACACACACCATCATTGTCACACACACACACCATCATTCTCTCACGCACACTACATCAATCTCTCACACATACCATCATTCTCTCACACACACACCATCATTTCTCTCACACACACACCATTATTCTCTCACACACACCATCATTCTCACACACACACACCATCATTGTCACACACACACACCATCATTCTCACACACACACACTACACCATCATTCTCTCACACACACACCATCATTCTCTCACACACACACACCATCATCTCTCACACACCATCATTACATCACCATCATTTCTCACAAACATACCATCATTCTCTCTACATCATACACACCATCATTCTCTCACACACACACCATCATTTTCTCTCACACACACACGTTTCATCCCATCATTTTAAGACACAGAATTATACTCTCACACACACCATCATTCTCACACACACACACCATCATTCTCTCAAGCACACTACATCAATCTCACACACATACCATCATTCTCTCTCACACTCACCATCATTCTCTCACGCACACACCATTACTGTCTCACACACACCATCATTCTCACACACACACACCATCATTCTCTCACGCACACACCATCAATCTCTCACACATATACCATCATTCTCTCACGCACACTACATCAATCTCTCACATACATACCATCATTCTCTCTCACACACACCATCATTCATTCTCTCACACACACACCATCATTTTCTCCGGCACACGCTATTATACTCTCACACACACCATCATTCTCACACACAAACACACCATCATTCTCTCAAGCACACTACATCAATCTCACACACATACCATCATTCTCTCACACACACACACCATCATTCTCTCATGCACACACCATCACTTTCTCACACACACCATCATTCTCTCACACACACACACCATCATTTTCTCATGCACACACCATCAATTTCTCACACACATACCATCATTCTCTCACACACACACCATTATACTCACACACACACCATCATTCTCTCACGCACACTACATCAATCTCTCACATACATACCATCATTCTCTCACACACACCATTATCAGTCTCTCACACACACACCATCATTCTCTCACACACACACCATCATTCTCTCACACACACACCATCATTCTCTCACGCACACACCATCATTCTCTCAGACACACACCATCATTCTCTCAAGCACACACCATTATACTCTCACACAAACTTAAACTTGTCAAAGTGACAAAATGACAGTGAATGTAAAACAGAATGATAGTGTATGTGAATGAGAATAGGTGATTGTGTGAGAGAGTTTGATTGAAACGGAAGTTAGTTTGATTGAAACAGATGTAGCATTAAATTCTCAGTTCCTGATTGGTTATAATTGAAATCTTTGAAAATTTAGTAAGAAGCGGGATTTCACAGACATATCCCACCCTCCCGTTCGACAAGGAAGCATGGTGAAAAAACTGCATGCTCGTCGCGGGAGCAGCAATTCATTCCAAATCTATTTGAAACGTGAAGTCTTGCTCGTTATTCATCCCAATTCCGTCTGGAAAGTGGAGTATAGCGCCAAAGTGAAGCATATCATACTATAAAATTGAAGCATAGCTCGTTATTCTTTCCAATTCCATTCGAAAAGCAGAGTATAGTACCATAAGTGAACTATACCCGATTGCACTAAAGGCGAAGTGTCGCTCGTCTATCATCCTAATTATTCAAAAGGTGAAATATAGCGCCAGAAGAGAAGCACAGAACATCATTCATTGCAATTCCATTCCAAAAGTGAAGTATAGTTTTAATATTGCCACTTAAAGGACTGGGGGAAAAACGGATCTTATGTTTCAATTACTTGCGAAGGCAATATCCGTTTCAGAGTTTAAATAATCTTTGTAATTGTGTCGCAACAAAACATCAGCATGACACGTAGGCTCATATTAGCTATATACTGTTGAGCCAGCAATGATCAAAGACATTGATTTTTCCAGTGAGAGGGCCAAAAAACAAGCAAATCGCAGGAACCTGAGACCCATCCCAAAAGCTTCAAACTCACAGAAAGACCAGCTACTGCAAATGCTCTCTAACACAAAGGAGCTTCCCATTGGTCTCAGCACTTTCAAAGACCATGCTAATGCTTTCATTCCCAAACCTTGGTTTGAGGATTTAGAAGGCTTTACAGAGGTGCAAGCCTCTCAGGCAGAGGAGGAAATGAAAGGTCAAGCTACTTGCGAGGCTTGGCATCAGCACCGGGTAGGGCGGATCACGGGCTCCACTGCACACAGAGTCATACTCACCTCAATAGAAACGCCATCAAAAACACTCCTAAATGCCATCTGCAGTCATGCTACTGACTCACCAAACATCCCATCCCTGCAGTGGGGCAAGGACCATGAGGGAGATGCTATAGACACTTTCAAATATGCTCTCGGCCTGTGCACTGCAACATCCAACACCTCATCTTGCATAATGGTGTCTGAGGATGTTTACAAGACCCACATCAACCTGAAAGTGGGTACGGCTGGCTTTAGAATCTCTAAAGATAACACATACATTGGGGTGTCATGTGATGCATATGTCTCATGCGAATGCTGTGGTGAAGGAGTCATTAAAGCCAAGTGTCCCTTCAAATGGGCAAACAACAACTCCGCCAACTGGACAGAGGATGAGAGAGGACATCTAGATACTTTTTTCTCCTTGAAGATGAGACACTCATACTATACTCAGGTACAATCATGTTCAACTCATATTCAAGTTATCAAATGTCTGGATGTCAGTGAAGTCACAACACTGATGCTGTCAGGAACCATTTTCTTTGATGGCTTTGTGTCATTCTCAGTCATCCTCAGGCTGGTGTTAAAAGGTCCAACCCCAGATTTTTCTTTTCAAATCAATGTCTTACAGGTTCTGTTTTAGGAATTTTGATTTTATATTCCTGGTGTTACCTTCTCAAGGAAAGAACTCAGAGGCAGAGGAAGCAATAATTCAGTTTACTATTTTGCAGCAAAATAGTGATGCCCGTTGCAAGCAAGAACTCTCGTTGCAGGCAAGAACAAGGATAAAAGAAAGTCTCTTTTGCTGGTGTATAAGTAAGGGTACATTGTGACGTTCTTCTCCCCCCGAACTGATTTACACATCATGGTATCAGCAGGAATGTTGCAGACGCACGCAGCCCACGTCAAGCCGCCCCTGAGGTATGCGCATACATCTCAGGGAAGACAGGTGGTTTCTTCTGCTATCTTATCTCGTTTGGCGTCCCAGGCTCTCCCTGTACTCCTTCTCCTGTAAACACATAAACTAAGAGAGAAAAAGAACATCTTGCCCTTGTTATGGGCCCATCGGGTCTGCATGGTCCTAGATAAGCTATATGCCATGACGCACTGGTTAGATTTATGGAAACTACAGCTATGCAAGGCCTAGGCTAATCAGAAACATGCAAGAGTACACACTGAGGCCTAAGAGAAAATGAGCAAGAGCAAAGTAAGAGCAAGCAAGGATAAACAATTAATAATAATCAAATGAATCAATATAAAAATGATTCCAAAGGTTCAGATGCAGATGTTTACCTGTAATGCAGACTACGCAGATTTTGTAACCTGAACCTCACAGCAAAGCGCCATCTTTCGTGTCCCGCGAAATGAAGATTTCCTGATGAAGACAGTGGATACCATTAGCAGGTTCTGAGCAGGACGTGTACCCTCGGCTGACTGGAGCATTACCCGCAAGGATTAATCAGGAAGTTGAGGTAATACAACTCACAATGAAACACTCATCATAAGAATGACAGTGGATTTGTGATAAAATAATGCATTTGTCTTTATTAAATACATTCAAATACTGCAAAATTATACCGCTTTGTTTGGCCTTTATGTATAGCTGGTCAATATAGAGGCAACTGTTAATATACAGAAACAATTTCAGTAATGATGTATGATACTTACAAAAGTATGAAAAATCAAACAATGAATAATTCATTATATGTTCAATGAAATCATCAAACTTGAATGTGATGGAAAACCAAAGCACAATTGATTTTACCTTCGATACACAACTCATTTTGAGAGAAATTTGACTTGTGTGCTTATCATTAGACAACAGAACTGTGTCACCTTATCATCTTTTTACAGCAATGTTGTTGCATTTAAAGATACAAATTGTAATAAGTTATTGGCATCCCCAAGCCACATGTTAAGTAATAAAATGACATGTATGACAATCATTTTGTTGTGTTTCCAGGAGATGGAAGCAGAATGTACAGACAGTGCAGGGAGAGCTGTGCTCTAAGGTAGATGCAGGTAGATAAGGGATATGGTAAATGAATAGGAAACCACTGTATCAAGTACATATTTTACCCTTCATGCCTAGAGGTATGTAATTTACAGGTAGACATGTACAGGTTAAGCAATGCACAGGCACACAACAGATATGAATACTAGAATCCTTTGAACATCCAGGAGCTTGTTGGAGAAATATAAAGCTAAACATTTTTCAACAAAAAGTGCATACAATAAAACAAATGAACCAGATGAGGAGCTCTTCCAAAACACAGTATTCATTGTCTCAATTTGTGCACTCTGTAGTAAAAATATAATCAAGATATGTCTCGAACATTTCCTAGAAGCAGTTTCAGATCTGGTATTATCATGCGTTCTGAGTGACATGACTTGAGATTCAATCATTCAGACCACATCGGGAGGTGGTCTAGGACGCATTTAACCATAAGCTGCGTTACCACCGAAGTACTTTGGGTATAGTACCTTTAAACACCAGAAACCCCCTGGTAACTGTACCTAAACACAAGATCTGCTATGTGTTTCCAGTGCCAAATGTACTGTTAAATACAGGTGGGATTTTGTTGCTGGCTGGCGTCAGGGGTGACTACTTTCACTTTTCCAGGATTTGGAAAACAGGGCAAACTGATCCTAACTCTCAGTAAGCTTCTGCATTTATTAACAGACACACTGTCATCTGTACTCTTCATTACTGCCCGTTTAACAATACATGCACACTGCTTAACTCATTCTCCTCCTCTGCTTTGCTGCATTCATGTCTTATCTGCCACTCACTCACTTGTAACTGTTATGATTCTGTCAGTTTGCCATGTCTGTTCTGTTTTGCCATGTTCTGTTTAGGTTGTTCCATGCCATGTTTTGTTTCTGCCATGTCTTGCCATTTTTGCCATTACCCATATTTCTATATATAGTCCGGTTCATGTTTTCCACCATGTCCTTCTTTGCACTTTGTCTCCCCTGTCTGGTCTTTTGTTACTACAGCTCATTCCCCAGTCCTGCGTGTCACATGCTTAGGTGATTTAATGGTCTCTGGGTTTCCACCATTCCTTCTAGTCTCGTTTGTTTCCTTCACCTTACTTTACTATTTTACTAACCCATACTAACAGTTTATTATTTTGTTAAGATACTAACCAAGACTAACATTGTGTATATAATACTAACTTACTAACGAGCACCAGGGATTGTATAGCTGCACTTAATGATTAACTAGCTCTCAGCACTCGCCCTATTCTAGTCTCCGCCTCTTGCCTTCACTTAGTCTTTGCTGCAATTCAGCGGATCCTCCGCACCTGCTCCACTCTGTCCTGCCTCTCATTATCTGTGCACGTTAGAACTCCCTAACCGGAGCTGTATGTTTTGTCATAGGATTGTCTCGTGATCCCTGTCCGCGTTTTGGCAGTTGCCTATCTCATGTGATTAGGTTCTCCCTCATGTTCCCTCCTTTGTAATCAGTCTGACTTCTTGCACTTGTGTCTTGTTAAGCATGTGACTTCCCTTCTGTGTATTTAAACAGTCTTCTCACAGCAGTTCCCCGTCAGAACGTTCTCCTTTGGCCACGCTTTTTTCGCCTTGTCTTCATTGTGATTTCCGTTCTGACTGGACCGTCCTTGTTTTATGATTTTTGCCTATTCCCTGTACTTTGCCACATTCTCAGTGTATCGAACCTCTTTTGTCTGACTACGATTTTTGTTATTGGTGCCCTGTTTACGGTTCTGCATTTCGCCCTTTGGATTCTGATTTTTTGGATTGTGGACATTGTACCGTTGCCTGCTCTGTTGGGGGTTTCCCCCCTTCAGAAATAAAGCCTCCATTTTTTTGTATTCACTGGTTCTCGCTTCTGGTTCCTGAGCGTATCCTCACATTACGTTCTGACCAGCATGGAGCCAGCGAGTAACCAGCCACTGCAGGCTGCTGTGAGAGAGCAAGGAGCCTAGCTGGAATTTCAAGAGCGCCACCTTCGTGCACTTATGCAGCACATGCAGACCATGAGCCTCCAGATGGCGGACCTCACTCGTTCTTTGCAAGATTCGCAACCTCAACATGCTCCCCAGCCCACTGTCAATGCCACGCCTGCTCCTGCACCTATGCCTGCTTCCGCTCCTCCGATGCCTGTCTGCGAACCATGTCTGCCACCCCCTGAAAGGTACGACGGCAACCCTGGCTCATGTCGTGCATTCCTGACCCAATGTGATCTCATATTCAGTTTACAGCCCTCCTCCTTTCCCACTGAACGCGCTCGCGTCGCGTTTATCATCACGCAGCTCACGGGAAGAGCCAAACAGTGGGCTACTGCAGCATGGGAGGCGGATTTGCCCTGCGTCCAGTCCTCAAGCCTTCTGGGAGAGGAGATGAGGCGAATCTTCGACCGCACCAAGCTGGGTCACGAGGCAAGGCGGGAGATCCTACGCATTCGCCAGGGGGGCCGTTCAGTGGCCGACTTTGCCATCGATTTCCAGACTCTGGCAACCAACAGCAGGTGGGGGCGAAGAGCTCTGTACAACGCCTTTTTTCATGGCCTCTCTGAGAGAATTAAGGACGAGCTTGTTCCCCGTGAGTTACCAGAGGGGTTAGATGATCTGATTGACCTAGCCATACGGGTGGACTCCCAATTGGAGGAACGAAGATGATCCGTTCCCCGCAGCCGACCTGCCTACCTCTTCCAGACGACACCGCCTCTACCACCACCTGCTGGAGACAGATCTTCCCCGGAGACTGAACCAATGCAACTTGGGCGTACTTGCATTCCCGCAGAGAAGGGGCCTGCTACTATTGTGGCAAAGGGGGACATCACATCGCGCAGTGTCCCAGCAAAAGGCCACATCCTGGTTCAAGGGAAGGAGCGGTGGTGGGCGTTACTCCATTGGATGAATCTACAAGAAGTCGCACCTGTTTTCCCGTGGTTCTGGAGTGGGATGGAGAGAGCAGGTCTACCATGGCTCTCATCGATTCCGGAGCGGAGGAGAATTTCATCGACGTGGATTTGGCCCGGAGGTGGGGAGTTCCGGTGGAGAAGATCTTCCCGGATCGGGTGGCTAACTCACTAAGTGGCCAGAGGATCGCTCAGATCACCCATGTCACCAACCCCATCGAGCTCAAGATTTCTGGTAACCACCATGAAATGATCAGGCTCTACCTCCTCCGGTCTCCCCATGCTCCGATCGTTCTGGGCCACCCGTGGATGGCTAAACACCTCCCTAACATCGACTGGCGAAGACATGAGATCAAGGGTTGGAGCCCTAGCTGTTCGCTCTCATGTCTCCACAACGCTCAAGACCCACAAACTACCTCCCCCCTCCAGAGGAGATCCCAGATTTGGACAAGGTTCCTGCGGAGTTCCATGATCTCAAAGAGGTTTTTTCCAAGTCACGAGCTACCAGTTTGCCTCCACATCGCCCCTACGATTGCGCTATTGACCTAAAGCCAGGTACCATGCCCCCTAAAGGCCGCTTGTACTCATTATCACGCCCCGAGACCCAAGCCATGGAAAAATACCTTTCTGAGTCTCTAGCCGCTGGAATAATTCGGCCATCGTCCTCCCCTGCTGGCAGAGGTTTTTTTTTTTTTGTGGCGAAGAAGGACGGGTCTTTGAGACCCTGTATCGACTATCGTGGGCTCAATGAGATAACCGTCAAAAACAGGTACCCTCTCCCCCTCATGAACACGGCTTTTGACCTATTACAAGGAGCTAAAGTGTTCACTAAATTAGATCTACACAATGCCTACCACCTGGTGCGTATACGTGAGGGGGATGAGTGGAAAACAGCCTTTAACACTCCTACTGGGCACTGGGAGTATTTGGTTCTCCCCTTCGGCCTTACCAACGCCGCAGCTGTTTTTCAGAATCTTGTCAATGATGTGTTAAGAGATATGATCAACAAGTTTTGTATTTGTCTATCTTGACGACATTTTGATTTTTTTTTTTTTTTTTTCAGAATCACAGGAGGAGCATGTCAAACATGTCCGACAGGTTCTTCGTCGTCTCCTGGAGAACCGTCTCTTCGTTAAGGCAGAGAAATGTGAGTTTTTTGAGTCCACGACTTTTTTGGGATACATTATTTCTCCAGGCACCATACGGATGGACCCAGTCAAAGTAGAGGCCGTCACCAACTGGCCCCGACCTGAAGACCGTAAGTCACTCCAACGTTTCCTGGGTTTTGCAAACTTCTATCGCCGTTTCATTAGAAATTATAGTTCTGTGGCCTCACCCCTCACTGCTCTCACCTCCACCAAAGCAAAGTTCTGTTGGTCAGAGAAAGCTGAAAAAGCCTTTTGTGAGCTCAAGTCACGTTTTACGGCTGCACCCATCCTCACCATTCCTAACCCTGAACTCCAATTCGTCGTTGAAGTGGATGCTTCTAATGTAGGAGTCGGCGCCATCCTGTCCCAAAGGTCTGCTGAGGATGGTAAGATCCACCCGTGCGCCTTTTTCTCTCGTCGTCTCAGCCCTGCAGAAAGAAATTATGACATCGGTAACTGGGAGCTGCTGGCGGTTAAATTGGCATTGGAGGAATGGAGGCAGTGGCTGGAGGGGGCTGAGGTTCCTTTCATTGTTTGGACCGACCACAAGAATTTGGAGTACCTGCAGACGGCCAAGAGGTTGAACCCACGTCAAGCCAGGTGGGCTTTATTTTTCTCGCGTTTTAACTTTCACCTTGCCTATAGACCTGGAAGTAAGAATGTCAAGCCCGATGCCTTGTCACGATGCTTTGAAATCAAAGATGAGGAACCCTGCCAAGATACTATCTTGCCCAAAGAAGCCTTTGTGAACGCGATCTGTTTAGAGATCGAGAGGGAAGTCAGGGAAGCCCAAGTTAATTCAGCTGCCCCCAGTGCATGTCCCACTAACTGTCTCTATGTTCCAGCCAACCTGCGATCCCGAGTCCTGGAGTGGGGGCACTCTTCCAATCTTTCCTGTCATCCGGGAGTCCGCCGTACCAAGGACTTTATCGCACAAAGATTCTGGTGGCCAGAAATGTCACAGGACGTTCAGAGTTTTGTGGCAGCCTGCTCGGTCTGTGCCCAAGCTAAAGCATCCCATCAACCCCCTCACGGCTTGCTTCAACCCCTACACACACCACATCGCCCCTGGTCCCATATTGCTTTAGATTTCATCACTGGCCTTCCCCCTTCCAATCACTACACTACCATCCTCACCATCGTTGATAGATTTTCTAAAGCTGTTCACTTGGTCCCTCTCACGAAGCTCTCCTCTGCCCAGGAAACTGCCAACCTCATTATTCAACACGTCATCAGACTACACGGAATCCCCACTGATATTACCTCTGATCGCGGTCCCCAATTCACTGCCCTGTTTTGGAAGTCATTTTGTAAGTCACTTGGCATCTCTGTCAGTTTGTCTTCAGGTTTCCATCCCCAGACCAATGGCCAGACCGAGCGGGCTAACCAATGCATTGAGACTGTTTAAGATGTTTATGCTTTAAGAACCCCTCCTCCTGGAGTCATCAGTTGCCATGGGCAGAATACGCTAAGAACAGTCACACCTCTGCTTCTTCCGGTATCTCTCCCTTCAAGGCCTGCCTAGGTTACCAGCCCCCTTTGTTCCCGTGTCAGGAGGAGGAGGTAGCCGTTCCTTCAGCCCGAGAGTTTAAATGCGCGCTGCAGGCGCACATGGAGGGCCACCCGTCAGGCATTACTCAGGTCGGTCGCCAGGATGAAGGCTCAGGCGGACAAGAAGCGCACTGCCGCCCCTTCTTTCCGGCCTAGGCAGCGCGTCTGGCTTTCCTCCAGAGACATTCCCCTCCGAGGTAATGGGGGCAAATTATTCCCTAAGTTCCTGGGCCCCTTTACTATAGAGAAAGTTTTAAGTCCCACTGCTGTTCGCCTCCGTCAGCCCCTTTCCATGCGACGTGTCCACCCTACCTTTCATGTGTCCCAAATTAAGCCCACAGTTACCCACCCCCTGTCCTCTGGACCTGATCCCCCACCACCCGCCCGGATCATTGACGGAGGTGAAGCCTTTACGGTCCGAGCCCTCCTGGACTGTCGTCGGCGAGGTAGAGGACTTCAGTACCTCGTCGACTGGGAGGGCTACGGACCCGAACATCGCAGTTGGGTGCCGTCCAGGCACATCTTGGACAAGACTTTAATAAGGGACTTTCATGCTGTTCATCCCAGACCTGCGGGTTGAAACGCCAGGAGGCGTTTCGTAGGGAGGGGGGTACTGTTATGATTCTGTCAGTTTGCCATGTCTGTTCTGTTTTGCCATGTTCTGTTTAGGTTGTTCCATGCCATGTTTTGTTTCTGCCATGTCTTGCCATTTTTGCCATTACCCATATTTCTGTATATAGTCCGGTTCATGTATTCCACCATGCCCTTCTTTGCACTTTGCCTCCCCTGTCTGGTCTTTTGTTACTACAGCTCATTCCCCAGTCCTGCGTGTCACATGCTTAGGTGATTTAATGGTCTCTGGGTTTCCACCATTCCTTCTAGTCTCGTTTGCTTCCTTCACCTTACTTTACTATTTTACTAACCCATACTAACAGTTTATTATTTTGTTAAGATACTAACCAAGACTAACATTGTGTATATAATACTAACTTACTAACGAGCACCAGGGATTATATAGCTGCACTTACTAATTGATTAACTAGCTCTCAGCACTCGCCCTATTCTAGTCTCCGCCTCTTGCCTTCACTTAGTCTTTGCTGCAATTCAGTGGATTCTCCTTTGTCTGCTTGTGCCACGCTTTTTTCGCCTTGTCTTCATTGTGATTTCCTTTCTGACTGGACCGTCCTTGTTTTACGATTTTTGCCTATTCCCTGTACTTTGCCACATTCTCAGTGTATCGAACCTCTTTTGTCTGACTACGATTTTTGTTATTGGTGCCCTGTTTACGGTTCTGGATTTCGCCCTTTGGATTCTGATTTTTTGGATAGTGGACATTGTACCGTTGCCTGCTCTGTTGGGGGTTTCCCCCCTTCAGAAATAAAGCCTCCATTTTTTTGTATTCACTGGTTCTCGCTTCTGGTTCCTGAGCGTATCCTCACAGTAACTGCCTGCTCCCTCGTTATTCTCTCTCTCTGTCTGTTTCTCTCTCTCTCTCTCTCTCTCTCTCTCTCTCTCTCTCTCTCTCTCTCTACACAACTTTTACACAGAATGCACGTGTGATTGTTTATGACATTGAGTAAACACACTTTACTTCATAGAAGGCTGCAGGCACTGACACAGAAGTCAGCTACAAAAGAATGAAGTGAAACTCACTTCAGAGTGCACAGGATGAGACTACAGCCATTCAGACAGACCAATCAGGGGCTTCAGTTTTTAACTCCACCTTTTAGTATCTGATCAGTAGTCTTTGGTATCCCAACAGAAGGGTGCAATTATAGATCGGTTATCTTGGTACCATCCACTACATTTGACAATGAAAAAGCAAATATAACTGTACCAAACAATAACAAACTGCATTGAATCAAAATGGACCACTAATCTGGAACAGGCCTTTTAGTAGTGTGTACAGACATGTGGCTTGGGCCACACTGAAGAAATACCTGACATCCAATGCCTAACAAGAAGCCAAAACAACAATCGTACTGGAATGAAAATGTAAAGAAGGTATCCATTTTTTTCCAGTGATACAGGTGCATATTTGCGAATATAGCAGGGATTTGAGATTGGATCAAAAGAGGTAAAAACACATTTTGACACACATTTAATGCTAGATGTGAACTGACTGGCTTGAAGCTGTATATTCATGATTGGTCACTGACTATATATGGTGTGTCATGGAACGATACGGTTTTCCATCTGAATTCATTAAGATGGTTAAATTACTTTATGCAAATTCAACAGTCAGAGTGAATGTAAACGGTGGTTTGTCTGAATCTTTTGAAATTTATAGAGGTGTTAAACAAGGCTGCCCTCTAAGCGCTGCCCTCTATATTATTGCTATTAGTCCCTTGTTAAAAAGAATAAATTGTGATGCAAGAATTTCCGGGGTCCAAGCACATGAAAACGAAACTGTGAAGGTGATGGCATATGCTGATGATGTAACTGTATTTGTTAAAAACCAGGAAGAATTGAATGCGGTCCATGATCAATTTAACCGGTATGAACAAGCTGCGGGTGCTAAAAAAAAAAAATTAAAACCAAATGTTGACAGCATCTTTGTGTGAGCTCTAGGGTCTGCATAGCATCTTCCTTACTCTGTTTGTGCCTTATGATCTCTCATCCCCAACCCTGTCACGGTTGAACACAACACTTGATGACATATTGATTAAGGCTGCACAAACATGAACAATTCTGTCAACTGTTGCCTCCGCATTGCTTTGAACTTCATCCTGCAGAGACTTCAGAAACTGCACGGGAAGTGGGCCGTCCGGGATGTGGAACCTGCTCTTCAAGGAGCCAATCACGCGCTCTATGAGAAAAAGCACATCAATAATATCATCTTCTTGTTCGTTATATTACTACAAATAGGACTGTTTAAGAAAATTACAATACTGTAGAAGTTACTTCCATTTGTGGAAAATATCCTTTCATGTGCCATTAATTAATGTGTAACAGTTGAAGACATTGAATAAGTTGTTAAAACACATTGGTTCATACCATTATACTTGCAGTTTCTATGTTATTTTTCTAAATTGTTTTAAAATGTGAAATATGAATGAGAGCTTTGATGGTAGAAATGTATATATTTTTACTTTATTGTAACTTTTGTGAGGACTCGGGCAACGGGTTTCCTCCCCCACTACAGTATCCTTTAATCAAAACAATGTGCTCTTCTTGTAGTTATTACACTCATGTTTAATTTGTTATTGTTATTGTTTTTACTGCTTTGCTTGCAAAAGGAAAATATGAGCTAGAGCCTTGATGGTTGAAACTCAACTGTGCCATTAGTGAAGAATCAGGGAAAGGGCTTCCTCACACACAGCAGTGCCTTTGGTTAAAAAAAAAAAAAGATGAGCTCTTCTTGCACTTACTTGTTGCACTCATGTTTAACTAGATGAATAAATTAGTTACAGCAATAATATAATATTGGATGTTTAATATATTTTTCTGTTGCCAAATAAACCCAGAGTATTGCACTTTTTAATGGACTGCTGTCAGTCTCCCTTTTTTAGGAATATTTTACTTTGAAGAAAGGGATCTCATATAAACTCAGTGTACAATGAATAGAGCATAACTTTGTAGAATCAATAAGAAATTTTCAGTGCAAGTGAAATATGCATTCTTGTGATAAGCTCACCAATATGTATTCGAACTCTGGATTTCATCCTGGATTCTTCTACTTCCCTCCCTGACAGCTGCTTCCTTCCTTTGGTGAATGCTGGGGTAATCAGGCTCACACCCAACAGCGTAAAATCCTCCCGAAGGGTAAACCCTCCATCGGCCAAGATCTGGAAAACATGAGTGAAAGATAATCCATTTTTTTGTGCTGTGGTGGAAACTACTGAAAATCTGTACTCAAGTACCAATACAGTTACATCACTGAAATGTTAAAACTATAGTAAAGCAAAAGTCCAAAGTATTCTCATACTGATACACTCCTCAAAGTGTTCGTTTTTTAACCATTGATGTTAAATGCATTACGGACAGCACTCACTCAAAGAGGTTTCTAGAATTTGTCATTTATAAGTGATTTCAGTAAATGTTTTTAGTTAATTTCTGCGCAAAACATTTATCAAAACAAAGCAATTGAATGAATTTGTTGTAAAGTTGTAAAGACTTCCACTAAAGAGCCAGAATAAAATAAAAAAAAACAGCGCATGCCCCTCAGAACTATTTACCAGCTTTATTAAATCCCATGTTTTGGTTATCTAACCACGGAACAACAGCCTACCTGGTGATGGTTGGATGAGCAGACCTGGTTATTCAGTAAAGCTGAGATAAGTAGCTCACCTGGTAGAGTCTGTGCCTGTGTGTTGAGGCTGGAAGTTTGATTTCATTCTGTAGCTTTTGTTGCACGGACAAAAATTTGGCTGCCATGAAAATTTGAATTTTGACCACAATAAGTTTAGATGTCTTTAATTGAAGTTAAAAAGACATCTAAAATGACATTGTAAAAACATTAATTGCAATGGACAGAAATCTACAAAACATCGTAAAAAGACATATGAAAAACTTTAATTCTGGTATACAACTCTAATCTAATCATTTTGACATTATTCCAGTGTAAGATATAGCCAGATGTGGATAAACAAAAATCTGACGTATTCAGAACAGTTGTGTTGGTGAGAATTAGCATAAGGCCCTTTTACCTTTTCCAAGGTTTAGATCAATATTCTTCGCTACCTGGTCTCCAGGCTGGTGGAACTCTGGGGAAATGAAGCCTGAATCTCTGACGATCTTTACATCAGACACCCGGCCGCCCCATCCTTTTGACGAGAAGGTGATGCTTCCAGCTGGGCTGCAGGCAGTGAAGTACTTCACTCTAGTCCATTTTTCATAGTGTGAGTACGTTTCTGCCCTGTGTATGAAATAAAGATAGAAGCATTTTCTCTTTTGAACCTTGGACGTTCGCCCATGTTGTCTGGTGCTATGTCAACTGGCCATAATTTCACCATCTCAAATAAAAAAGAAAAGAAAAATACTAATATTTTTCCTAATTTTACAATCCATGGTATAGTAACAGGCCATTCATCTTAGTTTTCTAGAAGGAAATGTTCACCCCAAAATGAAAATTTAGTCACTATCATCTCACCCTCATGCTGATGGACATTTGGGTGAAGTTTCATATTTCCTGAAACATTGCTGGAGTTTCACAGGAAAAAGGTGTTGCAGTCATCTCCCTAATAAACAAAGCAAATGGTGACCAGGATTTCAACGTGAAAAAAAACACACATACTAAAACAAAAAAATGCCTCCATACTGCCCATCTGAAGTAGTCCAAGTGTCTTGAAGCCCCAGTATGCCAAGTTGTCACTGACTTCATGTTTTTAGCCTCACTGTTTACATAGGTAAACTCAGCAGCCACATTTGGGGCTACAGGCTTCAGTAAACTGGCTCAGAACATGGCATCGGTGACCTTTTTCAGAATAACATGGCAGGTCAGGGCTTCAGGACACTTGGATAATCTTCCCTTCACCTCACCTTCCATAAGCATGAGGGGGAGGACATAATGACTGAATTTTTTTTTTGGGAGGGGTTGGTGGGTGAACTACCTCTTTAGTACCACACAATATGTAAATAAGGCCTTAAAAAACCTGAACAAATCTATGTATTTGTACTTTGTACTTACCTTGCCTTCAGTGTCCTTGAGTATTCAGTCCGAATCTCAAAGCAGTCAATTGTTGAAGTCAAGCATGGGAATTTTGCTTTTATTTCTGGTGGCAGAGTGGATGTGATGCATTCCCTATCTGGCCAGTGGATGAGGAATGTAATCTTTGCATACATGACATTCACCCACCTGGTGATCATGTTGTGCAAAGTTGATTTGCCTTTTCCCAGGACTTGACATAAAAGGGCCATGGAAGGATTCTGGCGAAGTTTTAAGAGGGTCAGGAAAAGCTGGTCTTCTGTAGGCAACTTGAAAACCCTCCTTGGCTTCATGAGCTGTGAGAGGTGTTTGTGGAGGCACAAAAACACTGCCCAGCTGAGACCTGTCATTGACTGACATGCAGCATCATTATTCTTGACAGCACTTGCACTCAAGCGCTCCTTTGACCAGTTTCTCTCTGCAGCATCTCTCTCACGTATGGCTTCATCTCTCTCTCTCTCTTCTGGCTTTGTCTCTTTCTCCTCTAAGCTGTTCCATCTCTGAAGTCATCAGTGCCCTCTCACTCTCTCCCAAGGGTCTGAGAAAACCAACGGGGTTGTCCTCATTCATCTCAGGATTGACAAATTCAGGTGCATCTGGCTCACAAGCAGCATCTTCTGATATAGCTGGGACACTTGATTAGGAGACGGAGGCTCCTCACGCTCTCTTGCCGACTTTCGTGCTCTCTCTGTGTTTTGATGGTACAACACCATTTGATGCTCGTCTCTTGGCACTATTAATCCTACTAATTCTTCTTGCCACATCATTATTCGTCTTTGGTGGGGGAAGATGGACGGTACGAAATTGGGATGTAAGCTGTCATTAACATGAAACCCTAAAATCAAAATATATCAAAGTTAGCTAAAGTTAGTATTAGCCTAACATAGCAATGGGCTTTTGGTTGTTTAAACTAAACACACGGGCAACAATTATCACTGGCAATCTACTTATAACATATAATTGTTAACCAAGCGTGTTAGCCTTAGTTAAGTTAGCCCTTACCTGATACAAAATGTTCCCCACACAGATAAGTGTGCGGAGACGCGGGAT
Source organism: Gymnothorax javanicus (assembly GCA_029692085.1). Lineage (NCBI taxonomy): Eukaryota > Metazoa > Chordata > Actinopteri > Anguilliformes > Muraenidae > Gymnothorax > Gymnothorax javanicus. The sequence continues at coordinate 19,555,521 of CM056200.1, read as the reverse complement.
CCCACAGCTTTCCGTTTTCCTCCCTTCGTATGGCTTGGAGCCATAAAGCTCTTCGCTCCGGATATTTTTTGGGCATGGCAGAGGAATGAACCGGAGATCCTTGTTTTTTGTTTAATTATTGGTGCAGCCAACAACACAACAACTCCTCGGCATGTCGGACTCTCGTTAAATCGGCTTGTTTTTAGCGTTTGCGCTTTGAATGTCTATGCAGGAAGCAGAATTGTTTTCCCCCTAAAAGGGGCGTGGCGATCAGGGCCCACTGTGGATGACGTATTGCCGACCTGGTAAATGCTCTTCACCGGAGCGACAAGCTGACTGGTGCTCGGTGCAAACTATTGCGGTGATATTTTTGTTGCTTCTGTCATCTGTAATGTAATTTTCATCACTGTCCTTGCGCCCACAAGTAAAGTAAGTGTTTGAATCAGTTACTTTAGTTTTCTTTTAAATATTGTGTGGAGGGGAAATACAGATATCCCTCTCTGCTTGCTGTCTTTCGCTGTATTTGCTTCCCACTGCACTTGTGTCAACGCCTTCCACTTCCTTGAGAAAGCGTTCCCTCAATACATAATTAACAAGTGAAAAAGTAAGCAGAGCTTACTAATACCCCCGATGTCCCCAATCATGCTTTTTCCGTTGGTGATTATAGAAATTATCACATTCCGAATATCGATTTTGACAAAAATAACAACACATCCATGACACTTAGCACTGCACCTCTCCATATGTTAGGAACTATGTGTGGCAAATTTGAAAAGAATCCATTAAATAATATTTGAGATATCAATCAGACAAATTGACATTGAACCCACTTGAAAATTTCTCAGTCCAAAAACAGGAAAACGGCGATAGTTTTGTGAAAAATCATCTCAGATGGCCAAAACTTTGCACTGCACCTCTCCCTGTGTTAGAGTATATGTGTGCCAAATTTTAAAAGAATCCAATGTATAGTATTTGCGAAATCGATCGGACAATTTGACATTGAACCCACTTGAAAATTTCGAAGTCCAAAAACAGGAAAACGGTGGTATTTTTGCGAAAAATCATCCCAGATGGCCAACACTTTGCACCGCAACTTTCCCTGTGGTAGAGAAGTGCCAAATTTGAAAAGAATCCAATGGATAATACTCGAGATATCGATCGGACAAATAATGTCTTCGGACAGAATGACGGACGGACGGAATTCTTGGTATATAACTATATACCCCCGACATTTCATCCTCGGTGGTATAAAAATGTAAAAATATTTCAACCCAGATTTTTAAAACAGAGGTTTTAGACATAGATTGCAAAAACAGTTTTAACCCAATTCATATGTTTATTTTTCTGTCTTAATTTTTATTGTTTAAAGTTATTGTTACATTGAAAACGCTATAAGCCTGCAGCCCCCACAGGGAAGGGCTGCAAAGGGAGAGGGGCCTGCAGCCCCAGTAGCGCCCCCCTCTCCCCGCCCCTGTACACAGACCAGTAAATACTACTGAGGTCAACGTCCAGCCAGCCAGCCAGGCAATCATCGGCCAACCAATCGTTGAACTTCTTCCCCGCCGGCCAGCCAATCGTTAAACTTGATTACTCAGGCAGTCAATCAGATGCTCACTCAGTGACATTTGCATTTATAGGGGCCAGGTCACTGCTCGGCCTCGACCAAAAATGCGTGGAGATAACATGGCACTATCCCTGATTTCACGTTGTAGAACCTGCCTGGCGTCTGCATTCACTGCATGAAAGATGGTAATCATTCCAAAACAATCAATCGATAATCAACTTTCTCTCGTCACAAACGTTTCTCCCCGTCAGAAAATAAATACTAAGATGCTGGTGTTGGCTGTGCATATCAATCTGTCCCATGGTTTATCTGGTGGTAATGCTTCTGTGTTTGCTAAAATACCTGACATAGTCTGAACGCTGCGTTTTTTGTATTCCTTCCTTGTTCATTACCCAGTTCGATGATTTAGTGCTAGCGTAAAAATTGACAGTAGCCTAGTAAGTAAAACATGGGACTTGTGACAGTTTCCTCGTTGTGCATCGGCCAGAATAATCAGAAAACAAGTAGACTGGCCTGCAGATGCTCTAACCATGATACAAATGACAATTTTTCTAGTTAGTAACGCCATTTGGACAATGTTGTGTCATAGATCTGTGGTGGCTAATCCTGAAATTAGCGTTAGGCTTATGATCTGGTATACTGTATTTCAAGGAGTACTTTATGCCGTGCTCAATGTGTTTCAAATGACATGTTTTATGGCGTATTATAGCAGCGTATTGCTTAACAGCATCATGAATCAGACTATGGTATTTTAGTAGATGCACAAGTGTAAAATGTGTGAAACGTGCCTTGCAAGAAATGTTCGCTGCAAATGCGGGAGTACTGGGAGGGCTGCCAGTCTTTCCTGTTGATGGCTGTCTACCCATCTGTTTTTTCGTTAAGATGATATATTAGGCTTATATCCTAGCCTATTGCTGCAGCCCACATCACAGCAAGAAATTACCATTTTTGCAGATCTGTCCACTTGCCGTCCACTTGTCACTACTTTACGATACTTCCACTGTCCATCATGGAGGTTGTGATTCCCGTGACGTCAAACGCAATGCATGAATAATTCTGTGTGCGTGTGAGTGTGTTTGTTTGTGTGGGTAGTTAAGTTGAAGGGGGAGAAGGGGGAAGGGGTTTGGAGTGGAGTGGACATGGTCATGCTGTTATGGTTGGTTATAATGGTAATGTATATGGCTTCAGTTATGGTAGAGTTCAGTGAATAGATTATAAATGGGTCCCAGGCAGGGGCGGAGCTAGGCTCTCAGCCCAGAGGGGGCGGAGCATCATCGAGGAGGCCCTGAGATATGCACTGCAGTGAACTGTAAAATAAAGGGTAGGCCTATATATTATTCTGTCCAACCCAACACATTCACAGAGACATGAAGAGCTGTTTCCAAAAGTCAGTAATTGCCAAAATGACAAAAATTGAGATAATACCACAGATCGGTAACCCTGTGCTTCTTAAAAATGGTGCTGAAATCCGTTTTAGAAATTTATACTGTACAGGGTATTTTTTCATGGTCAAAGCGTGTTTTTCTGTAAAATGCAATAGGCGCCAGCATAGAAAAAAACGAATTTACTCTAAATGAGTAAAATGGATATATTGCGTTTTGGAAACAAACTCCTCTCATTTACATGGGCGACTCGGGGACGCATTTTCCAATGCAGCTGCTAGTTGGCAACAAAAGCATATGGGGTATGGTTGCTTGACATGTGCTAAACGAGAATTGTAATTTCCATTTATTCCGAGCTTTCGGCGACAGAGGCATACACGAGAATTACTGCTCGAGTTTTATAAATTTGATATCTCGGCAGGGCTCGATCTTCCCCTTTTTTGCCACAAGCTAGTCGGGCTTGTGACAGAAAGAAGGCACTAGCCAGCCCGACTGAAAAACATTTGAGAATCATGTGAAATTCAATTACACAGGTACAAATTTTACTGACGCATTTTATAAAAATCAAAATGAAATTTATATAAGTAAAATCACCAACATTTTGAACGAAGCAGATTTTTTTATACATTAAGCAAAAAGGTAAGAGCTGTCCATTGGATAATTACTGAAAAGAGTGGGAAAATGACACTGATCGAAAGGAATGGGTGTTTCTTCCCCTCGAAGGAGTGTCTTCATTTAGTGACTCCTGGTATTCTGTCACCTGTGTGACCAATTAATTATGTCCTGCATTAATTAAGTAGAATAGTCTGGTGACTTGATATTTGGTCAAGAGCAAGGTCAAATAGAGTTTGCTTTGGACATAAAAATAATTGTCATAAAAGGTCAACTTTTCATATGGCTTATAATTCTCATGTATCTGGTCACTTGTATGACATTTTAAAGTTAAATAAATTAATTTGTGAATTATTTCATTGAGAATGAAAAGTGATTATAATTTTAATTTATTAATTTGAGAAATAGAGTGAACATGCATACTGAAACATTAAACACAATAAATGTAATGTGACATACAATTTACCAGTTGATGAAAATGAGAAAAAAAAACCTCTGATTTTTATTAATACTTACATATACATATATCTATGCAAATGGCCACTACAGTGATCTTAATTCTAGGAAGAAAAAAAATTACATTTCATAAAACATAAAACAATGCTCTTTTTGAATATACACCTGAAAATTCCCAAAAAAAAAAATAGAACTTGATTTTTTTTTTCAAATTTGGTTCCCTTTTCAAAGAATGACCCTTCAGTGATCTGTCATTTCTTACTACTTTCATTATAATAATTCAGTTAATAAATTGTGTGATTATTAATCAAGCAATCCTGAACTGGAACAGCTTGAAAGCAATTTTGTGTTTAAGGGGGAGAGGTTCACTGCACACAACATAATGCCGGCATTACTGCCAAGGGGACTTAGGGCAGTAGGGAGCTGATACAGAACTGAACTGCTTGATAAATACTCAAACATCTGGATTGAAACACTCAAAAAATCTGACATTTTCACATGAATTGATGTCAAATGTCTTTTTGCTCTTTAATGGCCAGGGCAATATAGCAACACACTCCTTACACACTCAAAATCTGTACTTCCCCCCCCGAGTGTTATGACACCCAACAGCCAGGCACATATGCCTCATACAGGTGGAGGGTCAAAGGTCATCCACCTGGTTCCGCAGGTATATATTTTACGCAACGCGTAAATCAGAGTTCGCCTTGTTTAATAAATTATCGCTTCGCGGCAACCAGTGTGCAACTGCGCTTCCCTGCTGTTTAACGCTGAAATCATTTCGATCAAGTGCAATCTTAAAATAAACTAGAAAAGGCTACATTTTCTGAAGAAAATTTGTCTGCTTGCTTCAGCGAGAAAAGTTGAAGAGGTTGCCTTTTAAAATGAAGGTGCTTAGAAACTGAGGCAAAGGAAATTGCTGAAGAAATGTTGAAAAACTGCTGCAATGTAAACACGAGACTTAAAAGCTGAAAGTAATAGTTTAAGGAATTCTGACTTTTCAGCTGCATCATGACCGAGTCTACTCCACTTCAACCCAGCTGTAAAAAAAAAAAGAAGGTGAATTGGAGTCAATGAGGTTGATGCATCTCTCTTTATGGCTCTGTGAATATCTAGGTCAACGCAGTGCATGCCGAGAAATTAGCTTTATGGCGGAGCAAACATGGCAGGCCACATTGGCAGACTGCCACAACAGTTTTGCTTATATTTCATTGTCAGTGTTTCTCCCAGTCCTGAACTGTACAACCCTGACCTCGCCAAGTAGTGAAATGCTACTATTCGCGACTCTGTTCATTTCTGTGCACTGTCTCTTCGCTAGCTAAATAGCTAATAATAGCAGGCTGCAAGATATCGTTTACACATGTTGTGATATTATTCACGGCTCCCTTTTTATTTCTGTGCTATTATTAGCTAGTTATTATTAGCTCACGAACAAAAAGTGCATAAAACGTGTTTGAAATGGGTTGAACTTGAGTTTCAAAATTGCCATCACTGCAGATGACATAATCAATAGCTTGCTGACGTTAACTATTTGACTGTCAATGAGTATGGAAAAAGTTACGTCTGCTGGCTTAGCAAGGATGGCAGTTGTGGTCATTTTGATACCAGTGTTTTGCCTGTTTTTGATACGATCCTAAATATATCTAGGTAGTGCGAACACTTGCTTGCATACACAGGAATAGGAGCTCGAGCAATTTTTTTCTGTTTTGCAATTTTTTACTGGAACGTGTTTTCATGGACCCGCCCTGCGAAAAGACCGGTCTTTGCTGCCCTAAATGTGCTCTCTTGGAGCTGGTTTGAGCGACTGTACAAATGACGATACCGAAAATTCTTTCACTGAGTTTGACGCAGAAGAATGAGATTTGTCTAAAAGTCGTATCAATCTTGATCCAAATGATGATAATGCTGAGGCCAGGAAAAAGTCCAGCAGAGGGCAGAATTGAGCCGCAATACCGCTATGCCACAATTTCGCTAAGCCATTTAACATAACATAACATAACATGAGTGGAGAGGAACAGGCCGTTCAGCCCAACTAGGCTCGCCAGTTTCTTTATACTATTGTGAATAGATCACTTCAGATATCAATGACTCAATGGTATCTAGCTTTAAGTCAAGCCTGCTCTTGAAAATTCCCAAGGTTTCTGCCTCAACAATATGGTCAGGCAAGCTGTTCCACATCGAAATTACTCTTTGGGTGAAAAAATATTTCCTAATATCAGTGCTAAATTTACCCTTGGTCAACTTCCATTTGTGACCCCGAGTTCTACTAACAGAACTTGGCTGAAGGAAGGAACCCCTGAGGGACGCCACTCCCCACCATACCTAGCTCAGATGAGATTCTACTGACTACCACTCTTTGTGTTCTGTCCTGTGACCAGTTTTGAATCCACTCCAGAATACCTCCTGTAACTCCAATGGAGCTCATTTTAAGAATTAGTCTCTTATGCGGTACTGTATCAAATGCTTTCTGAAAATCCAAGTATATGATGTCATAAGCCATGCTCTGATCATAAGTCTTAGTGGCCTCTTCAAAATTTGAAGAATTTGAATTTGAATTAGTGGTTAAAGCAGGGGTTCCCAAACTCGAACCTGGGGCCTCCCTGTGTGTGCTGGTTTTTGTCCCAACCATAATTGCCATCATAGGACTTTAACAAGCTGTTAATTTGTCCAAATTGGGTGCATTTTGTGTTTAAATATTTTATTTGCTGTTTTAAGCCAAATTTTAATAGAAATATCCATTTGTGCCATAAAGAATAAAAGACTAAATAAAAGACCCTTGCATTTAAAGTTTTGGGGGGTTTTTTTTTTCTGTGTGGCAAGCAATTTCAGGCGATAACATTTTTAAACAGATCAAATCAGGTAGCCTACTGAGAAAATCAGTAACCTCCAAATTAGGTTGCTGCAGACAGCTGATTAGAATTCTTTCAAAATAATTTGCTTGCACTCAACGACAAAAACATAATATAGGGTCACGTGATGCAATTGCCCTGAGCAGTCGACCGTCGCCGAGCTCCCGTTGCTAACAAGCTGTATTTGCTAAAATAAGTGCTATTTAAGACATAGCAACCATACAAACGTTACTTTGTAAAATCCTGACAGCATGCCTAACCGGAAGACCACGAAATCTGCAACTAAACTGCCTGCGGAAGAGCAAGAAGCGAGGAAGAAAATGCTGGCTAGCATGGAAGCTACATCGCTTGTGTCAACAAGTGTGGACAGTGGCGCTCTTGCTTTGGATATCTCGTAGAATGTCATTGAAAGAATATCTGCAATGATGGACAGTAAGTTTGAAGAGTTCTCGGCTGTACTTAATACCATGGCAACACGCCTCGAGTCCAACACGAGACGTATCACTGAAGCTGAGAGTCGTATTTCCACAGCAGAGGACGCCATGTCGGTCTTTGAAACCAAGATAACCGGCTTGGAGGAAAAGGTGCGTTTTCTGACGGAGAAGTGCACCAATATGGAGGGACGGAGCCGCAGGGACAATATCCTGATCTACAATCTCAGAGAAAACACAGAGGGCCATCAACCGGTAAAGTTTTTTGATACCTGGCTGCCTACTTTGCTGAATCTGGAAACCAAGCGGGGAACCATTAAAATTGACCGAGCTCACAGGACTCTCGGTCCGCCTAAACCTGACCGAGCCCGTGTGGTGATTATTAAGCTGCATCACTCCAAAGACAAGCCCAGGATTCTCGCTGCTGCCAAAGAACATGGCCCGCTGAAATATGAGGGTCAAACTATTTTCATCCGACAGGACCTGGCAGCCCCAGTCAAGGACATGCGACGTGCCTTTAACGGCATCTGTGAACGACTCATCGAAAAGGACATAAAGTTCATTATGCACTTCACCGGCCACCCTGACCTTCTCTCACAGAGGAAAAAACCACTCGTTTCGCTCACCTAAGGATGCGCTTGCCTTTCTGGATGGTCTGGATTAACTTTCTTTTTTCTTTTTCCTGGTGATGTGGATGCTTTCTCAGTGAAACACTTATGTGCTTCGGGACACCTTCTCTTTTTTTTTTTTTTTTTTTTTCTTCCCAGACAATGGACATGAAAGTATGTTGTTGTGGATAAGCTTAACTGCTCAGGTACATGCCCATGCTAAATTGTTTGAACTGCTAAACGGTTGTCATGGCTCAAGCTCATGGGGAACGGGAGACCCAGAGAGGATTTGGACTACTTTCTGTCGGTGGTGCTCTTGCTCGGTTTCATGTGCTCCGCTGCTTGTTTGTGTCTCTCGGTAGACCATGTTAGTGGTCTGTGCGGGGAGGAGGGGGGGAGGGAAGGCTGGGATTCTCACAGGAACCCATCGTTTGGGGATGGATGTTTCCCTGTTTCTATTGTTTATATTTTTGTTCATACTTATGTCATCAAACAAATCAAGCCATTGGTATTTCATGTGTTACTGTTGTTTGCCTGTTTGCAAAATCGTGACAGTATTGTCTCTCTCTGCCGTGCCACAAAACTCTCCCTACTACCAATTGTTCACAATAATTTATTAGATCTCTTATGACCGACCTCAAAATAGTTTCCCTTAATGTTAAGGGGTTCAATAATGTAATAAAAAGACAAAAGATCCTTTCTTTTTTGAAAAAAGAGAAAGCAAATACAGCCCTACTATCAGAAACACACTTAAATGACTTGGAGCACCTAAAACTGAGAAGGAGCTGGGTAGGTCAAGTATTTTACTCGTCTTACAACACTAGGAGCAGAGGGGTAGCTCTTCTGATTCACCGTAGACTGCCATTCACTCTGGAGAGAACAGTTAAGGATAGCAATGGCCGCTACATTCTCATATCAGGCTATGTCTATGGGGAACATATACTTATAAGTTGTATATATGGGTCCAACTCATACGATGTTACATTTTTCTCTGACTTGCTATCTGATTTCTCATCATTTTCTACCCCTTATGTGGTGCTAGGGGGAGATTTTAACTGTGTATTTGACCCATCTGTTGATCAGTCCCCAGCTAACACATGCTCAACTAATAGAAAAAGTCAAAGACTGAGGGAATTCTGCCATGACCTAGAGCTATTTGACACATGGAGGATAGCCCAGCTAACACATGCTCAACTAATAGAAAAAGTCAAAGACTGAGGGAATTCTGCCATGACCTAGAGCTATTTGACACATGGAGGATAGCTAATCCATTGAAGAGAGATTATACTTTCTTCTCCAGACCCCATCAGACATTTTCAAGAATTGATTTTTTTTTTTGTCTTCTAGGATGGTTTTGGATAGGGTAAAGGAGTGCTCGATTGGCATATGCTCACTTTCAGACCACTCTCATGTTAGTCTTATCATCAGTCCTCCTTATTCTGACCCTGCCTCTCACCAGTGGAGGATGGACCCATCTTTACTGAGTAGTCCTGCATTTATTGAATATATTACTAATCACTGGAACATTTTTATCTCTGCTAATAAAAACCCAGATGTTAGTCCATCATTGCTGTGGGAAACTGCTAAAGCATATCTCAGAGGATGCATTATCTCTTATGCCACAGCACAGAAAAAGGCTGCTTAAAGGAACAACTTAATTTAGAGAGCACAATATAATAATTAGAGACCAAATTTAAAAGTACACCTTCCAAAACTCTTCAGAGAATTAGAGGCAGCCCGCTCTGCCCTTAACCAGTTGTTAACTATAAAGGCAGCTTCAAACATTTTTTTTTTTGCAAGACACAGACTCTACGAGTCAGGAAATAAACCTGGTCGACTCTTGACGAGACTGGCAAGAGGTAGGATGGAGGCAAATACCATTTCGTCCCTGCTAGACAATAATCACGTTAGACACTACAAAACCAGGGACATAAACAATATCATGAGGGAGTTTTATCGGAAACTCTACTCATCAGAATGTGACCCTTTGAATATAACGAGCTCTGATTTTCTCAACAAAGCCCCTCTTCCATCTTTGTCAGAAGAGCAAAAGAGAACATTAAATACACCTGTGTCTGAGGAGGAGGTCAAGAGGGCCATAGCCTCTCTAAAAGGTGGTAAGGCACCTGGACCCGACGGCTTTTGCCCTGAGTTCTGTAAAAAGTTGTGTCATCTTGTAGCTGGGCCACTCACTGCTATGCTTATGGACTCTTTTGAGAACGGACATCTTCCCAAGACACTTAACTTAGCAAATATTACACTAATACTAAAGAAAGGCAAAGCACCTGATACCTGTGGTTCATACAGACCCATCAGCCTCATTTATCTTGATCGTAAACTACTCTCCAAAATTCTTGCTTCCAGATTGGAAAAGCTCCTACCATCTCTTATTAATCCGGACCAAACCGGATTTATACAAAATCGTTTATCTCTCTCTAATGTAAGAAAGTTATTTAACATGATAGAATACTCAAGACAAACAAATAGCAAAGCATACGCCATATCCTTGGATGCCGAAAAGGCGTTCGACAGGGTCGAATGGGAGTGTTTATTTGACATTCTAGAGAGGTTTGGGCTTGGGGAAAATTTTATTAGATGGATTAGGACACTGTATAGCTCTCCAGAGGCTTGTGTAGTAACCAATGGCATACAATCATCGCCCTTCTCACTGTTTAGAGGTACAAGGCAGGGCTGCCCCCTGTCCCCATTGCTCTTCGCATTGGCTCTCGAGCCTTTAGCTGAGGCTATAAGACAACAACAAGATATTCATGATATAACAATTAACGGCACTGTTTACAAAATTGCATTGTATGCTGACGACATTTTACTGTTCTTAACTGAGACTGAATTGTCAATACCCTCCACTATGTCTATTTTTGAGGAGTTCAGCTCCTTTTCAGGTTATAAAATTTACTTTGGTAAATCAGAGATTATGCCGCTAAGTGGATCTGCTGGTCTATCCCCACCTCCTAGTTGTCCCTTTAAATGGTCTTCCTCTGGTTTTACCTATCTCGGAATAAGGGTATCCCCAGACCTTACAGAGTTATGGAAACTTAACTTCTCTCCGACCCTAAATGCCATAAAGAGGGACTTGGACAGATGGCATGACCTCCCCTTATCTTTGATGGGTCAAGTAAGCTTAATTAAAATGAATGTTCTTCCTCGTATACTATATCCCTTGCAAATGTTACCACTCTGGATTTCCAAAAAAGTTGCTCTTGAAATAGATAAAGCATTCTCTAGATTCATCTGGCATGGCAAAAAGCCAAGGCAGAAAATAAAAACATTATAATTGCCATCTGACAGAGGAGGCTTGGCTCTGCCTAACATACTCTTTTACAATTGGGCATGCCACGCTCGTTTCTTGTAGGAGTGACTGCATGCTCATCTCAATTCTGGGTCTTGTCTGGACTCTTGGTCTATCCTACCTTTCTCGCTGTGGAGTCTGATCACAGGTGATAAAAAGAAGGTTTCTAGGCATATCAAGAATAACCTCGTCATTTATAATACAGTTAGAGTGTGGTGGAGAGTCTGTAAACTTGCAGGTCGAGGTGACTATGCTTCTTTCTTGACTCCTCTTACAAGCAATCAAGACTTTACCCCTGGTCTCCACTCTAGTATCTTTGTTAAGTGGCATGAAAAAGGGATACGGGTGATTGGAGATTTATATCAAGATAACGTACGTATGACATTCCAACAATTACAGACAAGGTTCAATATTTCTAAAGAACATTTCTATGGTTTTCTCCAGATCCGGCACTTTATTGGATCATTGTGTTTACCTCCACCTGATTCAGACATGTACTGCATTGTAGAGAGATTCCTCGCTGCTCGGAAAAGTGCCATACATTTTACTTCTGCCTTTTGTGCATTATTGCTTTCTTTCAGCTCAGGTGATGTAATTGATATCGCAAGAAAATGGGAGAGGGATCTTGATACAGAGTATATCGAGGAGGATTGGCATGAGGCTCTCAAAGTGTCAAGGTCTGCCTTTGCCTGTAACAGACTAAGAGAGATGCAGTATAAAATACTACATCGTCTACATCTAACTCCTCATATTCTACATAAAATGCACTTTCAGACCTCTCCTCTGTGTATTAAGTGTCAAAGAGAGGCTGGTACCTATTATCACTACTTTTGGCAGTGTAGACTAATTAAAAGATTTTGGGGCACAGTCTCCCAAGAACTAAGTAGCATTCTCCAGGTGGCAGTGAAAAGGGACTCTGACCTTTTTATTCTTGGCCTGCCTTCTAAAAATCTGACCCTTACACACTTACAATTTAAACTTTGCGACAAGCTCCTGTCACTGGCAAGAAAGTGTATTCTGATTAATTGGATAAAAAAAATAAACCCCCTACTGCCACCTTGTGGTATAGAGAAATTTTTAGAGTCCTTCCTCATGTAAGAGTTAGTGCAATATTGAAAGGTAACAAAATGTATTTTACAGAATTGTGGTCTGACCTGTTCAATTACCAGCCTGAAGAATTGACCCAGTTGGTTATGAGGGGCCAAAGCTCTACAAAATGGCCAGCAACAATTGGACTGAGCTCATAGGAATCTCCTAGTGCCTTAGCTAAAATTTTTTAATGGCACACTGTACCTTCATGATAATCTTGTACAGTTGAAAAGATTACTGCTGGGTCGGAGTACATGGTGAACAGTGTGTGCAGTGTTACGGCTGGAATGTTGGGGAGAGGGACTACAGGCAACTGAAAAGAATCTTTTATGTAATTAATTTGTTGTATTGATGGCAGTTTTTTGTTTCTTCTTTTTTCTTTCCATTTATTATTTATTCTATTTTCGACTATTGTTTCCTTACTTATTTTATTTTCTACTTGTTTGTGAAGACACTCTTGTCTTAGGTAATTGTTAAGTAACAATGCACCCACTCTCTCTGTTTTACTTGCTCTGGAGCAGTGTGATAAGATTTAATGACAGTGTATGAGAGTGTGGGGTCTCTCTGTTGTTTTTATGAAAACTCAATAAAACCTGTTTAAAAAAAAAAAACAGAACATAAAACAGGTTTGACTCTGTCATTTGCTTGTTTAGTCAACAATGTGCACACAGTTTCACCAATTAGGAACCCATTGATTTTTTTTCCTTTGATTGGGTTCATTTTTTCCCTCTTTTCATGCAGTTTTTACTCATATATTGCAATGTGGATGCGGAATTTATTCCTCGCTGTTTGTATGCATATTTGTCAAAATACTGTTTGCCAAGAGAGGATAAATTGCTGCTCTGAACAAAAATGCACCTAATTAAGACAAATTAACAGCTTGTTAAAATCCTATGATTGCAAACCAGGGTGGAGCAAAAACAAGCATACACAGGGAGGCCCCACGACCGAGTTTGGGAACCCCTGGGTTAAAGCATTTGGTCCAATGGAAATTTTAGCTAAGGTGTCTCTTACATACTACTGCATCTACCTCAAAGATTGTAAGTCCAGTCTCCAAAATGGAGATACCATACTAAAAGGAGAGTCTGAACAAAATATGTCAAAATTGTGTGTGTAGTGCCAAAAATGTGGAACAAGAGCAAGTTATAAAACTGTATTTTTCAGCTTTCCATCCAGAATTTTCTGTCTCATTTAATATAGGAGTTAATGGAGTTTCGGTTTGTGCTCCCTTCACTTTTCGACTCATACTGCCAAAACCGTCAGCCCGATTGCTTGCATAGTTACATTTTCGTGACCAGCACAACTTTTCCTACAACTTGGATATAAAAATATTTACGTGGAGTGAAAACTGTGGGAGTTAGAGCAAGTTTAAGAGAAGACTTCTTGATGATTTTACAGCTGCTCGCCACTCTAACAGTGACGTCACCACGTTGTAAGTTCCCAGAATGTATTGTAACAGAAATTAATTTTAAAAATTATCATTAATAAAAAAATTATAGAAGTTACAAAAAATTTGAACAGTGAAGAAATTATACAAGCTTAACTTAACATTTTGCAGTTTGAATGACATTTCTAGCTAAAAGTATAACAGAGCAAAAAAAAAAAAAAGCAGAAAATAGCTGAATCTACTGAAACAGCACAAAAATGGCTTGATTTGATAGGACCCCAGAAAAAAAAAATTAAAAGTCTCAAAATCTAAAAAGAAAATCAAAAATCTGTACGTATGCAACGTAATTCAGAACAAGCTGAATTTTTAAAGTTTGAACAGAATCAATAGCTTAAACGGTGTAGGAGGAGTTAGTCGGCTAAATTTAGGCGGAAGAAGAAGAAGAAGTAAGAGAATAGAGTGTGCTGCTTCTATTTATTTATTTTATTCATTTATTTATTTACCTCTATGACCCCAGATGGGGTATGAGAGCCAGTAAAACTTACATTAAACAAGTAAAACGATGGGACATGTTCACAATAATTGTACAAAAAAAAAACCTAATAAACTGTTAAATAGAACAAATAACCCTATGTTACACATATATTTTAAAAAACTGATTGCCAAATTTGACAAACAATTAAGGAAATTGCAACATAATAATCTTGATAAACTTGGCAAGGTTATACAGTTGGGTAGAGCTTTTGGCATTAAGAAGTAGGCTGAGTTTTTCTTTGCTTGGGCGTGTCCAATAGAATTTCTTAATTAATGTTAACCTCTCTTGGCTAAGTGAGGTACAAACAAGAACATAATGAAATTCATCACAGAGAATATTTTCTTTGCATAGAGGACACTGTGTGACATTGGATTAATCAGTAGGAAGGTAACGGAATTCAGTAATAGGCAAGTGATGGTTTCCGCATTGGAATCGAGCTAAAGTCGTTCTATGTGGGTGACTCAGTTTTACAATATAGTTCTCCAAATTCAGGTTCATTTTAACAGTTTTATAGAAAGTGCATAGTCTATTGTTTAATACTTCACTGTACCAGTTCTGGGTGGCAATATCTTTCAATCTACAATCAAAACATTTGCTCAAATTGCATTTTGAGAAAGTATTAATACTGGTGTCATTCCACAATACTGAATATCCAATGTCATCTAATAAGGTCTTAATACAAAAGATCCATTTTGAATTAACAATGTTCAAATCAAACAAAGACCTCATGAGGCGATACATGGTATTTGAAAGACTGTTAGGGGTGGTTACAATATGAAGCCAGAAATTCAACATTCGCATATGAACAGTATGTTTAAGTTCTAATTTACCTAGTTCACCATACGCAATACAATTGGCTGAGCGATAGTTGACCCTCAGTAAATTTTTCAAAAATTTCTTATAAAAAATTTCTATGTGAGAGATATTTGAAAATCCCCAAACTTCACAGCCATACAACAGAACTGGAGTAATCATTTGATCGAACAGCTGACACTGGATATCAATAGGCAGATCCAGTTTGGTGGCTTTTGTCTTAAGACTAAACATTGCTTTTCTTGCCTGGTCAACCTGCTTACTTATAGCTTTATTATACAGACCATTGTAATTAAGTTGTGTTCCTAAGTAAGTATAGTCATAAACAACGTCAAGCTTCTGCTGAAGTAAGCACACAATTAGGTTGCACAACTGAAAATATTGCTAGAACAGGAGATGTTTGGAGAAAGTATACTGAATTAATTATTTGACATTTCTTCATGAGGTATATTAAAATTACATTAAAAAGAGATAAACTATGTAAAGAGCTGGTGTTTGAAAGCAACAAATGTATTCTGAAGATGAAAAGAAGTTAAAAATGTGTTTTTAAACACAAACTTTTCACATATTTCAACTTGTTTCAATTTTATTTTAATTCATTATTTGTTTAGTTTTTTCCCATCGCTACAATGCCACTATAAAGTATGTTGTCATTGTCACCCTTCGGTGATCTGTCATTTCATAATACTTACTTAATACAACTGTAATTCGAGGTTTATACATTGGTCTTGATTATTCAGTAAATAAATTGTGTGATTATTAATCAAGTGATCTTAAACACAGACAACTCGAAAGCAATTATGTGTTTAAGGGGAGAGGTTCACTGCACACAACATAATGCTGGCATTACCACCAAGGGGACTTAGGGCAGTTGGGAGCTGAAACAGAACTGAACTGCTTGATAAATACTCAAACATCTGCATTGAAACACTCAAAAAATCTGACATTTTCGCATGAATTGATGTCAAATGTCTTTTTGCTCTTTCATGGCCAAAGCAAAATAGCAACACACTCCTTACACATTCAAAATCTCTACTTTCCCCCCAAGTGTTATGACACCCAACAGCCAGGCACATATGCCCCATACAGGTGGGGGGTCAAAGATCATCCACCTGGTTCGGCGGGTACATATTTTATGCAATGCGTAAATCGGAGTTCACATTGTTTCATAAATTATTGCGTCGCAGCAACCAGTGTGCAACTGCGCTTCCCTGCTGTTTTGAACGCTGAAATCATTTCGATCAAGTGCAATCTTAAAATAAACTAGAAAAGGCTACATTTTCTGAAGAAAATTTGTGTGCTTGCTTCAGCGCGAAAAGTTGAAGAGATTGGTTGATAAAATGAAGGTGCTTGGAAACTGAGAAGCAAAGGAAATTGCTGAAGAAATGTTGAAAAACTCCTGAAATGTACAACCCCAATTTCGCAATAGTTTGGACGAAGTGTAAATTGTGAATAAAATCAAAAGGCAATGATTTTCAGATCACATGAGCCAATATGTTATTTACAATAGAACATAGATAACATTTCAAATGTTGAAACTGAAATATTTTACATTTTTATCCACAAAATGAGCTTATTTCAAATTTTCTGGCTGCAACAGGTCTCAAAAAAGTTGGGGACACAAAAAAAAAAGGGCTGAAAAAGCAATTAGTATATAAGAGAATCAGCTGAAGGAACATTTAACAAGTAATTAAGTTAACTGGCATCAGGTGTGTAACATGATTGACTAAAAAAGGGATGTCTTAGAGAGGCTGAGTCTCTCAGAAGTAAAGATGGCCAGAGGCTCTCCAACCTGTGAAGGCTTGCGTAAAAAAATTGTGGAATACTTTAAAAACAATGTCCCTAAACGTCAAATTGCAAAGGCTTTGAGGGTCTGATCATCGACAGTGCATAACATCATCAAAAGATTCAGAGAAACTGGAAAAATCTCTGTGCGTAAAGGACACGGCTGAAGACCTTTACTGGATGCCCGTAATCTTCGGGCCCTCAGACGCCACTGCAGCACTCACCGGCATGATTCTGTCATTGACATTATTAAATGGGCCCAGGAATACTTCAAGAAACCACTGTCTGTAAACACAGTCTGCTGTGCCATCCACAGATGCCACCCTAAAACTCGATCATGCAAAAAGGAAGCCGTTGTTGAGCATGATCCAGAAGTGCCGCTGTGTTCTGTGGGCCAAGGCTAATTTAAAATGGACTGTAGCAAAGTGGCAAAGTGTCCTGTAGTCAGACGAGTCCAAATTTGACATTTGCTATGGCCCCAATTTGTTATGGCGTCAATTTGTTATGACGTCACGGACAGCAAGGGATGACAGACAAAATTCTTAAACTTCAACAGATTTAATTAAACAAACACTTAGAACTAATCTACAATCGACCCTACTGACCAAGATTGAAATAAAAAAAAAGAGATATTTACAGTCCCCTGGAAATTGAGATGGGCTGCTGTGTTGCGATATCCTGGGACAGGAAAATAAGTCCACACAGGCAAAAATCCAAAAGAAATCCACAAAAATTCACAGGTCTAAAAAGAGTCTGACAAGGTATGTCAAAATGTATCCTTCCAAAATTGGAACAAGAGCAATTTATAAAACTGTACTTTTTCAATTTTCCATCCAGAATTTTCTGTCTCATTTAATAGCCCCTCTGAGGCATGCCCAGGACATGCCCTTTCACTTTTTAGACTCATACTGAAAAAAAAAAAGTCAATATTGCCATCTAGTTACTTTTTTTCCCCACATTACACCTCAATTCTAAAAAGGACAATTTGGATATAAAAAAATTTTGGAGGAAAATGTGGGAAAATGGTGAAGTTTAGACACTTGTGATATTTTACATATACTCAAACACGGATACGCAATCAGTTGTAAGTTCCCAGAAGTATTTAACATGCTTAATTTCCAAGTCAAACATTAATAAAAAAAATTATAGAATTCAAAAATTTGAACAGTTTTCATCTTATACAAACATTAACATTAACATTTTGCAGTTTGAATGACATTTCGCTTTTTGCCCTGAAAAAATATAAGAAAAAAAAAAAAAAGCAGAAAATGGAAAATCCTGAAATAGCAAAAATGGACTTTAGATTTGATAGGTGCCCCCAGAAAAAAAAAAAATTAAAAGTCTCAAAATCTGACAAAAGAAAATCAAAAAAAATCTTGTTCAGGTTAACATTCAGAACAAGCTGAATTCAAAAGTTTGAACAAGAATCAACATCTTTAAGATGTTCTTAGGAGGAGTCACCCATGTGATAAATTTGTCGGAAGAAGAAGAAGAAGTAAGAGAATAGAGTGTCCTGCGATTATTTATGCATTTTATTCATTTATTGGGGCATTTTTATGCCAAAGATGGGGTTGAGAGCCAGTAAAACCAGATGGTGTGGTAAAAGCAGAGATGGACATGTTGGCAATAATTGTACAAAAAAACCTAATAAACTGTTAAATAGAACAAATAACCCTATGTTCAGATATATTTTAAAAAACTGATTGCCAAATACAACAAACAATTAGGAAATTGCAACATAATAATCTTGATAAACTGTACAGAATCTAGTTGGGTCCATCAGGTTTTGGAATTAAGAACACAGGGTGAACTCCAATCGGAGTTAGAGGTCTGATAATAGAATTTCTAATTAATGTTAACCTCTCTTCTCAGCAATCTTTACTTTTTCAGGATTCATAATGAAACGGATCACTGTTTTATTTTTTGCATACCAACATCTATATCATTGGAGGTAATAGAAAAGGTCTTTGGAACATCAGAAATAAGGCTTTATATTGATGGTTTCAACATTCAAATTGATCTTTCTAAAGGGTTCTAATGCTGAGTTTGACATCAAGATTTTACAATATAGTTTGACAAATTCAGAAAGATTTTAACAGTTTTATAGAAGGTTCATAGTCTATTGAAAATCCCTTCATCTGTACCAGTTGGCCATAGCAATATCTTTCAAGTGACAATCAAAACATTTGCTCAAATTGCATTTTGAGAAAGTATTAGCATGTTAATGTGTCACAACAATTTTGAATATCCAATGTCATCTAATAAGGTCTTAATACAAAAGATCCATTTTGAATTAAGAATGTTCAAATCAAACAAATCTAGCCATGCAATGGATTACATGGTAAGGGAAACAACACAAGGTGGTTACAATATGAAGCCAGAAATTCAACATTAGTGATATGAACATAGTATGTTTATTTTTCCCTAACTTTACCAAGTTCTTTGGCTAGGTCAATACAATTGGCTGAGCGATAGTTTTCCTTGAAATTTTTTCAAAAAACATAGTATAAAACAGACTATATGAGAGATATTTGAAATTCCCCAAACTTCACAGCAATAGCAAAGAACTGGAGTAATCATTTGGCCAAAACTAGCTGACACGGATATGAATCCAGCAGATCCAGTTTGGTGGCTTTTTCTTAGCTAAACATTGCTTTTTCTTGCCTTCATCCCTGCTTCTTATGGTCTTTATTATACAGACCTCATAATTGTCTTGTGTTCCTAAATGAAGTATAGTCATAAACAACCCTGTCTTCTGCTGAAGTAAGCACACAATTAGGTTGCACAACTGAAAATATTCTAGAACAGGAGATGTTTGGAGAAAGTATACTGAATTAATTATTTGAAATTTCTTCATGAGGTATATTAAAATTACATTAAAAAGAGATAAACTTTGTAAAGAGCTGGTGTTTGAAAGCAACAAATGTATTCTGAAGATGAAAATCTGTTAGAAAATGTGTTTTTAAACACAAACTTTTCACAGATTTCAACTTGTTTCAATTTTATTTTAATTCATTATTTGTTTAGTTTTTTTCCCCAAATACAATGCCACTATAAATATGTTGTCATTGGAGCTACCCTTGGGTGATCTGGTCATTTCATAATACTTACTTAATACAAGGTCTTGCAAAAGGTTGGAAACATTGGTCTTGATTATTCAGTAAAGAAAAGTGTGATTATTAATCACAGTCTTCTTAAACACAGACTCCTAAAGGAAAGCAAGCCATTGTTTAAGGGAGAGGTTCACTGCAACAACATAATGCTGGCATTACCACCAAGGGGACTTAGGGCAGTTGGGAGCTGAAACAGAACTGAACTGCTTGATAAATACTCAAACATCTGCATTGAAACACTCCATCCTTGACATTTTACATGAATTGATGTGAAATGTCTTTTTTCTTCTTCAGGATGGCCAAAGCAAAATAGCAACACACTCCTTCAGGATCAAATTGGTTTGCCCCTGAATCACACCCAACAGCCAGGCACATATGCCCCATACAGGTGGGAATCAAAGATCATCCACCTGGTTGGCTGAACAGAGAACTGATAAAAGTGTTTGATAAATTCTCAAATCGGAGAAACCATTGTTTCTGAAAATTATTCATGAGGCGAACAACCAGTGTCAATGACTATTCCCTGCTGTTTTGAACGGCACCAAATCATTTCGATCTTGAGCAATCTTAAAATAAACTAGAAAAGGTTTTCTGAAGGAAGGATACAGAGAAGGGTCTTCATCGCCAAAGTTGAAGAGATTGGTTGATAAAATGAAGGTGCTTGGAAACTGAGAAGCAAAGGAAATTGCTGAAGAAATGTTGAAAACCCCTGAAATGTACAACTTGACGCAATAGTTTCCGACCTTAAATTGTGAATAAAATCAAAAGGCAATGATTTTCAGATCACATGAGCCAATATGTTAGATACAGTAGAACATAGATAACATTTCAAATGTTGAAACTGAAATATTTTACATTTTTATCCACAAAATGAGTCCATTTCAAATTGACTGAGAAGCAACAGGTCTTAGGAAAAAGTTGGGACACAGGCAAAGAGGGCTGAAAAAAGCAATTAGTATATAAGAGAATCAAATGAAAGAAATTTAACAAGTAACAAAGTTAACTGGCATCAGTGTGTAACATGATTGACTAAAAAGGATGTCTTAGAGAGGCTGAGTCTCTCAGAAGTAAAGATGGCCAGAGGGTTTCCAACCTGTGAAGGCTTCACAAAAAAATTGGGTTGGAATACTTTAAAACAATGTCCCTAAACTCAAATTGCAAAGGCTTTGAGGGTCTGATCATCGACAGTGCATAACATCATCAAAAGATTCAGAGAATTTTTGGAAAAAAGTTCCATGCGTAAATTTTGATTGAAGACCGAAACTGATTCCAGATCTCCTGGCCCTCAAACACATTTTCATCAATGGAATATTCTGTCATTGACATTATTAAATGGGCCCATGAATGGTTCAAGAAACCACTGTCTGTAAAACTGTCTGCATGCCATCCACAGATGTCTTTTTAAAAGATCATGCAAAACCTCTACCGTTGTTGAGATGATCCAGAAATCATCCATTGCTGTGGGCCAAGGCAAATTTAAATTGGACAATTTGAAATTTTAAATTGTCAAGAAATGACGAGTCCAAATTGGACATTCCCAGATGGCCCCAATTTGTTATGGCCCCAATTTGTTATGACGTCACGGACAGCAAGGGATGACAGACAAAATTCTTAAACTTCAACAGATTTAATTAAACAAACACTTAGAACTAATCTACAATCGACCCTACTGACCAAGATTGAAATAAAAAAAAAGAGATATTTACAGTCCCCTGGAAATTGAGATGGGCTGCTGTGTTGCGATATCCTGGGACAGGAAAATGCTCCAACACAGGCAAAAATCCACAAAAAGCTTCACAGGTCTTTAAAAGAGTGACAGGTCTGGTCAAATGTATCCTTCCACAATTTCTCCTTGCAATTTCTCCTACTACCTACTACTCTCTCAATTTTTCTCCTTATATACTCTTTTCCAGCCCCCTCTGAGGCATGCCCAGGACATGCCCCAAACCTAGCTTTAGACTGGGCTGAACAAAAAAAAAAAGTCAATACTGCCATCTAGTGGCTTTTTTTCCCCCCACATTACACCTCCATTCCAAAAGGGAAAAATTTTGACTCATAAAGGCAAAATTTTTCTTTTCAATACAAAAATGGTGAAGTAGACACTTGTGTATATATACATATACTCAAACACGGGATAAGCAATCAGCAATTACATTGTCAGTACCCTTTACATGCTTAATTTCCAAGTCAAACTCCTGTAAAATCAAACTCCAATTCAACAATCTCCGATTCTTGTTTTTCATCTTACTCAAAAACATTAACGGATTGTGGTCAGTATATACAATCATTGGCTTTTGCCCTGAACAAACATAAACCTCAAAGTGTTGTAAGAAACTGGAAAGTCCATGATAGCTTGGACTTTAGCATTTATGGGTGCCACCTTAAAATGGCCTATGACGTAGCCAAGATACGTGACAGTAGCACAACCAAAGTCACTCTTGTTCAGGTTAACAGTCAGGTTAGCCTGGGTCAAGCGCTGGAACAACGTCTCTACATCTTTCAGATGTTCTTCCCAGGAGTCACTCCATGTGATCAGGTTGTCGTTGTACGCACCCGTGTGTGGCAGTCCGGCGATTGTAGACTGCATCATCCTTTGGAACGTGGCTGGGGCATTTTTCATGCCAAAGGGTAGGACTTCATACCGGTATAAACCAGATGGTGTGGCAAAAGCAGAGATGCTCCTGGCCCTCTCAGTTAAAGGCACACACCAATAACCCTTCAATAAATCAATCTTGGTCAGAAACTTTGCTTGCCCTACTCTATCGATACAATCATCAATCCTAGGTATTGGAAACACATCAGTTCTAGTTACAGCATTGACTTTGTGATAATCTGTACAGAATCTAGTACTTCCATCAGGTTTTGGAACTAGAACACAGGGTGAACTCCAATCGGAGTTAGAGGGTCTGATAATATCATGTTCTAACATGTACTCAACCTCTTTCTCAGCAATCTTTCTCTTTTCAGGATTCATCCGGTACGGATGCTGTTTTATTGGTTTGGCATCACCAACATCTATATCATGAGAGGTTATAGAAACTCTCTTTGGAACATCAGGAAATAAATCTTTATATTTCTTGATCAACCTCTCAAATTGATCTTTCTGGGAGGGTTCTAAGTGCTGGAGTTTTACATCAAGATTTTGCAACACTTCAGAATTTGACAATTTACATGAAAGAACTTCAGCTTTAATTCTAGGTTCATCATCTTGAAACTCCCCCTCATCTGCACAAGTCTTGGCCATAGGAGGATCTGAAGTGACAGCTGCAACCCTAGCATTCCTATCATGATAAGGCTTCAGCATGTTAATGTGACACAACTGTTTTGGCTTTCTCCTATCTGGAGTCTTCACAATGTAATTGAGATCATTGAGTTTTGTCAGAATTTCATAAGGACCATGAAATCTAGCCTGCAATGGATTGGACTGCAAGGGAAACAACACAAGGACCTTGTCTCCTGGTTTAAACTCACGGCTTCTAGCCTTATGATCATACCAAGTTTTCATTTTTCCCTGACTTGATTTCAAGTTCTCTTTGGCTAGGTCACAAGCTGCACGCAGTCTTTCCTTGAACTTGCTAACATAGTCTAACAGACTGATATGCGGCTCTTTCTCTTGGCATTGTTCACTCAACAATAGCAAAGGTCCTCTCACTTCATGGCCAAACACTAGCTCAAACGGACTGAATCCAGTAGACTCCTGCACTGCTTTTCTAGCTGCAAACAACAGCAAATGAACACCTTCATCCCAGTCTTTCTCATGGTCATAACAATAAGTCCTCATCATTGTCTTGAGAGTGGAATGAAACTGCTCTAAGGCACCCTGTCTCTCTGGATGATAGGCACTGGAAAGAATCTGCTTCGCACCTAGTTCATACACAACCTGCTGAAACGATCCAGAAGTGAAATTGCTACCTTGATCTGACTGAATTTCCCTGGGAAGGCCAAACAACGTGAAGAACTTTATCAAAGCCTTCGAGATTGCAGTTGCCTTGATGTTGCGTAGAGGTATGGCTTCAGGGAATCTGGTAGAAGCACACGATTGTCAACAAGTACTGATTTCCAGATCTAGTCTTGGGTAATGGACCAACACAATCAACGATGACCTTGGAGAAGGGCTCCCCAAATGCTGGGATAGGCTGCAATGGAGCTACAGGTGGGTCTAACTGGTGTTTTCCAACTACCTGACAAGTGTGACAGGTCTTGCAAAAGTTGGAAACATCTTTCCGAAGTCCAGGCCAGAAGAAGTGTTTCATGATCTTGTCAACAGTCTTGTTAATACCAAGATTACCTCCTAAAGGCAAACTATGAGCCATTGTTAAGATCTCATTCCTATAGACCTTTGGAACAACAATTTGCTTGACCACTGCCCAATCTGCAGAGGCAGGGATATCAGGAGGGCGCCACTTCCGCATCAACACTCCATCCTTGAGATAATACCCAACTGGAACTGCGTCTATTTCTTCATCAGGAAGGGCTCTCTTCTTTAGTACACAAATTTCAGGATCATTGGTTTGCTCCTGAATCAACCGCTTTCTGGACAGAGACAAGTCTCCCGACACATCAGAATCACCAGACCCATCTGGCTGGCTGAACAGAGAACTGATAAAAGTGTCTGATAAATTCTCAAACGGAGAAACCATAGTAGGCTGAACAGAGTCATGAGGCGAACCACCTGAGTCATGACTATTCAATGTGCTGGACGGCACCACATCATCTTCTTCTTGAGCCTTCTTGGCCATAGCACGGGTCACTGCACAGGAAGGATACAGAGAAGGGTCTTCATCGCCATCTTCAGTGCTCGGCTGTGAAGTAAGGTGAACGGGGGAACTACATTGCCCCCAGCCAGGTCATTGCCTAGCAACAGAGAAACACCCTTGATAGGTAGACTTGACATAAGTCCCACCTTTACCTGTCCTGTAACTAAATCTGATTTCAAGAATACAGAGCGCAGGGGTACAGATACAGTCCTCCCTTCAATACCTTGTACAAGTATGAAATCCCCCGAAGCGGTCTCATCACGTAACTCCAAGGAGTCCATCAACAAAAGTGACTGAGAAGCTCCGGTATCCCTTAGGATATATATGGGTACAGGAGGAGAATGCTCATTCAGAGCCACAAATCCCTCTGACACAAATGGAAGAAATTCCTCCCTCACAAAGTCAGCAGTATCAGGCTTCTTAGCCTCACAAGGAGCAGGCAATTTAGCAGATCGGTCATCTACTTCAGGGGTTTCTAACCTTGTCTTCACAAAGGCATTGGGTTTGGTATCATTTTTTTTTCTTTCTTTCTCTCTCAAACTCTCTTTGTTTTTCTTTTTCTCTTTCTGCTCTCTTGAATGCTCTTTCCTCTCTTTCAATCTCTAGCATTTTTAATTTAAGTTCCATTTCTACATTTTGATTTTCCACCGGAAACTGTTCCAGATCTCCTGGTGCAAACACATTTTCATCAATGGAATATTCAACAATCTCTCTAGCCAGTCTTGCTTTTCGCATGGCTGGTTTTACATCTGTCAGCTCGAACTGTCTGCATATTTCTGGCAGTTCTGTCTTTTTAAAAGACTTCAAAACCTCTACGTTTGGTGATGCCAAGAAATCATCCATTGCTGTTAGGATAATTCAAAAAACAATTTCACAATTTGAAATTTTAGATTTTCAAGAAATGACTCGCACAATGGTCTATCCCAGACGAGCCCCCACTTTGTTATGGCCCCAATTTGTTATGACGTCACGGACAGCAAGGGATGACAGACAAAATTCTGAAACTTCAACAGATTTAATTAAACAAACACTTAGAACTAATCTACAATCTACCCTACTGACCAAGATTGAAATAAAAAAAGACATATTTACAGTCCCCTGGTAATTGAGATGGGCTGCTGTGTTGCGATGTCCTGGGACAGGAAAATGCTCCAACACAGGCAAAAATCCACAAAAAGCTTCACAGGTCTTGAAAAGAGTGACAGGTCTGGTCAAATGTATCCTTCCACAATTTCTCCTACTACCTACTACTCTCTCAATTTTTCTCCTTATATACTCTTTTCCAGTCCCCTCTGAGGCATGCCCAGGACATGCCCCAAACCTAGCTTTAGACTGGGCTTAACAAAAAAAAATGTCAATACTGCCATCTAGTGGCTTTTTTTTCCCCCACATTACACATTCTTGTTGGAAATCATGGGCGTCGTGTCCTCCGGGCTAAAGAGGAGAAAGACCACCCCTCCTGTTATCAGCGTTCAGTTCAAAAGCCAGCATCTCTGATTGCATGGGGATGCATTAGTGCACATGGTGTGGGACACTTGCATGTTTTCAAAAATCACCATGAATGCTGAAAGGTATATAAAGGTTTTAGAGCAACATATGCTCCCCTCCCGATGACATCTATTCCAAGGAAGGCCTTGTGTATTTCAGCAGGACAATGCAAAACCACATACTGCAGCTACTACAACAGCATGGCTTCGTAGTAGAAAAGTCCGTGTGCTGAACTGGCCTGCTTGCAGTCCTGATCTTTCACCGATTTAGAACATTTGGCGCATAATTAAACGAAAAGTCCGTCAAAGCAGACCCAAAACTCTCCAGCAGCTGGAAGCCTGTATTAAACAAGAGTGGGATCAAATTCCAGAGGCTAAACTCAAGAAACTTGTCTCCTCAATGCCCAGACGCCTCCACTCTGTGTTAAAAAGAAGAGGGGATGCTACACCATGGTAAACAGGCCCCTGTCCCAACTTTTTTGAGACATGTAGCAGCCATCAAATTTGAAATGAGCTCATTTTGTGGATAAAATCGTAAAATTTCTCAGTTTCAACATTTGCTAGTTATCTCTGCTCTATTTGTGAACAAGTAGACATGGTCAACAACATCCCCCGCCAAAATGTCTTCTTTAAAGATACTATGATTAGACGCTCCCAGAAGTACCACAAGGGCAATAACTGTGGGAAAAATAATAGTGTGCTTCTTATTTTCGAACTCCATCAGGGTCTTTATGGTCTTCAGCTACACACCAAATTTGGTTATCCTATCTGGAGTATTTCCCGTGAAAAGTTCTTCCCCTTTACATATACCGTGAACAGAGGTGAAAAAAGTGAATCAAGGGCAATAACTCCGGGAAAAATAATCACGCGTGTCTCATTTTCGAACTCGATCAAGGTCTTTATGGTCTTAAGCTACACACCAAATTTAGTTATCCTATCTGGAGTATTTCCCGTGAAAAGTTATTCCCCTTTACATATACCGTGAACAGAGGTGAAAAAAGTGAATCAAGGGCAATAACTCCGGGAAAAATAATTACGCGTCTCATTTTCGAACTCGATCAAGGTCTTTATGGTCTTAAGCTACACACCAAATTTGGTTATCCTATCTGGAAAATTTCTTGTGAAAAGTTGTTCCCCTTTATCCCGGAGGGACGGACGGACGGACGGACGGAGGTCAAATCAATATCCCCTGGCCACTTTGTGTGGCGGGGGATAATAAAATACTGGCTGGTGTGATTTGAAAGTCATTGCATTTTGATTTTATTCACAATTTACACTCTGTCCCAACTATTTCAGAATTGGGGTTGTATATCTTCATTTTATTCAGGATGCCTTCCTTCAATAAATCTTGTTTACAGTTTGTTTGTATTTGGAGACAAATCAATCAAAACAGCATGCATAGAGTAATTATTCCTATTTGTACACTAAGTGGCGAGATGAACAAAGCATGTGTTCCTGCACTGTGCATGTGTATCCTTAAGATTGTGTATATTCTGAACTTAAGAAGCAAGAATTTGGGGTAATATCCAGCTCAAGTACCAGATGATAATCGACGAAATTTGATTGTCCGTTTGAATGGCTGCCTCAAAGTTAGCATGTCTACATTAAAAGCCAAACTGATAGAAAAAATAATGAAGATTGGGCTGACTTTTTGATTATAGGGAACGTGCACTTCTCTCATGCTTGTTTGTTAATCTCATTTGGAGGAGGAAAAACTGCAGTTTTCGCAAGGATGAAAATCCGTGCCATCAATCACACTACACATTCGTCAAAAGACAACTCGAAAAGCTACTGACAGGGAGGAAATCAAGTTGTTAACGTTAAGAACTCAAGTTTAAAAAGTGCTATCAAAACAATCTGCTCCCACCATGAACAACTGCTGCTGAAAAAGTTTTCAGTTTTCCAGAAAATATGTTGTGATCCGTTTGACATTCATCCTGATAAGGCTAGGAATAAGTCTTTGCAAGTTCTGACTCTGACGGCATATGAAAAGTTCCAATGTAGGTTGCCAAAAGTGTGCAAGCTATCAGGGTAAAAAACATTATTCGACCATACATGGAACAAGACTACATTTAACAGAACTCAACTGTAGGGATAAGTATGTACATAGTACATTTTGTGTATATTTTGTGAACACAGACCTGAATTTCAGCAAGGGTATACCAGATTTAATTGGATATTGCTGAAAAAAATAATAATATGTTTCCAAGTTTTTGATATGTCGTAGATAAATACCTCAGCAAGATACAATTTGGTGTAAAAAAAAAAAAATTCAAGGTCACGCGACCCTCAAGGTCAATTTTGAGGTCAAAATATAGGTCAATTATTCATCACACCCAGAGTTACCAAAATGAGTTTAAAAATGGCAGATATGGAATGCTTGTGTGATTCCCTTTCCAACAATACCTTGTTTGTCAAAATAGGTCAAGTAGTTCTGGAGATATAGCCATTTGAATTTTGGCAGCCATGCCCATTTTTCGCAAAATACCAAAAAAAAAACAAAAACAAAAGGCTGTAACTTTGCACTGGAAGGTCCGATTGAGTTGAAATTTGAGATTTGGGTGTTTGGGGCCATAGCCAACTTGCATACCAAATTTGAAGAAAATCAATTCAAGTGAGGGGTAGAATCTCATTTTTTTGGGGCGATTTGACATGGAATGACCCATGTGCGTGTGTGCATTTTTGTGTGTGTGTGTGTGTGTGGAGGCGTGAGTACACAACAATGTGTGTGTGTGTGTGTGTGTGAGGGTGTGTGTGTGTATGGTAAGTTGAGTTGAAGGGGGGGGGAAGGGGAGTGGAGTAGAGTAGACATGGTCATGCTGTTATGATTGGTTATTATGGTCATGTATGTGGCTTAAGTTATGGTAGAGTTCAGTAAATAGATAATTAATGGGTCCCAGGCAGGGGCGGAGCTAGGCTCTCAGCCCAGAGGGGGCGGAGCATTGTCGAGGGGCTCTCAGATAGTCACTGCAGTCAACTGTAAAATAACGGGTAGGCCTATATCTTATTCTATCCAACCCAACTCAATCAGGGACACATGAAGAGCTGTTTCCAAAAAGCAATAGGTGCCAAAAGTTCAAAAACTGAGATGATACCATAGACCGCTAACCCTGTGCTTTTTATACATGGTGCAAAAATCTGTTTTTAGAAATTCATACTGTTTTAATGGTCAAAGTGTGTGTTGTTCTGTAAAATACAATAGGCGCCAGCATTAAAAAAGCTAATTTACTCAAAATGAGTAAAATGGATATATGTATTGCGTTATGGTAACAAACTCTTCACATGTAAATAGGCGACTCGGGAACGCATTTTTCAACATGGCTGTTAGGTGGCAGAAAAAGCAGATGAGGTATGGTTGCAAAGCATCTGCTAAACGAGAATAGTAATTTCCATTTATTCCGAGCTTTTGGCGAGGTATACGTGAAAATTGCAATTCACCTTTGTATAAATCTGATATCTCGGCAGGGCTCGATCTTTCCATTTTTTGCCACAAGCCAGTCGGGCTTGTCACAGAAAGAAGGCACTAGCCCTCAAGATTTTACAAGCCCGACTGAAAAAGATTTGAAAATCGTGAAATTTAATTTCATAGGTACAAACATGATTGCACTTTATAAAACTCAAAAAGAAAATTAAATAAATTTAAAAAAACATCAACAGTTTAAATTAAACAGATCATTTCATACATTAACGAAGCGGAAAGGTAAGGGCTGTTTATTGGATAATTCCTGTAAAGAGTGGGAAAATCACAATAATCGAAAGAATTGGGCACCCTCTGACAAAGGGACGCATGAAAACCACTGATCTGTATAGAAAAACTGGATAGCTGATGAAGTAATAATTTTGAAGTAACCGTGCCGCCATATTGGTATGCCCAATAGTCTCAAGTAGCCGTCTCATTCTGGGGGGAAACATCCCTTTACAGACACGGAAAATAAAATAATAAATAAAACAGACATATAAACCGTTGTCTTTATTTCAGAAACACTATGCAAAGTCCCAATTTACGATTTTTTTTCAGTCCTAGCCATCGCAGTCAATAAGCCAGGGCGATAGTCGTAGGAAGCAAATTGGTTCGGTGAAGTAAGAGTGAATCCCATTTCACCCCTTGGCCCTACCACTTAGCCCTAC
Source organism: Gymnothorax javanicus (assembly GCA_029692085.1). Classification (NCBI taxonomy): domain Eukaryota; kingdom Metazoa; phylum Chordata; class Actinopteri; order Anguilliformes; family Muraenidae; genus Gymnothorax; species Gymnothorax javanicus. Next base: position 19,525,239 of record CM056200.1, on the reverse strand, counting down.
CCCTTCGTTTTGCGCGTTCATGTGTTGGGGTAGTGATGTCCCGATACTTGTTGAGACAGAGGGGGCGGGTGAGGTGGTAGGGCTTGTTATCAAATGGATCAAATTTTTTTTTAATCAAATTTTTCAGGGGCACACTACAAACGGAGGGGACGAGTCTCCACAGTACCTCGCGAATCATTGGCAAGATGGTTACCAACGCCACAGAGGCACCGAAAGAAACGCATAAATGTAAATAATTTCCTGGTAAATGAAATATTAAAGCCACTGGATCACCTCAGTTCGGTTGCGTTTTAATATTTTATGGACAGTTTGCTCGTGACAAACGTAACAAAAATCGCTAGTAGAGTACGTGTGTCTGCTAACAGGCAGCATATTGTTATAAATCGTGGTGCTTATGTGTGGCCAAGAGTGGAGCTCTGTTTACCGCCCGCCTTTAACTTAACTGAAGTCTGTAAAATGAGCAGTTGTCACAATATGGATGTTTCAATATCTTTTGTTAAATCCTGGAAATTAGACAGTCATTACCTGTAGAAGATACATCACTAAATTCACCTGTAGGCTTCCACTGGGGGTTGGGGTCACTTTCAGACTCAAAAGTCTTCTCAAGAACTGCCTCAGCACCAGTCAGCATGCGGGCTGCCATCTTGGAATGTGGGATAGCCCTCTCTGCCTCTCACTGGTTGTCACAACATGTTAAGAATGGTTTCTATGACTTTTCATAGATGGAAGCACAGCATAGTCCTGAAAATGCTGGTATCATGGGAAGTTGCGTTGACCTTTAATCCGCAGTAGTGCACCAAACTCATTTTTACCGAGATGTGGGATAGCCCACTTTACTTCTGAGGGGCACAATTATGGCAGCACGATAAAACATTTTTGTTTGATAGTTGCTAATAGCCAGTCAATTGCAGCTCCAGAAGTCACTACAGCATTGAATAAATTCATGTCTCAACCAGTTTAAAACAAAAACTGTACACCATTATGGAAACAAAGTTGGCCTTGTCTCTGATGACAAACCCCAGTGCTTCCCTTTGTTCCCCAGAGCTGTAACTTACAGCTAAACTCATGTGCTCCCAGAAAATCTGAAGTTTGCTGGGCAAAACTAGACCCCATGCAGGCATAATGAAATTAAATGGACATAATAAAACAGTCTTGGAAGTACAGAGATAAGTATCATTTACACATGACATAAAAAATTGGTTTCTTTGATTGATCATACATGCTCATTTTTAAAAAATCAAAAAAGTTTCATTTGCGTAATTTTAAATCATGATGATATAGACATGTCAGTGATTCAAATAATTTTCACTTTTTAATCAATGCATATGGTTATAGTTGTGTTGTCATCTCTTTCCTAATTAAAGTCAAATTAAAGATAATATATTTGCCTATAACTCAGATAACATTCTTGCTTTGTTTCATGAACTCATTTTCACGAATTTATAAGGAGAGTAAATGCAATGTAACAGACAATCACAAGCATACATCTCATGTGCTTACATTATGTGGCTGAGGGGAAGGGCTTCGGCAGCAGATGCAGAGCAATTCTTTCAGTCATGGCAGCTGCTTAATCAGGGAGAGGTAGAGAAGGGGATGAGTGATGGAACAGTAGTCATTAAGGCTGGATACAATTATAATAATTGTGCAGTATTCTGGGAAATCAGGATCATAACGTGTGAGGCTGATAACAGCTGTAGGCAGGTAATGAAACAGTATGGCGCCCAGATAGATTTGCACAGTTCTGAGGGCTTTCTTTTTCATGGGGTTAATCTTCTCCTTGCCCAAGACTGACTTCCTCATACTCCATATGATAGAAACGCTGCAGAAAACCATAATAGTGAAGCTGGCCATGATCAGCCCAACGTAGAATTGTTGGAAGCCCGTGAGCAATGACACGTTGACGGCATAGGCTATCACGAGCCCCCAAACAAGCATGGAAATAGCTACTCTGATCTTTTTATCCTTGATGCTGGTGAACACAATGGGGTGGACCACAGCCACATAGCGGTCCAGGCAAATGCAGGCGAGAAAGAGTGTGGAGCCGTTTTTGATCCCATCCGTAAAGTTTAATATGTGATCGAAATACATGGTATCGAAAAATAACTGGCCAGAGCTGCAGATGGGGCTCATTATGCAAAGCCATGCATCAGCGATGGCCAGGCTGAAGATAAAGTTATTGGAGGTAGAAGAGTCACTCTTCTCTCTGGCCACCAGCCACATTACCGTGATGTTGGCAGGGTAGCCCACGACTAGGTTGATGATATTTTGAATAAACTCAAACACAAACGCAGCAGGGTGGAATATGCATGGTGTTATTGCCTCCCAGAATTGGAGACTGGATCCTGAAGAGGAGTGGTTGAAGGGTAGGCTAGAATTGATGACAGAGCTGTTCATTTTGGTTTTATTTTATCTTGCTGGTTTGAAGGTTGATGATCCTTAGAAAAGAGAGTGAATGTAAGTTACATGGTCAAGCCTAACTGAACTCACCACTTAACCTGACTGCAAGGCTAAATTCTGTTCTTAATCTGACTCCAGCATTATTATACATTATTCTTCTCAGCAAAGTATTCCTCATCATAACACATTTACTGCATAATAGAGATGGAAACACTTATACTGGCCTATTTTGCACAAAGTTAAGCTCTTTCTTTTGAGAAATTATTCATGTCAAAGAAGACCTGGAAAATTTTGTTGCATTGTTACATTGAAGGATAGTTATTGTTTTCTGGGAAGACGACCTCCATCCAGAGAAAACTCTCTCTCCTCTAAGACACCAGCTTTACTCTTTGAAACTGCACTGGAGCTTCCCGAGGTGGAGACAGCGTTCCCAGAAGACAAGGTTTGCCCTTTGGGTCCATATTTTACTGTCTGCGAAAGCCTTTCACTCAAGCACAACATAAGAAATGAAAGAGTGGTTTATCAAATTGAAAAAATGAATAACTTACCTGAGAAACTGCAATAGCTTGACATACACTCCTCAAGTTCAGACAGCTTCTTGAGGTGGAGACAGTGTTCCCAGAAGACAGGGTTTGCCCTTTGGATCTATTGTATTACAGTCTGCAACAGTCTCTCACTCCAGCACAGCTTAAGAAATGAAAGAATGGTTTATCAGATTGAAAGAAATAATTAGTAACTTACCTTAGAAACTGAAATTGCTTGACATACACTCCTCAATGTCTGTATCCTGATCACCTGTTTCCAAGAGGATTATGATTTTATTCAATATCATTCCACCTCAGAGGTATGTAAGCAGGGCAGATGACAGCCAGTCACAAATCCACTGAGGAAGCACTAGCACTTGGAGGGACTGTACAATACCCTGTCACCACAGGATTATATTTAAGGATGGGTGGGTGTGCAAGAGGGGGTTGGGTTTGTAGAGTGAGTTTGTGATGTGACAAACAGACCTGCAGTAAAACAGAGGACGGGCTAAAAGGAGGGGTAGATGAGTACCCCCCTATCACTGTTCTAACAATATATTATTTGTCAGTGATGCAATCCAAGAAGAGCATCCCAGACAAACAAGTGACGCAATGCAGTCAGCCAGCTGGAGCACAAGTGAGACTGTAACCTGGTGTAAGGTCTTACACATGAAACCATAACGTTCATCAAAGCACTCAAACAATTCTCTTTCAACCTCACTAAGAAAAGAAATTGAGCACTCAGTTACAGTAAATGTATTTCTGCAGATAATATTAGGTACATTTGCGACAGTTTGATTTTCATCAAAATGTTTGGCAAAAACAAAGTTGCAGTTTACAAGTACTTTTCTTTACTTTCGCTACATAGACTTCACTAAAGCCTGGCATCTGTTCCAGGAGGTCTATTGTCCTGTAGGTTTCCATGCTGATCCTTAGAGAGGAGAACACAATCAAAGCTGAGAGATCTGAGTCAAAATTTGCCAATATGTTACAAATCCACCAAAATTATGAATGCCCATGGAAAAAAAAAAAAAAAAAATCTATCAATAATTTCTTAACCCCATTATTTGAAGACTAATGGCACAAATAAACAGTAGTATCAAGCTTAATATCACAAAGCAACTTTTATTCTACTTTCTCTTTCCATTCATTGTAAAATTTTGCATTTCCAGAGACATCAGTTGGTGACCTTTGTTACAAGGCATCTTTAGCCACCAGAAAATCACACTTCTGTTCTTCCAAAATTGAATTACTGAACATAAGGTTATGGCCAGATAAATTAAATTTATTAAATCACAGGATTTGGGTATAAAATATAAACACTTTATTATGAATTGTTTTTTTAATTGTTCACATGCATTCTGTATTTGTGAAAAATTCAGACGGGAAATTTTAAATTATTAGATTGTTAATTTTCGTCAGTGAAAGTCCATGGAGATCTTCTTATGAATAAATTACTAGTAATGAAATGATTTAAATAGCTATAAGTCAAGATTGATATGTTACAACAATGTGCTGAAGTTGGCATCATCAGGAACTTAACAGATAGAGCTGTGGCCTGTTTGGAGATGGTTACTGGTTTATGAGTGTATTGGCTGCAATGGAGGAATCACAAGGACAGGACTCCCATCTGTCAGAGGTAATAACACACGCTAATTTCTGTCAGGAATGTAAGACTGAAGTAATGTGGTGTATTTTAGAGTGCCATGGTACTGGGCCTTTCACTTAATAAACACTGTCTGTGAAAGGTTTCCCCTGTTTAGTTTAAAGGGATATTCCACCCAAAAACTATAATTTGTATATCACTTACTCACCGTTAGAGGTCTCGAATGGACAAAGTTGTTTTTCACCTGGCGCAACTTCATGGCCACTGGAGAGTTTTGAAAAATTATCCAAATTCCTTTTTTGCTGTAAACCAATGGGAGCCACCAGGTAGCAATGGAAAAACTACACAAAACGTCCGTTGACAAACTTTCAAACCATCGTCCAACGCATCGTCCAGTATAATCCAAGTCTGCTTTGTCCACTCATATCCTCAGTACTCTAGAAACGCGGTTATTTTTTGCTAAAAACAATAAAATACAACAGTAATGCTTGAACGATCTCGCCCACGTTTGGCACACGCGCATGAGCAAGCGAGTGCAGGAGAAACAAGGTCGCGCATTCAAAAGAAGTCCCGCCTCCCGGCCCGTTCATTGCCCAGTGACTAATCCGGATGCTTTATTGGCAGCTGAGTCTCTGGGAAACCTTTCCACAATTAAAGAAAATGGGGCCACAGCACTGTAGCTCACCTGGACATTCACTCCACCAAAGTTTTTCAGTCCTTTTGTTTAAATCAACCATTGAATGGTATCATTTCAGTTGCCAATTAAACAGAAACATGGTTTAACATGGTAATGAAAATATTTTTGAAATAAAAACTTACAGCGTACATTATAAGCTGGGCACAATTTTTTATTGATAAGAATGTTTTTGGAAAAAAAAAAATTCAATCAGAATTATTTTGCAAATATTTTCTGTTCCCAGATCCATATATCTAAATTAAAAAGAGTAAGTGATCATGTTTGTAGATCTATTTAAAATAACCTTTAATGCATTGGGAAAAAATAAAAAATGTGACATGTTTGGAAAAGTGTATTTATTAGATTCATGTACTCTCCAGGATCGAAAGAAAGAGGACAGAGGGGATGTTCTGTGGTCATCATTTCCAACAGGCATCCAAGTGTTTACTTACCAATTAATGCTTCACTGTTCCACACCCAGTGGTGTCAAAAGTACATACATCCTTTACTTAAGTAGAAGTATTGATACTGGGGTTCAAAATTACTTAGTTAAAAGTTGAAGTATCAACTCAAGCTTTTTACTCAAGTAGAAGTGAAAAAGTACAGGCTTAAAAAGATACTTTTTAAGTAAAAAAGTAACGTAAAAAGGGTGAAAAACTCAAACTCAAGTGCATTGCATGTCTAATTTTACATCCAGATATGCCATCAAAGACGACCAACAAAGTTTTCATTTCTTTCCAAAAAAAAAAAAAAACCTTTATTGGAATGGCCATCCAATCTGAGGTAGTAACATTCAAGACATATCGACACATACAAAGCTACCCAAACATTTTTTTCTGTTTTGTTGAAATCCTGAGTCTGATTGTCAGCTTAGCAGTAACATAATACCATACACCAGCTACAGTATAGCTTGGAGAGGGCATGTGTAAAACTTAAACATAATTCACAATGCAATTAGTTAGTTCACAATTTCCCTTTAATTCCCTTCATAAACAGCTGTGAAAATGAACCTAGAAGATGATGGATAAGATCAATGAATCCCTGTTTCTCTACAACATTAGGAGGGTGCAACCCTTTCACAACAAATCTAACAATGAATTTGTCAGTACTTGACTGAGATACGTTATGATGATTTATAGTACCTGATTGTATTACTTTGGCAGGTTATTACAGGAAGTTCTGTAAGAACTTTGCTGATGTCACTGCCCCTTTGACTGATCTTCTGAAGAAAAATAGGAAGTTTGTCAGGTCGGAGTCTTGTCAAAAGGCGTTTGACAATGTTAAGTCCCTGTTATGGGCACAACCAGTTCTTCAAGCTCCTGATTTCAGCAAACCTTTCACCTTGGCAGTAGATGCCAGTGATGTCGGTGCAGGTGCTGTATTGTTACAGTTGGACAACAATGGTATCGAACATCCAGTTTGTTATTTTTCTGAGAAGTTTGATGTTCACCAAAGGAATTATTCAACTGTTGAGAAGGAAACTTTAGCTCTGGTTCTAGCTGTGATACTCTAGGAGTCTCCCACAACTTGATTTGCTTGGATGGGGTCGCAGTGCCTTCATCTGGAACGCTCCTGACCTTCTTTTCTGGGCAGATGAATTTAAGTGTTGATATCTCTCGAGGGGTTTGGGGTGTTTCTTCTGTGAATGAAAGCACAGGGACAGATGAGATGCATGCACCTCAGTCACACTCACAAAAGCACACACACACAAGCTATAATATTCATGCAACATCATGCTTGCTACAACCATGATGACACAGATTGAGATGTCTGAGTGACTTTTACAGCTGTCAAGAGATCAATTCGTAAATCTTTCATGGCTATGGTGTGTTGAAATCACTGTTTCTAACACCCAAACTACCGTAAGAGTTCAGGAGTTCGTTTTTTCAATGCCTAAATTACACTAAATTCAAATTTACTGCAAAGAAGATTTTAGTCCCATAAATATGCTTTTTTGTTTTTCCAACAAAACCCTTGCCTTGGGTATTGTGTCTCTTTATCGGTTTATATCACTGATATTAATTTTAAAACATGTGATAGGCAATTCTCCAGCTAAGCCCAAATAAAGGTAAACTACCAAATTGGGTTGTTCCACATTATTAAATAAATAACAGGTTTCATGCAGTATTATCATATCATATTTTATGAAAAAAAAGACATTAAAATCATCATACTGTAAGGAGTCGAATGTTTTCGTACATTTCACGAGGCACAGCACTATTTCAGAGGGTTAACCTATAAAAAGATAATTCTTTGACCCTATACTGTATGAAACCTGTGACTTGCTCAATAATGTGGAACAACCTTAGCCTAGCTAGAGAATTACTTATCCCACAATGTTTGATATTAATGTCAGTGATATCAACAGACAGGACACACATTACCAGGCAAGAATTTTGTCAAAAAATGTCAACAAAAAAGTCTAAGACTACTGCTAGAATCCTACTTGAGCAATAATTTGGAACTCTTTATGTGGGCTCACGCTATCTTATCCAGAACCACAGGCTAACCCAGGCTTTTTGTAACCTATTCTAGAAGCTGCAAACAAGCTGTGTAGACAGCTAAATTTACGTGGTGTTAATTGTCTGAATCAATAGCATCATGGCTACATAAATAATGTCAGTCAAGCTGCTGAACACGAGGAGAAATTAAATATTGAGAAATCTTTCACTGAACTTGACCAGTTTTTTCTTTCAATTCCACTTAGCCAGCTAACATTAGCAAAGCTGGCATTGGAAATGACCTGAACTATAGAATTTCCGAGCCCCATTGACTAAAGTAGAAAACATGGCAAATTATCTGAAACAGGCCACTGTATACTTTGTAATAGACTACTGAGAAAGAAAAAGACAGTGGCTATTCTTTCGTGACTGTAATCCATTGCAGGCAGGCTATTCTTACGTGACTTTCGGTCAGACATGCGCAGATTGAAATTGCCGGACTTGATCATTTTCTTAAGAATAGCTAGACACGTTGATGGTTTGCGTGACTGATGATACTTGACACCTCTGAGTGCCAATCACCATATCAATCAAGAACAACTTTTCAATAAAGACGAGTAGCCCCAACATGTTGAATTGTTACATAATTAAATATGATCAAATCAGACACGAATAAGGAGATAGAACAATTCCATGTCAATGGCCCATTAAATTGAAGACCATTAAAGCTATTAAATTACCAACAATTAAATCACCATATCAATCAAGAACAGCTTTTCAATCAAGACTAACAGCCCCAATGTATTGAAGTGTAATATAATCGCGTCCGATTTGGACACATCCAATTAGGGAGACGTGAACAATTTCATAAAAATAAATTCCAGAAGATGTTTAATAATGGCACAAAATATTAAGCCAACAGGTGGCACAGGGTCTAATGAACCACCTAAAGGAGAATTATAGAAAACATGACAATTCAAAGGCTTCATTCATCCCAGAATTTCTTGTGTCTAGCATAATTTGCCAATATGCCTCTCTTTTAAGAATACATTTTTTAAGATCACCACCCCTTCTTCCAGTTTTTACGTTCAATGCCGATACACCTGAGAGATAGAACCGTATGTCTATGTTCACCAAAATGTCTTGCCACTGATGAATTTAGATCGCCTCGTCAAATTGAACTTTTATGTTCACTTAGCCTTACTTTGAGTGGTCTTGTGGTTTGGCCAATAAAACCACGACCACAGGGACGAAGCAAGAAATAAATAACACTGCTCGTGTAACAAGTTATCCTTTGTGAAATTTTGAATTTCTTGCCCGTCATAGGGTGTTTAAATGGATCAGTTTTAATTAAACTGTTACAGGAGGCACAGTTATGGCAAGGAAAACAACCCGAGGGTATAAGAAAATATGGCAACTTAGGTTTAAAATGATCAGCATGAACTAGTCTGTCCTTCAAGTTACGAGCTCTGGAATGAGTAAACAGAGGAGGATCTTCAAACGTTTCACACAATTGTGGATCTGAGGACAAAATATGCCAATGTTGACGTATAATACTTTGTATTGATGAACTTTGAAGACCACATGTTAGAGAACAAATAACTGAAAATTTCATCTTTCTGGGTCCTGTCACGCTGGTCTTTGGACATAACTGTATTTTTAGCCTTAGTTAACCATTTATCAGGATAGTTCCGCTCCCGAAAGTGTTTAATCATGTTTTCTGCCTCTCTATTGAAATCAGTATCCGTGTTGCAGATCCGACTAATTTTATACAATTGACTAAGGGGTAGACCTCGCTTAAGTGACGTTGGATGAAAACTACTAGCCAATAAAAGTGAAAAGGACCCACACGCACAGGCTGATACAAAAATAAAGAACATTTAATAAATATTAAGAATAGACAAAAGCTCAGGGGAGCAGCAGCACAAGAGAGCAGGGCTAAAATCACAGAATGCAGCTGCAACTGCCCACTGGCAACTGCAGTGCTTAAATACTCTGCCTTCGCCTCCTCTTCAACGAGCCAAACCTGTTGCCTGTTGAAGTGGAGGCGAAGACAGCAGGAGGGGGAGGGACTGCAAGGCAAAACCCTTACAGGTATACCGTGGTATTCAGTGTCAAATGGCTTTTGTAAAAGGTTACATCAAGAAAATTAACTTCCTTCTTACTAAGTTCACAAATGCGTTTAATAGACGCTAACCTACTATTCAAAAAGTCCGAGAATTGAATGAGCTGTTACTCAGACCCAGACCAAATCAATAGAATATCATCAATGTATCTCCCATAGAACTTCAGGTGATTAACAAGGATTATTACCATACACATAGTCCTGCTCAAATTTGTTGTATGTTGCATTGGGGCGGCTGCACCACCAGTGAACTTTATCGAACTTGAACGCAAGTTTACTTTTTATGAATAAAATCAAAATGCAATGACTTTCAAATCACTCCAGCCCGTATTTTATTCACAAGAGAACAGAGATAACATCGCAAATGTTGAAACTGAGAAATTTCACAATTTTATGCACAAAATGAGCTCATTTCAAATTTGATGGCTGCTACAGGTCTCAAAAAAATTGGGACAGGGGCCTGTTTACCATGGTGTAGCATCCCCTCTTCTTTTTAATACAGTGTGGAGGCGTCTGGGCATTGAGGAGACAAGTTTCTTGAGTTTAGCCATTGGAATTTGATCCCACTCTTGTTTAATACAGGCTTCCAGCTGCCGGAGAGTTTTGGGTCTCCTTTGACAGACTTTTTGTTTCATTTTGCACCAAATGTTCTCAATCAATGAAAGATCAGGACTGCAGGCAGGCCATTTCAGCACACAGACTCTTCTACTACGAAGCCATGCTGTTGTAATAGCTGCAGTATCTGGCTTTGCATTGTCCTGCTGAAATAAACAAGGCCTTCCCTGGAATAGATGTCGTCTGGAGGGGAGCATATGTTGCTCTAAAACCTTTATATACCTTTCAGCATTCATAGTGCTTTTTAAAACATGCAAGTGTCCCACACTATATGCACTAATACATCCCCATACCATCAGAGATGCTGGCTTTTGAACTGAACGCTGATAACAGGAGGGGTGGTCTTTCTCCTCTTTAGCCCGGAGGACACGACGCCCATGATTTCCAACAAGAATGTCAAATTTGGACTCATCTGACCACAGGACACTTTTCCACTTTGCTACAGTCCATTTTAAATGAGCCCTGGCCCACAGAACACGGCGGTGCTTCTGGATCATGCTCAACAATGCCTTCCTTTTTGCATGATAGAGTTTTAGGTGGCATCTGTGGATGGCACGGCGGACTGTGTTTACAAACAGTGGTTTCTTGAAGTAGTCCTGCGCGCATTTAGTAATGTCAATGACAGAATCATGCCGGTGAGTGATGCTGTGGCATCTGAGGGCCCTAAGATCACAGGCATCCAGTAAAGGTCTTCCGCCTTGTCCCTTACGCACGGAGATTTCGCCAGTTTCTCTGAATATTTTGATGATGTTATGCACTGTCAAGGATGAGACCTTCAAAGCCTTTGCAGTTTGACGTTGAGGAACTTTGTTTTTAAAGTATTCCACAATTTTTTAACGCAAACCTTCACAGGTTGGAAAGCCTCTGGCCATCTTTACTTCTGAGAGACTCAGCCTCTCTAAGACATCCCTTTTATAGCCAATCATTTTACACACCTGATGCCAGTTAACTTAATTACTTGCTAAATATTCTTTCAGCTGATTCTCTTATATATGAATAGCTTTTTCAAACCTTTTTTTGCCTGTGTCCCAACTGTTTTGAGACCTGTTGCAGCCTGAAAATTTGAAATAAGCTCATTTTGTGGATAAAAATGTAAAACGTCTCAGTTTCAACATTTGAAATGTTATCTATGTTCTATTGTTAATAAATAACATAATATGATCTAAAAAATTTTGATAAAAAACAAAATAAAATCCCAAAATTTGAAATTGTACAGACATTTTGAAGTTCAGTTGTTTAAAAATACTAAAAAAAAAGCTGAGAGTTGAAGTTCCTTTGTCTGACTTCTTCAGCATGCTGTGATCACTAATTACAGGGGACCACCAGTTCCTAATCCAGGGAGTCCCAGTGCATCGCGAATCGCACAAGAATTCTCAGAAAATGGCTGGACACATGAATTTTAATTTTGAATTACTCTATAACTAAAAATAAAATGCTTCTAAGTTTTTGATATGTTGTAGATACCTTATCAGGGTACAATTTGGTGTAAAAAAAAATTCAAGGTCACGCAACCCTCAAGGTCAATTTTGGGGTCAAAATATCGGTCAATAATTCATCACACCCAGAGCTACCCGAATGAGTTAAAAAATTACAGATTTGGAATGCTTGTGTGATTCCCTTTCCAACAATACCTAGTTTGTCAAAATTGGTCAAGTAGTTTTGGAGATATGGCCATTTGAATGCCCATTTTTTGTGAAATATCAAAAACAAACAAAAGGCTGCAGCTTTGCACTGGAGGGTCTGATTGAGCTGAAATTTGAGATTTGGGGGTTTTGGGTCACAACCAATTCTCACACAAATTTTGAACAAAATTGGAAATGGTGAGGTTTAGCTCATTGGGTGATTTGACATGGAATGACCCACATGTACACACACACACACACACACACACGCGCGCACGCACACACCCACACAGAATTATAACAAGAAGGAAGTTTCTCTTTTCTCATTACTTCTTTTTCCTTTCTCTTTAATATCATTTTCAATTTCCCCATCAATTTTCTGTTTTTTTAATTTTTGTTTGTTTATTTGTTTTTTTATTTATTGGTCGTTTTGCTTGTCTTTTCCTTGAATATTATCTGTAATGTCATGATTTGTCCTCTCCTGTCCTGTCTTGTCCAGTTTAGTCTTGTCTTGTCAGTCTCTGCATTAGTCCAGCATGTCAAGTATGTCTGTATACTTGTCCGTCTGTCTGTCTTGTCGACATATTTGTGTCTGCCTCTCTGTATAATAATAATAATAATAATAATAATACATTTTATTTGTATAGCGCTTTTCATGCAGAGATGCAACCCAAAGTGCTTAACAAACAGCAAGTTAACAGACATAAAACATAAAACAAATACATTAAAATACATTACAATGCAATGGCACCTATCTATAGAATTAATCCATATAAAATGCTAAATTAAAAAGATAGGTCTTTAACGTCTTCTTAAAAATTCCAAGGGAGTCAACTGTTCTAAGATCTAGAGGGAGGCTGTTCTACAGTGTAGGACCATAAAAGCAAAAAACAGCCTCCCCTGTTTTTTTGTGGGAGACCCTTGGAATCTCTAAAAGACGGGCAGTTGAAGATCAAAGGGCTCTTGGGGGTATATAAAATGAAAGGTAATCGCTGATATACGCTGGTGCTTGTTTATGTAGGGCTTTATAAATAATTAAAAGGACTTTAAAATCAATTCTAAAAGAAACGGGTAGCCAGTGCAGCGATGCAAGCAGAGGGGTAATGTGATCAATTTTTTTTGTATTGGTTAAAATCCTGGCTGCCGCATTTTGAATCAACTGTAACTTCCTGAGAGAATTTTGGGCAGGCCAGTAAAAAGAGAATTACAGTAGTCTAGTCGGCTTGTGATAAAAGCATGAATCAGCATTTCAGTGTCGTTCTGAGTTAAAAATGATCTAATTCTGGCTATATTTCTAAGATGAAAAAATGATGTTCTAGCAATATTGTTAAAATGACTAATAAAGTTAAGATCGGAGTCTAAAATCACACCCAGATTTGTCACTTGGGTTTTTATTTGCTTAGACAAATTTAAAAACATTGGTTCTATTTTTAGCCTTTTATCCTTTGAGCCTACAAGTAATATCTCTGTTTTTTCCTAATTTCTTTTTAAAAATTCCAACTCCAATCATTGACATCTGTGAGACAGTTGAAAAGATTGTTGAAAGAAGTGGGGTTATGAGCTGGGACAGATATGTATAATTGTGTGTCATCCGCATAACACTGATATTTAACGTTATGATGACTAATTATGTTGCCTAAAGGAAGCATATTCTAAGAAAAAGGAACAGGGCCAAGAATGCTTCCTTGAGGAACACCTTATTCAATATCAAATGTTTGTGACACACAGTTACCTAAACTAACAAAAAATTTTCTTTCTGATAGGTGCGAGCAAAACCAATCAAGAACCGTGCCAGATAGACCCACCCATTTTTCAAGCCGTTTCATTAAAATGTTATGATCATTTGTGTCAAAAGCAGAACTCAAGTCAAACAAAAAGAGGATTGCCACATTATTTGAATCATTTGATATTCTTAAATCATTTACAACCTTATGTAAAGCAGTTTCAGTGCTATGGTTCATTCGTAGTTGTATATGTCTGTCTACTTGTCTTTATCATCATATGTCATGTCACAGTATTAGAGTAGGTTGTCGTTACGGAGTGGCTCCAATAAATGTCTTTGAACTCTATTTCAGTTCAGACAGGACACTCACGTCAGATTTAACCATTTATTTGGAATTACATACATTTGAATTTGGCGGTGACTCTGCTCAAGTGATACTCTGGAACAATCTGAGCAAGCATGACACAGACATTCCAGAAGATCACAACCCCCCACCCCCCGGCAGAGTCTGGTTCACCGTGTTTAAAATTTCAATTCAATTCAATTTATTTGTATAGCGCTTTTCACAGACTGTCACAAAGATGCTTTATATTGAGAGATTAAATAAATGAAAGGGCAGTGCCCAGCCTATTCCCCACTTCAGCAAATGAGGCAAAAAACTCCCAGTAGGGTGAAAAATCCTCAAACAGTGGTGAGAAAAAACTCCCCAGTGGGAAGAAATCTCAGGAGGAACCAGACTATAGTGGGGAAGCCCATCCTCCACAGGCTAGCTAAATATTAACAAAATAAAGTCAAAATAGAGTAAAATAGCAAAACAGTTCCATTTAAGTCCATCTGAACAGTGGCGTCTGTAGCACCAGGAAGTGGCATGCCGAGGATGGTGCAGAACTGGATCAGGATCGGATCAGGACAGCAGCAGCCAGCGCTCAAAATGAAATGAATGACACAGATTACAAACAAAGCCGATACCATACAAAACAATGCCAATACCATATAAAGACAAGAGTATGACACAAGTACTGCCAAAGACTGTGACGTTGGAAAGGAGGAGGCTGGGGAGGTGGAGGGGATGTTTGCGCAGATCTGTAATGGGTCTTGGTGGGAATGGTAGAGCTTGGTTAGTTGAGATGGAGAGCGCTGCCTTATTTAAAAAGACGCGCAAATTAAGTACGTTAAGGCTGAAGTCCAATGCGATTGGACAAGGGGTGGAGCCAAGACTGACTTCCGTGCCTGTCTGAACTAACACTGACGCTCCATTTCAGACAGGACACTCACGTCAGATTTAACCATTTATTTGGAATGACATACATTTGAATTTGGCGGTGACTCTGCTCAAATGATACTCTGGAACAATCTGAGCAAGTATGACACAGACATTCCAGGAGATCACAACCCCCAAACACGCGCTCCTGCAGGGAGCAGATGAGCAGGGTCACCCGCGGGGATATGAACATGAAATGCGTACAATCCATTAAATTCTAATACGAATAACAAACTAGCTCATTCTATGATCAAGGAATAGAAGATATGACATTGACTGGAGCATTAATAGACAAAAATCGATATGCGGAAAGTGTGTTACGTGTGGATAAACAATGTGAATGCGATAAGCATGTCGCTTTTCCTTTGAATTCATGCAAGCATGCATGACCTTCTCCTCTGGATGCAGGAGATCAGCGGCCTGCTGAATGCAAGCAGAAGAACATTTGGCAAGACACTATGAGTGACTTAATACAAAGGAAATATACTATGTGAGAATGAGGATATGTGTAGCGACAAGCATGTCGCATTTCCTTTGAATTCATGCGAGCATGCATGACCTTCTCTTCTGGATGCAGGAGATCAGTGACCTGTTGAATGCAAGCAGAAGAACATTCGGCAAGACACTATGAGTGACTTGATACAAAGGAAATATACTATGTGAGAATGAGGATATGTGTAGCGACAAGCATGTCGCATTTCCTTTGAATTCATGCAAGCGTGCATGACCTTCTCTTCTGGATGCTGGACATCAGTGGCCTGGTGGTGCGAGCAGAGGAACATTCGGCAAGTCCCTCATGAGAGACTTGATGCAAAGGAAATATGCTATGTGAGATGAGTCTACATGTGGTAAATACATTTACATTTTAAATTTTAGATGGACAGAAGGCGGATGCAGATAGTGAATCGATATGAATGAAATACCAGTTTCCCCAAGTTGAACGGATTGGACGATACCCATGAACTTTGCACGCGTTGAATTTCCTAAGGCCCATTACCGTTGACTAACATTAAATTCGAGGTGGCAAAGCGTAGTGTGAGCATAGAATTAACATTGCAAGAACAATAATTTACCGATTACACAAAAAATTGCTACTTCTGCGGACTAAATTCACTAGTATTAAGACGGACGTATTTCTGGTATACTCCTGAGGACCAGCGACACAGGGTTAGGAGAACAGATGCTGGAATTACGGAGGAATGTGTGGTGCATAGGATTGGGGGCAGACCACAGCACTGCACAGGATGCAGAGACGAACAGCAAACCAAGCTCGGGACATCGCCTTCCCAGAATCTGTCATGAACAGGGGCTCATCTCCTCTTGCATTGGCTCGCCATTTCAGGGACCAAAAAATTGTAGAAAAAGGACAAAATGCAGTTTAAGTTCTGGCAATGACTACAGAAGTGCCTTTACCACATTTATCAGTTTTGGAATGTTTGAGGTTGCTATTTAACATACAGTTATCGGAGGAGAAATCAGAAATGGTGAGGTCGTGTAAAGGATTAAATTTCTCTGAAGGTGTAGTGAATTCCCCACATCAAAGAACCCCGAAGAAAGCTGTAAGACAGACTACTTCCAACAATACATCTACATAAGGACTAAAACACCCAGCTCTTGAGTGCGATACCAATTTTTGTACCAAATAGAGTGTGAGGGAAAGACGCTTATCATTGCCTTCTGGATGAGCCTTTTTTAATCAGTTAAAGAGGAGGCGAATGAAGGGATTTCCAAGCAAGCTAGTAACTGAAGGATCTAAACATCTTAAGTGCAACTAGACCCCAGCAATTCATGCTTTAGAAGAACAGGGATGATTTTTTTTTTTTTTTTTAACCTTTTGAAACTCTGAACAAGGCACTATAAAGGCACAGATCATGGAAATGTTAACTGGCAGAACTGGGATTAAAAACCTGCACGAAAATAGGAGAAGTATGACCAGCAGCCTCATAAGCTTTTAATGCGTTTTTGAAAATCCAAACCTCAAGAAACCAACCAAACCCCCAAAACCAACGGAGGGAGCCGCATCAGTGAAGACCTGAAGGCGACCGATGACTCCGGCCTATCGCTATAAAAGAACGAAATGCCATTCCAGCTTGCGCGACCTGACCAAAAGCGCAAATCAGATTTTTAACCTTCGTTTAATTTGACAGTTTTATGCAAATTGATTGCAGATTTAGAGAGGTCGAGAAGCCGGTACACGAAGAAAGTTGAGGTGCCCCAACAGGTACAAAAATTCGCGCTTTGTCATTGACGAAGCCGACATTGCACTCTCCATAACCTCCCTGATCCTGCGCTATTTATCCTGGGGGAGAGATGCTTGCATTTTAACTGAGTCGAGAAATACCCAAAACTCAAATTCCTGCGCAATACCCCAGTTTCTTGAAAATGTTTTTGAGTGTAAAGATGCTGCAACTTGGAACGAAATTGGGAAAGTCTATTATTCAAAAGTTGTCTAATAAATGTAAAAGGAACGGCAGTTTGTAAACATTCAGAAGTATCCAGCAAAGAGCCTCGGATAAAGTATCAAAAATGCGAGGGCTGCTACGGCATCCAAAGGTCAGACGTACTGCGAAATACATTTTTCTTTCCAATCAACTCCAAAGAGATTCCACTGAGAGGGGTGCAGAGGCATAATTTTAAAAGCATCGGTAATGTAAGCTTTACCCATCCAAGCACCTGATCCAGCAATTTTAATGAGTTTAATGCGTGATAGACAGTAAAGTTAAAGAGCGAGAGTGGGGGGTGAAGGATGAGATCAATGACGCTCTGAATCTTTTACTCATAATGGGCAGACAAATCAATGATAATGCGCCTTTTTTTCTCTCTCTCTCTCTTCCCCCTTCTTTCCTTCCCGGAATACTTACGAATAGCAACGCCTATAGAGTTAATACGGTATGAAGTTAACGGGATTTCGGAAACGGACCAATCATGTACCCCTTTTCAACTTCTCTCGCCAGGATTTTATCAACCACATCCGGTTCCTGCTGGGCAGACTGCAGGTTATTGCACTTCACGCTGGAGTGAATATCGTATAAACCCGCACAAAAGCCATTAATCAAACCAAACAACAAGCAGGAGACAAAACAGCAATCTGAGGGGTCCTTCAGCGTCTTTAGAGAGTTCTGGGATGTTGCTGGGGGTAGATGCTTTATTTAATTTTCCATAGCCGGCAGACGCGGCTTGCGGCGAGGGCACACAAACTTTAGATGGCCGTCTCCGCAAAAACTTGGGCTCGGTGGCAGAGGTACGGTGAGGGCTGTCACAGGGGGTTTGGACTCGGCAATGATTTTAGGGCAGAGGGGGGAGGAATGAGAGACGCTCCGCAGATAGTGCAGAAGACACCACGGTGTAAAATGCCTGCTGACTAACGCCAAATCGACCTGAAACCAATCCAGTCTTTGACTGAACTTTTGGAGGAATAACCAGCTTTAACGGAAAAGTATTTATGATACTAGTAAACTGAGTGCCACCGTAAGACAGAGCGAGATCAGAGATGATAGCCAAATAGGTGTCTAGCTCGGCCCTGCGTCCCGGGTACATTTCACAAATCACATCCCTTAATACACCGAATGCCACAGAAAACTCAGTCATGGTAAGATTTTTTTTGAAACAGTCTCGGACTGTTGTCGTTCAGAATGACAGAAATGTCCCGGTAGTCCATTAGGCGTTTCTCGCCTAAACCAGATTCGGACGAACTTAAAAAAATTAACCAAGTTTATGTCAGTACCTGCCATGCTCTGACTGCGAAGACGGGAGAGATGGCAGCTGAAATAGGACGCAATCCTCCCCGAGAAAGGATCAGGATGCGCGGACATAATGATGATGCATGAGGTAAGAAAAATACCCAAGTACTGATTCTCATACCTTAGAGAACTGCAGGCATGGATGTTTGCGCAGATCTGTAATGGGTCTTGGTGGGAATGGTAGAGCTTGGTTAGTTGAGATGGAGAGCGCTCCCTTATTTAAAAAGACGCGCAAATTAAGTACGTGACGCTAAAGTCCAATGCGATTGGACAAGGGATGGAGCCAAGACTGACTTCCGTGCCTGTCTGAACTAACACTGACGCTCCATTTTGAAATGAAGGTATGTTATCCACCAAAAAGGAGGGGTAGTGGTGGGCCAAAAAATAAAAAAGAAAAAAAATACGTATCCAAACCGATAAGCCAGCTAGCTTTCTTGTAAGATAATCTACATGAGATGAATGTTACCGGGTCACATAAAAAGATAGAAACTTTCAGACAAGACAATTATATCATCATCAGGTAACGAATAAGGTATGTAGCAAACACTTTGTTTTCAAATGCACAGCAGCTTGCCAACAATTAGCAGTCAAACAGAAGTGAGCTGGGCACTAGCGAGAAATGCAGAATGGGACCGCATACGGCACTAAAGCAATTTGGCCAAAATCGATAAGCAGCCAGATAAATAGCCAGCAAACACTGTTACCCAGGAACACAAGCCCTTCAACATACTCCTTTGCTACTGTGTTTCTGATACGTGAGGTTATGTTATGGGCTGCATGGAAGATGACTAGAAGGCACTTTCCTCTGTCAATCCCGCCTACAACTGAGCAGGTTACTGTGTGGAAAATGAGTACATGCTACCAATGCTGAAAACAGGGAGGAGTCAAGTAGATCCAGTACCATGCAGTGGAAAAGTGCCATTGGTCGTCTACCCGGTGGCACTGTGGTGCTCGGCCCCTTCATTGCTGCTTGCGGCTATATTTCTGACAGTGTAATCACAGAGTCTTCCAGGACTAGGTCAGGGAAATGAAAAGCAGTCACAAATGCAGAAAATTGCATGACAAAAGGCTTTTACATGTTTTGAAATGTTTAATATCTATTTTAAAGACCAAAAAAAATTTCAACATGCTTATAAACTTTAGCTAAGCTGCGTATATGAACATTCAGAATTAGTACACTGCATACATACGTTATGCAAATTCAAGATAGTTCATGGTCTGGTCTGGGAGAACCAAAGTGCTAATGAACTTTAGCTGTCCTGTGTCTATTTTCACTCGTTAACAATGCACTGCATCCATACAGTATGCATATTCAAAAAAATTTTTATCAAAAAATGTGGAGTGTGTGGACTACAATTTTACGTGGCCTATTTATAAAATTCTTTTCCTGCAAAATTTTCATCAGCTGGTGGGAAGCCTGTCAACCTTTAGTTTAATTTAGTTTAGGAATTAAATTTTGCAGCCAATTAATATATTTGTTAATTGTAATGCTGTGTAGATGACGGTGCCATTTATGATTTTTCAGGAGATACAGTGTTTAGACATTGAACAGCAGGAAGGGGAAAACAGCCATATAGCTCTGATCAAACGACCATACCTGGGATTAACCAAGTAATGAATATAATTCATGGCCTATAGATGTGGACTTATATTTATATAATTTAAACAGTCATTGTGCGCCTGTTACGACCCCAGTGGGTCCGTCTCCATTCCCCTGTGGTTTAATCTCTCTCTGTCTCCAAATATTTGTCATTCATACGAATTACTCTGTGCGAGCCCTTGTTTTTCATTGGTGCTCAACCCAGCCCAGCCCATCACCAGCCTCCTGTCTGCTCCGCTGCCTGCTGGCTGACGTGCCTGATTGGTCCAGTGTTCCTGCCCTCCTCCAATCCCGGATCAACACACCGCGTTTCTTCTATAAAGCGATCTGTCAAACGCACATTCGAGACGGCTGTGTTTTAATGTGAGCAGTCCGTCCCGTTCTGTTAAACTCTATGATTACCCGTTGTCTCGCATGCCTTGATTGTTGAAAATCGTATGAAGTATAAGGACTTGAATCTGTAACTTTCACTCTGATGGTTAGTCGTTGTTTTGTCAGTTGTATGAAGTATTGATTGTTTGACAGCCAAAAGAATTATAATGACTCAAATCTGTAACTTACACTCCGGTGGTTACTCGTCTTTGTAAGGACCGATTGTGAGACAATCATATGAATTACAAGGACTTGAATCTGTAACTCGTTTGCCGGTGGTTACTCGTTGCTTTACTGATTGTTAGACAACCATACAAAGTATTATGACTTGAATCTGTAATTCTGGAGTTTAACTCTGTCGGTCATATGTGTTTTTATTCTGGAGACCGGACTAGATAAAAGCACTTGATTTGCAATTTGTTCATCTTAGTTGAGTGGAGCTACTCACTGCTGTTGGTTATTTTCTACTTTTTTTCCTGTACAGTTGGTTAAGCCCGTTTTTGGTTCTTTATTTTATTTGAGTAGCACCAATTCGGTCCTCTGTTTCCCATTCCCCAGTGTACCAGCCACTCATTTGTTATTCAATTTTCTCACGAAACGCCTGCATTAAACCAATATTTTCACTTCAACCTACGACCATCTGGTCATTTGTTACTTCCTTCACCCCTTGACCAATGGGGAAGTAACAGTGTCTGACTGCAGAGATGAAGTTGCAACAATGATAAGGTTGAATTTGGACTGTGAAACATGCCTAATTTACATCAGTGTACCACAATCCTGTATGAAGTCCCCTCTCAGCTTTCATCTGCAAATATTGGGGATGGACAAAATATTGAAGTCTCCCTGAAAAAAGCCTTTATATTTGAAGACTCAAAACCAAATAACTGAACAAACCAGTGTCATTCCTATTAATATAAATACTGTTAGCAGTAGGGGTGTGTTTAACAGGAGAAAGACAAGCAGAGTTTTGCAAGATACTGTACGAAAGCATGAATAGTGTCCTAAACAACAGTCGTAAAATTTCTGGAGCCCAAACTGCTTTTGTGTTCTTCTAAGAGACGACAATTTAATAGGGCAATGCATAAAACACTTTTGTTTGATGGTTGCTAATAACCAGTACATTACAGCTTAAAAAATATCATAGAGGAACTGAGTCAGTTCCCAAAAAAAAGCAGTATATCATGAGTTAAATGAAGCTGCCCTTGTTTCTGATGACTAACCCCGGTGCTTCCTTTTGTTCCCTGGAGCTGTGACTTACAGCTAAACTCATACCGAAGTGCAGCATCCCCCTGAAATCAGAGATACAGTAGAGGTAATATTACAGGCAATGGACACTTTTCCTCTTGGTTGACCTTGGACATGTTTGAGACGCATTATTCAAGAAATTAACATTTAATTTGTTTTCTTTTAGTGTCTTTCTGAAATTGATTTTTATACTGGTTACATTTCACTTTGTTCCATGTTTAATGCGTTTTATCATTTTTGGGACTAAAATACTTTGACCGGTATAGACGCTGACTAATTGTTGGCATTAAGTACAGGAATAGCCGATACAATCATTTTGTATTTGCATATAGGGTGTGCCTCCAGAAAGGTCTGTAGTCACAGTAGGCTCTTCCTTAAGCAAAATTAGATCCCATGCTGACTTAATGAGATTAAATATTTAAATTAGAAAAAATTGGTCACTTTACCTTGAATTGATAGGTTATGCATATTCATAAAATGTTTAATTTGCATTCTATTTAATCATGGCGATTGATGCATTAAGTTGATTTAAACAATTTATGTTTTTTCATCAATGCCTTCAGTTACAGTTATGTTAATTGTTTTCTCTTTGTATATTACACTCATATCAGAGCTAAAATACTTGCCTGTCACTCACTTCACGTTCTGTCTTTGTTTCGTGAACTCATTTTCTCAACCTTACATA
This sequence comes from Gymnothorax javanicus, assembly GCA_029692085.1. Classification (NCBI taxonomy): domain Eukaryota; kingdom Metazoa; phylum Chordata; class Actinopteri; order Anguilliformes; family Muraenidae; genus Gymnothorax; species Gymnothorax javanicus. The sequence continues at coordinate 19,502,607 of CM056200.1, read as the reverse complement.
GACCGAATATGCAGTTTAACAGACAATCACAAGCATACATCTCATGTGCTTTCATTGTGTGCCTCAGGGGAAGGGCTTCGGCAGCAGATGCAGGGCAAGTTATTAAGGCATGGTAGCTGCTTAACCTTGGAGATGCAGAGTAGGGGTTCAATGCTGCAACTGAGGTCCATGATTGCAATGGCAATAATGTTAATGACGCAGATGGTTTTGTACTCAATGAGATACATGAAGGGTGTGATAGCAGCTAGAGACAGGTAATGAAACACTATGATGGCCAGAGTGTTTTGCACTGTTCTTTGGGCTTTCTTTTTCATGGGGCTAATCTTCTCCTTGCCCAAGACTGACTTCCTCAGACTCCACATGATTGAAATGTTGCAGAAAACCATGATTATGCTGATGGTCAGGATTATTCCACTGAAGAGGGTACCTGAGTAATATTTCTTCCATCCCCTCATGAAGCCATAGGCTATCATGCATAGCCAAACAAGCATGGAAATGGCCACTCTGATCTTGATATCCTTGATGCGGGTGAACACAATGGGGTGGACCACGGCCACGTAGCGGTCCAGGCAAATGCAGGTGAGGAAGAGAGGGGAGGTGTCTTTTATCCCAAAAATCATCTGCAGGAAATATACGTTGACTTCCTGAGTTAAAATGTGATTCTAAGGATGCTCAGGGGCATAATCAGGGAGTAGATGGCATCTAAAATGGCCAGGTTTACAAAGAAGACATCGGAGGTGGAAGAGTCAATCTCCTTTCTAGCCATCAGCCAAAGTACCATGATATTGGCAGGGTAGCCCATAAAAGCGTTGATAACAAAGACAATATATTGAACCACAGACACATAATCTGGTGTTCTACATCCTACATACACACTCAAGAGCTGGAGACTGGATCCTGAAGAGGAGTGGTTGAACGGTAGAATGGAGTTGATGGCAGAGCTGTTCATTTTGGCTTTTATTTACCAAGCAGGTCTGAGGGTTGATGTCTTGAGAAGAGAGAGTGAATATAAGTTAAATGGTCAAGCCTAACTGAACAAAGCAATGGTCCTCACCACTTAACCTGACTGCAAGGCGAAATTTGAAATGTTCTTATATTTATGCTGATTCCTGCATTATTTTACGTCATTCTTTTCTCCAAAGTATTCCTCATCATAACACATTTACTGCAAAAAATACCATTGGCAACACACTGGCCAATTTGCACAAAATCAAGCCCGCTCTATTGATAAATAAATTAATCATGTGATGGGAGCCTTGTAGAATTTTGTTGTATTGTGGCAGTGAGGGATAATTTTTTTTCTGGGAAGACGGCCTCCATGCTGGAAAAACTACCTCTCCTCTGAGCAACCACTCTTCACTCTTAGAAACTGCACAGCTGCTTCCCGAGATTGGAGACAGTGTTCCCAGAAGACTAGGTTTGCCCTTTGGGTTTACTGTATTACAGTCTGCAACAGGCTCTCACTCAAGCACAGCTTAAGAAATGAAAGAGTGGTTCATCAGCTTGAAAGAAAGAATAAGTAACTCACCTGAGAAACTGCAGAGGCTCAGCATACACTCCTTAAGGTCAGACAGGCCAGTGGGCAACTGTATCCTGATCACCTGTGTCCAGGAGGGTTATGTTTTTATTCAATATAGTTCTAGTTCATGTAAATGAATACATTTGTGTGGCATGCAAGCAGTGCAGCCTCTAGCCAATCACAAATCCAGTGAGGGAGCAATAGCACAATACCCTGTCACCACAGGATTATATTTGAGGATGGGTAGGTGTGCCAAAAGTTTTGCGTAAATGGGGGTTAGATTTGGGGCGCGGGTTTGATTTGTGACCAACAGCTATGCAGAAAAACAGAGGATGGGCTAAAAGGAGGGGTGGATGAGTGCCCCCCTATCCCTGTTCTAACAATATATTATTTGTCAGTGATGCAATCCAAGAAGTGCATCCCAGACAAACAAGTGACGCAATGCAGTCAGCCAGCTGGTGCACAAGTGAGACTGTAACCTGGTGTAAGGTCTTACACATGAAACCGCAACGTTCATCAAAGCACTCAAACAATTCTCTTTCATCCTCACAAAGAAAAGAAATTGAGCCATCAGTTACATTTCTGCAGATAATATTAGGTGCATTTATGATGGTTTGACTCTCATTTAAATGTTTGGCAATAAGGAAGTTAGAGTTGACAAGTAATTTTCTTTACTTTCACTGCATAGACGTCACTAAAGCCTGGCATCTGTTCCAGGAGATCTATTGCCCTGTATGTTTTCATGCCTATCGTTTGAGAGGAGAACACAATCAAAGGTGTGAGATCTCACACAGCTGCTGATGAGTAGAGTCAGGTGTATTGGGGTTGAGTTGATAACTTACAGGATGGTAAATCCCCTTGATCTAAGGCTGACCCCCTGTTGGCATCGGCGAAGCACATATTTCCTGTCGGCCTGTTAACCTCTCAGTTCTGAATTTAAAGGAGCAGTGTGTAGAATTTGTCATTATTTGTGTATGTGCTTTTTGCTTTCTTTGTTACTCTCGTCCCTGACGACATCGAATTCTCTCTCCATTGGATTTTTCACCCAGCTGGCTGATTATTACTGGGTGGTGATTCCCCGGAGTCTATATAAGCCGGAAGTCCGCCGCGCCTCCTTTGCTGGAGTGTCTGCTTTGTAGTTATTCGCCTCCGCTGAATATATTTGTAGTCAGGGTTAGTTTGACTCTTATATTCTCGATTATTCCTGGGAAGCTCTGCTTCTTTAGTTATTTTCGCGCACTACTGTGTGGTGCCTTCTTTTCTCGTTTGTTGAGATTTATTTTTCTCTATTTAGACTCGCCTTGTTTCTGGCACTTAGTCGTCTCGTGTTTTCAGTAACGCGAGCCTTACTCCTTCCATTCTCTCCATCACTTTCTGCTGTGCTAGGCTCCGTGCTTGGTAAACCTCTGCCGGTCGCCGCATCTGAACTCCACTCTACCAGCCTTTACAGAACACTCCAGCTAAGCATGGAGTCGTCAGCCGCGGCTGTGTTTGAGAAAGTGGTAGCTAACCAACAAGCTATTCTTTCTGGCCATGGCAAGGGTCTCTCGGCTCTGAATGCTCAACAGACAGAGTTTGCAGAGAGACTAAGCTTACAAGAAAATAGTACTCAAAGAATGGAGGCTGCTTTACTCTCTCTCACGGAGAGTGTCAGAGCCCTGTCGGCTCAGATTACACAAAACGTCGCACAAGCACAATCTTTTAACTCCTACCGAGAACCGAAACTGCAAATGCCTTCAAGATATGGGGGTGAAGCAGGGAAATGTAAGGACTTTATTGCGCAATGCGAAATTTACTTTAAAGCCCAGCCTTCATGGTTCGCTAATGAGGAGTCTCGAGTTTCATTTATTTTATCCCTGTTGACTGATACTGCACTGACTTGGGTGGGTCCACTAATCCGATCTAATTCACCGGTCGTGAATACTGTGGAAGCCCTCGTTAGAGCTATGGAATCAGTTTTTGATCAGGATGTTTGTGGTCAAGACGCGGCAACGCGTTTAATGCATCTTAAGCAAGGTTCTGAGAGTGTCGCTAACTTTTCTATCAAATTTTGTGCGTTAGCTACTGAAACTGGCTGGGCAGAAGCGCCCTTAATGACAGTTTTATTCATGCTCTGGCTGAGGATGTTAAAGACGCTTTGGCAGCATTGGAGCCTTGTGTTTCCCTAGATTCGTTGGTTTGTATGGCTGTGCGAATTGATAATCGCCTCCGTGAACGTAATAAGGAGGAACATTATGCATTGGGTACTGTTGACAACAGGGTTAGTATCCCCCGTAGCGTTCACACAGTCCTAACTCCGTCTACAGAGACTTCGACTCCTGACGAATCTATGCAGGTTGATGGCTTATTTAATAGTAGGGCTCGTAAGCCCGGTCGCAGACGTATAATCTGCCATAATTGTGGTAAGCCGGGGCATATCCGTCCACATTGTCCTGAGCTTCAGGGAAACGGGAAGTCCCCCTAGTGGTATGGGGAGCACTAGAGGGTCAGAATCAATCTCCCCATCGAACTTTAATTCCTGTAGAATTGACTAAGGGGACACAGAGAATTTTTATTAATGCGTTTTTGGACTCTGGGGCAGTAGACTGTTTTGTGGATAGGGAATGGGCTAAGAGACACTCCGTTCCGGTTTGCCCTCTTTTGCAGTCACGCTCTGTTAAAACTTTGGATGGTCGCCCGTTTGGGTGATGGAGTTATATCCGAAATCTCTGAACCATTGTCAATGTTCAATTCCCTTGGTGGACACTCTGAGGAGGTCCGGTCCTTTTCTATCAGTTCCCCCGTGTTCCCAGTTGTTTTAGGACATTCTTGGCCCCGAAAACACAAGCCTCGTATCCTTTGGGGGAATAAGGATAACCCAGTTGCTCAGTGGGGTTCTGATTGTAGATCCCACTGTATGGATAGCTCTATGTGTTGGCCTGGATGTCAATCCATGAGAGAAAGTGACGCCTGGAGCGATTCAGGGGAGACTATCTCACACTACCCTCCTAGCCTTGAGAAGGGGGCCAAGGAGGGGTTGGAGTGGGACCCTCAATTTGTCTGGCGACAGCCAGAGGATGATTGTTATTCCGAATGTGGCTTCGATCCAGAGACTGTCATTGATGCGGCTGAGTCCAAACAGGTTGAGAATTTAGGGGCTGCTTTGAATTTTTGTTTGCCTCATAACGCACCTAATGCTTATGCTGATCTCGCGGAGGTTTTAAGTAAACAATGGGCCTCTACCTCCTCATCGCTCTTATGATTGCGAGATCAATCTCCACCCTGGCACCACCCCCCCTAGGGGTTCATTGTACTCACTGTCAGGTCCTGAACGGAAGGCCATGCGGGAATATATTCGGGAAGCTCTGGCTAATGGTTTTATTCGACCATCCACGTCCCCGCCGGGGCGGGGTTCTTTTTTGTGAGCAAAAAGGATGGTGGCCTGAGACCTTGTATTGATTACAGGGGCCTGAATAATTTTACTATTAAAAACCGATACCCACTTCCTTTGATGAATTCCGCAATCAAACGCTTGCAGGAGGCGTCGTTTTTTACTAAGCTGGACCTGCGGAATGCGTATAACTTGGTTCGGATACGAGATGGAGACGAGTGGAAAACGGCGTTTAATACGCATGACGGGTACTATGAATATTTGGTTATGCCGTTTGGATTGGTTAACGCCCCCTCTGTATTCCAGGCACTCGTTAACAACGTCCTCCGAGAGGTGTTGGAGAAATTCATTTCTGTTTACCTTGACGACATTTTAATTTTTTCTTCAACTCTCTCCGAGCACATACAACACGTCAGAGAGGTGCTGGAGGCCCTTCTCAAAGCCAGGCTTTTTGTCAAGGCTGAGAAATGTGTCTTTCACGCCAAGACGGTCTCATTTCTTGGTTTAATTGTTTCTAAGGGGTCGGTCCGCATGGACCCTGACAAGGTGGCAGCCGTCAGGAATTGGCCTGCCCCCCAAAATGTCAAAGAGGTCCAACGTTTCCTGGGGTTTGCCCATTTTTACAGGAGGTTGATCCGCAATTTTAGCGGGATAGCTGCTCCTATTATTGCCCTCACTAAAAGAAAGACCTCCCCTTCTTTCGCCTGGTCACCAGCAGCAGAGGCTGCCTTTCAAGAGCTAAAGAGACTGTTTAGCTCAGAACCAATTCTTGTTTTGCCCGAACCATCCCTCCCATTTGTGGTGGAGGTTGATGCCTCGGAGGTTGGGGTGGGTGCCATCTTGTCCCAGCGCCCCCTTTGGGACAATAAGCTGCACCCATGCGCCTACTTCTCCAGGTCATTGTCAGCGGCTGAGCGAAATTACAGCATCGGTGACAGGGAGTTGTTAGCTGTGAAACTGGCATTAGAGGAGTGGCACCATTGGCTGGAAGGGTCTGAACAACCGTTTGTAGTCTGGATTGATCATAAAATCTCCAGTATATTCAGCAGACCAAGCGACGTAATTCCCGGTAGGCGCGGTGGTCGTTGTTTTTTAACCATTTTAACTTCACATTAACTTACCGCCCTGGCTCAAAAAATATTAAGCCGGATGCTTTATCGCGGATTTACGATCGTTCCGACCGTGATCCTATGCCGGAGCCGGTCATTCCGGTTGACCAGATTTTGGCGCCCGTCCAGTGGGACGTGGAACCCGTGGTACAGGAGGCCCTGAGAACCAATCCCGGCCCTGGTGGGGAACCGTCTGGTTGTTTATTTGTCCCCGTTACAGTTCGTCCTCAGGTTCTCCAGTGGGGACACTCTTCCCGTCTGGCAGGTCACCCTGGGGCCCATCGAACCAAGCGGTTCTTGGCCCGACAATTTTGGTGACCCAGTATGATGAAAGACATTCGGGAGTTTGTGGCAGCATGCAGCACTTGTGCCAGGAACAAGGTTTCCCATCTCCCCCCCGCTGGCCTGTTGCGCCCGTTGCCTGTACCCAATGCCCTTGGAGCCATATTGCGCTCGATTTTATCACGGGCCTGCCCATCTCTGATGGCAATACTGTCATCTTGGTCGTGGTCAACCGTTTTTCCAAGGCCGCTCATTTTATCGCGCTGCCTAAACTGCCTTCGGCGCGGGAGACAGCCTTCCAAGTGGTTAACCACATGTTCCGGCTGCATGGTCTCCCCCTAGATGTGGTTTCTGACCGGTGTTATGGCCCTAATTTGTTATGGCATCAATTTTTTATGGCCCCAATTTGTTATGGTGTCACGGACAGCAAGGGATGACAGACAAAATTTTAAAACTTTAACAGATTGAATTAAACACACACTCTGAAATAATCTACAGTTAGTTCAAAGTAATTCAAGTAATTGAGATGGGCTGCTGTGTTGCGATGTCCTGGGACAGGAAAATGCTCCAACACTGGCAAAAATCCAGAAAAAGCTTCACAGGTCTTGAAAAGAGTGACAGGTCTGGTCAAATGTATCCTTCCACAATTTCTCCTTGCAATTTCTCAACTCCCTTTCACTCTCTCAATTTTTCTCCTTTTATACTCTTTTCCAGCCCCCTCCCATTCTCTGGGACATTCCCCTCTGAGGCATGCCCAGGACATGCCCCAACCTAGCTCCAGACTGGGCTTAACAAAAAAAAGTCAATACTGCCATCTAGTGGCTTTTTTTTCCCACATTATACCTCCATTCCAAAAGGGAAAAATTTTGACTCGTAAAGGCAAAATTTTTCTTTTCAATACAAAAATGGTTAAGTAGACACTTGTATATATATACATATAATACAATATGCTAATAAACACGTGGTATATATACACATACTCAAACACGGGATAAGCAATCAGCAATTACATTGTCAGTACCCTTTACATGCTTAATTTCCAAGTCAAACTCCTGTAAAATCAAACTCCAATTCAACAATCTCCGATTCTTGTTTTTCATCTTACTCAAAAACATTAACGGATTGTGGTCAGTATCTATAATCATTGGCTTTTGCCCTGTACAGACATAAACCTCAAAGTGTTGTAAGGATAGAACCAGAGCCAACAGCTCCTTCTCAATTGTGAAATAGTTCTTTTGGTGGCGATTGAACTTCCTGGAGAAGTATGCCACGGGATGCTCAATGTCATCAGAGTCACTTCTCTGCAGGAGCACAGATCCACAAGCTTGGTCGCTAGCATCGACCGCCACGGAGAACGGTTTGTTGAAGTCAGGAGATTTGAGCACGGGGAAGTGACACAGCAGAGACTTCAGGCGATCGAAGGCTCTTTGGCATGCTTCATCCCAAGAGAACTTTACGCCTTTCTTCAGTTGGTTGGTGAGACTGAGAGCAATCTCAGCAAAGTTCTTGCAGAACTCGCGGTAGTACCCAATCATTCCAAGGAAGCGGCGCAAAGCTTTTTTGTTGTCAGGAACTGGAAAATCCATGATGGCTTGGACTTTAGCATTTATGGGTGCCACCTTACCCTGGCCTATGACGTAGCCAAGACACGTGCCAGTAGCACAACCAAAGTCACTCTTGCTCAGGTTAACAGTCAGGTTAGATTGGGCCAAGCGCTGAAACAACTTCTCTACATCTTTTAGATGTACTTCCCAGGAGTCACTCCATGTGATCAGGTCGTCGATGTACGCACCCGTGTGTGGCAAACCGGCGATTGTAGACGGAATCATCCTTTGGAACGTGGCTGGGGCATTTTTCATGCCAAAGGGTAGGACTTCATACTGGTATAACCCAGATGGTGTGGCAAAAGCAGAGATGCTCTTGGCCCTCTCAGTTAAAGGCACACACCAATAACCCTTCAATAAATCAATCTTGGTCAGAAACTTTGCTTGCCCTACTCTATCGATACAATCATCAATCCTAGGTATTGGAAACACATCAGTTCTAGTACTTCCATCAGGTTTTGGAACTAGAACACAGGGTGAACTCCAATCTGAGTTAGAGGGTCTGATAATATCATGTTCTAACATGTACTCAATCTCTTTCTCAGCAATCTTTCACTTTTCAGGATTCATCCGGTACAGATGCTGTTTTATTGGTTTGGCATCACCAACATCTACATCATGAGAGGCTATAGAAACTCTCTTTGAAACATCAGGAAATAGATCTTTATATTTCTTGATCAACCTCTCAAACTGATCCTTCTGTGAGGGTTCTAAGTGCTGGAGTTTTACATCAAGATTTTGCAACACCTCAGAATTTGACAATTTACATGAAAGAACTTCAGCTTTAATTCTAGGTTCATCATCTTGAAACTCCCCCTCATCTTCACAAGTCTCGGCCAAAGGAGGATCTGAAGTGACAGCTGCAACCATAGCATTCCTATCATGATAAGGCTTCAGCATGTTAATGTGACACAACTGTTTTGGCTTTCTCCTATCTGGAGTCTTCACAATGTATTTGAGATCATTGAGTTTTGTCAGAATTTCATAAGGACCGTGAAATCTAGCCTGCAATGGATTGGACTGCAAGGGAAACAACACAAGGACCTTGCCTCCTGGTTTAAACTCACGGCTTCGAGCCTTATGATCATACCAAGTTTTCATTTTTCCCTGACTTGATTTCAAGTTCTCTTTGGCTAGGTCACAAAGTGCACACAGTCTTTCCTTGAACTTGCTAACATAGTCTAACAGACTGATATGCGGCTCTTTCTCTTGCCATTGTTCACTCAACAATAGCAAAGGTCCTCTCACTTCATGGCCAAACACTAGCTCAAACGGACTGAATCCAGTAGACTCCTGCACTGCTTCTCTAGCTGCAAACAACAACAAATGAACACGTTCATCCCAGTCTTTCTCATAGTCATAACAATAAGTCCTCATCATTGTCTTGAGAGTGGAATGAAACCGCTCTAAGGCACCCTGACTCTCTGGATGATAGGCACTGGAAAGAATCTGCTTCGCACCTAGTTCATACACAACCTGCTGAAACAATCCGGAAGTGAAATTGCTACCTTGATCTAACTGAATTTCCCTGGGAAGGCCAAACAACGTGAAGAACTTTATCAAAGCCTTCGAGATTGCAGTTGCCTTGATGTTGCGTAGAGGTATGGCTTCAGGGAATCTGGTAGATGCACATATGATTGTCAACAAGTACTGATTTCCAGATCATGTCTTGGGTAATAGACCAACACAATCAAGGATGACCTTGGAGAAGGGCTCCCCAAATGCTGGGATAGGCTGCAATGGAGCTACAGGTGGGTCTAACTGGTGTTTTCCAACTACCTGACAAGTGTGACAGGTTTTGCAAAAGTTGGAAACATCTTTCCAAAGTCCAGGCCAGAAGAAGTGTTTCATGATCTTGTCAACAGTCTTGTTAACGCCAAGATAACCTCCTAAAGGCAAACTATGAGCCATTGTTAAGATCTCATTCCTGTAGACCTTCGAAACAACAATTTGCTTGACTACTGCCCAATGTGCATTGGCAGGGATATCAGGAGGGTGCCACTTCCGCATCAACACTCCATCCTTGAGATAATACCCAACTGGAACTGCGTCTATTTCTTCATCAGGAAGGGCTCTCTTCTTTAGTTCACAAATTTCAGGATCATTGGTTTGCTCCTGAATCAACCGCTTTCTGGACAGAGACAAGTCTCCAGACACATCAGAATCACCAGACCCATCTGGCTGGCTGAACAGAGAACTGACAAAAGTGTCTTTTAAGTCCTCAAATGGAGAAACCATAGTAGGCTGAACAGAGTCATGAGGCGAACCACCTGAGTCATGACTATTCAATGTGCTGGACGGCACCACATCATCTTCTTCTTGAGCCTTCTTGGCCATAGCACGGGTCACTGCACAGGAAGGATACAGAGATGGGTCTTCATTGCCATCTTCAGTGCTCGGCTGTGAAGTAAGATGAACAGGGGGAACTACATTGCCCCCAGCCAGGTCATTGCCTAGCAACAGAGAAACACCCTTGATAGGTAGACTTGACATAAGTCCCACCTTTACCTGTCCTGTAACTAAATCTGACTTCAAGAATACAGAGTGCAGGGGTACAGATACAGTCCTCCCTTCAATACCTTGTACAAGTATGAAATCCCCAGAAGCGGTCTCATCACGTAACTCCAAGGAGTCCATCAACAAAAGTGACTGAGAAGCTGCGGTATCCCTTAGGATATATATGGGGACAGGAGGAGAATGCTCATTCAGAGCCACAAATCCCTCTGACACAAATGGAAGAAATTCCTCACTCACAAAGTCAGCAGTATCAGGCTTCTTAGCCTACAGTTAGTTGTAACATGACCAGATTTATTGCAATAATTGCAAACTAGACCACTTTTGTCACTGTCAGCTTTCACACTTTGATCAGACCTTTGACTGGATTTCTGAGCACCATCACCAGATTTGTCTTTGTCTTTGGGTGAGGAATCTTGGGTATCACCGTTACCTTTCTTCTGAAATTGGGACCATCTATTTTTACTGCTAGGCTGAAATTTGGACTTATGTGTAAGAACATATTCATCTGCAAACTTGGCAGCTAATTGCAAATTCAGTGCTTGCTTCTCATTAAGGTAGGTCTTAATATCATCCTTGACACAGTTCTTGAATTCTTCAACTAACACCATCTCTTTTAGTGAGTTGAAATCATCCTTGACCTCCATAGAAGTACACCAGCACTCAAGGCAAACCTTCTTATCGTTATCAAATTCCATATAAGTCTGATTGTCAGATTTCTTCAGACCTCTGAATTTCTGTCGGTAAGCCTCTGGAACCAACTCATAAGGTGTCAAAATAACCTTTTGACAACCTCATAATCAGAGGAATCATCTGCAGACAAAGCCGAATAGGCTTGTTGAGCTTTACCCTTGAGGACAGTTTGCAACATCAGAGGCCAGTGTTCCTTTGGCCACTGACAACTCTTAGCTACCTTCTCGAAGCACTGGAAATACTTATCAACCTCCTTTTCCGAGAATGGAGGCACCAGCTTTACCTCCTGGCTAGCATGAAATTTGTTTTCAGCTTCTATTTTGGTTTTTATTAGCTCCATTTGGAGCATTTCTTTCCTGTCTAACTTCTGTAACTCGAAATCTCTCTGTCTCTGTCTCTCTCTTTCTGCTCTTTCCTCTTTCTCTCTCTCAAATTGCTGTTTTTCTTTTTCCTCCCTTTCTTTTCTCTCTTTCTCTCTCTTAAACTCTCGTTGTTTTTCTTTTTCCTCCCTTTCATTCTCTAGCATTTTTAATTTAAGTTCCATTTCTACAGTTGGATTTTCCACTGGAAACTGTTCCAGATCTCCTGGTGCAAACACATTTTCACCAATGTAATATTCAACAATCTCTCTTGCCAGTCTTGCTTTTCGCATGGCTGGTTTTACATCTGTCAGCTCTAACTGTCTGCATATTTCTAGCAGTTCTGCCCTTTTAAAAGACTTCAAAACCTCTACGGTTGGTGATGCCAAGAAATCATCCATTGCTGTTGATCTGTCAATATATATCTAGGAAAATTCAAAAAACAATTTCACAATTTGAAATTTTAGATTTTCAATTAATGACTCACACAATGGTCCATCCCGGATGAGCCCCCAATTTGTTAGGGCCCCAATTTGTTATGGCGTCAATTTGTTATGGCCCCAATTTGTTATGGCGTCACGGACAGCAAGGGATGACAGACAAAATTTTAAAACTTTAACAGATTTAATTAAACACACAATTTGAACTAATCTACAATCTACATCTACTGACCAAGATTGAAATCAAAAAAAGAGATATTTACAGTCCCTTGGTAATTGAGATGGGCTGCTGTGTTGCGATGTCCTGGGACAGGAAAATGCTCCAACACAGGCAAAAATCCACAAAAAGCTTCACAGGTCTTGAAAAGAGTGACAGGTCTGGTCAAATGTATCCTTCCACAATTTCTCCTTGCAATTTCTCCTACTCCCTTGCACTCTCTCAATTTTTCTCCTTATATACTCTTTTCCAGCCCCCTCCCATTCTCTGGGACATTCCCCTCTGAGGCATGCCCAGGACATGACCCAACCTAACTCCAGACTGGGCTTAACAAAAAAAGTCAATAGTGCCATCTAGTGGCTTTTTTTTTTCCACATTACTCCAGGGTCCTCAATTTGCGGCCAAATTCTGGCGTGCTTTTTGTAAGCAGTTGGGGGCCACTGTGAGCCTGTCGTCAGGGTTTCATCCTGAAACTAACAGGCAGACTGAACGTATCAATCAGTCCTTAGAGAATACTCTTCAGTGCTTTGCGGCCGATAATCCTGCTTCCTGGAGTCGCTTTTTGGCATGGGCTGAGTATTCCCATAACTCATTGTGTAACTCCTCTACGGGTCTTTCTCCTTTCGAGGCCCATTTGGGTTATCAACCTCCACTGTTTCCTGAGTCTGAAAAGGAGTCAGAAGTTCCCTCTGTTGAACACTTCATTTGACGCTGCAGATCTGTTTGGACTAAGGCCTGTTCCTCCTTGTTGCGGGCTAGGCGTAGACAGAAACATGCGGCTGACAGAAAGTGCCGTTTGGCCCCATCTTATCGAGTGGGCCAGAGAGTTTGGCTTTGCACTCGGGATCTCCCTTGAGAGTGGAATCTCGGAAGTTGGCCCCTCGCTTTATTGGCTCGTTTTAGATATTGCGGAGGATTAACCCTGTCACTGTGCGTCTTAAGCTCCCTAGATCCTTGCGGATCCATCCCGTGTTTCACGTGTCCAGGCTTAAACCGGTTAGCACCAGTTTCCTGGCACCTGCCGACAAATCCCCACCCCCGCCGTGGATGATTGAGGGGGGCCCGGCGTACACTGTACATCGTATTGTTGCCGAGAGGCGTGTGGGTCGGGGATTCCAGTTTTTGGTGGACTGGGAGGGATACGGTCCCGAGGAGCGTTGTTGGGTCCCTGCTCGGGATGTCCTGGACCCTGCTCTTATTTCTGAGTTCCATGCAAGGGGTTCTTTGGGAACGTCTGGGGCCGTCCCTTAGAGGGGGGGTCCTGTCATGGTTTTGCATGTGCTTTTTGCTTTCTTTGTTACTCTCGTCCCTGACGACATCGAATTCTCTCTCCATCGGATTTTTCACCCAGCTGGCTGATTATTACTGGGCGGTGCTTCCCCAGAGTCTATATAAGCCGGAGGTCCGCCGCGCCTCCTTTGCTGGAGTGTCTGCTTTGTAGTTATTCGCCTCCGCTGAATATATTTGTAGTCAGGGTTAGTTTGACTCTTATATTCTCTATTATTCCTGGGAAGCTCTGCTTCTTTAGGTATTTTCGCGCACTACTGTGTGGTGCCTTCTTTTCTCGTTTGTTGAGATTTATTTTTCTCTATTTAGGCTCGCCTTGTTTCTGGCACTTAGTCGTCTCGTGTTTTCAGAACGCGAGCCGTACTCCTTCCATTCTCTCTATCACTTTCTGCTGTGCTAGGCTCCGTGCTTGGTACACCTCTGCCAGCTGCCGCATCTGAACACCACTCTACCAGCCTTTACCTAATTTGGATTGATATTTTGGCAGAAATGGAATATAACATCCATAACTACTTTTTTAGTTGTGTATAATCACGTGAAAACAATAATCTTTGAGTTTCATTTCACTTAGAATAAGCCCTTTAAACCTACATGGGAGCGGGTCCACCTCCATGGAGGCCAACATGTTGCGCCGCCATTTTTTCTACAGTAGCCCAGAATGGTAAAAAAGTTAATGAATAAAGCACTGACATAAGAGAGTGCCTTTCACGTTTTCACAAGCTTTGCAGCCACCGTAGATTTTCTGAGAAAAGGAATGGTCAGTTGGTTGCAATCTATAATCTGACCACTAGATGGCTCTAAATCTTACACACTGATCCTTTAACGGCATGGTTGCGCAGCTGAAAATGATGACGAAGAAGAAGAAAAAAAGAAGACATCCAAAACCGGCATCCAAAAAACAAATGCTTCTGTTTAAAAAAAAAAAAAAAAACCTGCCATTAATGTACAAATAGCCTAGTTATGTGTGTGACCATAACAACAATATCGACACTCACATTTCTTCCCATTCTGAGCCCATTTTCATGTGTATGGTCTGTCAAATATCTTAATTCTGCTATAGGCCTATTTATTTTAGTTTTCAGTTATTTATTCTCGGCTAACATGGCCAATTGAAGTGCCTGTTTTCATACAGAAAAATTACACATTACTATCAGGCAGATATGAATGTTCCATGGCAGCCTGTTCAAATGTGCACCTTTTTTCTAGTTGTTATGAAAAGAAAGTTCATAGCTCTGCACTTTATAGGTGTGAAGAAGACCTGAAGAATGTGAATTGTCTCAGGGGTATTTTTACCTTTTTGTCTATTCCCCAAATTACCCACAAATGCTATACACCAAGATTTTTTATTTATGCCTTTTTTTAAACTTTATTTTAATACTGCACCTGAAGTTATGTGAACAAAAAGGAAAATGTTTCTTAACCTGTCACTGTTTTTGTTTGTATGTTTGTTTGACATGATTATTGAAAAGCTGCTTGCATCTTGGTTTAAATGTTCTTATAAAGGAAAGGGAGAAAATTTTGCAATATCTTGTATGCTGTAAAGAGGTTTGGAAAAAATGAAATCGGAATGGATCAAAATCAGTATTGGCCATATAAGCATTCTGCAAATCAGAAATTGGGATCGGCTCAAAAAAATGTAATCGGTGCAAGTCTACTGCAAACCCTCCACATAATCAACCTCAGCAAATGGCAAGCAGGATCAAATCCAGCTCCAAATCACACTGGCAATAACCTGCCTGCAGTTTAGCGACCCTGGCTTGAGGTCAACTGGCGTATGACGACATACGTCTTTTATACATGTTCTAAGGGAACGCGACAACCCGGAACCAGAATAGTGCCCCAGACCCCAACTGGCACAGCTCCAGTGGCCACTTACATAGTGGTCATATTACATCATTGAAAACTCAAACTCATCATCCTCTTTAATTATAATGTGGATGCATCTGTGAAAAATACATTCACTAGCTTTTGATCTGTTATGATAATAGCCCTGAAATTAATTCAGCTTTATAGAGGGCCATCTAATGGTCATACTACACAATTCAGAAAAGGAATATTTTGTTTTGCCCAATTTTGGTAGATGTTACATTTGAAAGAAATAAAATGCAATAGCTTTTGGTTGGTTTGAATCAAAGCCCCAAAATAAATGACGTTTAGTCCAGGAGCACCTAATCATCATACTACATTGTTCACAACTGAAATATAAAGTTGTTTCTAATTTTGGTAATTTTTTATATGAAAGCAAAAGCTCAATAGCTTTGGATGTGTTATCCTTACAGCCTTAAAAGCAATGCCTCTTTATAGAGGGCCACCAAATGGCCATAGTACATCTTTCAAAACTCAAATTATGTAATTCTGCCTAAATATCTATATAATAGAGATGAATTCTGACTGTTAGGAATAAAAATCAATAGCATTAGATCTGTTTGATTGGAAACTGTACGTCAACCCTTAGATTTCCTGAGCTCTGACTTCATTGTTTGTAAAAGACTGAATTCTATTGGTATTCTTGAAGTCCCTCATGAATGGCTCCCGATAGATTGTGTCACAGGACCCCAGTTTGATTTGAGGTGAGGACTCTCATTTGACAATGTGAAAGCATGAATCTATCCCCCAGGCCTCATTCCCCAATAACGATCGATTGCAGAGTCACTAGTGGGATGCTGCAATCTTGTGAAAGTTCACTGAACTTTGGACACATCTCCACAACAGCACTTGAAATAGGAGTGCGCGCACACTATTAACTCCATCTTAACTTTGATGTGGCCCTGTCCACCTGTATGGTGCTGAAAAGGTTTAATTGATTTTAGGCTATTGTTACCGATTTCACTGAGGGCATATGCAAGCCTCGTGACGTGCTCAAGATACATAAAATGAAACATATTGCAAAATACAAGGATAGTATATAAAGCTGTGGTGAACACTCAGCTGCAAATAGGGGAAACACAAAAAATTTACTCACTTAATGAACCATTAGTCTTGACCTATTTTCAATCATTTATTTTATTTACCCTTTAAAGTGCAGCCCTTATTTAAGCGAATTTCCTCCCAGGCTAAATTGCTTACTGTTCTTGAACCACTTTGACTACAGGCATAATCATGGTTGTGTTTGAAAGGTGACACCCAGTAGATTGCTCTCAAATAGTAAGAATTGCTAACAGTATTACCCACATTGAGTAACAACACTGGAAATGGGGCATTCTGTGGTATTCTCCAATTCTCCGCATGGCTCCAGACATTTTTTTTTTTTTTTTTTTTCCAGAATTTTCATGGAATACCTGGAGGATATGTTGGCTGACATCCAAAAGTTTCTGAAAGATGTATTTTGGCTTCATGGATCATTGCACTCATGACAATTATGTACTGTTGTCGATTTCATGACTGTGACCAGCATCAACTTATGGAATTTCGTTTAAATTTACATTTTTCATTAGTCATGCCAGGCATTGGACTTAGATGCGTGCATTTAGGTTGTATAACAATTTTGTACATGCTTTTAGATATGAGGCTGTAAGTCTTGATATTTGAAATTAAAATGACATATTTCGTATTAAAAGATATGTAGCTGCCTGTCTTCAGAAAGCAAATGTCTACATAATATTGACCAATACAAGTTTTAGTGGTAATTAATTAATATTTATATAGAATGACAAAAGTGTTCTGTCTGTAAAATTTTGCCCTGTCCTGTCCGTAAAACACATCCCTGTCTAATTGATTTGTTCAGATATAGAAAAATATATATATATTTTTGAAAATTTGTGAATGATATTCCTTCGATATAAGGGAACATCGCTGGATGGCTGAATTTGAAGAAAATCACCTAAATTAAGAGAACTTTTGATTTAACCCCTTTCCCAAAAAACCCATCTGTCCTGTCTAACAGTTTTTCTTTCATGTAATTAAGTGTATTAGCATTGATGACATTCATTTTCATATCACCTGAAGTACTCCCAGAGTACTTCAAATTCAGCCATTCAAACAATTCAGAGGACCAACTCATTAGCAGCTGCAATGGAATTACTTCTCTAAATGCCCTGTCCGTAACAAAATGAATATCACGGAATGCCCCAAATATCAATTTTTGTATGGGAGAAAATGATGTTATTCTGCCTCTGTAGTGCTGTGACCAGGCCTCATCACCTAGAAAAATAATACTGCCACAGCCAGATGCCAAAGCAACTGCAGGTACAAATATTATGATTCTTTAACCAAAAATGAATATTTCACACACTTTTTTCTTGGTTATTTTCATGCGTGTTTCAACAAACACTTTTGGAGAGTCCAAATTTCCCTGTGTTCCTAGCCACGGTCACATTCGCTTTTGCAGTAAGTTCGCTTCTTACAATTTCCTTATTTCAGATCTTTTCCCCCATTTGTCGCAAAATTTTCACTCCAAAATACCCTTTCAGTTCCCAGCACTGGCGTGCGAGAGGATTTGCTTAATAAAGTTGCTTCCAAAACACCTTTGCTTCATTGACAAAATCCCCCTCGCCAGAAACCATTTACGAAATTCCTCCCGGTAAAAATTAATCCCTTGGCTACCATACACATCTGGCCTCTGGAAATTTCAGACCACTGGCTGCCTTTGTAACCTCAAAAAAGTAGATTTTCCTGTTATACTGGAGTGAGGGCACACAGGCTAAACACTTACTGTTCTATAAGATCAGCAAATATTAGCCAGCGGGTGCCCATATTTTGCTTTTAATTAGCGACTGTACAATATGCAGCTCTGCACTGAGTAAAAAGGCTAATTATAATGAAATCAGAAAGAGCAGCTACTACCACTATGTCCATGTCGATTTAGTGACGTTTGTCCGAGCTTGCTTGTTTTGCCGACTTAAAACTGTATCAGGTTTTTTTTTTTTTTTTTTTTTGTCTGAACTGCTACCGAGGTAAGAACATCGATTACATCATGTTTTGACAAGTTTGAACAATGCTGTAAAATTGAACCTTTGGGACTGCATAGAGAGGTTGAGGGTTGTTCTGAAACAATTTTAAATACTATTTTTGTGATCATGTTTGCATCTTAAAGTGGTTCATGCAGTTAGAATGCTGAGTTCTCAAACTTTTGAACAATATATAGTTCTACAACTTGGCACAGTATTTAGCACAAGGAGGCGCTTGAGCAAAGAACAAAGCTACTATTCTGATATCCCAACGCAGCAGTCCCTTCCAATTTATTTCTCTGCAGTGCGAAACTGATTGTGCGCTACTCTGAAAAGGCTACCGACCACTGCTGATTGGTACAACGGGGATCAAACCCGCATCTTGGGGGGGGTCAATATTACTATGTAATACGGCGCCTTAAGCAAATGAGCCAATCTGCCAGCCCTTAACTGATTTGTAATGGTCCACTCTTTTGGTTCTTGTTAGGAGTCTAGCAGCTGCATCTTGGACAGTCTGTAACTATCTTGAGGTCAATATATATATCTATATATACAGTGGATGGAAAATGAATACACCCCCTGAACATTTTTTCAGATTTACTTGACATATTGCCTGTAATTAAAGTGCAATGAGCCTATTTGTTTTTCCTACAAATCTACATACAGTACTTAACCTTTTCAAAGTGATAAACCAATTAATAAATTGTTTTAACATAAATTAAAAATGAACAATTGCAATAAATTGGTTTGATAAGTATCCACCCCCTTTACTGAATCATCCCATAAACTATCTCAGGAAATGAAAAATTGCCTTCAAGACCAATCAATAGCTAAGTGCCCCACATCTGTGTGGAATCACAGCAATTAACTTGATGACATGAATAAAAACAGCTGTTTACCATGGTCCCTTAGTATGCAAGAGCAGTGTCACTGAAAGGCAGAATAAAAACAGCTGTTTACCATGGTCCCTTAGTATGCAAGAGCAGTGTCACTGAAAGGCAGAATAAAAACAGCTGTTTACCATGGTCCCTTAGTATGCAAGAGCCTCACTAGTATGCAAGAGCAGTGTGTCACTGAAAGGCAGAAGAATAAAAACAGCTGTTTACCATGGTCCTGAAAGGCAGAATAAAAACAGCTGTTTACCATGGTCCCAAGCAGTGTCACTGAAAGGCAGAATAAAAACAGCTGTTTACCATGGTCCCTCAGTATGCAAGAGCAGTGTCACTGAAAGGCAGAATAAAAACAGCTGTTTACCATGGTCCCTCAGTATGCAAGAGCAGTGTCACTGAAAGGCAGAATAAAAACAGCTGTTTACCATGGTCCCTCAGTATGCAAGAGCAGTGTCACTGAAAGGCAGAATAAAAACAGCTGTTTACCATGGTCCCTCAGTATGCAAGAGCATGCAAGAGCAGTGTTTCATGGTCCCTTAGTATGAAAGTGTTTCACTGAAAGGCAGAATAAAAACAGCTGTTTACCATGGTCCCTTAGTATGCAAGAGCAGTGTCACTGAAAGGCAGAATAAAACAGCTGTTTACCATGGTCCCTTAGTATGCAAGAGCAGTGTCACTGAAAGGCAGAATAAAAACAGCTGTTTACCATGGTCCCTGAAAGTATGCAAGAGCAGTGTCACTGAAAGGCAGAATAAAAACAGCTGTTTACCATGGTCCCTCAGTATGCAAGAGTATGCTGAAAGGCAGAATAAAAACAGCTGTTTCATGGTCCTCAGTATGCAAGAGCAAGCAGAATAAAAACAGCTGTTTACCATGGTCCCTTAGTATGCAATGAAAGGCAGAATAAAAACAGCTGTTTACCATGGTCCCTCAGTATGCAAGAGCAGTGTCACTGAAAGGCAGAATAAAAACAGCTGTTTACCATGGTCCCTATAGTATGCAAGAATAAAAGCAGTGTCACTGAAAGGCAGAATGAAAAAACAGCTGTTTACCATGGTCCCTTATTATAGCAGTATGCAAGAGCAGTGTCACTGAAAGGCAGAATAAAAACAGTTGTTTACTATGGTCCCTTAGTATGCAAGAGCAGTGTCACTGAAAGGCAGCAGCTGTGTCACTGCAAAAGGTCACTGAAAGAGAAAAAAAAACAGCTGTTTACCATGGTCCCTTAGTATGCAAGAGCAGTGTCACTGAAAGGCAGAATAAAAACAGCTGTTTACCATGGTCCCTTAGTATGCAAGAGCAGTGTCACTGAAAGGCAGAATAAAAACAGCTGTTTACCATGGTCCCTTAGTATGCAAGAGCAGTGTAACTGAAAGGCAGAATAAAAACAGCTGTTTACCATGGTCCCTTGGTATGCAAGAGCAGTGTCCTGAAAGGCAGAATAAAAACAGCTGTTTACTGAAATAGCAGTATGCAAGAGCAGTGTCACTGAAAGGCAGAATAAAAACAGCTGTTTACCATGGTCCCTTAGTATGCAAGAGCAGTGTCACTGAAAGGCAGAATAAAAACAGCTGTTTACCATGGTCCCTCAGTATGCAAGAGCAGTGTCACTGAAAGGCAGAATAAAAACAGCTGTTTACCATGATCCTTAGTATGCAAGAGCAGTGTCACTGAAAGGCAGAATAAAAACAGCTGTTTACCATGGTCCCTTAGTATGCAAGAGCAGTGTCACTGAAAGGCAGAATAAAAACAGCTGTTTACCATGGTCCCTCAGTATGCAAGAGCAGTGTCACTGAAAGGCAGAATAAAAACAGCTGTTTACCATGGTCCCTTAGTATGCAAGAGCAGTGTCACTGAAAGGCAGAATAAAAACAGCTGTTTCCTATGCTTCCTCAGTATGCAAGAGCAGTGTCACTGAAAGGCAGAATAAAAACACCTGTTTACCATGGTCCCTCAGTATGCAAGAGCAGTGTCACTGAAAGGCAGAATAAAAACAGCTGTTTACCATGGTCCCAGTATGCAAGAGCAGTGTATGAAAGAGAATAAAAACAGTGTCACTGTATGCAAGAAAGTGTCACTGAAAGGCAGAATAAAAACAGCTGTTTACCATGGTCCCTTAGTATGCAAGAGCAGTGTCACTGAAAGGCAGAATAAAAACAGCTGTTTACCATGGTCCTCAGTATGCAAGAGCAGTGTCACTGAAAGGCAGAATAAAAACAGCTGTTTACCATGGTCCCTTAGTATGCAAGAGCAGTGTCACTGAAAGGCAGAATAAAAACAGCAGGTCAGTATGCAAGAGCAGTGTCACTGAAAGGCAGAATAAAAACAGCTGTTTACCATGGTCCCTCAGTATGCAAGAGCAGTGTCACTGCAAAAGGCAGAATAAAAACAGTTTACCTGTTTACCATGGAATAAAAACAGCTGTTTACCATGGTCCCTCAGTATGCAAGAGCAGTGTCACTGAAAGGCAGAATAAAAACAGCTGTTTACCATGGTCCCTTAGTATGCAAGAGCAGTGTCACTGAAAGGCAGAATAAAAACAGCTGTTTACCAGAATGGTCCCTTAGTATGTCACTGAAAGCAGAATGTCACTGAAAGGCAGAAGAAAAAACAGCTGTTTACCATGGTCCCTCAGTATGCAAGAGCAGTGTCACTGAAAGGCAGAATAAAACAGCTGTTTTACAGTGTCACTGAAAGGCATGGAATAAAAACAGCTGTTTACCATAGTATGCAAGAGCAGTGTCACTGAAAGGCAGAATAAAAACAGCTGTTTACCATGGTCCCAGTATGCAAGAGCAGTGTCACTGAAAGGCAGAATAAAAACAGCTGTACCATGCAGAAAGGCAGAAAAGCAGTGTTTCACTGTCAAAGGCAGAATAAAACAGCTGTTTACCATGGTCCCTTAGTATGCAAGAGCAGTGTCACTGAAAGGCAGAATAAAAACAGCTGTTTACATGGTCCTTAGTATGCAAGAGCAGTGTCACTGAAAGGCAGAATAAAAACAGCTGTTTACAGTATGCAAGAGCAGTGTCACTGAAAGGCAGAAGAAAAAAAACATGGCTAGTATGCAAGAGCCTGAAAGGCAGAATAAATGGTCCCTCAGTATGCAAGAGCAGTGTCACTGAAAGGCAGAATAAAAAACATGGTCCCTTAGTATGCAAGAGCAGTTTGAAAGGCAGAATAAAACAGCTGTTTACCATGGTCCCTTAGTATGCAAGAGCAGTGTCACTGAAAGGCAGAATAAAAACAGTTGTTTACTTAGTATAGTCCTTTGTTTACTAGTATGCAAGAGCAGTGTCACTGAAAGGCAGAATAAAAACAGTTGTTTACCATGGTCCCTTAGTATGCAAGAGCAGTGTCACTGAAAGGCAGAATAAAAACAGCTGTTTACCATGGTCCCTCAGTATGCAAGAGCAGTGTCACTGAAAGGCAGAATAAAAACAGCTGTTTACCATGGTTTACCAGTATGCAAGAGCAGTGTCACTGAAAGGCAGAATAAAAAAACAGCAGAATGTCCCTTATTATGCAAGAGCAGTCTCACTGAAAGGTAGAATGAAAAGAGCTGTTTACCATAGTCCCTTAGTATGGAAGAGCAGTGTCACTGAAAGGCAGAATAAAAACAGCTGTTTACCATGGTCCCTCAGTATGCAAGAGCAGTGTCACTGAAAGGCAGAATAAAAACAGCTGTTTACCATGGTCCCTCAGTATGCAAGAGCAGTGTCACTGAAAGGCAGAATAAAAACAGCTGTTTACCATGGTCCCTCAGTATGCAAGAGCAGTGTCACTGAAAGGCAGAATAAAAACAGCTGTTTACCATGGTCCCTTAGTATGCAAGAGCAGTGTCACTGAAAGGGAGAAAAAACAGCTGTTTACCATGGTCCCTTAGTATGCAAGAGCAGTGTCACTGAAAGGCAGAATAAAAACAGCTGTTTACCATGGTCCCTTAGTATGCAAGAGCAGTCTCACTTAAAGGCGGAATAAAAACAGCTGTTTACCATGGTACCTTAGTATGCAAGAGCAGTGTCACTGAAAGGGAGAATAAATACAGCTGTTTACCATGGTCCCTTAGTATGCAAGAGCAGTGTCACTGAAAGGCAGAATAAAAACAGCTGTTTACCATGGTCCTGTCGTATGCAAGAGCAGTCTCACTGAAAGGCAGAATAATAACAGCTGTTTACCATAGTCCCTTAGTATGCAAGAGCAGTGTCACTGAAAGGCAGAATAAAAACAGTTGTTTACTATAGTCCCTTAGTATGCAAGAGCAGTGTCACTGAAAGGCAGAATAAAAACAGCTGCTTACCATGGTCCCTTAGTATGCAAGAGCAGTGTCACTGAAAGACAGAATAAAAACAGTTGTTTACCATGGTCCCTCAGTACGCAAGAGCAGTGTCACTGAAAGAGCAGTGTCACTGAAAGGTCAGAAGAAAAAACAGCTGTTTACCATGGTCCCTTAGTATGCAAGAGCAGTGTCACTGAAAGGCAGAATAAAAACATGGCTATACAGTGTCATGGCTTTGTTGCAAGAGCAGTGTCACTGAAAGGCCATGGTCCCTTAGTATGCAAGAGCAGTGTCACTGAAAGGCAGAATAAAAACAGCTGCTTACCATGGTCCCTCAGTATGCAAGAGCAGTGTCACTGAAAGGCAGAATAAAAACAGTTGTTTACCATGGTCCATTAGTATGCAAGAGCAGTGTCACTGAAAGGCAGAATAAAAACAGCTGCTTACCATGGTCCCTTAGTATGCAAGAGCATTCTCACTGAAAGGCGGAATAAAAACAGCTGTTTACCATGGTCCCTTATTATGCAAGAGCAGTGTCACTGAAAGGCAGAATAAAAACAGCTGGTTTACTATGCAGTCTCACTGAAAGGTAGAATGAAAAGAGCTGTTATAGTCCCTTAGTATGGAAGAGCAGTGTCACTGAAAGGCAGCAGTGTCACTGCAAAAGGCAGAAGAATAAAAAACAGCTGTTTACCATGGTCCCTTAGTATGCAGTGTCACTGAAAGGCAGAATAAAACAGTCAGTCCCTGAAAGCAGTGCAGAATAAAAACAGCTGTTTACCATGGTTCCTCAGTATGCAAGAGCAGCGTCACTGAAAGGCAGAATAAAAACAGCTGTTTACCATGGTCCCTTAGTATGCAAGAGCAGTGTCACTGATAGGCAGAATAAAAACAGCTGTTTTTACAAGAGCAGTGTCACTGAAAGGAGGAGTAAAAACAGCTGTTTACCATGGTCACTTAGTATGCAAGAGCAGTGTCACTGAAAGGCAGAATAAAAACAGTTGTTTACTATAGTCCCTTAGTATGCAAGAGCAGTGTCACTGAAAGGCAGAATAAAAACAGCTGCTTTATGGTCCCTTAGTATGCAAGAGCAGTGTCACTGAAAGACAGAATAAAACAGTTGTTTACCATGGTCCCTCAGTATGCAAGAGCAGTGTCACTGAAAGGTAGAATAAAAACAGTTGTTTACCATGGTCCCTTAGTATGCAAGAGCAGTGTCACTGAAAGGCAGAATAAAAACAGCTGCTTACCATGGTCCCTTAGTATGCAAGAGCAGTGTCACTGAAAGGCAGAATAAAAACAGTTGTTTCCCATGGTCCCTTAGTATGCAAGAGCAGTGTCACTGAAAGGCAGAATAAAAACAGCTGCTTACCATGGTCCCTCAGTATGCAAGAGCAGTGTCCCTGAAAGGCAGAATAAAAACAGTTGTTTACCATGGTCCATTAGTATGCAAGAGCAGTGTCACTGAAAGGCAGAATGGTCCCTTAGTATGCTCAAAATTCTCAGCGGAATGGCAGAAAAAAGCTTTTTACCATGGTCCCTTATTATGCAAGAGCAGTGTCACTGAAAGGCAGAATAAAAACAGCTGTTTACCATGGTCCCTTAGTATGCAAGAGCAGTGTCACTGAAAGGCAGAATAAAAACAGCTGCTTACCATGGTCCCTTACTATGCAAGAGCAGTCTCACTGAAAGGTAGAATGAAAAGAGCTGTTTACCATAGTCCCTTAGTATGGAAGAGCAGTGTCACTGAAAGGCAGAATAAAAACAGCTGTTTACCATGGTTCCTCAGTATGCAAGAGCAGCGTCACTGAAAGGCAGAATAAAAACAGCTGTTTACCATGGTCCCTAAGTATGCAAGAGCAGTGTCACTGAAAGGCAGAATGCAAGAGCAACTGAAAGGCAGAATAAAAACAGCTGTTTACCATGGTCCCTTAGTATGCAAGAGCAGTGTCACTGAAAGGCAGAATAAAAACAGCTGTTTACCATGGTCCCTCAGTATGCAACAGCAGTGTCACTGAAAGGCAGAATAAAAACAGCTGTTTACCATGGTCCCTTAGTATGCAAGAGCAGTGTCACTGAAAGGGAGAATAAATACAGCTGTTTACCATGGTCCCTTAGTATGCAAGAGCAGTGTCACTGAAAGGCAGAATAAAAACAGCTGTTTACCATGGTCCCTTAGTATGCAAGAGCAGTCTCACTTAAAGGCGGAATAAAAACAGCTGTTTACCATGGTACCTTAGTATGCAAGAGCAGTGTCACTGAAAGGGAGAATAAATACAGCTGTTTACCATGGTCCCTTAGTATGCAAGAGCAGTGTCACTGAAAGGCAGAATAAAAACAGCTGTTTACCATGGTCCTGTAGCATGCAAGAGCAGTCTCACTGAAAGGCAGAATAATAACAGCTGTTTACCATAGTCCCTTAGTATGCAAGAGCAGTGTCACTGAAAGGCAGAATAAAAACAGTTGTTTACTATAGTCCCTTAGTATGCAAGAGCAGTGTCACTGAAAGGCAGAATAAAAACAGCTGCTTACCATGGTCCCTTAGTATGCAAGAGCAGTGTCACTGAAAGACAGAATAAAAACAGTTGTTTACCATGGTCCCTCAGTATGCAAGAGCAGTGTCACTGAAAGGCAGAATAAAAACAGTTGTTTACCATGGTCCCTTAGTATGCAAGAGCAGTGTCACTGAAAGGCAGAATAAAAACAGCTGCTTACCATGGTCCCTTAGTATGCAAGAGCAGTGTCACTGAAAGGCAGAATAAAAACAGTTGTTTCCCATGGTCCCTTAGTATGCAAGAGCAGTGTCACTGAAAGGCAGAATAAAAACAGCTGCTTACCATGGTCCCTTAGTATGCAAGAGCAGTCTCACTGAAAGCCAGAATAAAAACAGCTGTTTACCATAGTCCCTTAGTATGCAAGAGCAGTGTCACTGAAAGGCAGAATAAAAACAGTTGTTTCCCATGGTCCCTTAGTATGCAAGAGCAGTGTCACTGAAAGGCAGAATAAAAACAGCTGTTTACCATGGTCCCTTAGTATGCAAGAGCAGTGTCACTGAAAGGCAGAATAAAAACAGTTGTTTACTATGGTCCCTTAGTATGCAAGAGCAGTGTCACTGAAAGGCAGAATAAAAACAGTTGTTTACTATGGTCCCTTAGTATGCAAGAACAGTGTCACTGAAAGGCAGAATAAAAACAGTTGTTTACCATGGTCCCTTAGTAAGTGTCACTGAAAGGCAGAATAAAAACAGTTGTTTCCCATGGTCCCTTAGTATGCAAGAGCAGTGTTACTGAAAGGCAGAATAAAAACAGTTGTTTACTATGGTCCCTTATTATGCAAGAACAGTGTCACTGAAAGGCAGAATAAAAACAGTTGTTTACTATGGTCCCTTAGTATGCAAGAGCAGTGTCACTGTAAGGCAGAAGCTTGGGCTCCAATGATCTCGCAAAAGAAGTCCGTGACAAAATTGTGCAAAGGTTCACATCAGGTGAGGGATATAAGAAGATCTTAAAGCTTTGAAGACACCTTGAAGCACTGTTAATACCATAATACGGGAGTTGCATGTCTCATGCATACCGGAGGTCTCCACACAATTCAAATTCGGGATTCATATGGTCCAAACAAATGGAGGTCACGTGGAGAATGCAGAATGCAGGTGTTTTTTATAGCCTTGTTATACATTGCACTCCAAAATTAGCGTTTTCTTCATCTTCTTCAATCTTTTTATTTAGACTCAGGTCCATCAAAAAAGACAAACAAACATACAACAATTTTAAAAAGACAGCCATACCAGTGTTTCCACATAGCAGACTGGTATCTTACAGCAATGAGGACAGGGTTAGTCAACATCATTATAATGGCATTACAAGAACTGTTAAGTCGACATATAAATTTGAACACCAATCGTCTCAAAAAGAGCATGAAAAGTGATAACTTGTACTTTACAAAAAGAGTTCACTTGCACTATACCATCTTGGTTTACCAAGCAAGATACGCAGACAATCATTATCATAACCTGAAGTTTGCGGATGCTAGCCTTCTTAAATTTAATCCATAAAACAGCAGTTTAAAAGGGGTACAGTAAGCCCTGAAGAGACCTACTTTCACCCTCTCAGAACACCAGGAAAATCTTCTGGTCAACAAATTTGCCTGCATATATAAAATACGATGCTGTCTCTTCATATCTTCATCATCTGTCATATCATCAGTGATGATGTGTCCCAAATATTTAATTTTAGAGCAAGCAGGAAGCACTTGTCCTGACAGGTAAAAAAGGATGGAAAAGTGAGGTCCTTATCCCTTTTACTCTGCAAATCAGAACAGAGCTCTTCTTAGCGTTATAATTCACATCAAATTTTACACCATAATTAGAACATATGTTGAGAAACTCTTGAAACCCAGCACTGCTTGGTGAAACAATTGCCAAATCATCGGCATACATAAAATGATTAATAAGTTCATTGCCAACCATACAACCTGTTTTACAGTTTCTTAACTGGACTGAAAGATCATTCATGTAAATATTAAAAAGGCACGGTGATAAAAGCCCCCGCTGTCTAACGCCATTACTTGTCCCAAATGGAGCAGAGACAACATTTCCCCATTTAATCTGCATGCTCTGGTTAGAGTACCAATAGGACAGGATCCTTACAAAAGTGTCAGGCGCTCCTCTCTGATGTAACTTTAAAAACAATTTAGAATGATTTATACGGTCAAATGCCTTTGATGCATCAATGAAACCAATAAATACAATAGAGTTCTGTCTTCTATAGTTTTCCACCATCTCCTTCAGTGCATAGATACATAAATCAGTACTATGTTTAGCCTTAAAGCCAAACTGGTTATCAGAGGAGCATAGATATACAGATAATCTAAAAATCAAAACAGCGTGCACACTCCGCACTCCGTTGTTCCCTTGACTTGATGCTTCTTGTAATACAACATGTGAATTGTGAACTGTTAACGACTCGGGCGGAATTGACTGAGTTACGGAACGAGATGAAAGAAAAATTAGAAGATCAACAAAGACTAGAAATTGAAGAGAAAACAACTGCACTTAAACTTCATTACGAGAAACGATTAACTGAAATAAAAATGAATAAGTATCGACGTGATACACTTGACTACAAGAATGAACGAGTCTATCCATGGTTGGGCTCGGAGGGAGTGAAACCTCGTTACCGTGGACGGAGACGTGATGTGGCTGCTATGCCGAGTGAGCTATCCACGGAGAGTGAATCTAGTAACGAGACTTTGGGTGCACGTAGTCGTTTTTTGGAGAAACCGGTCGGCGGCTATTACACGAGAAGGGCCGCAAGAGACCTACAAGGAGAGGGGGGAGAAGACGCAAGGCGAGTCATCAACAGCCGGCAGAGGAGAAGACCGAGGCAGAAATAGTTAATCTTTCTGACAGACCCTTGACAGAGGTCGAAATATCCATTCTATCTAGAGGTTTATCATTTGTACCTTCCGCCAAAGCTGATTCATTTAAAACCAGACTTGAGACTTTTAAGTTTTTGAGATCGGTGAAGCTGAAAGCTTTTTTTGAAAAAGACATTAATGTAACAACTTGTCTACAAGGTTCGGGTGGTGGTTCTACATCGCCTGCACCCGTTGGAACTGTGAAAACTTTAAAAGCCAAGAGCACCTTTATTCCTCCGGTGCTAAATTCGTCCGTGGCCACATTCTGTCGGCTTATTGAACAGGAAGTGGCGAGTAAGGTACAAACCCATACTCAAAGAATTGTTTTCGAATATCACTGTGGCTGAGAGAGCAGCACTGAAGTCTTTGTCAAATGATATTAATATTGTGATTAGGAGCGCTGATAAGGGGGGCAAAATTGTTATCCAAAGCAAGGAAGCATATAGAACAGAAATATTGAGACAATTGAGCAATTCAGCCTATTATATTCCCTTACAAGGTGATCCTACGCTGAAGTTTGTTAAAGAATTATCGCTATTCTTAAATAGTGCTTTGAATGGTGCATTTATTTCACAAAATGAGTTCGACTTTATGTTTCAGGAGCACCCTGTTCGCCCTCTGTTCTACACCTTACCTAAGATACATAAGTCATGCGAGGAGCCTGTTCCGGGTCGTCCAATAGTAAGTGGTATACAGTCCCTCACTGAACATATGTCCCAATATTTGGACTTACATATTAAAGACATGGTCCTAGAACTTCCTTCGTATTTGAAAGATACCACTGATTTTTTAAATAAGTTGAATGATATTGGCAGTATCCAAGAGAATGACATATTGTGCACCATGGATGTAACTAGTCTATATAAAAGGTGCCTCATGTAGAAGGGCTTTTAGCCTTGAGATATTTTTTGGACAGACGACAGGAACAGGCACCCTCCACTGACTTTTTAATAAATGTTGCTGAATTCATTCTTCATCACAATTATTTTAAGTTTGAGGAGTCTTATTATTTACAAAGTATGGGCAGCCCTGAGCCCAACTCAACAAATTTATTCATGGGCAAATTTGAAATAGATTTCATTTATAACAATAACCCATTTGGTTCTTATTTGAAGTGTTGGTATCGATTCCCAGATGTGTTTTTTATTTTTACAGGGTCGAGCGAACAGTTAGAGGAGTTCAAAATCTTTGTGAATTCTAGATTACCCTCAATAAAATTCTCTTTAGATAGTAGTTTGGATACAGTAACATTTCTAGATGTATATGTAAATAAGACAAATTCTTTGGAAACTAAGGTATATAGGAAAAAACGGATGGAAATAGTTTCCTCGATTTTTACTTGCTATCACCCAGTGGGTTTGAAAAAAAAAGTTTGCCTTTTAGTCAACTTTAAGAGTTAGAAGAATTTGTAATACTGATAGAGCTTTTGAAGAACAGGCTGCAGAATTATGTGCTCGGTTTAGAGCTAAAGGTTATGATCACAATATTTTGGAGGCCAATCTTAACAAAGTTAGGCAGATATCTAGGAATGATTTGCTGATCACCAAAACTTCTAAAAAGAAAAAAAATCGTTTGGTTTTTGTTACCACCTTTTCCCCTGTATCTACTGAGATTAAGAATTGTGTTCAGAAATATTGGCATATATTATCTAGAGACCCTCAGGTTGGACATGTATTCAAAGAACTACCAATGTTCGCGTACAAAAGAGCTTCGAATTTGAGAGATATACTGGTGAGAGCAGATTGTTATGGACGTCCTCAACATTTTTTAAGTGAAATACCGAAGGGCAATTTCCCTTGTTCTAAATGTTTACATTGCAATGCCATGATAAAAGGTAATTTTTTTCATCATCCACATTCTGGAAAGGATTGAGATTAAGAGTACAATTACATGCAAAACAAAATATGTTGTATACCTTGTGAAATGTCCTTGTGGGTATTATTATGTTGGTAAAACTAAAAGAGAACTTAAGATTCGCATTGGTGAACATAAGAGTAACATCAGAAATAAGGATGAGAAATCATCAGTAGCAAGACATTTCAATCTGTTGGGGCATGATATATGTACATTAAGGTTTCAAGGTATTGAGGTAGTTCCTCCATTGAGGAGGGGGGGCAACAGGGATAGGGTTTTACTCCAAAGGAGGCATTTTGGATTCATTCTTTACAGACCGAATATCCACGGGGTCTAAATGAAGAATTATTGTTAAGTTGTTTTCTTTAATGTGCTTATTGTGTTCGGTATACAACTGGATCAATATTGTTGATTGTGCGGGCTTGAACTTTTTGTATTAATTAATGAATCTCTTCACTGGTATGGCTGTGCATCTTGTTATTGGTAGGTGGATTATAGATTTACATTTAGTTTCTAAAGTAAATGCACTATGCAGAGGGCAGTTCAGGAATTGTTATAAAGGAGATCTGCATGTATCTCACTTTCATCTAATTATATATTGACGCTGTGTCTGTGACATTACAATTGTGATAGTATTTACAATTACATTGGATTTATTTATTTTTTTTTTTTTTCTTTTTTTGTTTGATGAGTTTAATAATATAAGTTATAGTGATTTGCACGGGATATCCGGATTACGCCTATAAAATATGACGGAATATCCGCCTACAAACCTGATGAAAGCTTTGTGCTGAAACGTCGTTGTATCTTTGGGCCTGCTGGCTTGGCACAATAAATATAAAAAGGACACTTGAGTGCTGGTCTTTCCTTCTCTTCATTGTATATACAGATAATCTGTCTAGTAATATTCTCTCCAAAACCTTCGACAGCACACTGGCTAGAGCAATTGGCCGATAATTATCCATACTCCCCACCCTGCCCACTTTGTCCTTGATGATAGGCACCAAAGTAACGGACAACATGGAGTCTGGTAATACACCATGACATATGAAACCTGTAAAACAAATAGCAAGGAGAACCGCTGCCCTCGGGCTTGCTAATTTAAAGTGCCCTGCAGACATTTCATCTGGACCACATGCCTTATTATCAGCTAACTCTGAGATGGCTTGAAAAACTTCCTTAGCTGTGATTAGCATAGTGTCCGAATTGACAATCTCACCTACTATGTAGGGGTCACTCTTAACACAATTAAATAGAGCAGAGTAATGTTTCCTCCACAGTTCAGCTATGTTATCACAACCAGAGACCCCCTCTAAGGTGCTTGGTAAAGATGTGGCGTTTGTGTTCAAAGCTCTCACCTCCTTCCAGAAACCAGTAACATCATTATCAAGGAGCTTTTCTGCCATAGAATCCGCTCTGATTTGTTGTGCATGTTTATTAACATAACGAACTGCATATTTATAATGAGAATTGGTGAACCTTTTCAGATCAAGGGCAGGCCCCTCTCTGGGCCTTCCTGCATGGACCCAGGCCCTAAAGGCATTCTTAGCTTCAGCATGATAATGAGCCACATACTTGCTCCATCCTGGCTTTACCCTGGATTTTTTTTTTCAGCATAGGTATAGAGCGGTATGCTAGCCTCATGTATAGCTCCCACTATATGTTCATACAAGGCACAGAGATCCTCACGGTGAGAGTTTTCATCACAATTCACATCAGAACATAAAATAGCATCAATTGGCAAATAAACTTTACTCAGCAGGATATCAGTTCTTCCATAATATGATAGCTTGTTCTCATTTGTAAGTTTAGACCAATCTAGTTTATTTTTCCGAGTACATTTCACCTCCTGAGATAGCTCGGGAAGACTGTCAAAATCTAATGTCTTTATAAATGGAATATGGTCAGAAATTGATGCCTCATGGACAATCTCTATAGAGCTTAGGATGTCATGGGCATCAGCAGTACTAATACAATGGTCAAGCCATGATGTTGTATGCCAGGCCTCACTAACATATGTAAAGCTATCTGCCGGCAAAAGTATTTGAGAGGATAAAAAGAAATTATTATCATCACAAAATTGTAACAAAAGTTTGGCAAATAAGGATCTTTTGTCTGATATGTCAGCATTCAAGTCACCCACTACATGAACACTGGTAGTGTGATTCTCAGAAATAAAAGAGTTGATGAAAGCAAGCCTATTCAGGTGTTTATCCTCATTTTCCAGTGACTCGTAAGGTGTATATGCATTAAGGATAGTAGACTCCTTGTTACCGATCTTTATCTGCACAGCAATACACCAGTCAACTTCAAGTCGGATAAAATTTATCACAGGGTCCAAATTTTTGTGCCAGAGGATGGCGACCCCCCCTGCAATTCTTCCTCTCACTATTCCCAGTGAAAGGTCTGTTGTGGATTCACCCGCCCCATGAAAATTATCATTAAATAAGTTCAATTTTCCCAGATCCTGCTTTGATAAGAAAGTTTCTTGCAAACATAAAATGTCACATTTTTGCAACAAAGTGTCCACCACAGAGCGTCGGCACTTGTCTCCTTCACTATTTCCCAGTCGCAGGCCACGGCAGTTGTAAGAGCCAACCCGCATACATGATTAATTGGGCTGCGCTGCAGTAGCACCATACGGTACATTTGGACCAGAAACGAGCCTAGCTCTGCCGTCACCCGTCTCTCCCGATTTGCGTGGTTCATAGTAACGCCTCACAACAGAGCCTTCAGGCCAGAGTTCTGGGTTATACATCTCCATAACATCATTGCATTCCGCACACACTTTAAACGAGCTGTACCTGTTGCTCGCAGTGACAATACGCTCACACTCGACGCCACGACCAAGTTGTGTGGTTAGATGGTCAGATAGAGTCTCTGCGTCTTGATCTGGTGCAAATCTGGTGGCGAAGACTCTATCTTTGTACGGATCACTTTTATCTTACCATGAGCAGCAGTGCCGATGATCGGCTTAGACGCCCTCCGTTTGGGTTCTCCTCCGGCACGCTGTTTTGGGATGACAGGTTGACCCCTGACATTAATCCTCTTAGGTCGACCAAGTTTCACAACTTTAGTCCAATTTAGTGAGCTGACCGCAGCTCCACCATGGCTGACGCCGTCCTTTATGATCCCAGGTGCAGTAGGCAGGTCAGCACAGGTAGCATCTCCTGCAGCAGAAGACCCAATGGCGCACGCGTCCTCTCCCGACACTGCACCATCCACACCTGCCGGGTCGTCCCTCTGCGCGCTGCCGCAGGGTGGTTCAGCGACGCTCGGTACAGCCTGTCCTCCACAACTCGGCTCCATCCTACGCTCCACTGCAGAAACTCTGCTGTCAATAAAAGCAGTCACCGTGCGTAAATCCTCGCCGATATCTGCCTGAAGTTTCAGCGTGTGCCTTAGTGCAGAGACCTCGTTGTGTAGGCGCTCAATTCTGCCCAACAGGTTGGAAACGTCCAGGTTACTGAATGACACAGGTGGCAGCTCATCAAGATAATGAGAGACGAACCGGGGAATATTTTCCCCACATTCGTTTAAAACTTTTAGACAACTTTTAATTTTATTGACATCCTTCTGGTTGCCTTGAAAGGCTACGCACCTTTGTTTGGTGTCAGGACAGAGTTCAAACCAAACTTTTTTAGAGGACTCAATCCACTCAGAGTCGAAGGTGTTTGAGGTTAAAAGGACCAGTTCATCTTGGGTCATAGTTTTCATTTTAACCGCAAGAAAGTTGAGAAACTCTACGATAACTTGATCAACTGTTCTGTAGATAACAGGTTTCAAACGAGGCCGGTGAGGAGCTGCTGAGCTGCGACACACTTCATCCGCCATCTTGTGGTCGAGTAAACACCAACCAAATCAATGACTACGAAAAATATCAATATGTCTTGATAATTTCTGTGCTCCTGTAGCATGTGAAACAGCACAGATTTGCGAAATTAGTTTGTGAGGCTCATTGAGCAATGAGCCATGAGAATCCGTTCTATAGTCTGAATGTAGTGACAGCTAAAGGGCGTTGTTAGGTACGATGCTCAGCTGAGTGATGGCGAAAATAATTGCTGCTAAATCCGCGAATGTTTCTGATATTTTGCAGATTGTCATCCTTGCGGAGTCACATCAATTATATCAACATAGCCAATAGGCAATCGCTTTGTCATTAGCATTTCTTAATCATTACGTGTCATACATTGGTGGTGGTTGTTCAGTCAATAAGTTGTTTGATTGTTAATCAGGCAAACTTGATCGCAAACAGTTAAAGAGCAATTATGCGGGAAAGGGTGATGTTACTGAAGGCCTTCCTGACATCTGATGGCACGCCACTGCGCTCCATGAATTCATCCTCGAATCTTGCCGCGGAGCAACTGAACAATATGGCCTGCATCACAACTCTAAGGTTACGTTACCCAGCTGGCTAACTTACAGTGTTGTGACTGTCGCTCATTATTGCTAGCAAACGTAACGGGAAGCCAGCTAGGTTATAATGAAGCTTCCGATAGGTTAGCGAGTTATATTTCATGAATCATTATGAAACAGTATAGTCATTGTTATAGTGATGCTAGGCACACCGTATTCTTCAGTCGCTCTCTTGTACATCAACTTGACAATGGACAAACTGCTAAATGTTGCATCTTGTTAAGCGGGGAAAAAAACTGGTTTTATGATAAAATAATACAGCGAACTTCTTGTATTTGCCCTTCTTTCCAGCCCGTCCTGTGTAAATCAGCCAAATTATAAAAGCTCAGTTCCTGATGCCTTTGATGGTTTCTGTTGCATCCAGACATATAACACATGTAACCCAGCATCCTGAAGCTCCGGAGGTACGGATGGGGCACTGACAGGACCACTGGCTCCCCAATCCCTTGCGCGAGTGAAAATCCAATATGGCAGACATGCAACTCCCATATTAACAAATGGAAAGTGCATGGCACCACTCACAGTCTGCCAAAATCAGGGCTTCCGTCTAAACTGGATGGCCGAGAGAGAAGACAGCTGGTCAGAGAGGCTACCAAGAATCCAATGGCAACATTGAAAGAGCTCCAGGATTTTATGGCCAACAGAGGGGAACTTGTGCATCATGCAACTATTTATAAAAGATATTGCACACATCTGGCCTGTATGGAAGGGTGGCAAAAAAGCCATTTCTCAAAAAGGTCCACCAGGAGGCCCGCTTGAAATTTTCAAAAGAACACCTTGTGGAACCTGCAACAAACTGGCAATGAGATAGAAGAGGGGCGTGGTAGCAGCTAGAGGCAGGTAATGAAACACGATGATGGCCAGAGTGATTTGCACTGTTCTTTGGGCTTTCTTTTTCATGGGGCTAATCTTCTCCTTGCCCAAGACTGACTTCCTCAGACTCCTCATGATAGAAATGTTGCAGAAAACCATGATTATGCTGATGGTCAGGATCATTCCAGTGAAGATGGTACCTGTGAAATATCCCATCCATCCCCTCATGAAGCCATAGGCTATCATGAATGGCCAAACAAGCATGGAAATAGCAACTCTGATCTTGATATCCTTGATGCGGGTGAATACAATGGGGTGGACCACGGCCACGTAGCGGTCCAGGCAAATGCAGGTGAGGAAGAGAGGGGAGCAGTTTTTGATCCCAAACATCAACTCCAGAAAATATAAATGGGCTCCCTGATTTAACAATGTGATGTTCAGGGTGTTCAGAGGCATAATCAGGGAGTAGATGGCATCTAAAATGGCCAGGTTTACAAAGAAGACATCGGAGGTGGAAGAGTCGATCTCCTCTCTAGCCACCAGCCAAAATACCATGCTATTGGCAGGGTAGCCCATAAAAATGCTGATAACATAGCCAGCATATAGAAACACTAATATATTATATTGTTATGACTTGAAAATCACAACAAAGAAAACCAGCAATGACAACTTAAACAAATTTATTCTTCACTGAAAAAAAAACTTCTACAAAAAAATCCACTGTTCAATCCTCTAATAACACTCTAATGCCACTATGTAACTCTCTTTCCCAAACAAAAACTCTGCTCCCTCTGAGCAAAATCACAGCATTTATATAGACTAGCAACATTCTGGAAAGATCTACAGGATTCCTTGGGTAATCCCGCCCCTTCCAGGCAGGAAGATGCCAGAAGCTTCTAGAAAGCACTAGTATTTTACAAAGAAATAATATTACATCAGATGTTTTGCTACAAACACACCACCAGAAGGTGCTGAAGAACAAAATAAATATAGCTGGCCAGCAATGCAGCAAAAACAGCATGTAACTAATCTCCATTTACAAATGATATACAGTGCTTTAAATAAAATACTCATACATAACAATATGGAAAAATACATAATTCATACACACTCAAGAAACTGGATCCTGAAGAGGAGTAGTTGAAAGGTAGGATGGAGTTGATGGCAGAGCTGTTCATTTTGGCTTTTATTCACCAAGCAGGTCTGAGGGTTGATATCTTGAAAAAAAGAGTGAATATAAGTTAAATGGTCAAGCCTAACTGAACAGAGCAATGGTCCTCACCACTTAACCTGACTGCAAGGCTAAATTATGTTCTTTTATTTATGCTGATTCCTGCATTATTTTATGTCACTCTTTTCTCCAAAGCAGGGCCGCCCCTGGCCAAATATGAGCCCTAAGCAGAATTTTATTTGGAGGCCCCCTGCCCCAAACCAAAAAGTAATGGATTTTACAGTAACAGAGGTACAAAATGACTACGATAATGATATGCCATTTAACTTGACAACCCTTATTAGTAATAACAAATCAAATGAAATATAGCTCCAAAATAAAATAAATAAATCCAAGTCTCAAATAGTCATATAGTCTATAGCCCTCAATATAGTCCTCAAAAAGATTAAAATGCAATTAATACAAATCCTACGTTGTACTATAACTAATAATAATCATTATCATTATGATTTGATGATATTTCTAGATTTTAATATTTTTTAATACTTATTTTTACATTTTGTACTGCGTTTCTATATAATTCTACACTGCTGATTGCTGCTGCATCGTTATAAATTTGTTATGAATTAAAATTACCAAGAGATGGCGACATTTCACCGCCATAAAAATAGCCCAAAACCTTTTCAAGTCCACGATGTCCCCGTGCACGTGCCTGTAAAAGTGAATCAGGTGCTGGCGACAGCAGGCAGAACAAAGTATAAAATCAAAAAAGTCTCCGAACACCGATTACTATGAACTGAGTTTTATTTAGGAGCGAACAACGCGTTTCGCCATCGCTTCGTCAGGTTCGCTTTTTGCTTTGAAAACTTCTATTGATTGCCGCATAGATTGATAGGCTTTACTGTATTACAGTCTGCAACAGGCTCTCACTCAAGCACAACTCAAGAAATGAAAGAGTGGTTCATCAGCTTGAAAGAAAGAATAAGTAACTCACCTGAGAAACTGCAGAGGCTCAGCATACACTCCTTAAGGTCAGACAGGCCAGTGGGCAACTGTATCCTGATCACCTGTGTCCAGGAGGGTTATGTTTTTATTCAATATAGTTCTTCTTCATGTAAATGTATAAATTTGCGTGGAATGTAAGCAGTGCAGCCTCTAGCCAATCACAAATCCAGTGAGGGAGCAATAGCACAATACCCTGTCACCACAGAACTCATGAACTCCAGAAGAAAACCTCTGTCACCACACTTAAAAAATAAGGGACAAATCATTTGCTTTAGTAATGCTGAACTAATGAATGACTTGATATTGTGCATTAATTATTGCTGAATGTATCATGAATTCATGTTTCACAGCATTGAATGATCAGGTCTTTGTGGCTCTGCGTGATTTATTCACTCGTAAAGAGAAACAAAACCCCCAAACCACTTTTTTTCAAAGCTTATAAAGAATGTTTTTCAATATTTTGAAGTAATGCTGATGGATTCTGGTCCAAGGCTTTGCATTTTTGCCCTCCAATGGTTGAAATGCTGCAATTGCAATTGAATTTTTCTCTTGGCTGATCCAGTGGCAAGTGAGGTATGTGGTGCCGGCTGTCATCATCATATGGGTGTGGCTTTTCCTGCATTTTGTATTTATTTGTAAAAGCTTTAAAATGTCCCTCCTCCGAGATGGTTTGTCTGCTTTGTGCAAAACTTGGTGCACAGCATCTTAAGACCATTATCTTAAGATATTATATCAAGACAGTTGCTGCTTTAGCCCTGGTAAACCAATACATTTTGTGGGTGAGAATTCAATTTGTTTAATGGTGTGTAACTCCTGCATGCAAAAGCCCAATCATCATGAAACATTAGAATTTACATCAATAGCAAAAGAAGCTGAAACCTACAAAATTTGGTGGAGATTAATCAATAGGTGGCGCTATAGCAAACAACTGGTCAGATCACCAATATCACTTGTCCAAGTTCAAATTTTGCCTTTTGTGTCGTGGACAAATGCCCTAATAAATTCCAAGGAAAAGGAGATGGTACAAACAGGATGGCCACCATCAGCCAGACCATCATTAAACTTTCCATGAATAACTATGTGCCATACACTGGAAATTGTTTAACCTCCTAAACCTGAATGCCCCTGGTACTGGAGGCAGGATGGGTATGGCTTGCCGTGAGCCTCTGACCTTTAAACACATAATTGCTTTCAAGCTGTCTGTGTTTAAGATCACTTAATAATCACACAGTTTATTTACTGAATAATCAAGACCAACATATAAACCTGGAATTATTAAGTAAGTATTACAAAATGACAGATCACTGAAGGGTGACAATGACAACGTACTTAATAGTGGCATTGTAGGGATGGGAAAAAACTAAACAAATAATGAATTAAAATTAAATTTAAACAAGGTGAAATATGTAAAAAGTTTTGTTTTAAAAACAAATTTGTTCAACTTCTTTTTAACTTCAGAAAACATCTCTTGCTTTCAAACACCAACTCTTTACGTAGTTTACCTCTTTTTAATATTAATATACCTCATGAACAAACGTCAAATAATGAATTAATCCAGTACTTTCTCCAAACATCTCCTGTTCTCGCAATTTTTTCAGCAATACAACCTATTTATTTTTAACATTGCACCTGATCAAAATGATTTCAGCGTTCAAAAGAGTAGGCTACATTTGCAGGGAAGCGCAGTTGCACACTGGTTGCCGCGAAGCGATAATAATTTATGAAAGAAGACGAACTCAGATTTACGTAATGCGTAAAATATGTCCCCGCCGATCATGGTAGATGACCTTTGACCCTCCCACCTGTAGGGGGGTATATGTGTCTGGCTGCTGGGTGTCATTCCACTCTGAGGAAAGCAAAAGATTTTGAGTGTGTCATGTGTTGCTATTTTGCCCTGGCCAGTAAAGAACAAAAAGGCAATTGACATTGAAGAATTCTTCTGTTTTCTTCATGAAAACAAAACAGCCGCGACTTTGTGGTGCGTTTTAAGAGAAGAGATGGAGTCAAATTAGGTGTTAGAAAACATAGTTAAAAAAAGAAACAGAGTTTTTTTTGTCATCTTGTGTGTCCAGTATAATTATGATCTGACTGACTTCATTGGAATACAACAGGGTTTAAGTATTCATTGTAACAAAAGATATTGACCCAGGAGTTTCGCTATGGTGCAGAAACAATAGTGCCTGATTAAATCATTGGGTTAAACACAGATAACATTGTCTCAGTGAATACAGTACATAATTCAATGTGTTCCTGCTTGACTACATCAACCCAGCAGTGGACTGAAACTGCCTTGATTAAGTAGTTGGGTGAGACGGAATAACTGGTTGTAAAGATTCTAGATTACCGCCAACCCGCCAACCATATATCACTATATGTGCTGTGAACACTAGAATCTAACAGGCATTGTATGTGTCTACAAAGTTGGGCTGATATTTAGGTTGCAGTTAGACCAGACGTAGGCTTTGCAGAGCTTGGGGTACGTGTTTGGGTTTGTTCACAGCAGCTGTGAAATGATCGTTTTACTTATCCATGACCGGGGTCAGCCGGATACTTCACCAATATCTGGGCTAGCTGTCTGATGCTACCATGGTGAAAGCAATTGCAAAACGCACAAGCTATAACGTGTCTGGAATTACAAACGATTTCTCTGCATTGTCGTGTGGAATTCTATTCACCTTTAAAAAGCCGAAGCTGAAAAAAAGTGGAGATTGGATGCGGAATTCTTTCCGGTACAAGTTATTAATTCGCTAACTCCACATAAGCAACGGTTCCACTGTTTATGCGTTTTTGCTTCAGGCTCATTCAGTAGCTTTGTGTCGGAATTGTGTTTCATTTTGGTAGAAATGGTCATAAGGAGGTTTTGGCAAAGTTTCTTATGGATAAGTGGGTATATAAGATGACTATGTAATACAGCTACAACCACACACATGCAACGTGAAACAGTACGAGCAAAACACTAAAATTTCAACTTACCATTCATTGACATCCTGCTAAACACTGCTGCAGCACTTCAATAGCATCCTCTTTCCGTTCGTGGTTGCATTCGGGATCATACATGTACAGTCTTACAGCAAGAGATGCTGCGGAAAGCTGTCCTGAAATACCTGCCATCTTGGCTTCGTGGTTTTTCAGGTCTGCACCCTCCCCCAGAATCAAAGCGGCCAGGCAGCCAATCAGAGCAGTGCCTCATTTACATAGCCTCCCGCCCATTTCCAAACAGCTCATGTTTCAGGCCGGCACAGACGGGATGAGAGGAGGGGTCTCTCAAGGCCAAGGCCTGGATGTGTGTGTTTTTTTTTGTTGCTGAATTCATAACAGTATTTCAAAGACTCATTTGGAAATGTTTTAGAAAAATAAATACAGTGTAATGGGTCCCCTATGAGCTCATCGTGAATGTTTGTTAGACCCAAAGTAATGGACATTAATACTTTAAATTATCAATAGATGGAAGACAGTGTACCAGACTAGACCCTCCACTCTAAAGGCTTTGCCCCCATCCATAATTGCCACCCTTGCCATCCATCCTCTCCCAGGTACACCTACACCCTGGGGAAAAGGAGCTGGGTGGAGCTGTGGCTGACAGAGAGCGAATGCAGGAGTGACGTGGCGCTTGCTAACAGGTGTGAACAGCTGAGGACAGAGACGTCTGTCCTTATAGAGAAGGGCTGCTCATCATGAGCAAAGGAGCAAATTTACCAAGAATGAGAGGCAGACCCATGGGTTTATAGGATATCAGCTTACCTCAGACTCCTCTACACTTTTGTCCATGTTGAACTGTAACTATCTGTTGACAATTTGCCAAAATACAAATAACAAATGAGATTTTTTTGAGAACATTCTTTCAATGCAAATCAATTTATTGTGCTGTCATTTTTGCGAAAGAGTACATGCCATAATTCTCTTCTATACAAGTTCTCGATAGAAGTAATTATCAAATACACCCTTCTGTGACATAATTATCGCTATAAATATTAGAGAATAGAAAATGCCCTTCAATATGTTTGGCCATTTCAATACATTTCTGAGTGTGAAAATATAACTTATTTCAATATATTGTAAGATGGGAAATGGGGGGCTGGAGCACCGCTGGCGCTGATGAGTTCATCTGTGACACTGCAGCAAGACTGGCGGGCCTTCTGAGCATCAAAAGACTTCAACACCATGCAATATAACAAATTTCTGAGTTCCTGATGACAAGCAGCTTGTTGTTTGCTGGGGTTTGCATGAAGGGAAGTGGGGGTGGTTTATGTCCATAAGAGACTGGAGACCTGAACTGGGGGATGCAAAGTGTGATCAGGCTGTATGTGTGAATGGCTGGACAGGAGGCAATAAACCCGGCCTCTGAGCTGGGAGTGGGGGGATTGTATGGTCTCTGTGCCTCTGAGCTGGGAGTGGGGGGGGTGTATGGTTTCTGTGCCTCTGAGCTGGGAGTGGGGGTTTGTATGGTCTCTGTGCCTCTGAGCTGGGAGTGGGGGTTTGTATGGTCTCTGTGCCTCTGAGCTGGGAGTGGGGGGTGGGGTTTGTGTATGGTCTCTGTGCCTCTGAGCTGATGGCTGGGAGCTGGGGGGGGTTTGTATGGTCTCTGTGTCTCTGAGCTGGGAGTGGGGGTTTGTATGGTCTCTGTGCCTGAGCTGGGGGGAGGGGGGGGTTTGTATGGTCTCTGTGCCTCTGAGCTGGGAGTGGGGGTTTGTATGGTCTCTGTGCCTCTGAGCTGGGAGTGGGGGGTTTGTATGGTTTCTGTGCCTCTGAGCTGGGAGTGGGGGGTTTGTATGGTCTCTGTGCCTCTGAGCTGGGGGGGGGGGTTTGTGGTCTCTGTGCCTCTGAGCTGGGAGTGGGGGGTTTGTATGGTCTCTGTGCCTCTGAGCTGGGGGGGGGGGGTTTGTATGGTCTCTGGTCTCTGGGAGTGGGGGTTTGTGGCCTCTGAGCTGGGAGTGGGGGGTTTGTATGGTCTCTGGTCTCTGTGCCTCTGAGCTGGGAGTGGGGGGTTTGTAGTGGGGGTTTGGTCTCTGTGCCTCTGAGCTGGGAGTGGGGGTTTGTATGGTCTCTGTGCCTCTGAGCTGGGAGTGGGGGGGTTTGTATGGTCTCTGTGCCTCTAGCCGGGAGTGGGGGGTTTGTATGGTCTCTGTGCCCCTCTGAGCTGGGAGGGGGTTTGGATGGTCTCTGTGCCTCTGAGCTGGGAGTGGGGGTTTACATGGTCTCTGTGCTCTGAGCTGGGAGTGGGGTTTGTATGGTCTCTGTGCTCTGAGCTGGAGTGGGGGTTTATGGTCTCTGTGCCTCTGAGCTGGGAGTGGGGGGGTTTGTATGGTCCTGGTGCTCCTGAGCTGGGGAGTGGGGGGCTCAGGCTGGTCCTTGTGCCTGAGCTGGGAGTGGGGGTGCATGGTCTCTGTGCCTCTGAGCTGGGGAGTGGGGGTTTGTATGGTCTCTGTGCTCTGGAGCTGGGAGTGGGGGTTTGTGCGTGGTCTCTGTGCCTCTGAGCTGGGAGTGGGGGGGGCCATGGTATGGTCTCTGTGCCTCTGAGTCAGAGTGGGGGTTTGTATGGTCTCTGTGCCTCTGAGCTGGGAGTGGGGGGTTTGTATGGTCTCTGTGCCTCTGAGGTGGGAGTGGGGGTTTGTATGGTCTCTGTGCCTCTGAGGTGGGAGTGGGGGGGTTTGTATGGTCTCTGTGCCTCTGAGCTGGGAGGGGGGGTTTGTATGGTCTCTGTGCCTCTGAGCTGGGAGGGGGTTTGTATGGTCTCTGTGCCTCTGAGCTGGGAGTGGGGGGTTTGTATGGTCTCTGTGCCTCTGAGCTGGGAGTGGGGGCTTGTATGGTCTCTGTGCCTCTGAGCTGGGGAGTGGGGGTTTGTGGCGGTCTCTGTGCCTCTGAGCTGGGAGTGGGGGGGTTTGTATGGTCTCTGTGCTCTGAGCTGGGAGTGGGGGTTTCAGGCGGTCTCTGTGCTCTGAGCTGGGGAGTGGGGGTTTGCAGGTTTCTGTGCCCTGAGCTGGAGTGGGGGGGTTTGTAAGGAGCCCTGTGCCTCTGAGCTGGGAGTGGGGGGGTGTGTAAGGGTCTCTGTGCCCTGAGCTGGGAGGAGGGCTTTGTATGGTCTCTGTGCCCTGAGCTGGGAGAGTGGGGGTGTGCAGGTCTCTGTGCCTCTGAGCTGGGAGTGGGGTTTGTATGGTCTCTTGTGCCTCTGAGCTGGGAGTGGGGGTGTGTGGTATGGTCTCAGCCTCTGAGCTGGAGTGGGGGTTTGTGATGGTCTCTGTGCCTCTGAGCTGGGAGAGTGGCTTGGTCTCTCTGTGCCTCTGAGCTGGGAGTGGGGGTTTGTATGGTCTCTGTGCCTCTGAGCTGGGAGTGGGGGGTTTGTATGGTTTCTGTGCCTCTGAGCTGGGAGTGGGGGGTCAGGTATGGTCTCTGTGCTCTGAGCTGGGAGTGGGAGGTTTGTATGGTTTCTGTGCCTCTGAGCTGGGAGTGGGGGGTTTGTATGGTTTCTGTGCCTCTGAGCTGGGGAGTGGGGGTGTGTATGGTCTCTGTGCCTCTGAGCTGGGAGAGGGGGGCTTGTATGGTCTCCCCTGTGCCCTGAGCTGCTGGGAGTGGGGGGTTTGCATGCTCTCTGTGCCTCTGAGCTGGGAGTGGGGGGTTTGTATGGTCTCTGTGCCTCTGAGCTGGGAGTGGGGGGTTTGTATGGTTTCTGTGCCTCTGAGCTGGGAGTGGGGTTTGTATGGTCTCTGTGCCTCTGAGCCGGGAGTGGGGGTTTTGTACTGTTTCTGTGCCTCTGAGCTGGGAGTGGGGGTTTG
Source organism: Gymnothorax javanicus (assembly GCA_029692085.1). Taxonomy (NCBI): domain Eukaryota; kingdom Metazoa; phylum Chordata; class Actinopteri; order Anguilliformes; family Muraenidae; genus Gymnothorax; species Gymnothorax javanicus. The sequence continues at coordinate 19,457,711 of CM056200.1, read as the reverse complement.
TATGGTCTCTGTGCCTCTGAGCTGGGAGTGGGGGTGTATGGTCTCTGTGCTCTGAGCTGGGAGTGGGGGGGTATGGTCTCTGTGCCTCTGAGCTGGGAGTGGGGGGTGTGTATGGTCTCTGTGCCTCTCTGAGCTGGGAGTGGGGGTTTGTATGGCCCTGTGCCTCTGAGCTGGGAGTGGGGGGCCAGTATGGTCTCTGGTGCCTGAGCTGGGAGTGGGGGTTTCCAGGATGGTCTCTGTGCTCTGAGCTGGGAGTGGGGGTGTGTATGGTCTCTGTGCCTCTGAGCTGGGAGTGGGGGGGTTGTATGGTCTCTGTGCCTCTGAGCTGGGAGAGGGGGGTTTGTATGGTCTCTGTGCCTCTGAGCTGGGAGGGGGTTTGTATGGTCTCTGTGCCTCTGATGGGAGTGGGGGTTTGTATGGTCTCTGTGCTCTGAGCTGGGAGTGGGGGTTTGTATGGTCTCTGTGCTCTGAGCTGGGAGTGGGGGTTTGTATGGTCTCTGTGCCTCCTGAGCTGGGAGTGGGGGTTTGTGGCGGTCTCTGTGCCTTGAGCTGGGAGTGGGGGGGTTTGTATGGTCTCTGTGCCTCTGAGCTGGGAGTGGGGGGCTCAGCGTCTCTGTGCTCTGAGCTGGGGAGTGGGGGTGTGTATGGTCTCTGTGCCTCTGAGCTGGGAGTGGGGGGTTTGTATGGTCTCTGTGCCCTGAGCTGGAGTGGGGGGTGTGTGGCGGTCCTTGTGCCCTGGAGCTGGGAGTGGGGGGCGATGGTCTCTGTGCCTGAGCTGGGGAGTGGGGGGTGTATGGTCTGTGCCTGAGCTGGGGAGTGGGGGGCGCCCAGGTCTCTGTGCCTTAGCTGGGGAGTGGGGGTTTGTGGCGGTCCTGTGCTCTGAGCTGGGAGTGGGGGCTTGTATGGTCTCTGTGCCCTGAGCTGGGAGTGAGCTGCATGGTTTCTGTGCCTCTGAGCTGGAGGGGCTTTGCATGGCTTCTGTGCCTTTGATGTCACTCCTGCATGGGAGGCCTTTTGGCTTACCCACGCCCCATATTGCCCTCAGTCATCTGTGTAAGACTGGACCCTAACTTATCTGTTTTAAATAATCTAAACCTCTGGGAACGTCACAATATGCTCATATGTTCAATATACTGCTAAGAAATCACTTCTGTACTTGTAACACAATTCACCTGTGTAATAATTCAGCTTTAGACTTTTTCATGACAACTGCATCATACTCATACATTTTCCTGGCTTGTTTGGTATGTGTGTGTACACTACAGGCTGCAAGTTTGGACACACCTCTCATTCAATGCGTTTCCTTTATTTTCATGACTATTTACATAGTAGATTCTCACTGAAGGCATCAAAACTATGAATGAACACATGTGGAATTATGTACTCAACAAAAAAGTGTGAAATACCTGTAACTGAAAACATGTCTTATATTCTAGTTTCTTCTCGGCGCCAGTCACTGAAAGGCAGAATAAAAACAGCTGCTTACCATGGTCCCTTAGTATGCAAGAGCAGTGTCACTGAAAGGCAGAATAAAAACAGCTGTTTACCATGGTCCCTTAGTATGCAAGAGCAGTGTCACTGAAAGGCAGAATAAAAACAGCTGTTTACCATGGTCCCTTAGTATGCAAGAGCAGTGTCACTGAAAGGCAGAATAAAAACAGCTGTTTACCATGGTCCCTCAGTATGCAAGAGCAGTGTCACTGAAAGGCAGAATAAAACAGCTGTTTACCATGGTCCCTTAGTATGCAAGAGCAGTGTCACTGAAAGGCAGAATAAAAACAGCTGTTTACCATGGTCCCTGTATGCAAGAGCAGTGTCACTGAAAGGCAGAATAAAACAGCTGTTTACCATGGTCCCTCAGTATGCAAGAGCAGTCTCACTGAAAGGCAGAATAAAAACAGCTGTTTACCATGGTCCCTCAGTATGCAAGAGCAGTGTCACTGAAAGGCAGAATAAAAACAGCTGTTTACCATGGTCCCTTAGTATGCAAGAGCAGTCTCACTGAAAGGCAGAATAAAAAACAGCTGTTTACCATGGTCCTCAGTATGCAGAGCAGTGTCACTGAAAGGCAGAATAAAAACAGCTGTTTACCATGGTCCCTCAGTATGCAAGAGCAGTGTCACTGAAAGGCAGAAAAAAAACAGCTGTTTACCATGGTCCCCTCAGTATGCAAGAGCAGTGTCACTGAAAGGCAGAATAAAAAACAGCTGTTTACCATGGTCCCTTAGTATGCAAGAGCAGTGTCACTGAAAGGCAGAATAAAAACAGCTGTTTACCATGGTTTTTAGTATGCAAGAGCAGTGTCACTGAAAGGCAGAATAAAAACAGCTGTTTACCATGGTCCCTCAGTATGCAAGAGCAGTGTCACTGAAAGGCAGAATAAAACAGCTGTTTACCATGGTCCCTTAGTATGCAAGAGCAGTGTCACTGAAAGGCAGAATAAAAACAGCTGTTTACCATGGTCCCTCAGTATGCAAGAGCAGTGTCACTGAAAGGCAGAATAAAAACAGCTGTTTACCATGGTCGATTTAGTATGCAAGAGCAGTGTCACTGAAAGGCAGAATAAAAACAGCTGTTTACCATGGTCCCTTAGTATGCAAGAGCAGTGTCACTGAAAGGCAGAATAAAAACAGCTGTTTACCATGGTCCCTCAGTATGCAAGAGCAGTGTCACTGAAAGGCAGAATAAAAACAGCTGTTTACCATGGTCCCTTAGTATGCAAGAGCAGTGTCACTGAAAGGCAGAATAAAAACAGCTGTTTACCATGGTCCCATAGTATGCAAGAGCAGTGTCACTGAAAGGCAGAATAAAAACAGCTGTTTACCATGGTCCCTTAGTATGCAAGAGCAGTGTCACTGAAAGGCAGAATAAAAACAGCTGTTTACCATGGTCCTTAGTATGCAAGAGCAGTGTCACTGAAAGGCAGAATAAAAACAGCTGTTTACCATGGTCCCTCAGTATGCAAGAGCAGTGTCACTGAAAGGCAGAATAAAAACAGCTGTTTACCATGGTCCCTTAGTATGCAAGAGCAGTGTCACTGAAAGGCAGAATAAAAACAGCTGTTTACCATGGTCCTCAGTATGCAAGAGCAGTGTCACTGAAAGGCAGAATAAAAACAGCTGTTTACCATGGTCCCTCAGTATGCAAGAGCAGTGTCACTGAAAGGCAGAATAAAAAACAGCTGTTTACCATGGTCCCTTAGTATGCAAGAGCAGTGTCACTGAAAGGCAGAATAAAACAGCTGTTTACCATGGTCCCTCAGTATGCAAGAGCAGTGTCACTGAAAGGCAGAATAAAAACAGCTGTTTACCATGGTCCCTTAGTATGCAAGAGCAGTGTCACTGAAAGGCAGAATAAAAACAGCTGTTTACCATGGTCCCTCAGTATGCAAGAGCAGTGTCACTGAAAGGCAGAATAAAAACAGCTGTTTACCATGGTCCCTTAGTATGCAAGAGCAGTGTCACTGAAAGGCAGAATAAAAACAGCTGTTTACCATGGTCCCTCAGTATGCAAGAGCAGTGTCACTGAAAGGCAGAATAAAAACAGCTGTTTACCATGGTCCCTCAGTATGCAAGAGCAGTGTCACTGAAAGGCAGAATAAAAACAGCTGTTTACCATGGTCCCTTAGTATGCAAGAGCAGTGTCACTGAAAGGCAGAATAAAAACAGCTGTTTACCATGGTCCCTCAGTATGCAAGAGCAGTGTCACTGAAAGGCAGAATAAAAACAGCTGTTTACCATGGTCCCTTAGTATGCAAGAGCAGTGTCACTGAAAGGCAGAATAAAAACAGCTGTTTACCATGGTCCCTTAGTATGCAAGAGCAGTGTCACTGAAAGGCAGAATAAAAACAGCTGTTTACCATGGTCCCTCAGTATGCAAGAGCAGTGTCACTGAAAGGCAGAATAAAAACAGCTGTTTACCATGGTCCCTAGTATGCAAGAGCAGTGTCACTGAAAGGCAGAATAAAAACAGCTGTTTACCATGGTCCCTTAGTATGCAAGAGCAGTGTCACTGAAAGGCAGAATAAAAACAGCTGATTACTATGGTCCCTCAGTATGCAAGAGCAGTGTCACTGAAAGGCAGAATAAAAACAGCTGTTTACCATGGTCCCTCAGTATGCAAGAGCAGTGTCACTGAAAGGCAGAATAAAAACAGCTGTTTACCATGGTCCCTTAGTATGCAAGAGCAGTGTCACTGAAAGGCAGAATAAAAACAGCTGTTTACCATGGTCCCTCAGTATGCAAGAGCAGTGTCACTGAAAGGCAGAATAAAAACAGCTGTTTACCATGGTCCCTTAGTATGCAAGAGCAGTGTCACTGAAAGGCAGAATAAAAACAGCTGTTTACCATGGTCCCTTAGTATGCAAGAGCAGTGTCACTGAAAGGCAGAATAAAAACAGCTGTTTACCATGGTCCTTAGTATGCAAGAGCAGTGTCACTGAAAGGCAGAATAAAACAGCTGTTTACCATGGTCCTTAGTATGCAAGAGCAGTGTCACTGAAAGGCAGAATAAAAACAGCTGTTTACCATGGTCCCTTAGTATGCAAAGAGCAGTGTCACTGAAAGGCAGAATAAAACAGCTGTTTACCATGGTCCCTCAGTATGCAAGAGCAGTGTCACTGAAAGGCAGAATAAAAACAGCTGTTTACCATGGTCCCTTAGTATGCAAGAGCAGTGTCACTGAAAGGCAGAATAAAAACAGCTGTTTACCATGGTCCTTAGTATGCAAGAGCAGTGTCACTGAAAGGCAGAATAAAAACAGCTGTTTACCATGGTCCCTTAGTATGCAAGAGCAGTGTCACTGAAAGGCAGAATAAAAACAGCTGTTTACCATGGTCCCTTAGTATGCAAGAGCAGTGTCACTGAAAGGCAGAATAAAAACAGCTGTTTACTATGGTCCCTTAGTATGCAAGAGCAGTGTCACTGAAAGGCAGAATAAAAACAGCTGTTTACCATGGTCCCTTAGTATGCAAGAGCAGTGTCACTGAAAGGCAGAATAAAACAGCTGTTTACCATGGTCCCTTAGTATGCAAGAGCAGTGTCACTGAAAGGCAGAATAAAAACAGCTGTTTACCATGGTCCCTTAGTATGCAAGAGCAGTGTCACTGAAAGGCAGAATAAAAACAGCTGTTTACCATGGTCCCTCAGTATGCAAGAGCAGTGTCACTGAAAGGCAGAATAAAAACAGCTGTTTACCATGGTCCCTTAGTATGCAAGAGCAGTGTCACTGAAAGGCAGAATAAAAACAGCTGTTTACCATGGTCCTTTAGTATGCAAGAGCAGTGTCACTGAAAGGCAGAATAAAAACAGCTGTTTTACCATGGTCCCTTAGTATGCAAGAGCAGTGTCACTGAAAGGCAGAATAAAACAGCTGTTTACCATGGTCCCTTAGTATGCAAGAGCAGTGTCACTGAAAGGCAGAATAAAAAACAGCTGTTTACCATGGTCCCTTAGTATGCAAGAGCAGTGTCACTGAAAGGCAGAATAAAAACAGCTGTTTACCATGGTCCTTAGTATGCAAGAGCAGTGTCACTGAAAGGCAGAATAAAAAAACAGCTGTTTACCATGGTCCTCAGTATGCAAGAGCAGTGTCACTGAAAGGCAGAATAAAAACAGCTGTTTACCATGGTCCCTTAGTATGCAAGAGCAGTCTCACTGAAAGGCAGAATAAAACAGCTGTTTACCATGGTCCTTAGTATGCAAGAGCAGTGTCACTGAAAGGCAGAATAAAACAGCTGTTTACCATGGTCCCTTAGTATGCAAGAGCAGTGTCACTGAAAGGCAGAATAAAAACAGCTGTTTACCATGGTCCCTCAGTATGCAAGCAGTGTCACTGAAAGGCAGAATAAAAACAGCTGTTTACCATGGTCCTCAGTATGCAGGAGCAGTGTCACTGAAAGGCAGAATAAAAACAGCTGTTTACCATGGTCCCTTAGTATGCAAGAGCAGTGTCACTGAAAGGCAGAATAAAACAGCTGTTTACCATGGTCCCTCAGTATGCAAGAGCAGTGTCACGAAAGGCAGAATAAAAACAGCTGTTTACCATGGTCCCAGTATGCAAGAGCAGTGTCACTGAAAGGCAGAATAAAAACAGCTGTTTACCATGGTCCCTTAGTATGCAAGAGCAGTGTCACTGAAAGGCAGAATAAAACAGCTGTTTACCATGGTCCCTCACTGAAAGTAGAATAAAAAAGCAGCAGTGTCACTGAAAGGCAGAATAAAAACAGCTGTTTACCATGGTCCCTCAGTATGCAAGAGCAGTGTCACTGAAAGGCAGAATAAAAACAGCTGTTTACCATGGTCCCTTAGTATGCAAGAGCAGTGTCACTGAAAAGGAGAATAAAAACAGCTGTTTACCATGGTCCCTCAGTATGCAAGAGCAGTGTCACTGAAAGGCAGAATAAAAACAGCTGTTTACCATGGTCCCTCAGTATGCAAGAGCAGTGTCACTGAAAGGCAGAATAAAACAACTGTTACAGCTGTTTACCATGGTCCCTTAGTATGCAAGAGCAGTGTCACTGAAAGGCAGAATAAAAACAGCTGTTTACCATGGTCCCTCAGTATGCAAGAGCAGTGTCACTGAAAGGCAGAATAAAAACAGCTGTTTACCATGGTCCCTTAGTATGCAAGAGCAGTGTCACTGAAAGGCAGAAAAAAACAGCTGTTTACCATGGTCCCTTAGTATGCAAGAGCAGTGTCACTGAAAGGCAGAATAAAAAACAGTTTACCATGGTTTACCATGGTCCTGAAAGGCAGTATGCAAGAGCAGTGTCACTGAAAGGCAGAATAAAAACAGCTGTTTACCATGGTCCCTCAGTATGCAAGAGCAGTGTCACTGAAAGGCAGAATAAAAAACAGTGCTTACCATGGTCCCTCAGTATGAGAGCAGGTCACTGAAAGGCAGAATAAAAACAGCTGTTTACCATGGTCCCTCAGTATACAAAGAGCAGTGTCACTGAAAGGCAGAATAAAAACAGCTGTTTACCATGGTCCCTCAGTATGCAGAATAAAGCAGCTGTTTCACTGAAAGGCAGAATAAAAACAGCTGTTTACCATGGTCCCTTAGTATGCAAGAGCAGTGTCACTGAAAGGCAGAATAAAAACAGCTGTTTACCATGGTCCTGTTTAGTATGCAAGAGCAGTGTCACTGAAAGGCAGAATAAAAACAGCTGTTTACCATGGTCCCTTCAGTATGCAAGAGCAGTGTCACTGAAAGGCAGAATAAAAACAGCTGTTTACCATGGTCCCTTAGTATGCAAGAGCAGTGTCACTGAAAGGCAGAATAAAAACAGCTGTTTACCATGGTCCCTCAGTATGCAAGAGCAGTGTCACTGAAAGGCAGAATAAAAACAGCTGTTTACCATGGTCCCTCAGTATGCAAGAGCAGTGTCACTGAAAGGCAGAATAAAAACAGCTGTTTACCATGGTCCTCAGTATGCAAGAGCAGTGTCACTGAAAGGCAGAATAAAACAGCTGATTACCATGGTCCTCCCTCAGTATGCCAAGTGTCACTGAAAGGCAGAATTGAACAGTTTATGCGTGATGGTCCTAGCATTAGCATCGACGACGTCCTGGCTGGCAGAAAAAAACAATGGAAATGGATATATTTCCCTCCGTTGCAACAACAGTGGGTACAAAAGGCACAACGGTTACAATCAATCTGACCCCATAATACATTTAGAATACCAAGTGTCGGGTTAAAGGCAGAATAAAAATATCTGTTTCCAAATTAGAATTAGAATTTATAGTTTTGGTACTGAATGGCAGAATCTCGGGCAGCTACGCCGCCAGACTCATCCGTGAAAACCAGTTACTCAACCGGCAGCCCGGGTAAAACAGAAAGGTTTACGGATCTTAGTTCAGTGAGAGTTCTAGAGGATGGAAGAAATTACCATGATAGTAGCACCTTTGGCATTGACATATCATGAACCCAGATTTATGTGCATCACAGGGCCCCTTAAGGGGATCGGCCAGGCACCGGCTTATAAACTCAAGAAAGCCCTTAAGGTCAACCCCAGGACCCATACTACATAAACCCTTTATATAAGTAGACCGTAATTTGCAATCCAACTTAAAACCCATCACTACCTTTAAACATCAGCTAGCTAGTCTGGAATGAGACGGATTCGCCCCTAAGTACCGGTGGTGGCTAGAAAGAATAAAAGGATTAGGAGTCACGGAGACTGAAAACTCCAAGGAATAACAATAATTTATTCACCAGGAAGGCAAAAGCTTAAATCAAACAAAAGGCGTTAAGCCAATTACGTGTTACACATAATTTGGAAGTGGAGAATAAAGTCATACCTGGTGGAAAGGCAGAATAACTAAACAGCGGGAAGTTCAAAAAAGGATGTTAGCTCATTGAACAGGCTAAGAGCAGTACGCACGGGGGGGGAGAGCGGCAGATTCCCCCAAACAGCGCATTCTTTGTTTTAAGACCAATCACGCCTTTGATCCAGGTGGCATGGCCATCCCTGGAAGGGGTAAAATCAGCTTTTTGGATTTCCCCATTAGAGGATGTAATAAAACACTTCCGCAGAAAAGAGGAGAAAAGGTAGATTACCAGAGAGTATTCTGACCAAATTCTCAGGAGTTTCCAAAAGGGAATGAACCATAATTCCAATGGGAATGAAACATGGTCCATTCAACTCCTTGGATTCCCTGAGAGGCAAAAAAGACCAAACATGATATGAATATGTACTAATATGATGCAGTTGTCATGAAAAAGTCTTAAGATGAATTATTATATAGGTAAATTGGGTTATAAGTATACAAGTGATTTCTTAGAACATGATTTACCATATAAGCACATTATGCACTTTCCAGAGGTTTAGATTTAGATTGAAACAGATTAATATAACTGGACTTAACTTCAGACTTAGGCCAGTCATATGACTCGCACAGGGGCATTGTGTCAGCCAGAGCCCTGCAACAACCCCCCCGTGGTGAGACCATTGCCACCTCCTGGAAGTCGACAAAAGTTTTATTGCTATCTGGCATGGCTGGACTGAGCTTATCAGCCATTTGTCGCATACAGTCGCTGGGCTCCCCCACACATCAGCGTTTGTAGATCTTACAGAGGTGCTGCTCATAACCCAAAGGCACAGACGAATTTTACTAGTTCAGAAATGAAACAATCTTTTGCAAAATGAAATATGCAATGTCTACAAAAAACAGATGTTTACCATGGTCCCGTAGTATGCAACAGCAGTGTCACTGAAAGGAAGAATAAAAACAGCGGTTTACCATGGTCCCTCAGTATGCAAGAGCAGTGTCACTGAAAGGCAGATTAAAAACAGCTGTTTACCATGGTCTCTTAGTATGCAACAGCAGTGTCACTGAAGGGCAGAATAAAAACAGCTGTTTACCATGGTCCCTTAGTATGCAAGAGCAGTGTCACTGAAAGGCAGAATAAAAACAGCTGTTTACCATGGTACCTCAGTATGCAAGAGCAGTGTCACTGAAAGGCAAAATAAAAACAGCTGTTTACCATGGTCCCTCAGTATGCAAGAGCAGTCTCACTGAAAGGCAGAATGAAAACAGATGTTTACCATGGTCCCTCAGTATGCAAGAGCAGTGTCACTGAAAGGCAGAATAAAAACAGCTGTTTACCATGGTCCCTTAGTATGCAAGAGCAGTGTCACTGAAAGGCAGAATAAAAACAGCTGTTTACCATGGTCCCTCAGTATGCAAGAGCAGTGTCACTGAAAGGCAAAATAAAAACAGCTGTTTACCATGGTCCCTTAGTATTAAAGAGCAGTCTCACTGAAAGGCAGAATGAAAACAGATGTTTACCATGGTCCCTCAGTATTAAAGAGCAGTCTCACTGAAAGGCAGAATGAAAACAGATGTTTACCATGGTCCTTTAGTATGCAAGAGCAGTCTCACTGAAAGGCAGAATAAAAACAGCTGTTTACCATGGTCCGTTAGTATGCAAGAGCAGTGTCACTGAAAGGCAGAATAATAACAGCTGTTTACCATGGTCCCTTAGTAGGCAAGAGCAGTGTCACTGAAAGGCAGAATAAAAACAGCTGTTTACCATGGTCCCTTAGTATGCAAGAGCAGGGTCACTGAAAGGCAGAATAAAAACAGCTGTTTACCATGGTCCCTTAGTATGCAAGAGCAGTGTCACTGAAAGGCAGAATAAAAACAGCTGTTTACCATGGTCCCTCAGTATGCAAGAGCAGTGTCACTGAAAGGCAGATTAAAAACAGCTGTTTACCATGTTCCCGTAGTATGCAAGAGCAGTGTCACTGAAAGGCAGAATAAAAACAGCTGTTTACCATGGTACCTCAGTATGCAAGAGCAGTTTCACTGAAAGGCAGATTAAAAACAGCTGTTTACCATGGTACCTCAGTATGCAAGAGCAGTTTCACTGAAAGGCAGAATAAAAACAGCAGTTTACCATGGTCCCTTAGTATGCAAGAGCAGTCTCACTGAAAGGCAGAATAAAAACAGCTGTTTACCATGGTCCCTCAGTATTCAAGAGCAGTCTCACTGAAAGGCAGAATAAAAACAGCTGTTTACCATGGTCCCTTAGTATGCAAGAGCAGTGTCACTGAAAGGCAGAACAAAAACAGCTGTTTACCATGGTCCTTTAGTATGCAAGAGCAGTTTCACTGAAAGGCAGAATAAAAACAGCTGTTTACCATGGTCCCTTAGTATGCAAGAGCAGTGTCACTGAAAGGCAGAATAAAAACAGCTGTTTACCATGGTCCTTTAGTATGCAAGAGCAGTCTCACTGAAAGGCAGAATAAAAACAACTGTTTACCATGGTCCCTCAGTATGCAAGAGCAGTGTCACTGAAAGGCAGAATGAAAACAGATGTTTACCATGGTCCTTTAGTATGCAAGAGCAGTCTCACTGAAAGGCAGAATAAAAACAGCTGTTTACCATGGTCCTTTAGTATGCAACAGCAGTGTCACTGAAAGGCAGAATAAAAACAGCTGTTTACCATGGTCCCTCAGTATTAAAGAGCAGTCTCACTGAAAGGCAGAATAAAAACAGCTGTTTACCATGGTCCCGTAGTATGCAAGAGCAGTGTCACTGAAAGGCAGAATAAAAACAGCTGTTTACCATGGTCCTTTAGTATGCAAGAGCAGTCTCACTGAAAGGCAGAATGAAAACAGATGTTTACCATGGTCCTTTAGTATGCAAGAGCAGTCTCACTGAAAGGCAGAATAAAAACAGCTGTTTACCATGGTCCGTTAGTATGCAACAGCAGTGTCACTGAAAGGCAGAATAAAAACAGCTGTTTACCATGGTCCCTTAGTATGCAAGAGCAGTCTCACTGAAAGGCAGAATAAAAACAGCTGTTTACCATGGTCCGTTAGTATGCAACAGCAGTGTCACTGAAAGGCAGAATAAAAACAGCTGTTTACCATGGTCCCTCAGTATTAAAGAGCAGTCTCACTGAAAGGCAGAATAAAAACAGCTGTTTACCATGGTCCTTTAGTATGCAAGAGCAGTCTCACTGAAAGGCTGAATGAAAACAGATGTTTACCATGGACCTTTAGTATGCAAGAGCAGTCTCACTGAAAGGCAGAATAAAAACAGCTGTTTACCATGGTCCGTTAGTATGCAACAGCAGTGTCACTGAAAGGCAGAATAATAACAGCTGTTTACCATGGTCCCTTAGTATGCAAGAGCAGTGTCACTGAAAGGCAGAATAAAAACAGCTGTTTACCATGGTCCCTTAGTATGCAAGAGCAGTGTCACTGAAAGGCAGAATAAAAACAGCTGTTTACCATGGTCCTTTAGTATGCAAGAGCAGTCTCACTGAAAGGCAGAATAAAAACAGCTGTTTACCATGGTCCTCAGTATGCAAGAGCAGTGTCACTGAAAGGCAGAATAAAAACAGCTGTTTACCATGGTCCCTTAGTATGCAAGAGCAGTGTCACTGAAAGGCAGAAGGAAAACAGATGTTTACCATGGTCCTTTAGTATGCAAGAGCAGTTTCACTGAAAGGCAGAATGAAAACAGCTGTTTACCATGGTCCCTTAGTATGCAAGAGCAGTGTCACTGAAAGGCAGAATAAAAACAGCTGTTTACCATGGTCCTTTAGTATGCAAGAGCAGTCTCACTGAAAGGCAGAATAAAAACAGCTGTTTACCATGGTCCCTCAGTATGCAAGAGCAGTGTCACTGAAAGGCAGAATAAAAACAGATGTTTACCATGGTCCCTTAGTATGCAAGAGCAGTCTCACTGAAAGGCAGAATAAAAACAGCTGTTTACCATGGTCCTTTAGTATGCAACAGCAGTGTCACTGAAAGGCAGAATAAAAACAGCTGTTTACCATGGTCCCTCAGTATTAAAGAGCAGTCTCACTGAAAGGCAGAATAAAAACAGCTGTTTACCATTACGGAGTATGGTCACTGAAAGGCAGAATAAAAACAGCTGTTTACCATGGTCCTTAATGAGCAGTGTCACTGAAAGGCAGAATAAAAACAGCTGTTTACCATGGTCCTAAAAACAGCTGTTTAGTATGCAAGAGCAGTGTCACTGAAAGGCAGAATAAAAACAGCTGTTTACCATGGTCCTTTAGTTGCAAGCAGTCAGTATGCAAGAGCAGTCAGTGTCACTGAAAGGCAGAATAAAAACAGCTGTTTACCATGGTCCCTTAGTATGAAGTATGAGCAGTGTCACTGAAAGGCAGAATAAAAACAGCTGTTTACCATGGTCCTTTAGTATGCAAAAGAGCAGTCTCACTGAAAGGCAGAATAAAAACAGCTGTTTACCATGGTCCTTAGTATTAGTATGCAAGAGCAGTCTCACTGAAAGGCAGAATAAAAACAGCTGTTTACCATGGTCCCTTAGTATGCAAGAGCAGTGTCACTGAAAGGCAGAATAAAAACAGCTGTTTACCATGGTCCCTTAGTATGCAAGAGCAGTCTCACTGAAAGGCAGAATAAAAACAGCTGTTTACCATGGTCCCTTAGTATGCAAGAGCAGTGTCACTGAAAGGCAGAATAAAAACAGCTGTTTACCATGGTCCCTTAGTATGCAAGAGCAGTCTCACTGAAAGGCAGAATAAAAACAGCTGTTTACCATGGTCCCTCAGTATGCAAGAGCAGTGTCACTGAAAGGCAGAATAAAAACAGATGTTTACCATGGTCCTTTAGTATGCAAGAGCAGTCTCACTGAAAGGCAGAATAAAAACAGCTGTTTACCATGGTCCGTTAGTATGCAAGAGCAGTGTCACTGAAAGGCAGAATAAAAACAGCTGTTTACCATGGTCCCTCAGTATTAAAGAGCAGTCTCACTGAAAGGCAGAATAAAAACAGCTGTTTACCATGGTCCCTTAGTATGCAAGAGCAGTGTCACTGAAAGGCAGAATAAAAACAGCTGTTTACCATGGTCCTTTAGTATGCAAGAGCAGTGCCACTGAAAGGCAGAATGAAAACAGATGTTTACCATGGTCCTTTAGTATGCAAGAGCAGTCTCACTGAAAGGCAGAATAAAAACAGCTGTTTACCATGGTCCCTTAGTATGCAAGAGCAGTGTCACTGAAAGGCAGAATAAAAACAGCTGTTTACCATGGTCCTTTAGTATGCAAGAGCAGTCTCACTGAAAGGCAGAATAAAAACAGCTGTTTACCATGGTCCCTCAGTATGCAAGAGCAGTGTCACTGAAAGGCAGAATAAAAACAGATGTTTACCATGGTCCTTTAGTATGCAAGAGCAGTCTCACTGAAAGGCAGAATAAAAACAGCTGTTTACCATGGTCCGTTAGTATGCAAGAGCAGTGTCACTGAAAGGCAGAATAAAAACAGCTGTTTACCATGGTCCCTCAGTATGCAAGAGCAGTCTCACTGAAAGGCAGAAAAAAAACAGCTGTTTACCATGGTCCCTTAGTATGCAAGAGCAGTGTCACTGAAAGGCAGAATAAAAACAGCTGTTTACCATGGTCCTTTAGTATGCAAGAGCAGTGTCACTGAAAGGCAGAATAAAAACAGCTGTTTACCATGGTCCCTTAGTATGCAACAGCAGTGTCACTGAAAGGCAGAATAAAAACAGCTGTTTACCATGGTCCTTAGTATGCAAGAGCAGTCTCACTGAAAGGCAGAATAAAAACAGCTGTTTACCATGGTCCCTTAGTATGCAAGAGCAGTGTCACTGAAAGGCAGAATAAAAACAGCTGTTTACCATGGTACCTCAGTATGCAAGAGCAGTCACACTGAAAGGCAGAATAATAACAGCTGTTTACCATGGTCCCTTAGTTTGCAACAGCAGTGTCACTGAAAGGCAGAATAAAAACAGCTGTTTAACATGGTCCCTCGGTATGCAAGAGCAGTGTCACTGAAAGGCAGAATAAAAACAGCTGTTTACCATGGTCCCTTAGTATGCAAGAGCAGTGTCACTGAAAGGCAGAATAAAAACAGCTGTTTACCATGGTCCCTTAGTATGCAAGAGCAGTGTCACTGAAAGGCAGAATAAAAACAGCTGTTTACCATGGTCCCTTAGAATGCAAGAGCAGTGTCACTGAAAGGCAGAATAAAAACAGCTGTTTACCATGGTCCCTCAGTATGCAAGAGCAGTGTCACTGAAAGGCAGAATAAAAACAGCTGTTTACCATGGTCCCTTAGTATGCAAGAGCAGTGTCACTGAAAGGCAGAATAAAAACAGCTGTTTTACCATGGTCCTCAGTATGCAAGAGCAGTGTCACTGAAAGGCAGAAAAAAAACAGCTGTTTACCATGGTCCCTCAGTATGCAAGAGCAGTGTCACTGAAAGGCAGAATAAAAACAGCTGTTTACCATGGTCCCTTAGTATGCAAGAGCAGTGTCACTGAAAGGCAGAATAAAACAGCTGTTTACCATGGTCCCTCAGTATGCAAGAGCAGTGTCACTGAAAGGCAGAATAAAAACAGCTGTTTACCATGGTCCCTTAGTATGCAAGAGCAGTGTCACTGAAAGGCAGAATAAAAACAGCTGTTTACCATGGTCCTTAGTATGCAAGAGCAGTGTCACTGAAAGGCAGAATAAAAACAGCTGTTTACCATGGTCCCTAAGTATGCAAGAGCAGTGTCACTGAAAGGCAGAATAAAAACAGCTGTTTACCATGGTCCCTTAGTATGCAAGAGCAGTGTCACTGAAAGGCAGAATAAAACAGCTGTTTACCATGGTCCCTTAGTTTGCAACAGCAGTGTCACTGAAAGGCAGAATAAAAACAGCTGTTTACCATGGTCCCTTAGTATGCAAGAGCAGTGTCACTGAAAGGCAGAATAAAAACAGCTGTTTACCATGGTCCCTTAGTATGCAAGAGCAGTGTCACTGAAAGGCAGAATAAAACAGCTAAAAAGCAACTGTTTACCATGGTCCCTTAGTATGCAAGAGCAGTGTCACTGAAAGGCAGAATAAAAACAGCTGTTTACCATGGTCCCTCAGTATGCAAGAGCAGTGTCACTGAAAGGCAGAATAAAAACAGCTGTTTACCATGGTCCCTTAGTATGCAAGAGCAGTGTCACTGAAAGGCAGAATAAAAACAGCTGTTTACCATGGTCCCTTAGTATGCAAGCAGTGTCACTGAAAGGCAGAATAAAAACAGCTGTTTACCATGGTCCCTCAGTATGCAAAAGTGTCACTGAAAGGCAGAATAAAAACAGCTGTTTACCATGGTCCCTTAGTATGCAAGAGCAGTGTCACTGAAAGGCAGAATAAAAACAGCTGTTTACCATGGTCCCTCAGTATGCAAGAGCAGTGTCACTGAAAGGCAGAATAAAAACAGCTGTTTACATGGTCCCTCAGTATGCAAGAGCAGTCTCACTGAAAGGCAGAATAAAAACAGCTGTTTACCATGGTCCTTAGTATGCAAGAGCAGTGTCACTGAAAGGCAGAATAAAAACAGCTGTTTACCATGGTCCCTTAGTATGCAAGAGCAGTGTCACTGAAAGGCAGAACTGAAAGACAGAAAAAACAGCTGTTTACCATGGTCCTCTCAGTATGCTAAAGAGCAGTGTCACTGAAAGGCAGAATAAAAACAGCTGTTTACCATGGTCCCTTAGTATGCAAGAGCAGTGTCACTGAAAGGCAGAATAAAAACAGCTGTTTACCATGGTCCCCTCAGTATGCAAGAGCAGTGTCACTGAAAGGCAGAATAAAAACAGCTGTTTACCATGGTCCTTTAGTATGCAAGAGCAGTGTCACTGAAAGGCAGAATAAAAACAGCTGTTTACCATGATTCCTCAGTATGCAAGAGCAGTGTCACTGAAGGGCAGAATAAAAACAGCTGTTTACCATGGTCCCTCAGTATGCAAGAGCAGTGTCACTGAAAGGCAGAATAAAAACAGCTGTTTACCATGGTCCCTCAGTATGCAAGAGCAGTGTCACTGAAAGGCAGAATAAAAACAGCTGTTTACCATGGTCCCTTAGTATGCAAGAGCAGTGTCACTGAAAGGCAGAATAAAAACAGCTGTTTACCATGGTCCCTCAGTATGCAAGAGCAGTGTCACTGAAAGGCAGAATAAAAACAGCTGTTTACCATGGTCCCTCAGTATGCAAGAGCAGTGTCACTGAAAGGCAGAATAAAAACAGCTGTTTACCATGGTCCCTTAGTATGCAAGAGCAGTGTCACTGAAAGGCAGAATAAAAACAGCTGTTTACCATGGTCCCTTAGTATGCAAGAGCAGTGTCACTGAAAGGCAGAATAAAAACAGCTGTTTACCATGGTCCCTTAGTATGCAAGAGCAGTGTCACTGAAAGGCAGAATAAAAACAGCTGTTTACCATGGTCCCTCAGTATGCAAGAGCAGTGTCACTGAAAGGCAGAATAAAAACAGCTGTTTACCATGGTCCCTTAGTATGCAAGAGCAGTGTCACTGAAAGGCAGAATAAAAACAGCTGCTTACCATGGTCCCTTAGTATGCAAGAGCAGTGTCACTGAAAGGCAGAATAAAAACAGCTGTTTACCATGGTCCCTTAGTATGCAAGAGCAGTGTCACTGAAAGGCAGAATAAAAACAGCTGTTTACCATGGTCCCTTAGTATGCAAGAGCAGTGTCACTGAAAGGCAGAATAAAAACAGCTGTTTACCATGGTCCCTTAGTTTGCAACAGCAGTGTCACTGAAAGGCAGAATAAAAACAGCTGTTTACCATGGTCCCTTAGTATGCAAGAGCAGTGTCACTGAAAGGCAGAATAAAAACAGCTGTTTACCATAGTCCCTTAGTATGCAAGAGCAGTGTCACTGAAAGGCAGAATAAAAACAGCTGTTTACCATGATTCCTCAGTATGCAAGAGCAGTGTCACTGAAGGGCAGAATAAAAACAGCTGTTTACCATGGTCCCTCAGTATGCAAGAGCAGTGTCACTGAAAGGCAGTGTTTCACTGAAAGGCAGAATAAAACAGAATAAAAAAAACCATGTTTCCATGGTCCCTGAAGTATGCAAGAGCAGTGTCACTGAAAGGCAGAAGAAAAAACAGCTGTTTACCATGGTCCCTCAGTATGCAAGAGCAGTGTCACTGAAAGGCAGAATAAAAACAGCTGTTTACCATGGTCCTCAGTATGCAAGAGCAGTGTCACTGAAAGGCAGAATAAAAACAGCTGTTTACCATGGTCCCTCAGTATGCAAGAGCAGTGTCACTGAAAGGCAGAATAAAAACAGCTGTTTACCATGGTCCTTAGTATGCAAGAGCAGTGTCACTGAAAGGCAGAAAAAACAGCTGTTTACCATGGTCCCTCAGTATGCAAGAGCAGTCTCACTGAAAGGCAGAAAAAAAAGCTGTTTACCATGGTCCCTCAGTATGCAAGAGCAGTGTCACTGAAAGGCAGAATAAAAACAGCTGTTTACCATGGTCCCTCAGTATGCAAGAGCAGTGTCACTGAAAGGCAGAATAAAAACAGCTGTTTACCATGGTCCCTCAGTATGCAAGAGCAGTGTCACTGAAAGGCAGAATAAAAAACAGATGTTTACCATGGTCCCTTAGTATGCAAGAGCAGTCTCACTGAAAGGCAGAATAAAAACAGCTGTTTACCATGGTCCGTTAGTATGCAACAGCAGTGTCACTGAAAGGCAGAATAAAAACAGCTGTTTACCATGGTCCCTTAGTATGCAAGAGCAGTGTCACTGAAAGGCAGAATAAAAACAGCTGTTTACCATGGTCCCTCAGTATGCAAGAGCAGTGTCACTGAAAGGCAGAATAAAAACAGCTGTTTACCATGGTCCCTTAGTATGCAAGAGCAGTGTCACTGAAAGGCAGAATAAAAACAGCTGTTTACCATGGTCCCTCAGTATGCAAGAGCAGTGTCACTGAAAGGCAGAATGAAAACAGCTGTTTACCATGGTCCCTTAGTATGCAAGAGCAGTGTCACTGAAAGGCAGAATAAAAACAGCTGTTTACCATGGTCCTTAGTATGCAAGAGCAGTGTCACTGAAAGGCAGAATAAAACAGCTGTTTACCATGGTCCCTTCAGTATGCAAGAGCAGTGTCACTGAAAGGCAGAATAAAAACAGCTGTTTACCATGGTCCCCTTAGTATGCAAGAGCAGTGTCACTGAAAGGCAGAATAAAAACAGCTGTTTACCATGGTCCCTTAGTATGCAAGAGCAGTGTCACTGAAAGGCAGAATAAAAACAGCTGTTTACCATGGTCCCTCAGTATGCAAGAGCAGTGTCACTGAAAGGCAGAATAAAACAGCTGTTTACCATGGTCCCTCAGTATGCAAGAGCAGTGTCACTGAAAGGCAGAATAAAAACAGCTGTTTACCATGGTCCTTAGTATGCAAGAGCAGTGTCACTGAAAGGCAGAATAAAAACAGCTGTTTACCATGGTCCCTTAGTATGCAAGAGCAGTGTCACTGAAAGGCAGAATAAAAACAGCTGTTTACCATGGTCCCTCAGTATGCAAGAGCAGTGTCACTGAAAGGCAGAATAAAAACAGCTGTTTACCATGGTCCCTTAGTATGCAAGAGCAGTGTCACTGAAAGGCAGAATAAAAACAGCTGTTTACATGGTCCCTTAGTATGCAAGAGCAGTGTCACTGAAAGGCAGAATAAAAACAGCTGTTTACCATGGTCCCTCAATATGCAAGAGCAGTGTCACTGAAAGGCAGAATAAAAACAGCTGTTTACCATGGTCCCTTAGTGTGCAAGAGCAGTGTCACTGAAAGGCAGAATAAAAAACAGCTGTTTACCATGGTCCCTCAGTATGCAAGAGCAGTGTCACTGAAAGGCAGAATAAAAACAGATGTTTACCATGGTCCTTTAGTATGCAAGAGCAGTCTCACTGAAAGGCAGAATAAAAACAGCTGTTTACCATGGTCCCTTAGTATGCAACAGTAGTGTCACTGAAAGGCAGAATAAAAACAGCTGTTTACCATGGTCCCTCAGTATGCAAGAGCAGCGTCACTGAAAGGCAGAATAAAAACAGCTGTTTGCCATGGTCTCTTAGTGTGCAAGAGCAGTGTCACTGAAAGGCAGAATAAAAACAGCTGCTTACCATGGTCCTTTAGTATGCAAGAGCAGTCTCACTGAAAGGCAGAATAAAAACAGCTGTTTACCATGGTCCCTTAGTATGCAAGAGCAGTGTCACTGAAAGGCAGAATAAAAACAGCTGTTTACCATGGTACCTGAGTATGCAAGAGCAGTCACACTGAAAGGCAGAATAAAAACAGCTGTTTACCATGGTCCCTTAGTTTGCAAGAGCAGTGTCACTGAAAGGCAGAATAAAAACAGCTGCTTACCATGGTCCCTTAGTATGCAAGAGCAGTGTCACTGAAAGGCAGAATAAAAACAGCTGTTTACCATGGTCCCTTAGTATGCAAGAGCAGTGTCACTGAAAGGCAGAATAAAAACAGCTGTTTACCATGGTCCCTTAGTATGCAAGAGCAGTGTCACTGAAAGGCAGAATAAAAACAGCTGTTTACCATGGTCCCTTAGTATGCAAGAGCAGTGTCACTGAAAGGCAGATAAAAAACAGCTGTTTACCATGGTCCTTAGTATGCAAGAGCAGTGTCACTGAAAGGCAGAATAAAAACAGCTGTTTACCATGGTCCCTCAGTATGCAAGAGCAGTGTCACTGAAAGGCAGAATAAAAACAGCTGTTTACCATGGTCCCTTAGTATGCAAGAGCAGTGTCAGAGCAGTGTCACTGAAAGGCAGAATAAAAACAGCTGTTTACCATGGTCCTTCAGTAATGCAAGAGCAGTGTCACTGAAAGGCAGAATAAAAACAGCTGTTTACCATGGTCCCTCAGTATGCAAGAGCAGTGTCACTGAAAGGCAGAATAAAACAGCTGTTTACCATGGTCCCTTAGTATGCAAGAGCAGTGTCACTGAAAGGCAGAATAAAAACAGCTGTTTACCATGGTCCCTCAGTATGCAAGAGCAGTGTCACTGAAAGGCAGAATAAAAACAGCTGTTTACCATGGTCCCTCAGTATGCAAGAGCAGTGTCACTGAAAGGCAGAATAAAAACAGCTGTTTACCATGGTCCCTCAGTATGCAAGAGCAGTGTCACTGAAAGGCAGAATAAAAACAGCTGTTTACCATGGTCACTGAAAGGCAGTATGCAAGAGCAGTGTCACTGAAAGGCAGAATAAAACAGCTGTTTACCCCTTAGTATGCAAGAGCAGTGTCACTGAAAGGCAGAATAAAAACAGTTGTTTACCATGGTCCCTTAGTATGCAAGAGCAGTGTCACTGAAAGGCAGAATAAAAACAGCTGTTTACCATGGTCCTCAGTATGCAAGAGCAGTGTCACTGAAAGGCAGAATAAAAACAGCTGTTTACCATGGTCCCTCAGTATGCAAGAGCAGTGTCACTATGCAGAATAAAAGCAGTGTTTCAGTGTCACTGAAAGGCAGAATAAAAAAGTAATGCAAGAGCAGTGTCACTGAAAGGCAGAATAAAACAGCTGTTTACCATGGTCCCTCAGTATGCAAGAGCAGTGTCACTGAAAGGCAGAAAAAACAGCTGTTTACCATGGTCCCTTAGTATGCAAGAGCAGTGTCACTGAAAGGCAGAATAAAAACAGCTGTTTACCATGGTCCCTCAGTATGCAAGAGCAGTGTCACTGAAAGGCAGAATAAAAACAGCTGTTTACCATGGTCCCTCAGTATGCAAGAGCAGTGTCACTGAAAGGCAGAATAAAAACAGCTGCTTACCATAGTCCTTTAGTTACCATGGTCATGGTCCTTTAGTATGCAAGAGCAGTGTCACTGAAAGGCAGAAAAAAACAGCTGTTTACCATGGTCCCTTAGTATGAAAGTGTCACTGAAAGGCAGAATAAAAACAGCTGTTTAAAACAGTCTCACTGTTTAAAATGGTGTTTACCATGGTATGTATGCAAGAGCAGTGTCACTGAAAGGCAGAATAAAAACAGCTGTTTACCATGGTCCCTTAGTATGCAAGAGCAGTGTCACTGAAAGGCAGAATAAAAACAGCTGCTTACCATGGTCCATGGTCAAGAGCAGTCAAAGAATAAAACAGTGTCACTGAAAGGCAGAAAAAACAGCTGTTTACCATGGTCCCTTAGTATGCAAGAGCAGTGTCACTGAAAGGCAGAATAAAAACAGCTGTTTACCATGGTCCTTAGTATTTAGTGTCACTGAAAGGCAAGAGCAGTGTCACTGAAAGGCAGAATAAAAACAGCTGTTTACCATGGTCCCTCAGTATGCAAGAGCAGTGTCACTGAAAGACAGAATAACAACAGCTGTTTACCATGGTCCCTTAGTATGCAAGAGCAGTGTCACTGAAAGGCAGAATAAAAACAGCTGTTTACCATGGTCCCTCAGTATGTAAGAGCAGCATCACTGAAAGGCAGAATAAAAACAGCTGTTTACCATGGTCCCTTAGTGTGCAAGAGCAGTGTCACTGAAAGGCAGAATAAAAACAGCTGTTTACCATGGTCCCTTAGTATGCAAGAGCAGTGTCACTGAAAGGAAGAATCAAAGCAGCTGTTTACCATGGTCCCTTAGTGTGCAAGAGCAGTGTCACTGAAAGGCAGAATAAAAACAGCTGTTTACCATGGTCCCGTAGTATGCAACAGCAGTGTCACTGAAGGGCAGAATAAAAACAACTGTTTACCATGGTCCCTTCGTATGCAAGAGCAGTGTCACTGAAAGGCAGAATAAAAACAGCTGTTTACCATGGTCCCTCAGTATGCAAGAGCAGTGTCACTGAAAGGCAGAAGCTTGGGCTCCAAAGATCTCGCAAAAGAAGTCTGTGACAAAGTTGTGGAAAGGTACACATCAGGTGAGGGATATAAGACTTCTAAAGCTTTGAAGACACCTTGGAGCACTGTTAATACCATAATACGGGAGTTGCATGTCTCACTGTGCATAGCCGGAAGAAGCTCCCGCACAATTTGTCTCGGGATTCATAATGGTCCATCAAATGGAGTGTCACGTGGAGACTGCAGAATGCAGGTGTTTTTATTGCCTTATTATACAATGCACTACCAAATTATACGGCGTTTTCTTCCGCAAATCAATGACTACGAAAAATATCAACATGTCTTGATAATTTCTGTGCTCCTGTAGCATGTGAAACAGCACAGATTTGCTAAATTAGTTTGTGAGGCTCATTGAGCAATGAGCCATGAATCCGTTCTATAGTCTGAATGTAGTGACAGCTAAAAGGGCGTTGTTAGGTACAATGCTCAGCTGAGTGATGCGAAAATAATTACTGCTAAATTCGCGAATGTTTCTGATTTTTTGCAGATTGTCATCCTTGGGGAGTCACATCAATTATATCAACATAGCCAACAGGCAATCACTTTGTCATTAGCATTTCTTTATCATTATGTGTCATACATTGGTGGTGGTTGTTCAGTCAATAAGTTGTTTGATTGTTAATCAGGCAAACTTGATCGCAAACAGTTAAAGAGCAATTATGCGGGAAAGGGTGATGTTACTGAAGGCGTTCCTGCACGCCACTGCGCTCCATGAATTCATCCTCGAATCTTGCCGCGGAGCGACTGAACAATATGGCCTGCATCGCAACTCTAAGGTTACATTACTCAGCTGGCTAACTTACAGTGTTGTGACTGTCGCTCATTATTGCTAGCAAACATAACGGGAAGTCAGCTAGGTTATAATGAAGCTTCCGATAGGTTAGCGAGTTATATTTCATGAATCATTATGAAACAGTGAAGTTATTGTTATAGTGATGCTAGGCACGCCGTATTCTTCAGTCTCTCTCTTGTACATCAACTTGACAATGGACAAACTGCTAAATGTTGCATCTTGTTAAGCGGGGAAAAAAACTGGTTTTATGATAAAATAATTCAGCGAACTTCCTGTATTTGCCCTTCTTTCCAGCCGTCCTGTGTAAATCAGCCACTTATTTCTGAGCTTGGAGTTCTTCGGAAAATTATAAAAGCTCAGTTCCTGATGCCTTTGATGGTTTCTGTTGCATCTAGACATATAACACATGTAACCCAGCATCCTGAAGCTCCGGAGGTACGGATGGGGCACTGACAGGACCACTGGCTCCCCAATCCCTTGCGCGAGTGAAAATCCAATATGGCAGACATGCAACTCCCACATTAACAAATGGAAAGTGCATGGCACCACTCACAGTCTGCCAAAATCAGGGCGTCCGTCTAAACTGGATGGCCGGGAGAGAAGACAGCTGGTCAGAGAGGCTACCAAGAATCCAATGGCAACATTGAAAGAGCTCCAGGATTTTATGGCCAACAGAGGGGAACTTGTGCATCATGCAACTATTTATAAAAGATATTGCACACATCTGGCCTGTATGGAAGGGTGGCAAAAAAGCCATTTCTCAAAAAGGTCCACCAGGAGGCCTGCTTGAAATATGCAAAAGAACACCTTGGGGAACCTGCAACAAACTGGCAGAACGTTCTGTGGTCTGATGAAACCAAAATAGAACTTTTTGGCATGAATGCCAAACGCTATGTTTGACCAAAACCCAACATCACTCATCACCAAAAAAAACACCATCCCAACTGTGAAGCATGGTGGTGACAGCATAATGTTATGGGGATGTTTCTCGTCTAAAGGGACCGGGGAACTTGTCAAGGCTGAAGGGAGGATGGATGGGGCCAAATAAAAGTGATATTCTGGAGAAGAACCTGAAGAAGTCTGCAAGGAGACTGAGAATGGGTCCAAAATTCATATTCCAGCACAACAATGACCCAAAGCACAAGGCCAAAGCTACCACTGAGTGGCTTGTAAAGAACAAGGTGGGTGTGCTGGAATGGCCAAGCCAAAGCCCTGACCTAAATCCAATTGAAAACTAGTGGAATGATTGAAGGTTGCTGTCCATCAGCGCAAACCAACATACCTCTCCCAGCTTGAACAGTTCTGCAAAGAGGAGAGGGGGAAGATCTCCAAGTGCAGGTGCGCCAACCTTGTGCAGAGCTGCCCAAAAAGACTGGGAGCTGTAATTGCAGCCAAAGGCGCTTCCACAAAGTATTGGCTCAGGGGGGTGTTTACTTCAAAAATTAGGAAATTTCAGTTTTGTTCATTAAATGCACTTTTTTTTTTTTTTTTTTTTCAAATTAAAATAATTTCACTGATTCATATGGTATGTTGTGTTCTTTGGGTCAGGGAAAAACAAGTCCCATTTTTATCCATTATATTTGCATTTCGTGACACAACAAGAAATAAAAATATTGAAGGGGGGTGTATTCATTTTCTATCCACTGTAAGTCTCAAAAGCATGATTAGTGTACCAAACAACTGCCGTTTAATTCCTGGAGCTCAAACTTTTTGTGTTATTCTCAGAGACGACAATTTAATATGGTAAGGCGTAAAACACTTATGTTTGATAATTGCTAATAACCATGAAATTACAGCTCAAAAATTACAGAGGAACTGAATCAGTTCCCAAAAAAAAACAGTATATCATGAGTTAAATGAAGCTGCCCTTGTTTCTGATGACTAACCCCGGTGCTTCCTTTCGTTCCCTGGAGCTGTGACTTACAGCTAAACTCATAATGAAGTGCAACATCCCCCTGAAATCAGAGATACAGTCGAGGTAATATTACAGGCAATGGACACTTTTCCTCTTGGTTGACGATGGACATGTTCGAGACGCATTGTTCAAGAACTTAACATTTAATTTGTCTTCTTTTAGTGTCTTTCTGAAGTTGATTTTTATACTGGTTACATTTCACGTTGTTCCATGTTTAATGAGTTTTTTCATTTTTGGGACTAAAATACTTTGAACGGTATAGACGCTGACTAATTGTTGGCATTAAGTACAGGAATAGCCGATACAATCATTTTGTATTTGCATATAGGGTGTGCCTCCAGAATGGTCTGTAGTCACAGTAGGCTCTTCCTAAAGCAAAACTAGATCCCATGCTGACTTAATGAGATTAAATATTTAAATTAGAGAAAAAATTGGTCACTTTACCTTGAATTGATAGGTTATGCATATTCATAAAATGTTTAATTTGCATTCTATTTAATCATGGCGATTGATGCATTAAGTTGATTTAAACAATTTATGTTTTTTCATCAATGCCTTCAGTTACAGTTATGTTAATTGTTTTCTCTTTGTATATTACACTCATATCAGAGCTTAAATACTTGCCTGTCACTCACTTCACGTTTTGTCTTTGTTTCATGAACTCATTTTCTCAACCTTACATAGAACGAATATGCAGTTTAACAGACAATCACAAGCATACATCTCATGCGCTTACATTATGTGGCTCAGGGGAAGGGCTTCGGCAGCAGATGCAGGGCAAGTTATTAAGGCATGGTAGCTGCTTAAGCTTGGAGATGCAGAGTAGGGGTTCAATGCTGCAACTGAGGTCCATGATTGCAATGGCAATAATGTTAATGACGCAGATGGTTTTGTACTCAATGAGATACATGAAGGGTGTGAAAGCAGCTAGAGGCAGGTAATGAAACACTATGATGGCCAGAGTGTTTTGCACTGTTCTTTGGGCTTTCTTTTTCATGGGGCTAATCTTCTCCTTGCCCAAGACCGACTTCCTCAGACTCCACATGATAGAAATGTTGCAGAAAACCATGATTATGCTGATGGTCAGGATTATTCCAGTGAAGAAGATACCTGAGTAATATTTCTTCCATCCCCTCATGAAGCCATAGGCTATCATGAATGGCCAAACAAGCATGGAAATGGCCACTCTGATCTTGTTATCCTTGATGCGGGTGAACACACTGGGGTGGACCACGGCCATGTAGCGGTCCAGGCAAATGCAGGTGGGGAAGAGAGGGGAGCAGTTTTTGATCCCAAACATCAACTTCAGAAAATATAAATGGGCTTCCTGATTTAACAATGTGATGTTCAGGGTGTTCAGAGGCATAATCAGGGAGTAGATGGCATCTAAAATGGCCAGGTTTACAAAGAAGACATCGGAGGTGGAAGAGTCAATCTCCTTTCTAGCCATCAGCCAAAGTACCATGATATTGGCAGGGTAGCCCATAAAAATGCTGATAACATAGCCAGCATATAGAACCACAAATATATTATATGGAAAAATACATAATTCATACACACTCAAGAAACTGGATCCTGAAGAGGAGTGGTTGAAAGGTAGGATGGAGTTGATGGCAGAGCTGTTCATTTTGGCTTTTATTTACCAAGCAGGTCTGAGGGTTGATATCTTGAGAAAAAAAGAGTGAATATAAGTTAAATGGTCAAGCCTAACTGAACAGAGCAATGGTCCTCACCACTTAACCTGGCTGCAAGGCTAAATTATGTTCTTATATTTATGCTGATTCCTGCATTATTTTATGTCACTCTTTTCTCCAAAGCAGGGCCGCCCCTGGCCAAATATGAGCCCGAAGCAGAATTTTATTTGGAGGCCCCCCGCCCCAAACCAAAAAGTAATGGATTTTACTGTAACAGAGGTACAAAATGACTACGATAATGATATGCCATTTAACTTGACAACCCTTATTAGTAATAACAAATCAAATGAAATATAGCTCCAAAATAAAATGAATAAATCCAAGTCTCAAATAGTCATATAGTCTATAGCCCTCAATATAGTCCTCATGAAGATTAAAATGCAATTAATACAAATCCTACGTTGTACTATAACTAATAATAATCATTATCATTATGATTTGATGATATTTCTAGATTTTAATATTTTTTAATACTTATTTTTACATTTTGTACTGAGTTTCTACATAATTCTACACTGCTGTTTGCTGCTGCAACGTTATACATTTCTCCATTGAGGAACGAATAAAAGATTATCTTATTTTATTTTATTTTATTTGATCTTAATCTAATCTATGACTGTTATGAATTAAAATTACCAAGAGATGGCGACATTTCACCGCCATAAAAATAGCCCAAAACCTTTTAAAGTCCACGATGTCCCCGTGCACGTGCCTGTAAAAGTGAATCAGGTGCTGGCGACAGCAGGCAGAACAAAGTATAAAATCAAAAAAGTCTCCGAACACCGATTACTATGAACTGAGTTTTATTTAGGAGCGAACAACGCGTTTCGCCATCGCTTCGTCAGGTTCGCTTTTTGCTTTGAAAACTTCTATTGATTGCCGTATAGATTGATAGGCTTTACTGTATTACAGTCTGCAACAGGCTCTCACTCAAGCACAACTCAAGAAATTAAAGAGTGGTTCATCAGCTTGAAAGAAAGAATAAGTGACTCACCTGAGAAACTGCAGAGGCTCAGCATACACTCCTTAAGCTCAGACAGGCCAGTGGGCAACTGTATCCTGATCACTGGTGTCCAGGAGGGTTATGTTTTTATTCAATATAGTTCTTCTTCATGTAAATGTATAAATTTGCGTGGAATGTAAGCAGTGCAGCCTCTAGCCAATCACAAATCCAGTGAGGGAGCAATAGCACAATACCCTGTCACCACAGAACTCATGAACTCCAGAAGAAAACCTCTGTCGCCACACTTTAAAATAAGGGGACAAATCATTTGCTTTAGTAATGCTGAACTAATGAATGACTTGATATTGTGCATTAATTATTGCTGAATGTATCATGAATTCATGTTTCACAGCATTGAATGATCAGGTCTTTGTGGCTCTGCGTGATTTATTCACTCGTAAAGAGAAAGAAAACCCCCAAACCACTTTTTTTTCAAAGCTTATAAAGAATGTTTTTCAATATTTTGAAGTAATGCTGATGGATTCTGGTCCAAGGCTTTGCATTTTTGCCCTCCACTGGTTGAAATGCTGCAATTGCAATTGAATTTTTCTCTTGGCTGTGGCAAGTGAGGTATGTGGTGCCGGCTGTCATCATCATATGGGTGTGGCTTTTCCTGCATTTTGTATTTATTTGTAAAAGCTTTAAAATGTCCCTCCTCCGAGATGGTTTGTCTGTTTTGTGCAAAACTTGGTGCATCTTATCTTAAGATATTATATCAAGACAGTTGCTGCTTTAGCCCTGGTAAACTAATACATTTTGTGGGTGAGAATTCAATTTGTTTAATGGTGTGTAACTCCTGCATGCAAAAGCCCAATCATCATGAAACATTCGAATTTAAATCAACAGCAAAAGAGGCTGAAACCTTCAAAATTTGGTGGAGATTAATCAATAGGTGGCGCGATAGCAAACAACTGGTCAGATCGCCAATATCACTTGTCCAAGTTCAAATTTTGCCTTTTGTGTCGTGGTCAAATGCCCTAATAAATTCCAAGGAAAAGGAGATGGTACAAACAGGATGGCCACCGTCAGCCAGACCATCATTAAACTTTCCATGAATAACTATGTGCCATACACTGGAAATTGTTTCACCTCCTAAACCTGAATGCCCCTGGTACTGGAGGCAGGATGGGTATGGCTTGCCGTGAGCTTCTGACCTTTAAACACATAATTGCTTTCAAGCTGTCTGTGTTTAAGATCACTTAATAATTACACAGTTTATTTCCTGAATAATCAAGACCAACATATAAACCTGGAATTATTAAGTAAGTATTACAAAATGACAGATCACCGATGACAACGTACTTAATAGTGGCATTGTAGGGACGGGAAAAAACGAAACAAATAATGAATTAAAATTAAATTTAAACAAGGTGAAATATGTAATAAGCTTATGTTTTGACAACAAATTTGTTCAACAACTTTTTAACTTCAGAAAACATTTCTTGCTTTCAAACACCAACTCTTCACGTAGTTTACCTCGTTTTTAATTTAATTTTAATATACCTCATGAACAAACGTCAAATAATGAATTAATCCAGTACTTTCTCCAAACATCTCCTGTTCTAGCAATTTTTTCAGCAATGCAACCTAATTTATTTTTAACATTGCACCTGATCAAAATAATTTCAGCGTTCAAAAGAGTAGGCTACATTTGCAGGGAAGTGCAGTTGCACACTGGTTGCCGCGAAGCCAAAATGATTTATTAAAGAAGATGAACTCAGATTTACGCGATGCATAAAATATGTCCCTGCCGAACATGGTAGATGACCTTTGACCCCCCCCCCTACCTGTAGGGGGTATATGTGTCTGGCTGCTGGGTGTCATTCCACTCAGGGTCAAGAAAAGATTTTGAGTGTGTCATGTGTTGCTATTTTGCCCTGGCCAGTAAAGAGCAAAAAGAAAATTGACATTGAAGAATTCTTCTGTTTTCTTCATGAAAACAAAACAGACGCGACTTCGTGGTACTTTTCAAGAGAAGAGACGGAGTGAGATTCGGTGTAAGAAAACACAGATAAAAAGAAACAGTTTATTCGTCATCTCGTGTGTCCAGTATAATTATGATCTGACTGACTTCATTGGAATACAACAGGGTTTAAGTATTCATTGTGACAAAAGATATTGACCCAGGAGTTTCGCTATGGTACAGAAACAATAGTGCCTGATTAACTCATTGGGTTAAACACAGATAACTCAGTGAATACAGTACATAATTCATTGTGTTCCTGCTTGACTACATCAACCCAGCAGTGGAATGAAACTGCCTTGATTAAGTAGTTGGGTGAGACGGAATAACTGGTTGTAAAGATTCTAGATTACCGCCAACCCCCCGACCATATATCACTATATGTGCTGTGAACACTAAAATCTAACAGGTGTTGTATGTGTCTACAAAGTTGGGCTGATACTTAGGCTTTGCAGAGCTTGGGGTACTTGTTTGGGTTTGTTCACAGCAGCTGTTAAACGATCGTTTTACTTATCCATGACCGGGGTCAGCCGGATACTTCACCAATATCTGGGCTAGCTCTCTGATGCCACCGTGGTGAAAGCAATTGCAAAACGCACAAGCTATAACGTGTCTGGAATTACAAACGATTTCTCTGCATTGTTGCGTGGAATTCTATCCACCTTTAAAAAGCCGAAGCTGAAAAAAAGTGGAGATTGGATGCGGAATTCCTTCGGTACAAGTTATTAATTCGCTAGCTCCACATAAGAAACGCTTACACTGTTTATGCGTTTTTGCTACAAGCTCATTTAGTAGCTTTGTGTCGGAATTGTGTTTCGTTTTGGTAGAAATGATCATCAGGAGGTTTTGGCAAAGTGTCTTATGGATAAGTGGGTATATAATATGACTATGTAATACAGCTACAGCCACACGCATGCAACGCGAGACAGTACGAGCAAAACAATCAAATTTCAACTTACCACTCATTGACATCCTGGTAAACACTGCTGCAACACTTCAATAGCATCCTCCTTCCATTCATGATTGGATTCGGGATCAAACATGAAGTCTTACAGCAAGAGATGCCGCGGAAAGCTGTCCTGAAATACCAGCCATCTTGGCTTTGGGGTTTTTCAGGTCTGCACCCTCCCCCAGAATCAAAGCAGCCAGGCAGCCGATCAGAGCAGTGCCTCATTTACATAGCCTCCCACCCATTTCAGAACAGCTCATGTTTCAGGCCGGCACAGACGGGGTGAGAGGAGGGGTCTCTCAAGGCCAAGGCCTGGATGTGTGTGTGTTTTTTTTTTTGTTGCTGAATTCATAACAGTATTTCAAAGACTCATTTGGAAATGTTTTAGAAAAATAAATACAGTGTAATAGGTCCCCTTTGAGCTCATAGTGAATGTTTGTTAGACCCAAAGTAATGGACATTAATACTTTAAATTATCAATAGATGGAAGACAGTGTACCAGACTAGACCCTCCACTCTAAAGGCTTTGTCCCCATCCATAATTGCCACCCTTGCCATCCATCCTCTCCCAGGTACACCTACACCCTGGGGAAAAGGAGCTGGGTGGAGCCGTGGCTGACAGACAGCGAATGCAGGAGTGACGTGGCGCTTGCTAACAGGTGTGATCAGCTGAGGACAGAGACGGCTGTCCTTATAGAGAGGTGCTGCTCGTCATGAGCAAAGGAGCAACTTTACCAAGAATGAGAGGCAGACCCATGGGTTTATAGGATATCGGCTTACCTCAGACTCCTCTACACTTTTGTCCATGTTGAACTGTAACTATCTGTTGACAATTTGCCAAAATACAAATAATAAATGATTTTTTTTGAGAACATTCTTTCAATGCAAATCAATTTATTGTGCTGTCATTTTTGCAAAAGAGTACACTCTATAATTCTCTTCTATACAAGTTCTCGATAGAAGTCATTATCATATACACCCTTCTGTGACATAATTATCGCTATAAATATTAGAGAATAGAAAATGCCCTTCAATATGTTTGCCCATTTCAATACATTTCTGAGTGTGAAAATATAACTTATTTCAATATATTGTAAGATGGGAAAAGGGGGGCTGGAGCACCGCTGGCGCTGATGAGTGCATCTGTGACACTGCAGCAAGACTGGCGGGCCTTCTGAGCATCAAAAGACTTCAACGCCATGCAATATAACAAATTTCTGAGTTCCTGATGACAAGCAGCTTGTTGTTTGCTGGGGTTTGCGTGAAGGGAAGTGGGGGTGGTTTATGTCCGTAAGAGACTGGAGACCTGAACTGGGGGATGCAAAGTGTGATCAAGCTGTATGTGTGAATGGCTGGACAGGAGGCAATAAACCCGGCCTCTGAGCTGGGAGTGGGGGATTGTATGGTCTCTGTGCCTCTGAGCTGGGAGTGGGGGATTGTATGGTCTCTGTGCCTCTGAGCTGGGAGTGGGGGGTTTGCTGGTTTCTGTGCCTCTGAGCTGGGAGTGGGGGTTTGCTGGTTTCTGTGCCTCTGAGCTGGGAGTGGGGGTTTGTATGGTCTCTGTGCCTCTGAGCTGGGAGTGGGGGGGTGTGTATGGTCTCTGTGCCTCTGAGTTGGGAGTGGGGGTTTGTATGGTCTCTGTGCCTCTGAGCTGGGAGTGGGGGTGTGTATGGTCTCTGTGCCTCTGAGTTGGGAGTGGGGGTTTGTATGGTCTCTGTGCCTCTGAGCTGGGAGTGGGGGGTTTGCTGGTTTCTGTGCCTCTGAGCTGGGAGTGGGGGTTTGTATGGTCTCTGTGCCTCTGAGCTGGGAGGGGGGGGTTTGTATGGTCTCTGTGCCTCTGAGCTGGGAGTGGGGGGGTATGGTTTCTGTGCCTCTGAGCTGGGGTTTGTATGGTCTCTGTGCCTCTGAGCTGGGAGTGGGGGGGTTTGTATGGTCTCTGTGCCTCTGAGCTGGGAGTGGGGGGTTTGTATGGTCTCTGTGCCTCTGAGCTGGGAGTGGGGGGGTTTGTATGGTCTCTGTGCCTCTGAGCTGGGAGTGGGGGTTTGTATGGTCTCTGTGCCTCTGAGCTGGGAGTGGGGGGTTTGTATGGTCTCTGTGCCTCTGAGCTGGGAGTGGGAGTTTGTATGGTCTCTGTGCCTCTGAGCTGGGAGTGGGAGTTTGTATGGTCTCTGTGCCTCTGAGCTGGGAGTGGGGGTTTGCTGGTTTCTGCGCCTTTGATGTCACCCTGCATGGGAGGCCTTTGGCTTACCCAATGCCCCATATTGCCCTCAATCATCTGTTGTAAGACTGGACCCTAACTTATCTGTTTTAAATAATCTAAACCTCTGGGAACGTCACAATATGCTCATATGTTCAATATACTGCTAAGAAATCACTTCTGTACTTACAACACAATTTACCTGTATAATAATTCAGTTTAAGACTTTTTCATGACAACTGCATCATACTCATACATTTTCCTGGCTTGTTTGGTATGTATGTTTTTGTTATAATTCGAGGAGTTGAATGGCATATATTTCACATCCAATGAAATTATAATTCATTCACTTTTAGAAACTCCCTAAATTTGGGTAAGGTAAAATCTCCTCTCGGGTAATAAAGCTTCATTCCTTTTGTCTGAATGGCCCCTCCTTCACAATCAAATGGCCTGACTCTGTCTCAGTTCTGGGACCTGTAACCCGATATCCCACCTGGTTAACTTAGGGGGCTCTCTGGGTGGAGGGGGGGGGTAGCTGGTTTGGTTTATAGGAAAGAGAAATGAGCTGTTTGGGGAAGATCGTATCCGATCTCTCCCTTTTAATTATGGAAGATCGTATCCGATCTCTCCCCGCGCATGTTAGTGCGTGAGTAGCCTCGATAGCCATGGCGGATCGTCTCTCTGATCTCGCACTCCCCCAACTCTGTGTGTGTAGCTGTGGCCAGGTATGACTTTTATATTGGTCTAAATTCTTAGTAACTGATGTTTGGTCTGTTGATTTAAGCTCTTGCCTACCTGGTGAATAAATTATTGTTATTCCTTTAAACTTGCGTGGTCTCTGTGACTCCTAATCCTTTTATTCTTTCTAGCCACGTTGTGATGGATACCTAGGGGTTTAATCCCAACTGAGGAATGACTGGCCAGCAGCCTGGTATAAGAATTGGTTTTATTAAGTTGGAGAGACAATCATGATCTACTTGCATAAAGGGTTTATGTATTGCCGGTTCTGGGATTTTAGCCTTAAGGAAACCCATGGACGAAAAGTCGGTTATCTGTTAAAATTCCCTGAAGGAACCCATGGGCGTTCATAGATCTGGGTTTGCAGTATTCACGCCAAAAGATGCTGTTGCAGTGATGTTTGACTTCCATCCTCTAATATAATTGACGAACCTAGGATCCGGTAACAATGCTAATACCCGGGAGTATATGTTTAGTGATGGCGGTTGTCTCCGAAGAGTTCGAGGTGTAGTCACTTCGAGATCCACGCCCGTTTTCCCTAGATTATGAATTCTAATTCTAATTTGGAGTCAGATATTTAATGAGAGTATGACCAAATTTGGTATTCTAAATTTATTATGGAGTCAGATTAATTGTAACCGTTGTGTTTTTGTGCCCCATTCTTCGAACTGAGAAAATATATCCATTTTATTGTGATTCGTACCAGCCAGGAGGTCACGCTTGTTAACACCGGCCCAAAAGAACATGTTGAGCCTTCGCCCCTGCAATTTCCGTCGTTGGTATTGTTTTGTGGGTTCTACAATATTTTCTCATGTTTCAGATAAGTTTGTTTCATGTCTTTTTGTAGTTCAGAGTTGAAAATTTATTCTTTGCAGCCTGTCATCATCACAAATAAAGGCTGGAAAAAAATGGCAGTATATTCACCCTTTAATAGCTAAATAATTTTTTATAAAACATCTCCACACCGCTCAAAATATTTTATACACGGGAAACTTTAGCGCCCGAATCGAATCAATCAGAATTTCTCGGTTCTCAAAGCCAAGAAAGTCCGCTTCATTTTCGCAATCACTTTCAGCAAACAACCTATATAGATATTCAGTATTTTCATTGTGAAACTCACTGCCATCACAGTAATCATCTTGTTATGGTTCTGTGTTTTGCTGCCATGATTCTGTGTTTTTAGCCATGTCTTTTCTTTATTCATTTTGCTTATTATACATCCCGGTTTTCTGTTCCTGCCATTTCAGTATTCATTGCACTTGTCACCCCTGTCTTGTGATCAGTTTGGTTCAGTCCGTTCTCCCAGTCTGTGTGCCTACATGCTTCGGGTGATTTCAGTGGTTACTGGTGTTTCATATTATTACTTCAGTTCTCGTTTACTTCCTTCGCCTTGCTTTCTTTGATTACAAATAATACTAACATTTATATTTTGTATCATAGTTTACTAACCTAACTAATCCATGTATATATTACTAACTACTAATGAACACTTGGGTTAATTTGTAAAGCTGCACCGCTACTAATTACCACTAATTCAATCTCAGCTATCGCCCTGTTCTAGTCTCCACCTCTTGCTTTACTTCCTCTTCCTCAATTTGTCTATCTTTCTGCGTTTCCGCGAGATCTCTCACACGTGCTTAATTGCTATCCTGCACTCTTTGTCTGTGCACTTAGACTCCTTGACTGGAGATGTTTATCTGTCATAGGATGTCTGCGTGGATCCTGTCCATGTCTTGGCTTTTGCCAATTGTTTGTGGTTAAGGACTTCCCCATGTGTGCTTCCCTTTGTAATTAGTTCTTATCCAATTCACCTGTTCCTGCACACCATGTGACTTCCCTCTTGTCTATTTAAAGTCTTCACTGCAGTTTGTTCCCCGTCAGAACGTTGATCAATATTCACTTGTGCAGAGCTCCTCGTATGCCTTTTGTTTATTGCTTCTTCCACGACTATTTTTGTCCGACATTGAGATTGCCTTGCCCTAGCTATTCTTGTTTTGTCTGTTTGGATTTTTGTACGACCACGATTCCTGTTTTTTATGCCCAGTGCGTGATCTACCCTTCTGGATTCTGACTACGATTTTTGGCTGTTTATGTACCGTTGCGCATCTGCCTCTCTGGTTCTGACCCCTGCCTGTTATTTTGACTTTGCTTTTTGGATACTGTTTTTTTTTTTTTTTTTCCTGATTGGACCATCAGAAAAGTATTGAAACCTTTGTAACATCTGGTTAGGCTGTATTCTCTTATTCCACAGTAACTGAAAGCCATTGGTTGAACCATGCAGCTTTGAAGATGATAGGCTGTAATTTCAAAGAGGTGCAAAAAGACTTCAAAGGAAAAAAGTGGCCTGAAGTGCTTTGTTACATTTACAGGATTTAAATGAGTTACGGACATGGTCAATCGGAATTATTCCGAATGAAACAGGACTGGAGGGTTATTTCTACCAAATAGATCTGTGTCTCTGGAGGAGGAATACAACGACGAAAGGTGTGGGTTTTTTTTTTTTTTTTTTTTTTTGAGGAAGTGTGTGTTTTTTTTTTGTGTGTGGCTGTGTGGTTTTTTTTTTTTTTTACCATAGCCATGATCACAGAGCTTGTTTGCCACATTGGTTAGTAAGTATTATTAGCAAAGTTAGTCTTTGCTTATAATACTGCATGTGGTGGTATTTTGCTCTTTATACCATATTCAACTAAATCGAATGCTGAGGTTTTGGCTTGTTAAAATGCAAACAGCTTAAGCATTTTGGTAGACCCCCTGCTAATGTTCGTTGTACCATTCTGTTGAATCTTGTGTCGCATATTGCCTGCTTTTTGCTGATAGTGGAATGTCTGTTCTGTTATAAGGTATATTACTGAGTTAGTGAGTTATACTTGTTCCTGATAAGGTGTGGAAAGTGTTTATATAAGGTTGAGCTTTTCATTGCAGGGTGAATGTTCTGACCGGTAAATAAGCAGTTCCTTTGAGTATGTGTGCTGGCTTGTGGGACTCTGAAAAAAAATGGACAAAATTCTAAACTTTGTCATGGAGAAAATGCATGTTTTGAGTTTGGAGAGGTTACTTGTGATCATTGATGTCCAACTATGCCTATATTGATGAAACTCTCGCTAAATTCAACCAGAAAAGCATTACATCATATTGAATTTCATGGGTCAAAAGTTGATTTGTGTTAAATATGATCATTTTATAATTTGACAGTGCACCATTTTGAGGGATCTGAGAGTTTGGGGAGCCACCTGGAGAGCTGTCTTATTTGGCTCCTAATGAGTATATAATTTAGAATTTCATACTCAGACGAAGAATACTTGTGGTCAAGGAGTTTATGATCCCAGAAATGTACAGTTTTAACCCCCAGCCATTTTTCAATTCTCAGTAATTTTTTTTTTTTTTCACTATTTCAATACTGAATTTTCATGAAGACTTTATGTTTGCAGTCCTTTTTGTCTACCAAAATCATGAAAATAAACTGAAATATCACTGAATTCTAAATGCTACAAGTGTCTTGACTCAGTTGAGCCATTCCCTTCCTCTCTCTGAAGCTGCAATCTAGAATTATAAGGCCTTAAATAAGGTAACACGTAAATAGCCAGATTTGGCTTCTGCGCAAAGGGGTTAAAGGTCTCCTATTATGCCACCAGGTGCAAAGCTAATTAGCCATTATGAGCAAGTTCAAAGTCTACGCTACCTGACATCACAAGGGGAGTGACCACCCAAAATAATTAAATCTGACTGCTTGGCTGAAGGTGATCAGTTCTTCTTGCCTCTGGTTTATTACCTCCCCATGTGATGTCAAGAGGGAAAAGATTTTGAAATGGCTTGTAATAACTAATTAGCTGTGCACCTGGTGACATAGCAAGGGACCTTTAAGAAGAGGCTATGAGACATGAACTTTAAATGCTCCATGATCTGTCCTTGCTTTGTATTTTAATAAAGTTTGTACCTGTCCAATTAAATTTCATATGATATTCTAGTCTTTTTCTGTTGGGCTTGTAAAATCTTCTGAGGTCCAGTGACTTTTTCTGTCATGAGCCCAACTGGGCTGTGTCAAATGGGAAGGTAGAGCCCTGCCAACATATCAAATTGATGAAACTCGAGCAGTAATTCTCATTTTTACCTTCCAAAGGCTCAGTAAATTTAAATGGCTGCTTTCGTCCTCGCCAAAGGCATGGAATAAATTAGAATTACTTTTCTCCTTTGGCAGATGTCTGGCAACCATAGCCTATATGCTTTTGCTGCCAAAACACTGGCAATTTTTTTTTTTTCTCCCTCAGAACAAGCTTGACTGACAAAGTGGCTACACTGCATGTTTTCTGAAACATAAACTTGCTTTCGGCTCAATAAGCGTCGATTTGTGTTGGGTTGGATAGAATAAGATAAAGGCCAATCTGTAATTTTACAGTTGACTGCACTGACTATCTGATAGGCCCCTTAATAATGCTCCGCCCCCTCTGGGGTGAGAGCCTTGCTCCGCCCCTGTTGCAAACTGCCTGTATTCACGCAAGCAGGAACTCATACAGATCAGGACAAAAAGCAACACAATCCTGAGTACCGTTAGCCTGACAAAACCAAAATAATTAGCTGGATACAACTGTTCAGAACTTCAGCTTTAACCTCATATGGCCTAATGGTGCAGAATACCAGGAGTCACTAATGAAGATACACCTTCGAGGGGAAGAAACTGCAATTAAAAATGAACTTGCAAATTAACTCGTCCCCTATTTAACTTGCCAGCAAAGAAAGATGGTGTTTTAGGGGTGGTGCTTCACGCACAAGCAAATTAACTCATGAACACAAAACGGGGACTCAACAAATATCCATTATCAGGGCTTTCAACAGTTTTTAAAGAAGGCGGCTGGCAGAATAGAGTAGGCGGCTATGGCTGGTGGCGAGCATGTGAGTGCTGATGTGAAGTCCTCCAGGGGGGTTCGGGGGAAAAGAGGGCCGCATTTCTCGACCGCATTTGAAGGAGCCTTCGAAATAAGACGGCCAAGTCGCGCCGCTGTGAATCAACCGGTCTTCATTTGTAGCCTTTGAAGGATGCAGCCGCTGAATTGGGACACACCCTGATACGACCAGCGCGATCATGAAATTTCAGTCACTCGCACAAGTCGCGGCCGTTCTTACTTTGTTAGCTTATTTGCGTTTACACCAAACCTCAATTGCGACCGAATCGCAACTTTCTTTACACCCCGAACCATGATGCCGTCGCAATATTCATAATTGTGCATACTCATAGAAAACGTGCCGGCGAGTGATGGGGAGAGCGGTGGCCCTGGGTTTATTCCAAGCACGATTAACCACCGGGCCGATTGGGCTGGTGCCCAGGGGCCTCTAACCTCTAGGAGGCCTCCAAGCACCCACTATTTAATTTTATTTTGTTCTGTTTTTTTTTTTTAAAATCAAATCAATTAAAGTAATTGAGTGAGTGTGTGCAAGTATCTGTTGAAATACGAGGCAATCAACGTAAAGTTACACTAACAAGAAAAAATTATGGTTGGTTTTCTGTCTGATGAGGATGAATCAGGTCGTGTCGTAATCTGGTGGGGACCTTTTTTGTACTTTTCGTGCCATGCAACATGTTCAATAAACAGTGGAGCAGCAAAAAGAAAAATAGGATAACCGAGGCAACAAACTGAGAAAAAATACCGGCTATCCATAGATGGTCTGCAAGTAAAAACGATGCTGGCCAAGAAAAGGAGGGAAATGCCACAGCAGCCGCCACTGCCCCAGCCTCTTCTCCTGTTGAGCACGTCTCCCCGACACCGTTTCGGTCAGAAGAGACTCAGTGGCGGGTAGGTTACCAGTTTACAAACCCCAAAACGTATCTAATACTTCTACCCACTTCAGCCATAATATTTGCTGTTTCAACCATTCAGGCCAGGCGCCAGGATGAAGTGACCGAGCAGGCTGTTGAAAATTTCAAGCAGGCACTTTTTTTCATGAAAATAAAATTAATTGATTAAACTACTTGGCTAAAGAACAACGGCATAATGGTTTGTTATTTAGCATTTTTCTATGGCAGAAAAGCAATGGCAGAGCACTGGGGAAGGCAAAGCGCTGGGCCTTTTTTCCCCTCTCACCGGACAAGCTCTTCAACTTCATCCCAGCGCCGAGGGTTTTTCTCCCGTCTGTGAATGGTACACAGAACACTACCCCTAAGGCTACTGTCAAAAATAAATACAATTACAAGCCCAATTCCGAAATAGTTGTGACAAAGTGTAAATTGTGAATAAAATCTAAACGCAATGACTTTCAAATCACTCCAGCCAGTATTTTATTCACAATAGAACAGAGATAACATAGCAAATGTTGAAACTGAGAAATTTTACAATTTTATCCACAAAATGAGCTCTTTTCAAATCTGATGGCTGCTACAGGTCTCCAAAAAGTTGGGACAGGGAACCTGTTTACCATAGTGTAGCATCCCTCTTCTTTTTAACACAGAGTGGAGGCGTCTGGGCATTGAGGAGACAAGTTTCTTGAGTTTAGCCATTGGAATTTGATCCCACTCTTGCTTAATACAGGCTTCCAGCTGCTGGAGAGTTTTGGGTCTCCTTTGACGGACTTTTCGTTTAATTATGAGCCAAATGTTCTCAATCGGTGAAAGATCAGGACTGCAGGCAGGCGAGTTCAGCACATGGACATTCTAATACAAACCCATGCTGTTGTAATAGCTGCAGTATGTGGTTTTGCATTGTCCTGCTGAAATACACAAGGCCTTCCCTGGAATAGATGTCGTCTGGGGGAAGCATATGTTGCTCTAAAACCTTCATATACCTTTCAGCATTCATGATGCTTTTTAAAACATGCAAGTGCCCCACACCATATGCACTAATGCATCCCCATACCATCAGAGATGCTGGCTTTTGAACTGAACGCTGATAACAGGAGGGGTGGTCTTTCTCCTCTTTAGCCAGGAGGACACAACACCCATAATTTCAACAAGAATGTCAAATTTGGACTCGTCTGACCACAGGACACTTTGCCACTTTGCTACAGTCCATTTTAAATGAGCTTTGGCCCACAGAACATGGCGGCACTTCTGGATCATGCTCAACAATGGCTTCCTTTTTTGCATGATAGTTTTTAGGTGGCATCTGTGGATGGCATGGCAGACTGTGTTTACAGACAGTGGTTTCTTGAAGTATTCCTGGGCCCATTTCATCATGTTAATGACAGAATCATGCCGGTGAATGATGCAGTGGCATCTGAGGGCCCGAGGATCACGGCCATCCTGTAAAGGTCTTGGGCCTTGTCCCTTATGCACAGAGATTTTTTCCAGTTTCTCTGAATCTTTTAATGATGTTATGCACTGTCGATGATGAGACCTTCAAACCCTTTGCAATTTGACACTGAGGAACATTGTTTTTAAAGTATTCCACAATTTTTTTTACGCAAGCCTTCACAGGTTGGAGAGCCTCTGGCCATCTTTACTTCTGAGAGACTCAGCCTCTCTAAGACATCCCTTTTATAGCCAATCATGTTACCTACCTGATGCCAGTTAATGTAATTACTTGCAAAATATTCTTTCAGCTGAATCTCTTTTATATTGTTTTTTCAGCCCTTTTTTGCCTGTGTCCCAACTGTTTTGAGACCTGTTGCAGGCAGAAAATTTGAAATAAGCTCATTTTGTGGATAAAATGTAAAATGTCTCAGTTTCAACATTTGTTAACATTTAAAATTGGTTAATCTGAAATCATTGCATTTTGATTTTATTAAAAAACATATCCCAACTATTTCAGAATTGGGGTTGTATTAACCAGTCTACTCGCATAATAAGGTCCGCCTGTGTTTATATCCCGTTGAAGCTTAGCTCAGTAAATCCATGGTCATAAGATCTCTAATAAGTGAGCCGTAGATATAAAATTTATTAGGCTAACCGAAAATGACCACTAGAGTCTCTTGAATTTGACATCTCAGGCTCACAAATTTGACATCCTATTTATCCGATAATGTCAGCTTCGTACTATTTGAAAAATTAATGAAAAGAATTAGCTTCTATTCGGCGGTCTATTCAAGTCAATGAGATAAATAATTAGCTCGCTGCATGCTAACACTTTTCGCCATTAAATTTATAAATTTAAGTTTATACAACAGTTGCTCATCTAACTTATTACTTTAATGGCCAAAAGCGCTAGGATGCTAGCTAGTCAGCTATTAATCCCATTGACTTGAATAAACTGCAAAGTTGAAACTAATGCTAGCGATGGTTACCAGTTACCAGCAGGAGGATTGGTAACGTTACCGTGTTTGTCAGTGAACAGAGTCTGACCGATCGTGACGCGAGAAAGAAGCTGTATTACACGTGTGTGATACCAAACCTGTATCTCATGGGTTGTAAGAACTTGGTCTATTTTTCTATTGTTGTGTCCTTAAGCTCAGTGTTGCATGGCTTATGTGCTGGTGTACTCTACCATTTCACTTATCCATGATTGCATTTTTTTACATTCAATGAAGATCTACATAATGATTTTTGTATTTTATTTATGTCCACTGCTT
Source organism: Gymnothorax javanicus (assembly GCA_029692085.1). NCBI lineage: Eukaryota > Metazoa > Chordata > Actinopteri > Anguilliformes > Muraenidae > Gymnothorax > Gymnothorax javanicus. The sequence continues at coordinate 19,415,805 of CM056200.1, read as the reverse complement.
AGTGCTATTCTGCATGTCTGCATGTATCAACAGATGGTTATGGTCAGCACTGATGGCTCAGCCTGACTGTTTTGTTGTTTCGTGTTGCTTGCATTGCTATGTAAATGTTTTTTGACGTTGCTGTATTACTGTCCTAATGAGTTCCTGTTGTTTTGTATGGCTTTTTCAGTCTTGAGAGTGCACTGAAGAAAATAATAATGAAAAATGTAGCCCTAATAAAATAGATTTGAAAGTTATAACAGTAATTGTAGTCAAATACAGTCAACCAAAGACTAGATTAAGAACTCAATAAAATAGATAAAAAACAAGACAAAAATCTATCACTCATATAATACGCACTTTATGGATTATCCTAATTTAAGATGTACATTCTTCTCTCCGAGACGTTGCATTTATTCTATAAGAAGCAGTTGACATTGGTTGTTTTTAGAAAACATTGGGCTATTGCATCATTGCTTCTCTATATCCAGATACGTGATGTGGTGAAAATCCTGTATGATACAGGTTACTAATATTATGAGTTACAAGTCTTCCAATGCAGAGCAGTATGCATCGATTACTGTGTGCGTTTATGTGGGCATGTGGTTGCGTGACAGTGTGTGTGTATGATTGATGGAAGAATCTGAATCATAGAACTGTATTGGTGGGGGTAGAGCAGTATGTGCTTGCCTATGCCATTTAGCTATACACTGTACACTAATGCTTTGATATTATTGTGCTGGCCCAGGAAAGTATTGCCGCAGTCATGTGGTGTAAATTCTGTCTGATTGAAGATATCTGCAGGCGTTGTCAATACTGTCCTTCAGGTTGTGGTCATGGGTTGTCGCCTGTCTGTGTAAATCCTGTGGCGGGGTGGGGTGGGGGGGAGGCCTCCAAGATTTTGCGTCCAGGGGTCTCTGAATTTTTAACCCCTGTCTGGTTTAGAAAGACAACGTGTGGTCGTTAAATTGCCTCGCCGTTGGTTGAATTGCAGTCCCCTTAATCCCGTATGCAGTCTCAGGGTGGTCGCCTATTCGCTCGCATTTAAAATGTGTACATTTGTCAGTCGTTATGGGGTTGCAATAGGCTCGCATGAAGCTCGCCATAATGCTCGCAATACTTTGTGAGTGAGAAACTACAAAAAATTGCGATCATTGATGCTACTGCATGCCGAGCCACAAGCGAGTCTATTACGACCTGTGAGACCGAGTTGAGAGTGAGTTGAGACTTTTGCAAGCGATTGCGACCGATCATGATACCCTCTTGCGTTTTTCACTGGTCGCACAATTTTTGCGAGTGTTTTGAACAGGTCCATACAATTGTAAACCTCTATCAGACAGATGGATAGTGAGGGTGAGTGATGGAGAGTGAGGGAGATGGTTTTGGAGACCGCATGGAGAGCAGCTTGTAACCCCAGTGCGAGTCAGTGCGAGTGAGGGCGAGCAGAGCCCAATTTTTGGTCGCAACTCGGTCATGAGCTCGGTATAAACAGGGTATTAGGTTCATGCAGCATTGCAATCCGCAAGGTGCAATCAGCTGTTCACAATTCAAACCCACAAATTAAATTGTCAACAATTCATAGCAGCAATACAAAAGGTATACAAAGAAAAAAGAAAAACTAGAAGAAAACAAAACACCACAATTGCTTCAAATGTCATAGCCTACCTCACTTCGCCAACCAAGGATGCAAACCTGCAAACTAGACTTACACCGATTCATCGGCAATGCTCGGAATCGGGCCGGTTTTCATGTGATCGGCCATGACCTGCGACCGGCCGGTCAGTCTAAAATTTGCCGGTCTAAAGCGCCAGTCTAACCCCTTTGTGCAGATGTGTCCGCCCGCTGACATGGAGCTGCAAATTTATGCACGCAGTTACACTATTCTATCACACCCGGATCAGTTATTGAATATTCACAAGCAAGCCGAGGTCGAACACGGTTTAGAATATTATGGACGAGTTCACTCCAATCCGTTTTTCAGGAGTTGCCTGAATTTAATTCCTCAGCTGAGCCTGATGTGCAAATTGCTCAATATACACTGAACAAAAATATAAACGCCCCATGTCAAATATTGATGCCACATGGAGTTAACAACTCTAAGTGAGCATATGCTGACTTTCACTTGTACAATTGGGATATTTCTCTTGATTTGTGTACCATTTTCTAATCCATCTCTGTCAGTGAGCATTTGCTCAGTGATGCAGTGATTTCACTCATTACATGGGTGTGGCATTTCCAGACGGTGATCAGACAGAATGAGCAGTACCCAGACACTCCTTATACTGGGGACAATAAAAGGCCACCCCAAAATGTCAAGCTTTGTCAAAAGTCATTATGCCTCAGATGTCTCAGGTCATGCGGGAACGTGCTGGATGCAGGGATGTCCACCAGAGCGGTCGCTGCGCAGCTGAATGTTAACTATCGGACGATAGGCCGTTTGAGAGTTAGTTTCCGACAGACAGTATTGCAAATCGACCTCATCCACGTCGGCCACGTGTGACCCCACCAGCACAAGATCGCTACATCCGGCTCGTCCACCTGCGGGATCGGCTCAGATCAGCGACACGCACAGCGGATGAGACGCATCACACCACAGACAGTCCGTAACCGCCTGCAAGAAGCCAACTTGCACGCTCGGCGTCCTCACCCTGGTCTGGATCTCACCGCTGTCCGGCATCGGAACCGACTCGCATGGGCAAACGCACACGTTCGATGGCCCTTGGCACGCTGGAGGAGAGTGCGATTCACAGACGAATCCCGATTCCAGTTTTTTGTTAATAAAAACTCAAAAATTTGACATGGGCCGTTTATATTTTTGTTCAGTGTACAACCCAAATTCTGAAATTGTTGGGACAAAGTGTAAATTGTGAATAAAATCAAAACAACAAAGAGAAAAGTAGAGTGCGCACTCAAAAATGCAAACAGTCGCAAAAGTTTTTCAATCAAGTTTTTTCATTTAGCACTGGAAAGAAAAATAAACATTTTCTAGATCAAAAAGACAACCATGTTTCGGCCAGAGCCGTCCTCAGTATCTACAAATGGTGCAGCGCAGAAAACTCAATTTATAAAAGAAAGAAAATAGGTGCAAAGTATAGAACACTGCAGTCAATTAAGTCTGTTAATGACCATTAATTAAAGTGCCAATCACCATATCAATCAAGAACAACTTTTCAATCAAGACGAGTAGCCCCAACATGTTGAATTGTTACAAAATTAAATATGATCAAATCAGACACGAATAAGGAGAGAACAATTCCATGTCAATGGCCCATTAAACTGAAGACTATTAAAGCTATTAAATTACCAACAATTAAATCACCATATCAATCAAGAACAGCTTTTCAATCAAGACTAACAGCCCCAATGTATTGAAGTGTTATATAATCGCGTCCGATTTGGACACATCCAATTAGGGAGACGTGAACAATTTCATAAAAATAAATTACAGAAGATGTTTAATAATGGCACAAAATATTAAGCCAACAGGTGGCACAGGGTCTAATGAACCACCTAAAGGAGAATTATAGAAAACATGACAATTCAAAGTCTTCATTCATCCCAGAATTTCTTGTGTCTAGCATAATTTTCCAATATGCCTCTCTTTTAAGAATACATTTTTTAAGATCACCACCCCTTCTTCCAGTTTTCACGTTCAATGCCGATACATCTGAGAGATAGAACTGTATGTCTATGTTCACCAAAATGTCTTGCCACTGATGAATTTAGATCGCCTCGTCGAATTGAACTTTTATGTTCACTTGACCTTACTTTGAGTGGTCTTGTGGTTTGGCCAATATAACCACGACCACAGGGACAAAGCAAGAAATAAATAACATTGCTCGTGTAACAAGTTATCCTTTGTGAAATTTTGAATTTCTTGCCCGTCATAGGGTTTTTAAATGTATCAGTTTTAATTAAATTGTTTCAGGAGGCACAGTTATGGCAAGGAAAACAACCCGAGGGTATAAGAAAAAATGGCAACTTAGGTTTAAAATGATCATCATGAACTAGTCTGTCCTTCAAGTTACGAGCTCTGGAATGAGTAAACAGAGGAGGATCTTTAAACGTTTCACACAATTGTGGATCTGAGGACAAAATATGCCAATGTTTACGTATAATACTTTGTATTGATGAACTTTGAAGACCACATGTTAGAGAACAAATAACTGAAAATTTCATCTTTCTGGGTCCTGTCACGCTGGTCTTTGGACATAACTGTATTTTTAGCCTTAGTTAACCATCTATCAAGATAGCTCCGGCTCCCGAAAGCATTTAATCATGTTTTCTGCCTCTCTATTGAAATCAGTATCCATGTTGCAGATCCGACTAATTTTATACAATTGACTAAGGGGTAGACCTCGCTTAAGTGACGTTGGATGAAAACTACTAGCCAATAAAAGTGAAAAGGACCCACACGCACAGGCTGATACAAAAATAAAAGAACATTTAATAAATATTAAGAATAGACAAAAGCTCAGGGGAGCAGCAGCACAAGAGAGCAGGGCTAAAATCACAGAATGCAGCTGCAACTGCCCACTGGCAACTGCAGTGCTTAACCCTTTCGCAGGCACAGCGACATTTTTGTCGTTTTAACCAACGTGTTTTATAAAGTCTTCTTTAAATTCCCCGATTGCGGGAATTCCCTTGTTAGTTACACTCATTACCATTGGCTGTCTCTCAGGTCACCCAGCACTGTATTTTTAGCCGTGAACGAGGCATGGGATTTCCTAAAAACGCTAAATCTGAGACCACTTCGGTCAAATTGTGGGACATGTGAACATGGCATCGACGAGTACAAATAGCCGGCATTCTAGCCGTGTTTCTAAACGTAAATACAACGTGGATGAAGTTTTTGCTTTATTGAATGACTCTGACGATGAGTTTGAATATCCAGAGAGCGGGAGTGACTTGGATCCAAACGATTTTAGCGATTCTGGAGAGGATTAAAACATAAAAACATCAGTTATGGGAAACTTATTATGAGATTTGGTGTTATTTTATTGTTATTTTGAATAACAATCATATTTTGGTAAAAACCCAAAATTAATCCGTCCGTGGGGGTATGCATCTGGGCCAAAATTTGCCTGCGAAAGGGTTAAATACTCTGCCTTCACCTCCTCTTCAACGAGCCACATCTGTTGCCTGTTGAAGTGGAGGCAAAGACAGCAGGAGGGGGAGGGACTGCAAGGCAAAACCCTTACAGGTATACCGTGGTATTTAGTGTTGAATGGCTTTTGTAAAGGGTTACATCACTTCCTTCTACTAAGTTCACAAATGCGTATTGCTATTATTGGTATTTTACTTGTCTGTTGAAAACATGGGTATTCAAGTACAAATATACAACGTCAGATAAAAAAAATAACCATCTGCCCACAGCCCGAACTAAAAACTATGCTGAGAGTTCTAAGCATTAATGTCAGTATATTTGCATGGTCGACTTGCTGGAATAGCTGGAAGTCCTGAGAAAGTCTTTTGAAAAATAGGATTTTGGCTAATGGTTTCTAAAAGATTTATAATCTTTTTTGTTTTCTGTTTTCAGATATATTGTTTTTTCATTTATGTATTGTTTTCTAGAACTGTCCGGAAGCATTTAGATTTATTAGTGTTCTTTGGTCATGTTTTAAATAACATGCTGCCATTGTACGTGAATTCTTTTATCGCTGTGCCAGCGTCCTTATTCATGATTTTCTTTTTTTATCTGTAGCTGATAAATAGATGATAAATAGATCAATAGCACAGCACTAGATTTTGTAGTGTCTTATTATATAGTTGTTCTTGCTCACATTTGATTAATTAAAAAAATGTAAAAAAAAAAAAAAAAAAACCTTTTTCACAGTGAATGAGTTTGAATGTCTTGATTATTTCAGTAGAAGTTGCAGTGAAAGTCATTTCTTTATCCCTTTTCTGTTGGTCGCTGTGGGACACCTGTCACCACTCAAAATCCCATGCAGTGCTTTCTTAAGGGCATAAGCATTTGGATGCAAATTGGGTTGCTAATGGCAGAAGCATAATTTGAAAAAGCTTGGCCAAATAAAAGGCCCAAAATGCGTCTCTTCTCTTGAGTGAATAGCGCCGATGGGACTCTTGAAAGCAGCTAATTGCTCAAAAAACAGCGGAAGGAACCAATTGAATGAGCTGCATGTAGCGCATTGGGCTGAATAACATGGGGTTTAGTGTGTGTGCATGCATGGATCTCGAAGTGGCTACACCTCGAACTCTTCGGAGACAACCGCCGTCACTAAACATATACTCCCGGATATTAGCATTGTTACCGGATCCTAGGTTCATCAATTATATTAGAGGATGGAAGTCAAACATCACTGCAACAGCATCTTTTGGCGTGGATACTGCAAACCCAGATATATGTACGCCCATGGGTTCCTTCAGGGAATTTTAACAGATAACCGACTTTTTCGTCCATGGGTTTCCTTAAGGCTAAAATCCCAGAACCGGCAATACATAAACCCTTTATGGAAGTAGATCATGATTGTCTCTCCAACTCAAAACTAATTCCCATACCAGGCTGCTGGCCAGTTATTCCTCAGTTGGGATTAAACCCCTAGGTATCCGTTGCAACGTGGCTAGAAAGAATAAAAGGATTAGGAGTCACAGAGACCACGCAAGTTTAAAGGAATAACAATAATTTATTCACCAGGTAGGCAAGAGCTTAAATCAAACAAATCAAAGTTATACCAATTACAAGTTACAAACAATTTAGAAAATGAGAGTGAAGTCATACCTGGCGAAAAAGGCCACATGGAGCAAGCGTGCGGGAAGCTCGAATTACGATATTCCATAATTGAAAAGGCTACTAGCGCACTAACGTGCGCTGGGAGAGATCGGATACAATCTTCCCCGAACAGCTCATTTCTCCTTCCTATAAACCAAACCAGCTATCCCCCCCCTCCAAGCAGAGAGCCCCCTAAGTTAACCAGGTGGGATATCGGGTTACAGGTCCCCGAACTGAGACAGAGTCAGGCCATTTTATTGTGAAGGAGGGGTCATTCAGACAAAAGGAATGAAGCTTTATTACCCGAGAGGAGATTTTACCTTACCCAAATTTAGAGAGTTTCTAAAAGTGAATGAATTATAATTTCATTGGATGTGAAATATATGCCATTCAACTCCTCGAATTATAACAAAAACATACAGTACAGGCCAAATGTTTGGACACACCTTCTCATTCAATGCGTTTCCTTTATTTTCATGACTATTTACATTGTAGATTCTCACTGAAGGCATCAAAACTATGAATGAACACATGTGGAATTATGTATGTATCTAACAGTTGTCCAATAGGGCTGTCGGCTGTGTATCAACCTGACTTCTGCACAACACAACTGATGGTCCCAACCCCATTGATAAGGCAAGAAATTCCACTAATTAACCCTGACAAGGCACACCTGTGAAGTGAAAACCATTTCAGGTGACTACCTCTTGAAGCTCATCAAGAGAATGCCAAGAGTGTGCAAAGCAGTAATCAAAGCAAAGGGTGGCTACTTCGAAGAAACTAGAATATAAGACATGTTTTCAGTTACAGGTATTTCACACTTTTTTGTTGAGAACATAATTCCACATGTGTTCATTCATAGTTTTGATGCCTTCAGTGAGAATCTACTATGTAAATAGTCATGAAAATAAAGGAAACGCATTGAATGAGAAGGTGTGTCCAAACTTTTGGCCTGTACTGTACATACCAAACAAGCCAGGAAAATGTATGAGTATGATGCAGTTGTCATGAAAAAGTCTAAAGCTGAATTATTACACAGGTGAATTGTGTTACAAGTACAGAAGTGATTTCTTAGCAGTATATTGAACATATGAGCATATTGTGACGTTCCCAGAGGTTTAGATTATTTAAAACAGATAAGTTAGGGTCCAGTCTTACACAGATGATTGAGGGCAATATGGGGCATTGGGTAAGCCAAAGGCCTCCCATGCAGGGTGACATCAAAGGCACAGAAACCATACAAACCCCCACTCCCAGCTCAGAGGCACAGAGACCAGACAAACCCCCCACTCCCAGCTCAGAGGCCCACTCCCAGCTCAGAGGCACAGAGACCATACAAACCCCCCACTCCCACCACAGAGACCACAAACCCCCCACTCCCAGCTCAGAGGCACAGAGACCATACAAACCCCCCACTCCCAGCTCAGAGGCACAGAGACCATACAACCCCCCCCCCAGCTCCCAGAGGCACAGAGACCCAAAGCTCCCAGCTCAGAGGCACAGAGACCATACAAACCCCCACTCCCAGCTCAGAGGCACAGAGACCATACACAAACCCCCACTCCCAGCTCAGAGGCACAGAGACCAGAGGCACAGAGACCATACAAACCCCCCCCCCAGCTCAGAGGCACAGAGACCATCAGAGGCACAGAGACCCCCCCACTCCCAGCTCAGAGGCACAGAGACAGAGACCATACAAACCCCCCCCCACAGAGGCACAGAGACCACAGAGGCACAGAGACCATACAAACCCCCACTCCCAGCTCAGAGGCACAGAGACCATACAAACCCCCACTCCCAGCTCAGAGGCACAGAGACCATACAAACCCCCCACTCCCAGCTCAGAGGCACAGAGACCATACAAACCCCCCACTCCCAGCTCAGAGGCACAGAGACCATACAAACCCCCCACCCCCCAGCTCAGAGGCACAGAGACCATACAAACCCCCACTCCCAGCTCAGAGGCACAGAGACCAGCTCAGAGGCACAGAAAACCCCCCCCCCCAGCTCCCAGCTCCCAGCTCAGAGGCACAGAGACCATACAAACCCCCACTCCCAGCCAGAGGCACAGAGACCATACAAACCCCCCACTCCCAGCTCAGAGGCACAGAGACCATACAAACCCCCACTCCCAGCTCAGGAGGCACAGAGACACAGAGACCATACAACCCCCCACTCCCAGCTACAAACCCCCCACTCCCAGCTAGGAGGCAGAGGCACAGACCATACAAACCCCCACTCCCAGCTCAGAGAGGCACAGAGACCATACAAAAGCCCCCCCACTCCCAGCTCAGAGGCACAGAGACCATACAAACCCCCACTCCCAGCTCAGGCACAGGCACAGAGACCAGGCACAGAGAAACCCCCCACTCCCAGCTCAGAGGCACAGAGACCATACAAACCCCCCACCCCCAGCTCAGAGGCACAGAGACCATACAAACCCCCACTCCCAGCTCAGAGGCACAGAGACCATACAAACCCCCCACCCCAGCTCAGAGGCACAGAGCTCCCAGAGAGGCACAGAGACCATACAAACCCCCCACTCCCAGCTCAGAGGCACAGAGACCATACAAACCCCCACTCCCAGCTCAGAGGCACAGAGACCATACAAACCCCCCACTCCCAGCTCAGAGGCACAGAGACCCCCCATACAAACCCCCACTCCCAGCTCAGAGGCACAGAGACCATACAAACCCCCCACTCCCAGCTCAGAGGCACAGAGACCATACAAACCCCCCACTCCCAGCTCAGAGGCACAGAGGCACAGAGACCATACAAACCCCCACTCCCAGCTCAGAGGCACAGAGACCATACAAACCCCCCACTCCCAGCTCAGAGGCACAGAGACCATACAAACCCACTCCCAGCTCAGAGGCACAGAGACTCCCATCAGAGGCACAACCCCCCCCCCACTCCCAGCTCAGAGGCACAGAGACCATACAAACCCCCCCTCCCAGCTCCCAGACCATACAAACCCCCACTCCCAGCACAGAGACCATACAAACCCCCACTCCCAGCTCAGAGGCACAGAGACCATACAAACCCCCACTCCCAGCTCAGAGGCACAGAGACCATACAAACCCCCCACCCCAGCTCAGAGGCACAGAGACCATACAAACCCCCCACTCCCAGCTCAGAGGCACAGAGACCACAAAACCCCCACTCCCAGCTCAGAGGCACAGAGACCATACAAACCCCCCACTCCCAGCTCAGAGGCACAGAGACCATACAAACCCCCACTCCCAGCTCAGAGGCACAGAGACCATACAAACCCCCACTCCCAGCTCAGAGGCACAGAGACCATACAAACCCCCACTCCCAGCTCAGAGGCACAGAGACCCAAACCCCCCCACTCCCAGCTCAGAGGCACAGAGACCATCAGAGGCACAGAGACCATACAAACCCCCCACTCCCCCAGAGGCACCATACAAACCCCCCACTCCTCAGAGGCACAGAGAGAAACCCCCACTCCCAGAGACCAGACCAAACAAACCCCCACTCCCCCATACAAACCCCCCCACTCCCTCAGAGGCACAGAGACCATACAAACCCCCCACTCCCAGCTCCCAGCTCAGAGGCACAGAGACCATACAAACCCCCACTCCCAGCTCAGAGGCACAGAGACCATACAACCCCCCCCACTCCCAGCTCAGAGGCACAGAGACCATACAAACCCCCCCCCCCAGCTCCCACAGAGACCATACAAACCCCCCACTCCCAGCTCAGAGGCACAGAGACCATACAAACCCCCCACTCCCAGCTCAGAGGCACAGAGACCATACAAACCCCCCACTCCCAGCTCAGAGGCACAGAGACCATACACCCCCCACTCCCAGCTCAGAGGCACAGAGACCATACAAACCCCCCACTCCCAGCTCAGAGGCACAGAGACCATACACAAACCCCCCCCAGCTCCCACTCCCCAGCTCAGAGGCACAGAGACCATACAAACCCCCCCACTCCCAGCCAGAGGCACAGAGACCATACAAACCCCCACTCCCCAGAGACCATACAAACACCCCCACTCCCAGCTCAGAGGCACAGACCATACAAACCCCCCCCCAGCCCAGAGGCACAGAGACCATACAAACCCCCCCCACTCCCAGCTCAGAGGCACAGAGACCATACAAACCCCCACTCCCAGCTCAGAGGCACAGACCATACAAACCCCCACTCCCAGCTCAGAGGCACAGAGACCATACAAACCCCCCACTCCCAGCTCAGAGGCACAGAGACCATACAAACCCCCACTCCCAGCTCAGAGGCACAGAGACCATACAAACCCCCACTCCCAGCTCAGAGGCACAGAGACCATACAAACCCCCACTCCCAGCTCAGAGGCACAGAGACCACAAACCCCCACTCCCAGCTCAGAGGCACAGAGACCCCCCCACTCCCAGCTCAGAGGCACAGAGACCATACAACCCCCCCCCACTCCCAGCTCAGAGGCACAGAGACCATACAAACCCCCCCCCCAGCTCCACAGAGACCATACAACCCCCCACTCCCAGCTCAGAGGCACAGAGACCATACAAACCCCCACTCCCACCACAGAGGCACAGAGACCATACAAACCCCCACTCCCAGCTCAGAGGCACAGAGACCATACAAACCCCCCCACTCCCAGCTCAGAGGCACAGAGACCAAACCCCCCACTCCCAGCTCAGAGGCACAGAGACCATACAAACCCCCACTCCCAGCTCAGAGGCAGAGAGACCATACAAAAACCCCCCACTCCCAGCTCAGAGGCACAGAGACCATACAAACCCCCCACTCCCAGCTCAGAGGCACAGAGACCATACAAACCCCCACTCCCAGCTCAGAGGCACAGAGACCATACAAACCCCCACCCAGCCCAGGCACAGAGACCATACAAACCCCCCACTCCCACAGAGCACACAGACCATACAAACCCCCACTCCCAGCTCAGAGGCACAGAGACCATACAAACCCCCCACTCCCAGCTCAGAGGCACAGAGACCATACAAACCCCCACTCCCAGCTCAGAGGCACAGAGACCATACAAACCCCCCACTCCCAGCTCAGAAAACCCCCCACTCCCCCCCCACTCCCAGCTCAGAGGCACAGGACCATACAAACCCCCACACTCCCAGCTCAGAGGCACAGAGACCATACAAACCCCCCACTCCCAGCTCAGAGGCACAGAGACCATACAAACCCCCACTCCCCACAGAGACCATACAAACCCCCACTCCCAGCTCAGAGGCACAGAGACCATACAAACCCCCACTCCCAGCTCAGCACAGAGACCATACAAACCCCCCACTCCCAGAGACCATACAAAACCCCCCACTCCCAGCTCAGAGGCACAGAGACCATACAAACCCCCACTCCCAGCTCAGAGGCACAGAGACCATACAAACCCCCCACTCCCAGCTCAGAGGCACAGAGACCATACAAACCCCCCACTCCCAGCTCAGAGGCACAGAGACCATACAAACCCCCCCACTCCCAGCTCAGAGGCACAGAGACCATACAAACCCCCCCCCACTCCCAGCTCAGAGGCACAGAGACCATACAACACCCCCCCCCCACTCCCAGCTCAGAGGCACAGAGACCATACAACCCCCCCCCCACTCCCAGCTCAGAGGCACAGAGACCATACAAACCCCCCCCACTCCCAGCTCAGAGGCACAGAGACCATACAAACCCCCCCCCCACTCCCAGCTCAGAGGCACAGAGACCATACAAACCCCCACTCCCAGCTCAGAGGCACAGAAACCATACAAACCCCCCACTCCCAGCTCAGAGGCACAGAGACCATACAAACCCCCCACTCCCAGCTCAGAGGCACAGAGACCATACAAACCCCCACTCCCAGCTCAGAGGCCGGGTTTATTGCCTCCTGTCCAGCCATTCACACATACAGCCTGATCACACTTTGCATCCCCCAGTTCAGGTCTCCAGTCTCTTACAGACATAAACCACCCCCACTTCCCTTCACGCAAACCCCAGCAAACAAGCTGCTTGTCATCAGGAACTCAACAATTTGTTATATTGCATGGTGTTGAAGTTTTTTGATGCTCAGAAGGCCCGCCAGTCTTGCTGCAGTGTCACAGATGCACTCATCAGCGCCAGCGGTGCTCCAGCCCCCCATTTCCCATCTTACAATATATTGAAATAAGTTATATTTTCACACTCAGAAATGTATTGAAATGGCCAAACATATTGAAGGGCATTTTCTATTCTCTAATATTTATAGCGATAATTATGTCACAGAAGGGTGTATATGATAATTACTTCTATCGAGAACTTGTAAAGAAGAGAATTGTAGAGTGTACTCTTTCGCAAAAATGACAGCACAATAAATTGATTTGCATTGAAAGAATGTTCTCAAAAAAATCTCATTTGTTATTTGTATTTTGGCAAATTGTCAACAGATAGTTACAGTTCAACATGGACAAAAGTGTAGAGGAGTCTGAGGTAAGCTGATATCCTATAAACCCATGGGTCTGCCTCTCATTCTTGGTAAAGTTGCTCCTTTGCTCATGATGAGCAGCCCTTCTCTATAAGGACAGCCGTCTCTGTCCTCAGCTGATCGCACCTGTTAGCAAGCGCCATGTCGCTCCTGCATTCGCTCTCTGTCAGCCACGGCTCCACCCAGCTCCTTTTCCCCAGGGTGTAGGTGTACCTGGGAGAGGATGGATGGCATGGGTGGCAATTATGGATGGGGCAAAGCCTTTAGAGGTGAGGGTCTAGTCTGGTACACTGTCTTCCATCTATTGATAATTTAAAGTATTAATGTCCATTACTTTGGGTCTAACAAACATTCACGATGAGCTCATAGGGGACCTATTACACTGTATTTATTTTTCTAAAACATTTCCAAATGAGTCTTTGAAATACTGTTATGAATTCAGCAACAAAAAAAAAACACACACATCCAGGCCTTGGCCTTGAGAGACCCCTCCTCTCACCCCGTCTGTGCCGGCCTGAAACATGAGCTGTTTGGAAATGGGCGGGAGGCTATGTAAATGAGGCACTGCTCTGATTGGCTGCCTGGCCGCTTTGATTCTGGGGGAGGGTGCAGACCTGAAAAACCACAAAGCCAAGATGGCAGGTATTTCAGGACAGCTTTCCGCAGCATCTCTTGCTGTAAGACTGTACATGTATGATCCCGAATGCAACCACGAACGGAAAGAGGATGCTATTGAAGTGCTGCAGCAGTGTTTAGCAGGATGTCAATGAATGGTAAGTTGAAATTTTAGTGTTTTGCTCGTACTGTTTCACGTTGCATGTGTGTGGTTGTAGCTGTATTACATAGTCATCTTATATACCCACTTATCCATAAGAAACTTTGCCAAAACCTCCTTATGACCATTTCTACCAAAATGAAACACAATTCCGACACAAAGCTACTGAATGAGCTTGAAGCAAAAACGCATAAACAGTGGAACCGTTGCTTATGTGGAGTTAGTGAATTAATAACTTGTACCGGAAAGAATTCCGCATCCAATCTCCACTTTTTTTTCAGCTTCGGCTTTTTAAAGGTGAATAGAATTCCACACGACAATGCAGAGAAATCGTTTGTAATTCCAGACACGTTATAGCTTGTGCGTTTTGCAATTGCTTTCACCATGGTAGCATCAGACAGCTAGCCCAGATATTGGTGAAGTATCCGCTGACCCGGTCATGGATAAGTAAAACGATCATTTCACAGCTGCTGTGAACAAACCCAAACACGTACCCCAAGCTCTGCAAAGCCTACGTCTGGTCTAACTGCAACCTAAATATCAGCCCAACTTTGTAGACACATACAATGCCTGTTAGATTCTAGTGTTCACAGCACATATAGTGATATATGGTTGGGGGGTTGACGGTAATCTAGAATCTTTACAACCAGTTATTCCGTCTCACCCAACTACTTAATCAAGGCAGTTTCAGTCCACTGCTGGGTTGATGTAGTCAAGCAGGAACACATTGAATTATGTACTGTACTCACTGAGACAATGTTATCTGTGTTTAACCCAATGATTTAATCAGGCACTATTGTTTCTGCACCATAGCGAAACTCCTGGGTCAATATCTTTTGTTACAATGAATACTTAAACCCTGTTGTATTCCAATGAAGTCAGTCAGATCATAATTATACTGGACACACAAGATGACAAAAAACTCTGTTTCTTTTTAACTATGTTTTCTAACACCTAATTTGACTCCATCTCTTCTCTTAAAACGCACCACAAAGTCGCGGCTGTTTTGTTTTCATGAAGAAAACAGAAGAATTCTTCAATGTCAATTGCCTTTTTGCTCTTTACTGGCCAGGGCAAAATAGCAACACATGACACACTCAAAATCTTTTGCTTTCCTCAGAGTGGAATGACACCTAGCAGCCAGACACATATACCCCCTACAGGTGGGAGGGGTCAAAGGTCATCTACCATGATCGGCGGGGACATATTTTACGCATTGCGTAAATCTGAGTTCGTCTTCTTTCATAAATTATTATCGCTTTTCGGCAACCAGTGTGCAACTGCGCTTCCCTGCAAATGTAGCCAACTCTTTTGAACGCTGAAATCATTTTGATCAGGTGCAATGTTAAAAATAAATAGGTTGTATTGCTGAAAAAATTGCTAAAACAGGAGATGTTTGGAGAAAGTACTGGATTAATTCATTATTTGACGTTTGTTCATGAGGTATATTAATATTAAAAAGAGGTAAACTACGTAAGGAGTTGGTGTTTGAAAGCAAGAGATGTTTTCTGAAGTTAAAAAGAAGTTGAACAAATTTGTTTTTAAAACACAAACTTTTTACATATTTCACCTTGTTTAAATTTAATTTTAATTCATTATTTGTTTAGTTTTTTCCCATCCCTACAATGCCACTATTAAGTACGTTGTCATTGTCACCCTTCAGTGATCTGTCATTTTGTAATACTTAATAATTCCAGGTTTATAAATTGGTCTTGATTATTCAGTAAATAAACTGTGTGATTATTAAGTGATCTTAAACACGGACAGCTTGAAAGCAATTATGTGTTTAAAGGTCAGAAGCTCACGGCAAGCCATACCCATCCTGCCTCCAGTACCAGGGGCATTCAGGTTTAGGAGGTTAAACAATTTCCAGTGTTTGGCACATAGTTATTCATGGCAAGTTTAATGATGGTCTGGCTGATGGTGGCCGTCCTGTTTGTACCATCTCCTTTTCCTTGAAATTTATTAGGGCATTTGACCACGACACAAAAGGCAAAATTTGAACTTGGACAAGTGATATTGGTGATCTGACCAGTTGTTTGCTATAGCGCCACCTATTGATTAATCTCCACCAAATTTTGTAGGTTTCAGCTTCTTTTGCTATTGATGTAAATTCTAATGTTTCATGATGATTGGGCTTTTGCATGCAGGAGTTATACACCATTAAACAAATTGAATTCTCACCCACAAAATGCATTGGTTTACCAGGGCTAAAGCAGCAACTGTCTTGATATAATATCTTAAGATAATGGTCTTAAGATGCTGTGAACCAAGTTTTGCACAAAGCAGACAAACCATCTCGGAGGAGGGACATTTTAAAGCTTTTACAAATAAATACAAAATGCAGGAAAAGCCACACCCATATGATGATGACAGCCAGCACCACATACCTCACTTGCCACTGGATCAGCCAAGAGAAAAATTCAATTGCAATTGAAGCATTTCAACCAGTGGAGGGCAAAAATGCAAAGCCTTGGACCTGACTCCATCAGCATTACTTCAAAATATTGAAAAACATTCTTTATAAGCTTTGAAAAAAAGTGGTTTGGGGGTTTTGTTTCTCTTTACGAGTGAATAAATCACGCAGAGCCACAAAGACCTGATCATTCAATGCTGTGAAACATGAATTCATGATACATTCAGCGATAATTAATGCACAATATCAAGTCATTCATTAGTTCAGCATTACTAAAGCAAATGATTTGTCCCCTTATTTTAAAGTGTGGCGACAGAGGTTTTCTTCTGGAGTTCATGAGTTCTGTGGTGACAGGGTATTGTGCTATTGCTCCCTCACTGGATTTGTGATTGGCTAGAGGCTGCACTGCTTACATTCCACGCAAATTTATACATTTACATGAAGAAGAACTATATTGAATAAAAACATAACCCTCCTGGACACAGGCGATCAGGACACAGTTGCCCACTGGCCTGTCTGACCTGAAGGAGTGTATGCTGAGCCTCTGCAGTTTCTCAGGTGAGTCACTTATTCTTTCTTTCAAGCTGATGAATCACTCTTTCATTTCTTGAGCTGAGCTTGAGTGAGAGCCTGTTGCAGACTGTAATACAGTAAAGCCTATCAATCTATGCGGCAATCAATAGAAGTTTTCAAAGCAAAAAGCGAACCTGACGAAGCGATGGCGAAACGCGTTGTTCGCTCCTAAATAAAACTCAGTTCATAGTAATCGGTGTTCGGAGACTTTTTTGATTTTATACTTTGTTCTGCCTGCTGTCGCCAGCACCTGATTCACTTTTACAGGCACGTGCACGGGGACATCGTGGACTTTAAAAGGTTTTGGGCTATTTTTATGGCGGTGAAATGTCGCCATCTCTTGGTAATTTTAATTCATAACAGTCATAGATAAGATTAAGATAAAATGAAATAAGATAATCTTTTATTCGTTCCACAATGGAGAAATTTATAACGATGCAGCAGCAAGCAGCAGTGTAGAATTATATATAAACGCAGTACAAATGTAAAAATAAGTATTAAAAAATATTAAAATCTAGAAATATCATCAAATCATAATGATGATGATGATTATTAGTTATAGTACAACGTAGGATTTGTATTAATTGCATTTTAATCTTTTTGAGGACTATATTGAGGGCTATAGACTATATGACTATTTGAGACTTGGATTTATTTATTTTATTTTGGAGCTATATTTCATTTGATTTGTTATTACTAATAAGGGTTGTCAAGTTAAATGGCATATCATTATCATAGTCATTTTGTACCTCTGTTACTGTAAAATCCATTACTTTTTGGTTTGGGGCGGGGGGCCTCCAAATAAAATTCTGCTTAGGGCTCATATTTGGCCAGGGGCGGCCCTGCTTTGGAGAAAAGAGTGACATAAAATAATGCAGGAATCAGCATAAATAAAAGAACATAATTTAGCCTTGCAGTCAGGTTAAGTGGTGAGGACCATTGCTCTGTTCAGTTAGGCTTGACCATTTAACTTATATTCACTCCTTTTTTCTCAAGATATCAACCCTCAGACCTGCTTGGTAAATAAAAGCCAAAATGAACAGCTCTGCCATCAACTCCATCCTACCTTTCAACTACTCCTCTTCAGGATCCAGTTTCTTGAGTGTGTATGAATTATGTATTTTTCCATATAATATATTTGTGGTTCTATATGCTGGCTATGTTATCAGCATTTTATGGGCTACCCTGCCAATATCATGGTACTTTGGCTGGTGGCCAGAAAGGAGATTGACTCTTCCACCTCCGATGTCTTCTTTGTAAACCTGGCCATTGTAGATGCCATCGACACCCTGATTATGCCTCTGAACACCCTGAACATCACATTGTTAAATCAGGAAGCCCATTTATATTTTCTGGAGTTGATGTTAGGGATCAAAAAATGCTCCCCTCTCTTCCTCACCTGCATTTGCCTGGACCGCTACGTGGCCGTGGTCCACCCCATTGTGTTCGTCCGCATCAAGGATAACAAGATCAGAGTTGCTATTTCCATGCTTGTTTGGCCGTTCATGATAGCCTATGGCTTCATGAGGGGATGGATGGGATATTTCACAGGTACCATCTTCACTGGAATGATCCTGACCATCACCATAATCATGGTTTTCTGCAACATTTCTATCATGTGGAGTCTGAGGAAGTCAGTCTTGGGCAAGGAGAAGATTAGCCCCATGAAAAAGAAAGCCCAAAGAACAGTGCAAATCACTCTGGCCATCATTGGGTTTCATTACCTGCCTGTAGCTGCTATCATGCCCTTCATATATGTCATTGAGTTGAAAACCATCTGCGTCATTCAATTTATTGCCTTCGCATTCATGGACCTCAGTTGCAGCACTGAACCCCTATTCTGCGTCTCCAAGGTTAAGCAGCTACCATGCCTTAATAACTTGCCCTGCATCTGCTGCCGAAGCCCTTCCCCTGAGCCACATAATGTAAGCACATGAGATGTATGCTTTTGATTGTCTGTTAAATTGCATATTCGTTCTATGTAAGGTTGAGAAAATGAGTTCACGAAACAAATACAGAACGTGAAGTGAGTGATAGGCACGTATTTTAGCTCTAATATGAATGTAGAACGCTGTAAGGGACATTTTGTAAATATTACTCCCATCAATGGGGTTACAACGAGATGTATATTGACTTTGGGATGTAGTGGTAAACTGGGCCCATTGGGAGGCGCATCTGAATCGTCCAATGCAAAAACTTACAACTGTGCTATTGTAGATTTATACCACTGCAACTGCAGTCATTTCTCAGTCATGGTGCTGGCAAGTCGATGTCATTATGGTACATTCATCATTTTAACTGAATAAAAGTCGTTATAACATGAAATAATTTAATTTCTTTTTGGAAAATGCTTCATAAAACAAACAATGATGAGTTTATTCTGCGGTTGATATCATCATTGAGACAGCAAGCAATACTTTAAGGTGAGATTTTCGCGAGGGGGCCCGGGGCGTCCAGGCTGATCTTGGGCCCACGTGGATTACGCTACGCAATTGACTTCCATCCAGCGTTGAAATCATGTTTTACAATTAAACAAATAGTGCACTCTAGCGCCTCACTTTTTCAAGCGCGTATTACAACTACGGTAGCCACCTTGTATCAAAAAGCCTTGATAACACTGATGAAACCATGGATGTATTTTAGGTCCATGGTTGTGTGGGGCTCATGAACGCGCTGACGCCTAAGGTATTATGACAACCGTCCGCACCCGAAGCACTCCCACACAGGATGCGTGTTCAAGACCAATGTTCTCCGGAAATGTGGCTATGTCCGCTGACACAACAACAAGCAACAGCTCCACGCCAAACGGGCAAACATAGCACTCGGCTAAAACATAGTTTGGAAAAACTATTTATATGCCTAATAGGGATATAAAATGTTGATGAACCTAGTTTTAGTAAACAGGGAAATAAATTCTGACAAGCGAAATTACTTTTAGTGTACGAATGCTCAAAGCTCATTAATTCAATCCTTTCTCTATACCTGGAACTGGAGCCCATCCCAGCTGACTCGCAGGGAGCACACACCATTCATTGGAATTTAATTTTAATATTGTGAATGCATATGCTGCGCATACTCTGGCAACCCGGAGTGTCATCCATTACATAGCTACTGCCGTTCATTACCACATTTATCAGCACTAGAAAATAAACTCTTAATTTTCTTGACTAAATTCGCGCTTGACGTTTTTACTACCCGAATGTTTCTCTTGGTACTCATACATCAAGGTAAGCTGGAAAAGTGCTGATTTCTTTCGATATTAGTGGAGTTTCAATTCTGAATTATTTTCCTTCCCCTTATACAGGATTAGCAAATTCCTAAGTCCGCACATGATCAGCAGCCCAGTTATAAAATATACATAAAGTCGATCTTCGTTTCATTCTCATTGGTTTCTTTCTTCTGGAGCCCTCGTGTTTTCTCTGCGCAGATGGAGTTCAGCCGCATCAGCGAATCTCAGCAGCATCACTCCCATACACTGATGCCCCTCACGAACAGTGTGTCGTTCACATCTCATCCTATCCAGCGTTTCACACCCACTGAACACTTTTAGCAAATAAAGGCTGAACAACAAATGCTGTCTCTGTGCGGTGCTGTCATGCAAGTTCAGCGAATGCATAAAATAACATATGAAATATGAAGTTTCTGTTATCTTAAAAGTTGCTGAAAAGTCACGACATGAAGTATGCACATCTGCTATTGTTTTAATAATTAAGAATGAGCATGGAATGGTAAATAAATGATTAGCTGAGAAGTTTTTTGGGCTGAATTTATACCATGCTGAAAGTGCACATATCATGGACGTAGTCAATGCTACTTAGCCGGCATATAATACATGAAGCAGCAAAACACAGTACCGTGAATCAGTGTAAGATATTCAAAGTAATGGAAATAAACAACTCGGCTTAGGTGCATCTTGAATAATTTAATACGAAAAGCAAAGCAAGTGTTAGCTACATGCACGCTTCTAGGATGTCACCTTCAATAGTTACCGAATACACGCCGGTTATCCAACCTAAGTAAACCAACAACAGCCTTTGCTACCTTACGGTTTATTCTATAACGTTACATAAAAAAGACAGGTGAAGCAGTCGAGTCACTACAAAACAAAACCATTCATCAAATACATAACTGAAAACATTGGTGTTGTTACACCTGCTCACTTTACCGACTTGGTAATAACGTTAGCAGACAGCACAGAATCTCCTGACCAGTGTAACAAGCAAAGAACCGCAGCTGCTCCACTGCTTACGAGAACGCGCTTACAGACAAGGCCCCCTTAGTGTTCACATAGCCTGAATTTGAAGTTGACTTACTTGTCGATCAGAAAGCTGGCAACTTCAGCGCCCCTTTGAAAATCTTTTTCGCTTTCATTAGCTCCTTCCACCTGGGGAAGGCTAGCCCGATGTTGACCCTCGTTTTTTAATGCGCCCGGTCGCGCTGCCTTTTTAATTCTCTTTTTTCGCTTTCTTTGTGATGAGGATTCCGTCTCCTATGCTGTTGCTGCATATGCATGGTCCTGCATTATGCTGCAGTAGTGCAGATTTTCAAACTTGCCGCGGTAGCCTCTCTTGCTGATCTCCTCCCGTGTCTCAATCACTCTGCGCTGGCTGGCAGGGCAAACACGGATTTATTCCGCGTTTGGTGCTATTTGTCCCTTGCCGGCGGCTGTAGTTTCAAGATGGCAGACCGTCGTGGCGCTTCCCTACCGGCTTACCCGTCCAATGTACAAACAAATCTAAAATTCTTCGTTTACAAGAATATGTCAGATTATTATCGGAGGTCATAATACACCAATGATGACATACATATGAATGCAGACTAGACTTTGGCCAATAAACAACTGAAAATGTTACACAATGTCCCTTTAAAAATGGAACAAAGTGAAATGTAACCAGTATAAAAATCAACTTCAGAAAGACACTAAAAGAAAACAAATTAAATGTTAAGTTCTTGAACAATGCGTCTCGAACATGTCCATCGTCAACCAAGAGGAAAAGTGTCCATTGCCTGTAATATTACCTCGACTGTATCTGTGATTTTAGGAGGATGCTACACTTCGTAATGAGTTTAGCTGTAAGTCACAGCTCCAGGGAACAAAAGGAAGCACTGGGGTTAGTCATCAGAAACAAGGGCAGCTTTATTTAACTCATCATATACCGCTTTGTTTTTTTGGAACTGATTTAGTTCCTCTGTAATTTTTGAGCTGTAATTTAATGGTTATTAGCAATTATCAAACATAAGTGTTTTACGCCTTACCATATTAAATTGTCGTCTCTGAGAATAACACGAAAACAGTTTGAGCTCCAGGAATTTAACGGCAGTTGTTTGGTACACTAATCATGCTTTTGAGACTTACAGTGGATTGAAAATGAATACACCCCCCTTCAATATTTTTACGTCTTTTTGTGTCACGGAATGTAAATTTAATGGAATAAAATGGGACTTGTTTTTCCCTGACCCAAAGAACACAACATACCATATGAATCAGAGAAATTATTTTAATTTGAAAAAAAGAGTGCATTTAATGAACAAAACTGAAATTTCCTAATTTTTTAAGTAAACACCCCCCTGAGTCAATACTTTGTGGAAGCGACTTTGGCTGCAATTACAGCTCCCAGTCTTTTTGGGCAGCTCTGCACAAGGTTGGCGCACCTGCACTTGGAGATCTTCCCCCCTCCTCTTTGCAGAACTGTTCAAGCTGGGAGAGGTTTGTTGGTTTGTGCTGATGGACAGTAACCTTCAGTCATTCCACTAGTTTTCAGCTGGATTTAGGTCAGGGCTTTGGCTTGGCCATTCCAGCACAGCCACCTTGTTCTTTACAAGCCACTCAGTGGTAGCTTTGGCCTTGTGCTTCGGGTCATTGTCGTGCTGGAATATTAATTTTGGACCCATTCTCAGTCTCCTTGCAGACTTCTTCTGGTTCTTCTCCAGAATATCCCTTTTATTTGGCCCCAGCCATCCTTCCTTCAGCCTTGACAAGTTCTCCAGTCCCTTTAGACGAGAAACATCCCCATAACATTATGCTGCCACCACCATGCTTCACAGTCGGGATGGTGTGTTTTTTGGTGATGAGTGATGTTGGGCTTTCGTCAAACATAGCGTTTGGCATTCATGCCAAAAAGTTCTATTTTGATTTCATCAGACCACAAAACGTTCTGCCAGTTTGTTGCAGGTTCCCCAAGGTGTTCTTTTGCATATTTCAAGCGGGCCTCCTGGTGGACCTTTTTGAGAAATGGCTTTTTTGCCACCCTTCCATACAGGCCAGATGTGTGCAATATCTTTTATAAATAGTTGCATGATGCACAAGTTCCCCTCTGTCGGCCATAAAATCCTGGAGCTCTTTCAATGTTGCCATTGGACTCTTGGTAGCCTCTCTGACCAGCTGTCTTCTCTCCCGGCCATCCTGTTTAGACGGACGCCCTGATTTTGGCAGACTGTGAGTGGTGCCATGCACTTTCCATTTGTTAATACGGGAGTTGCATGTCTGCCATATTGGATTTTCGCTCGCGCAAGGGATTGGGGAGCCAATGGTCCTGTCAGTGCCCTATCCGTACCTCCGGAGCTTCAGGATGCTGGGTTACATGTGTTATATGTCTGGATGCAACAGAAACCATCAAAGGCATCAGGAACTGAGCCTTGATAATTTTCCTAAGAACTCCAAGCTCAGAAATAAGTGGCTGATTTACACTGGACGGACTGGAAAGAAGGGCAAATACAGGAAGTTCGCTGTATTATTTTATCATAAAACCAGTTTTTCCCTGCTTAACAAGATGCAACATTTAGCAGTTTGTCCATTGTCAAGTTGATGTACAAGCAAGCGACTGAAGAATATGGCATGCCTAGCATCACTATCACAATAACTTCACTGTTTCATAATGATTCATGAAATATAACTCGCTAACCTATCGGAAGCTTCATTATAACCTAGCTGACTTCCCGTTATGTTTGCTAGCAAAAATGAGCGACAGTCACAACACTGTAAGTTAGCCAGCTGAGTAATGTAACCTTAGAGTTGCGATGCAGGCCATATTGTTCAGTCACTCCGCGGCAAGATTCGAGGATGAATTGATGGAGCACAGTGGCGTGCCGTCAGATGTCAGGAAGGCCTTCAGTAACATCACCCTTACCCGCATAATTGCACTTTAACTGTTTGCGATCAAGTTTGCCTGATTAACAATTAAACAACTTATTGACTGAACAACCACCACCAATGTATGACATGTAATGATAAAGAAATGCAAATGACAAAGCGATTGCCTATTGGCTATGTTGATATAATTGATGTGACTCCGCAAGGATGACAATCTGCAAAAAATCAGAAACATTCGCGGATTTAGCAGCAATTATTTTCGTCATCACTCAGCTGAGCATCGTACCTAAGAACGCCCTTTAGCTGTCACTACATTCAGACTATAGAACGGATTCTCATGGCTTATTGCTCAATGAGCCTCACAAACTAATTTAGCAAATCTGTGCTGTTTCACATGCTACAGGAGCACAGAAATTATGAAGACATGTTGATATTTTTCGTAGTCATTGATTTGGTTGGTGTTTACTCGACCACAAGATGGCGGATGAAGTGTGTCGCAGCTCAGCAGCTCCTCACCGGCCTCGTTTGAAACCTGTTATCTACAGAACAGTTGACGATCAAGTTATCGTAGAGTTTCTCAACTTTCTTGCGGTTAAAATGAAAACTATGACCCAAGATGAACTGGTCCTTTTAACCTCAAACACCTTCGACTCTGAGTGGATCGAGTCCTCTAAAAAAGTTTTGTTTGAACTTTGTCCTGACACCAAACAAAGGTGCGTAGCCTTTAAAGGCAACCAGAAGGATGTCAATAATATTAAAAGTTGCCTAAAAGTTTTAAACGAATGTGGGGAAAATATTCCCCGGTTCGTCTCTCATTATCTTGATGAGCTGCCACCTGTGTCATTCAGTAACCTGGACGTTTCCAACCTGTTGGGCAGAATTGAGCGCCTGCACAACGAGGTCTCTGCACTAAGGCACACGCTGAAACTTCAGGCAGATATCGGCGAGGATTTACGACGGTGACTGCTTTTATTGACAGCAGAGTTTCCGCAGTGGAGCGTAGGATGGAGCCGAGTTGTGGAGGACAAGCTGTACAGAGCGTCGCTGAACCACCCTGGCGGGCGGCGCGCAAAGGGACGACCCGGCAGGTGTGGATGGTGCAGTGTCGGGAGAGGACGCGCAGGCGCCATTGGGTCTTCTGCTGCAGGAGACGCTACCTGTGCTGACCTGCCTACTGCACCTGGGATCATAAAGGTCGGCGTCAGCCATGGTGGAGCTGCGGTCAGCTCACCTAATTGGACTAAAGTTGTGAAACTTGGTCAACCTAAGAGGATTAATGTCGGGGGTCAACCTGTCACCCCAAAACAGCGCGCCGGCGCAGAACCCAAACGGAGGGCGTCAAAGCCGATCATCGGCACTGCTGCTCATGGTAAGATAAAAGTGATCCGTACAAAGATGGTTAGAGCCTTCGCCACCAGATTTGCACCAGATCAAGACGCAGAGACTCTATCTGACCATCTAACCACACAACTTGGTCGTGACGTTGGGTGTGAGCGTATTGTCACTGCGAGCAACAGGTACAGCTCGTTTAAAGTGTGTGCGGAATGCAATGATGTTATGGAGATGTATAACCCAGAACTCTGGCCTGAAGGCTCTGTTGTGAGGCGTTACTATGAACCACGCAAATCGGGAGAGACGGGTGACGGCAGAGCTAGGCTCGTTTCTGGTCCAAATGTACCGTATGGTGCTACTGCAGCGCAGCCCAATTAATCATGTATGCGGGTTGGCTCTTACAACTGCCGTGGCCTGCGACTGGGAAATAGTGAAGGAGACAAGTGCCGACGCTCTGTGTTGGACACTTTGTTGCAAAAATGTGACATTTTATGTTTGCAAGAAACTTTCTTATCAAAGCAGGATCTGGGAAAATTGAACTTATTTAATGATAATTTTCATGGGGCGGGTGAATCCACAACAGACCTTTCACTGGGAATAGTGAGAGGAAGGATTGCAGGGGGAGTCGCCATCCTCTGGCACAAAAATTTGGACCCTGTGATAAATTTTATCCGACTTGAAGTTGACTGGTGTATTGCTGTGCAGATAAAGATCGGTAACAAGGAGTCTACTATCCTTAATGCATATACACCTTACGAGTCACTAGAAAATGAGGATGAATACCTGAATAGGCTTGCTTTCATCAACTCTTTTATTTCTGAGAATCACACTACCAGTGTTCATGTAGTGGGTGACTTGAATGCTGACATATCAGACAAAAGATCCTTATTTGCCAAACTTTTGTTACAATTTTGTGATGATAATAATTTCTTTTTATCCTCTCAAATACTTTTGCCGGCAGATAGCTTTACATATGTTAGTGAGGCCTGGCATACAACATCATGGCTTGACCATTGTATTAGTACTGCTGATGCCCATGACATCCTAAGCTCTATAGAGATTGTCCATGAGGCATCAATTTCTGACCATATTCCATTTATAAAGACATTAGATTTTGACAGTCTTCCCGAGCTATCTCAGGAGGTGAAATGTACTCGGAAAAATAAACTAGATTGGTCTAAACTTACAAATGAGAACAAGCTATCATATTATGGAAGAACTGATATCCTGCTGAGTAAAGTTTATTTGCCAATTGATGCTATTTTATGTTCTGATGTGAATTGTGATGAAAACTCTCACCGTGAGGATCTCTGTGCCTTATATGAACATATAGTGGGAGCTATACATGAGGCTAGCATACCGCTCTATACCTATGCTGAAAAAAAATCCAGGGTAAAGCCAGGATGGAGCAAGTATGTGGCTCATTATCATGCTGAAGCTAAGAATGCCTTTAGGGCCTGGGTCCATGCAGGAAGGCCCAGAGAGGGGCCTGCCCTTGATCTGAAAAGGTTCACCAATTCTCATTATAAATATGCAGTTCGTTATGTTAATAAACATGCACAACAAATCAGAGTGGATTCTATGGCAGAAAAGCTCCTTGATAATGATGTTACTGGTTTCTGGAAGGAGGTGAGAGCTTTGAACACAAACGCCACATCTTTACCAAGCACCTTAGAGGGGGTCTCTGGTTGTGATAACATAGCTGAACTGTGGAGGAAACATTACTCTGCTCTATTTAATTGTGTTAAGAGTGACCCCTACATAGTAGGTGAGATTGTCAATTCGGACACTATGCTAATCACAGCTAAGGAAGTTTTTCAAGCCATCGCAGAGTTAGCTGATAATAAGGCATGTGGTCCAGATGAAATGTCTGCAGGGCACTTTAAATTAGCAAGCCCGAGGGCAGCGGTTCTCCTTGCTATTTGTTTTACAGGTTTCATATGTCATGGTGTATTACCAGACTCCATGTTGTCCGTTACTTTGGTGCCTATCATCAAGGACAAAGTGGGCAGGGTGGGGAGTATGGATAATTATCAGCCAATTGCTCTAGCCAGTGTGCTGTCGAAAGTTTTGGAGAGAATATTACTAGACAGATTATCTGTATATCTATGCTCCTCTGATAACCAGTTTGGCTTTAAGGCTAAACATAGTACTGATTTATGTATCTATGCACTGAAGGAGATGGTGGAAAACTATAGAAGACAGAACTCTATTGTATTTATTGGTTTCATTGATGCATCAAAGGCATTTGACCGTATAAATCATTCTAAATTGTTTTTAAAGTTACATCAGAGAGGAGCGCCTGACACTTTTGTAAGGATCCTGTCCTATTGGTACTCTAACCAGAGCATGCAGATTAAATGGGGAAATGTTGTCTCTGCTCCATTTGGGACAAGTAATGGCGTTAGACAGGGGGGGCTTTTATCACCGTGCCTTTTTAATATTTACATGAATGATCTTTCAGTCCAGTTAAGAAACTGTAAAACAGGTTGTATGGTTGGCAATGAACTTATTAATCATTTTATGTATGCCGATGATTTGGCAATTGTTTCACCTAGCAGTGCTGGGTTTCAAGAGTTTCTCAACATATGTTCTAATTATGGTGTAAAATTTGATGTGAATTATAACGCTAAGAAGAGTTCTGTTCTGATTTGCAGAGTAAAAGGGGATAAGGACCTCACTTCTCCATCCTTTTACCTGTCAGGACAAGTGCTTCCTGCTTGCTCTAAAATTAAATATTTGGGACACATCATCACTGATGATATGACAGATGATGAAGATATGAAGAGACAGCGTCGTATTTTTTTATGCAGGCAAATTTTTGACCAGAAGATTTTTGGTGTTCTGAGAGGGTGAAAGTAGGTCTCTTCAGGGCTTACTGTACCCCTTTTTAAACTGCGCCCTTATGGATTAAATTTAAGAAGGCCAGCATCCGCAAACTTCAGGTTGCGTATAATGATTGTCTGCGTATCTTGCTTGGTAAACCAAGATGGTATAGTGCAAGTGAACTCTTTTGTAAAGTACAAGTTATCATTTTTCATGCTCTTTTGAGACGATTGGTGTTCAAATTTATATGTCGTCTTAACAGTTCTTGTAATGCCATTATAATGATGTTGACTAACCCTGTCCTCAGTGCTGTAAGATACCAGTCTGCTATGTGGAAACACTGGTATGGCTGTCTTTTTTAAATATTGTTGTATGCTTGTTTGTCTTTTTTTTGATGGACCTGAGTCTAAATAAAAAGATTGAAGAAGATTGCGGAAGAAAACGCCGTATAATTTTGTAGTGCAATGTATAACAAGGCTATAAAAACACCTGCATTCTGCAGTCTCCACGTGACACTCCATTTGTTTGGACCATATGAATCCCGATACGAATTGTGCAGGAGCCTCCTCCGGCAATGCGCAGTGAGACATGCAACTCCCGTATTATGGTATTAACAGTGCTTCAAGGTGTCTTCAAAGCTTTAGAAATCTTCTTATATCCCTCACCTGATGTGAACCTTTCCACAACTTTGTCACGGACTTCTTTTGCGAGATCTTTGGAGCCCAAGCTTCTGCCTTTCAGTGACACTGCTCTTGCATACTAAAGGACCATGGTAACAGCTGTTTTTATTCTGCCTTTCAGTGACACTGCTCTTGCATACTAAGGGACCATGGTAAACAGCTGTTTTTATTCTGCCTTTCAGTGAGACTGCTCTTGCATACTAAGGGACCATGGTAAACAGCTGTTTTTATTCTGCCTTTCAGTGACACTGAGGGACCATGGCAAACAGCTGTTATGATTACTTTCAGGGACTGCTCTTGCGTACTAAGGGACCATGGTAAACAGCTGTTTTTATTCTGCCTTTCAGTGACACTGCTCTTGCATACTAAGGGACCATGGTAAACAGCTGTTTTTATTCTGCCTTTCAGTGACACTGCTCTTGCATACTGAGGGACCATGGTAAACAGCTGTTTTTATTGTGCCTTTCAGTGACACTGCTCTTGCATACTAAAGGACCATGGTAAACAACTGTTTTTATTCTGCCTTTCAGTGACACTGCTCTTGCATACTAAGGGACCATGGTAAACAGCTGTTTTTATTGTGCCTTTCAGTGACACTGCTCTTGCATACTAAGGGACCATGGTAAACAACTGTTTTTATTGTGCCTTTCAGTGACACTGCTCTTGCATACTAAGGGACCATGGTAAACAGCTGTTTTTATTCTGCCTTTCAGTGACACTGCTCTTGCATACTAAGGGACCATGGTAAACAGCTGTTTTTATTCTCCTTTTCAGTGACACTTGTAATGTGGTAAATAGCCACTAGATGGCAACATTGACTTTTTTTTTGTGAAGCCCAGTCTGAAGCTCGGTTGGGCATGTCCAGGGCATGCCCAGAGGGGAAAGTCCCAGAAATGGGAGGGGGCTGGACAAGAGTATATAAGGAGAAAAATCGAGAGTGTGTAGTAGTAGGAGAAATTGCAAGAAGGATACATTTGACCAGACCTGTCACTCTTTTTCAAGACCTTTTAAGCTTTTTTGTGGATTTTTGCCTGTGTTGGAGCATTTTCCTGTCCCAGGACATCACAACAGAGCAGCCCATCTCCATTACAGGGAACTGTAAATATCTTATTTTTTTATTTTATATCAATCTTGGTCAGTAGGGTAGAGAGTAGATTGGTTCTGTTTGTTTAATTAAATCTGTTGAAGTTTAACAATTTTGTCTGTCATCCCTTGCTGTCCGTGACGCCATAACAAATTGGGGCCATAACAAATTGGGGGCTCAGGTCCGGGGTAGACCATTGTGCGAGTCATTTATTGAAAATCTAAAATTTCAAATAGTGAAATTATTTATTGAATTTTCCTAAATATATATTGGCAGATCAAAAGCAATGGATGATTTCTTGGCATCACCAACTGTAGAGGTTTTGAAGTCTTTTAAAAAGACAGAACTGCTAGAAATATGCAGACAGTTAGAGCTGACAGATGTAAAACCAGCCATGCGAAAAGCAAGACTGGCTAGAGAGATTGTTGAATATTACATTGATGAAAATGTGTTTGCACCAGGAGATCTGGAACAGTTTCCGGTGGAAAATCCAAATGTAGAATTGGAGCTTAAATTAAAAATGCTAGAGATTGAAAGGGAGGAAAAAGAAAAACAAAGAGAATTTGAGAGAGAGAAAGAAGAAAGAACAAGAAAAGGATACCAAACCCAATGCCTTTGTGAAGACAAGGTTAGAAACCCCTGTAGTAGTAGACCGATCTGCTAAATTGCCTGCTCCTTGTGAGGCTAAGAAGCCTGATACTGCTGACTTTGTGAGGGAGGAATTCCTTCCATTTGTGTCAGAGGGATTTGTGGCTCTGAATGAGCATTCTCCTCCTGTCCCCATATATATCCTAAGGGATACCGGAGCTTCTCAGTCACTTTTGTTGATGGACTCCTTGGAGTTACGTGATGAGACCGCTTCTGGGGATTTCATACTTGTACAAGGTATTGAAGGAGGACTGTATCTGTACCCCTGCGCTCTGTATTCTTGAAGTCAGATTTAGTTACAGGACAGGTAAAGGTGGGACTTATGTCAAGTCTACCTATCAAGGGTGTTTCTCTGTTGCTAGGCAATGACCTGGCTGGGGGCAATGTAGTTCCCCCTGTTCATCTTCGCAGCCGCGAGCACTGAAGATGGCGATGAAGACCCATCTCTGTATCCTTCCTGTGCAGTGACTCGTGCTATGGGCAAGAAGGCTCAAGAAGAAGATGATGTGGTGCCGTCCAGCACCTTGAATAGTCATGACTCAGGTGGTTCACCTCATGACTCTGTTCAGCCTACTATGGTTTCTCCGTTTGAGGACTTATCAGACACTTTTATCAGTTCTCTATT
This sequence comes from Gymnothorax javanicus, assembly GCA_029692085.1. NCBI lineage: Eukaryota > Metazoa > Chordata > Actinopteri > Anguilliformes > Muraenidae > Gymnothorax > Gymnothorax javanicus. Next base: position 19,384,608 of record CM056200.1, on the reverse strand, counting down.
CAGCCAGCCAGATGGGTCTGGTGATTCTGATGTGTCTGGAGACTTGTCTCTGTCCAGATAGCGGTTGATTCAGGAGCAAACTAATGATCCTGAAATTTGTGTACTAAAGAAGAGAGCCCTTCCTAATGAAGAAATAGACGCAGTTCCAGTTGGGTATTATCTCAAGGATGGAGTGTTGATGCGGAAGTGGCGCCCTCCTGATATCCCTGCCAATGCAGATTGGGCAGTGGTCAAGCAAATTGTTGTTCGAAGGTCTACAGGAATGAGATCTTAACAATGGCTCATAGTTTGCCTTTAGGAGGTCATCTTGGTGTTAACAAGACTGTTGACAAGATTATGAAACACTTCTTCTGGCCTGGACTTCGGAAAGATGTTTCCAACTTTTGCAAAACCTGTCACACTTGTCAGGTAGTTGGAAAACACCAGTTAGACCCACCTGTAGCTCCATTGCAGCCTATCCCAGCATTTGGGGAACCCTTCTCCAAGGTCATTGTTGATTGTGTTGGTCCATTACCCAAGACTAGATCTGGAAATCAGTACTTGTTGACAATCATGTGTGCATCTACCAGATTCCCTGAAGCTATCCCTCACGCAACATCAAGGCAACTGCAATTTGAAGGCTTTGATAAAGTTCTTCACGTTGTTTGGCCTTCCCAGGGAAATTCAGTCAGATCAAGGTAGCAATTTCACTTCGGATTGTTTCAGCAGGTTGTGTATAAACTAGGTGCGAAGCAGATTCTTTCCAGTGCCTATCATCCAGAGAGTCAGGGTGCCTTAGAGCGGTTTCATTCCACTCTCAAGACAATGATGAGGACTTATTGTTATGACCATGAGAAAGACTGGGATGAAGGTGTTCATTTGCTGTTGTTTGCAGCTAGAGAAGCAGTGCAGGAGTCTACTGGATTCAGTCCATTTGAGCTAGTGTTTGGCCATGAAGTGAGAGGACCTTTGCTATTGTTGAGTGAACAATGGCAAGAGAGAGAGCCGCATATCAGTCTGTTAGACTATGTTAGCAAGTTCAAGGAAAGACTGCGTGCAGCTTGTGACCCTAGCCAAAGAGTACTTGAAATCAAGTCAGGAAAAATGAAAACTTGGTATGATCATAAGGCTAGAAGCCGTGAGTTTAAACCAGGAGACAAGGTCCTTGTGTTGTTTCCTTACAGTCCAATCCATTGCAGGCTAGATTTCATGGTCCATATGAAATTCTGACAAAACTCAATGATCTCAATTACATTGTGAAGACTCCAGATAGGAGAAAGCCAAAACAGTTGTGTCACATTAACATGCTGAAGCCTTATTATGATAGGAATGCTAGGGTTGCAGCTGTCACTTCAGATCCTCCGATGGCCGAGACTTGTGAAGATGAGGGGGAGTTTCAAGATGATGAACCTAGAATTAAAGCTGAAGTTCTTTCATGTAAATTGTCAAATTCTGAAGTGTTGCAAAATCTTGATGTAAAACTCCAGCACTTAGAACCCTCACAGAAAAGATCAGTTTGAGAGGTTGATCAAGAAATATAAAGATCTATTTCCTGATGTTCCAAAGAGAGTTTCTATAGCCTCTCATGATGTAGATGTTGGGGATGCCAAACCAATAAAACAGCATCCGTGCGGATGAATCCTGAAAAGAGAAAGATTGCTGAGAAAGAGGTTGAGTACATGTTAGAACATGATATTATCAGACCCTCTAACTCCGATTGGAGTTCACCCTGTGTTCTAGTTCCAAAACCTGATGGAAGTACTCGATTCTGTACAGATTATCGCAAAGTCAATGCTGTAACTAGAACTGATGTGTTTCCAATACCTAGGATTGATGATTGTATCGATAGAGTAAGGCAAGCAAAGTTTCTGACCAAGATTGATTTATTGAAGGGTTATTGGTGTGTGCCTTTAACTGAGAGGGCCAAGAGCATCTCTGCTTTTGCCACACCATCTGGGTTATACCAGTATGAAGTCCTACCCTTTGGCATGAAAAATGCCCAGCCACGTTCAAAGGATGATACAGTCTACAATCGCCGGATTGCCACACACGGGTGCGTATATTGACGACCTGATCACATGGGTGACTCCTGGGAAGAACATCTGAAAGATGTAGAGGCGTTGTTTCAGCGCTTGGCCCAGTCTAACCTGACTGTTAACCTGAGCAAGAGTGACTTTGGTTGTGCTACTGTCACGTGTCTTAGCTACATCATAGGCCAGGGTAAGGTGGCACCCATAAATGCTAAAGTCCAAGCCATCATGGATTTTCTAGTTCCTGACAACAAAAAAAGCTTTGCACCGCTTCCTTGGTTGTGGATCTGTGCTCTCAGAACCAGTCGACCTCAAGCCAGGGTCGCTAAACTGCAGGCAGGTTATTGCCAGTGTGATTTGGAGCAGGATTTGATCCTGCTTGCCATTTCTTGAGTTGATTACATGGAGGGTTTGCAGTAGACTTGCACCGATTACATTTTTGAGCCGATCCCAATTTCTGATTGCAGAGTGCTTGGGCTGACCAATACTGATTTCAATTAGATTCCGATTTCATTTTTCCAAACCTCTTTACAACGCCTGAATATTGCAAAATTTTCTAACTTTCCTTTATTAGAACATTTTAACCAAGATACAACCAGCTTTTCAATAATCATGTCAAACAAACAAACAAAAACAGTGACAGGTTAAGAAACATTTTCCTTTTTGTTCACATAACTTCAGGTGCAGTATTAAAATAAAGATTAAAAAAAGGCATAAATAAAAAATCTTGGTGTTTAGCATTTGTGGGTAATTTGGGGAATAGACAAAAAGGTAAAAATTCCCCTGAGACAATTCACATTCTTCAGGTCTTCTTCACACCTATAAAGTGCAGAGCTATGAACTTTCTTTTCAAAACAACTAGAAAAAAGGTGCACATTTGAGCAGTGCCGTGGAACATTCATATCCTGCCTGATAGTAGCCCTTAATTTTCTGTATGAAAACAAACTTCAATTGGCCATGTTACCGAGGCCAAATAACTGAAAACTAAAATAAATAGGCCTATAGCAGAATTAAGATATTTGACAGACCATACATGACAATGGGCTCAGAATGGGAAGAAATGTGGCGTCACGATATTGTTGTTATGGTCACACACATAACTAGGCTATTTGGCTTACGTGTGGCAGGTTTTTTTTTTTGTAAACAGTAGCATTTGTTTTTTTGGATGCCGGTTTTTGGATGTCTTCTTTGTTTCTTCTTAGCGTCATTTCAGCTGCACCAACCATGCACCGTTAAAGGATCAGTGTGTAAGATTTAGAGCCATCTAGTGGTCAGATTATAGATTGCAACCAACTGACCATTCCTTTTCTCAGAAAACCTACGGTGGCCACAAAACTTGTGAAAACGTGAAAGGCGCTCTCTTGTGTCAGTGCTTTATTCATTTAATTTTTCCCATTCTGGGCTACTGTAGAAAAATAGGCGTGTAACATCGTGGCCTCCACTGGTGGTTCCGCTCCCATGTAGGTTTAAGGGCTTATTCTAAAGTGAAATGAAACTCAAAGATTATTGTTTTCCGCATTGATTATACACAACTAAAAAAGTAGTTATGGATGTTATATTCCATTTCTGCTTAAAAATATCGAAATCCAAATTAGGTAAGGCTGGTAGAGTGGTGTTCAGATGCGGCAGCTGGCAGAGGTGTACCAAGCATGGAGCCAGGCTCAACGAAAGTGATAGAGAATGGAAGGAGTTACATTCGGCGTTCTGAAAACACGAGGGCGACTAAGATGCCAGAAACAAGCGAGCCTAAATAGAAAAATAGAAATCTCAACAAGCGAAAAAGGCACCACACAGTAGTCTTGGCGAAAATACCTAAGAAGCAGAACTTCCCAGGAATAATAGAGAATATAAGTCAAACTAACCCTGACTACAAATATATTCAGCGGAAATAGAATAACTACAAAACAGACACTCCAGCAAAGGAATGGCAGGACCTCCGGCTTACTCTAGACTCTGGGGAAGCACCGCCCAGTAATAATCAGCCAGCTGGGTAATCCGATGGAGAATTCGATGTCATCAGGGGCAAGAGTAATAAAGAAAACAAAAAAGCACATACAAAACCATGACAGGACCCCCCCTCTGAGGGGCTGACCCCAGAGCGTTCCCAAAGGGCCTTCCATGGAACTCGAAAATAAGAGCAGGGTCCAGGACATCCGGGACCCAACTCGCGCTCCCTCGGGATACAACCGCCCTCCCAGTCCACCAAAAACTGGAATCCCGACCCACACGCCTCTCGGCAACAATACGACGTACAGTGTACGCCAGGCCCCCCTCAATCATCCACGGCGCGGGTGGGGATTTGTCAGCAGGTGCCAGGACACTGGTGCTAACCGGTTTAAGCCTGGACACATGAAAGGCGGGATGGATCCGCAAGGATAAAGGGGAGCTCAGCATACAGTATTGGGGTTAATCCTCCGCAATATCTAAAGCGAGCCAATAAAAGCGGGGGCCAACTTCGAGACCCACTCTCAAGGGAGATCCGAGTGCAAGCCAAACTCTGGCCCTCTCGATAAGATGGGGCCAAGCAGTCTTTCTGTCAGCCGCATGTTTCTGTCTCGCCTAGCCACGCAACAAGGAGAACAGGCACTTTAGTCAAAACAGATCTGCAGCGTCAAAATGGGAGAGTGTTCAACAGAGAACTTCTGACTCCTTTTCAGACTCAGGAAACAGTGGAGTTGATAGCAAATGGAGCCTCGAAAGGAGAAAGACCGTGAGAGTTACAATGAGTTATGAGAATACTCAGCCCATGCCAAAAAGCGACTCCAGGAAGCAGGATTATCGGCCGCAAAGCACTGAAGAGTATTCTCTAAGGACTGATTGATACGTTCAGTCTGCCTGTTAGTTTCAGGATGAAACCCTGACGACAGGCTCACATTATTTAACTGCTTACAAAAGCACGCGGGAATTTGGCCGCAAATTGAGGGACCCTGGAGTAATGTGGAAAAAAAAGCCACTAGATGGCACTATTGAATTTTTTTGTTAAGCCCAATTAAAAGGGAGTTAGAGTTGGGTCATGTGCTGGGCATGCCTCCAGAGGGAATGTCCCAGAAGAATGGGAGGAGTGCTGGAGAAAAGTATAAAAGGAAAAACTGAGAGAGTGCAAGGGAGTAGGAGAATTACCAGGAGAAATTGTGGAGGATACATTTGACCAGACCTGTCCTCTTTTCAAGACCCGTAAAACTTTTTTTGTGGATTTTTTGCCTGTGTTGGAGCATTTTCCTGTCCCAGGACATACATAGCACAGCAGCCCATCTCAGTGCAAGGGACTGTAAATATCTCTTTTTTGATTTCAATCTTGGTCAGTAAGTATAGATTGTAGATTGGATTCAAATTAATGTGTTTAATTAAATCTGTTAAAGTTTTAAAATTTTGTCTGTCATCCCTTGCTGTCCGTGACGCCATAACAAATTGACGCCATAACAAATTAGGGGCTCGTCCAGAGATGAACCATTGTGTGGAGTCATTAATTGAAAATCTAAATTTCCAAATTATTAGGTGTTTTTGAATTTTCCTAGATATATATTGACAGATCAACAGCAATGGATGATTTCTTGGCATCACCAACGGTGAGGTTTTGAAGTCTTTAAAAAGGCAGAACTGCTAGAAATATGCAAACAGTTAGAGCTGACAGATAAAAACCAATACATCACGAAAAGCAAGACTGGCAAGAGAGAGATTGTTGAATATTACATTGGTGAAAATGTGTTTGCACAGGAGATCCTGGAAGGGTTTTCAGTGAAAATCCAACTGGAGAAATGGAACTTAAATTAAAAAATGCTAGAATGAAAGGAGAAAAAGAAAAAACAACAGGTTTAGAGAAAAGAGAGAAAGAAAAGGAGGAAAAGAAAAAACAATGATTTGAGAGAGAGAGAAAGAGGAAAAGAGCAGAAAAGAGAAGACAGAGACAGAGATTTCAAGTTACAGAAGTTAGACTAGGAAAGAAATGCTCCAGTAGATATCAAAAACCAAAATAGAAGCTGAAAACAAATTCATACTAGCCAGGAGGTAAGCTGAATTGCCTCCATTCTAGGAAAAGGAGGTTGATAAGTATTTCCAGTGCTTCAAGAAGGTAGCTAAGTTGTCAGCGGCCAAAAAGGGCTACTAGCCTCTGATGTGGTGCAAACTGTCCTCAGGGTAAAAGCTTAACAGCCTATTGACATCCTGCAGATGATTCCTCTGATTATGAGGTTGTCAAAAGGTTATTTGACACCTTATGAGGTTAGTTCGAAGGCTTACGACCTTAGAAATTCAGAGGTCTGAAGAAAGTCAAGACAATCCAGACTTATATGAATTTGATACTTGATAAGAAGGTTTGCCTTGGAACACAGTGTGTACTTCTATGGAGTCCAAGGATGAAGTTTCAGCTCACTAAAAAGAGATGGTGTTGGTTGAGAAGATTCCAGAGAACTGTGTCAAGGATGATATTAGACCTACCTGTAATGAGAAACCCGGCACTGAATTTGCAATTAGCTGCCAAGTTTGCAGATGAATATGTTCTTACACTTAGGAGTCCAAATTTCAGCGCAGCTTGATAAAATAGATGGTCCCCAATTTTCAGAAGAAGATAAGTGATACCCAAGATTCCTCACAAAGACAAAGACGGAAATCTGGTGATGGTGCTCAGGAAATCCAGTCAAGGTCTGATCAAGTGTGAAAATGACAGTGACAAAAATTGGTCTGGTTGCAATTATTGCAATAAAATCTGGTCATCGGCCCACCTTCTTTGTAGGCTAAAGCCTGATACTGCTGACTTTGTGAGTGAGGAATTTCTTCCATTTGTGTCAGAGGGATTTGTGGCTCTGAATGAGCATTCTCCTCCTGTCCCCATATATATCCTAAGGGATACCGCAGCTTCTCAGTCACTTTTGTTGATGGACTCCATGGAGTTACGTGATGAGACGCTTCTGGGGATTTCATACTTGGCACAAGGTATTGAAGGGAGGACTGTATCTGTACTTTCTGCACTCTGTATTCTTGAATTCAGATTTAATTTACAGAACCCAGGTAAGGTGGGACTTATGTCAAGTCTCCCACCTATCAAGGGTGTTTTCTCTGTTGTAGAACACAATAAACACAATGAGGGCAAATATGGGTTCCCCTGTTCATCTTACTTCACAGCCAGCTCTGAAGATGGCGATGAAGACCCATCTCTGTATCAACTTCTGTGCAGTGACCCATGCTATAGCCAAGAAGGCTCCAAGAAAGGAGTGATGTAAGACGTCCAGCACATTGAATAATCATGACTCAGGTGGTTGCGCCTCAGGCTCTGTTCAGCCTACTATGGTTTCACCGTTTGAGGACTTAAAAAACACTTTTATCAGTTCTCTGTTCAAGCCAACTTCAGATGGGTCTGGTAGTTCTGATGTGTCTGGAGACTTGTCTCTGTCAATGGTTGATTCAGCAACAAACCAATGATCCTGAAATTTGTGAACTAAAAGAAGAAGGCCCTTCCTGATGAAGAAATAGGCAGCAGTTCAGTTGGGTATTATCTCAGGATGGGTGTTGATGCGTAAGTGGCACCCTCCTGATATCCCTGCCAATGCAGATTGGGCAGTAGTCAAACAAATTAATTTGTTTCGAAGATCTACAGGAATGAGATCTTAACAATGGCTCATAGTTTGCCTTTAGGAGGGTTATCTTGGCGTTAACAAGACTGGCCAGCCAGATCATGAAACACTTCTTCTGGCCTGGACTTTGGAAAGATGTTTCCAACTTTGCAAAACCTGTCACACTTGTCCAGGTAGTTGAAAACCAGTTAGACCACCTGTGGCTCCATTGCAGCCTATCCCAGCATTTGGGAGCCCTTCTCCAAGGTCATCTTTGATTGTGTTGGTGCCAAGACATGATCTGGAAATCAGTACTTGTTGACAATCATGTGTGCATCTACAGATTCCTGAAGGCCATACCTCTCACATAGCATCAAGGCAACTGCAATCTCGAAGGCTTTGATAAGAGTTCTTCACGTTGTTTGGCCTTCCCAGGTAATTCAGTTAGATGGGTAGCAATTTTCCTCCAGGTGTTTCAGCAGGTTGTGTATGAACTAGGTGCGAAGCAGATTCTTTCCAGTGCCTATCATCCAGAAGTCAGGGTGCCTTAGGCGGTTTTCATTCCACTCTCAAGACAATGATGAGGACTTATTGTCATGACTATGAGAAGAAACTGGGATAGACGTGTTCATTGTTATTGTTTGCAGCTAGAAGAAGCAGTGCAGGAGTCTACTGGATTCAGTCCGTTTGAGCTAGTGTTTGGCCATGAAGTGAGAGGGACCTTTACTATTGTTGGTAGAATAATGGCGAAGAAAGAAGCATATCAGTCTGTTGAATATGTTAGCAAGTTCAAGGAAAGACTACTTGGCGCACTTTGTGACCCTAGCTTCGAGAACTTGAAATCAAGTCAGGGAAAAATGAAAACTTGGTATGATCATAAGGCTCGAAGCCGTGAGTTTAAACCAGGAGGCAAGGTCCTTGTGTTGTTTCCCTTGCAGTCCAATCCATTGCAGGCTAGATTTCACGGTCCTTATGAAATTCTGACAAAACTCAATGATCTCAAATACATTGTGAAGACTCCAGATATGGGAAAGCCAAAACGGTTGTGTCACGTGTAACATATGAAGCCTTATCATGATAGGAATGCTAGGGTTGCAGCTGTCCTTCAGATCCTACTTTGGCGAGAGACTTGTGAAGATGAGGGGTTTGAATGATGAACCTAGAATTAAAAGCTGGGATTCTTTCATGTAAATTGTCAGAATTCTGAGGGTGTTGCAAAATCTTGATGTAAAAACTCCAGCATAGAACCCTCACAGAGATCAGTTTTGAGAGGTTGATCAAAGAAATATAAGATCTATTTCCTGATGTTCCAAGAGAGTTTCCTATAGCCTCTCCTTGATGCTTAGATGTTACCCGATGCCAAACCAATAAACAACATCCGTGCAGGATGAATCCTGAAAAGTGAAAGATTGCTTTAGAAAGAATTGAGTACATGTTAGAACATGATATTATCAGACCTCTAATAACTCAGTTGGAGTTCACCCTGTGTTCTAGTTCCAAAACCTGATGGAAGTTCTAGATTCTGTAAAGGGTGCTCGCAAAGTCAATGCTGTAACTAGAACACAGTGTGTTTCCAATACCTAGGATTGATGATTGTGTAGTATGAGAGTAGGGCAAGCAAAGTTTCTGACCAAGATTGATTTATTGAAGGGTTATTGGTGTGTGCCTTTAACTGAGAGGGCCAAGAGCATCTCTGCTTTTGCCACACCATCTGGGTTATACCAGTATGAAGTCCTACCCTTTGGCATGAAAAATGCCCCCAGCACGTTCCAAAGGATGATTCCGTCTACAATCGCCCGGTTTACCTTTGAAAGGAGGAAAAAAGAAAACAAAGGCAGTTTGAGTTAGAAAAAATTAGCAAGAGAAGAGAAAAAAGAAAGGGAGGAAAAAGAAAAACAAAGAGAATTTGAGAGAGAGAAAGAGAAAAAAGAAAGGGAGGAAAAAGAAAAACAAAGAGAATTTGAGAGAGAGAAAGAGGAAAGAGCAGAGAGAGAGAGACAGAGACAGAGAGATTTCGATTTAGAAAAATTAGATAGAGAAGAAAGGCTCCAAATGGAGCTACTAAAAATAAAAATTCAGGCTGAAAATAAATTTCACGCCAGCCAGGAGGTAAAGCTGGTGCCTCCATTTTCAGAGAAGGAGGTTGATAAAGTATTTCCAGTGCTTCGAGAAGGTAGCTAAGAGTTGTCAGTGGCCAAAGGAACACTGGCCTCTGATGTTGCAAACTGTCCTCAAGGGTAAGCTCAACAAGCCTATTCGCTTTTGTCTGCAGATGATTCCTCTGATTATGAGGTTGTCAAAAGGTTATTTTGACAGCTTATGAGTTGGTTCCAGAGGCTTACCGACAGAAATTCAGAGGTCTGAAGAAATCTGACAATCAGACTTATGTGGAATTTGCTAACGAGAAGAAGGTTTGCTTTGAGCGCTGGGTGTACTTCTATGGAGGTCAAGGATGATTTCAACTCACTAAAAGAGATGGTGTTAGTTGAAGAATTCAAGAACTGTGTCAAGGATGATATTAAGACCTACCTTAATGAGAAGCAAGCACTGAATTTGCAATCAGCTGCCAAATTTGCAGACGAATATGTTCTCACACATAAGTCCAAATTTCAGTCTAGCAGTAACAATAGATGGTCCCAATTTCAAAAAAGGTAACGGTGATACCCAAGATTCCTCACCCAAAGACAAAGACAAATCTGGTGATGGTGCTCAGAAATCCAGTAAAAGGTCTGAACAAAGTGTGAAAGCTGACAGTGACAAAAGTGGTCTAGTTTGCAATTATTGCAAGAAATATGGTCATGTTACAACTAACTGTTGGTTCCTTAAAGCTAAGAAAAAGAACAAGAAAAGGATACCAAACCCAATGCCTTTGTGAAGACAAGGTTAGAAACCCCTGTAGTAGATGACCGATCTGCTAAATTGCCTGCTCCTTGTGAGGCTAAGAAGCCTGATACTGCTGACTTTGTGAGGGAGGAATTCCTTCCATTTGTGTCAGAGGGATTTGTGGCTCTGAATGAGCATTCTCCTCCTGTCCCCATATATATCCTAGGGATGCGGAGCTTCTCAGTCACTTTTGTTGATGGACTCCTTGGAGTTACGTGATGAGACCGCTTCTGGGATTTCATACTTGTACAAGGTATTGAAGGGAGGACTGTATCTGTACCCCTGCGCTCTGTATTCTTGAAGTCAGATTTAGTTACAGGACAGGTAAAGGTGGGACTTATGTCAAGTCTACCTATCAAGGGTTTCTCTGTTGCTAGGCAATGACCTGGCTGGGGGCAATGTAGTTCCCCTGTTCATCTTACTTCACAGCCGAGCACTGAAGATGGCGATGAAGACCCATCTCTGTATCCTTCCTGTGCAGTGACTCGTGCTATGGCTAAGAAGGCTCAAGAAGAAGATGATGTGGTGCCGTCCAGCACCTTGAATAGTCATGACTCAGGTGGTTGCCTCATGACTCTGTTCAGCCTACTATGGTTTCTCCGTTTGAGGACTTATCAGACACTTTTATCAGTTCTCTATTCAGCCAGCCAGATGGGTCTGGTGACTCTGATGTGTCTGGAGACTTGTCTCTGTCCAGAAAGCGGTTGATTCAGGAGCAAACTAATGATCCTGAAATTTGTGTACTAAAAAGAGAGCCCTTCCTGATGAAGAAATAGACGCCAGTTCCAGTTGGGTATTATCTCAAGGATGGAGTGTTGATGCGAAGTGGCGCCCTCCTGATATCCCTGCCAATGCAGATTGGGCAGTGGTCAAGCAAATTGTTGTTCGAAGGTCTACAGGAATGAGATCTTAACAATGGCTCATAGTTTGCCTTTAGGAGGTCATCTTGGTGTTAACAAGACTGTTGACAAGATCATGAAACACTTCTTCTGGCCTGGACTTGGAAAGATGTTTCCAACTTTTGCAAAACCTGTCACACTTGTCAGGTAGTTGGAAAACACCAGTTAGACCCACCTGTAGCTCCATTGCAGCCTATCCCAGCATTTGGGGAGCCCTTCTCCAAGGTCATTGTTGATTGTGTTGGTCCATTACCCAAGACTAGATCTGGAAATCAGTACTTGTTGACAATCATGTGTGCATCTACCAGATTCCCTGAAGCCATCCCTCTACGCAACATCAAGGCAACAGCAATTTCGAAGGCTTTGATAAAGTTCTTCACGTTGTTTGGCCTTCCCAGGGAAATTCAGTCAGATCAAGGTAGCAATTTCACTTCTGGATTGTTTCAGCAGGTTGTGTATGAACTAGGTGCGAAGCAGATTCTTTCCAGTGCCTATCATCCAGAGAGTCAGGGTGCCTTAGAGCGGTTTCATTCCACTCTCAAGACAATGATGAGGACTTATTGTTATGACTATGAGAAAGACTGGGATGAAGGTGTTCATTTGCTGTTGTTTGCAGCTAGGGAAGCAGTGCAGGAGTCTACTGGATTCAGTCCGTTTGAGCTAGTGTTTGGCCATGAAGTGAGAGGACCTTTGCTATTGTTGAGTGAACAATGGCAAGAGAAAGAGCATGATATCAGTCTGTTAGACTATGTTAGCAAGTTCAAGGAAAGACTGCGTGCAGCTTGTGACCTAGCCAAGAGAACTTGAAATCAAGTCAGGGAAAAATGAAAACTTGGTATGATCATAAGGCTAGAAGCCGTGAGTTTAAACCAGGAGACAAGGTCCTTGTGTTGTTTCCCTTGCAGTCCAATCCATTGCAGGCTAGATTTCATGGTCCTTATGAAATTCTGACAAAACTCAATGATCTCAATTACATTGTGAAGACTCCAGATAGGAGAAAGCCAAAACAGTTGTGTCACATTAACATGCTGAAGCCTTATCATGATAGAAATGCTAGGGTTGCAGCTGTCACTTCAGATCCTCCTAGGGCTGAGACTTGTGAAGATGAGGGGGGAGTTTCAAGATGATGAACCTAGAATTAAAGCTGAAGTTCTTTCATATAAATTGTCAAATTCTGAAGTGTTGCAAAATCTTGATGTAAAACTCCAGCACTTAGAACCCTCACAGAAAGATCAGTTTGAGAGGTTGATCAAGAAATATAAAGATCTATTTCCTGATGTTCCAAAGAGAGTTTCAATAGCCTCTCATGATGTAGATGTTGGTGATGCCAAACCAATAAAACAGCATCCGTGCCGGATGAATCCTGAAAAAAGAAAGATTGCTGAGAAAGAGGTTGAATACATGTTAGAACATGATATTATCAGACCCTCTAACTCAGATTGGAGTTCACCCCTGTGTTCTAGTTCCAAAACCTGATGGAAGTACTAGATTCTGTACAGATTATCGCAAAGTCAATGCTGTAACTAGAACTGATGTGTTTCCAATACCTAGGATTGATGATTGTATCGATAGAGTAGGGCAAGCAAAGTTTCTGACCAAGATTGATTTATTGAAGGGTTATTGGTGTGTGCCTTTAACTGAGAGGGCCAAGAGCATCTCTGCTTTTGCCACACCATCTGGGTTATACCAGTATGAAGTCCTACCCTTTGGCATGAAAAAATGCCCCAGCCACGTTCCAAAGGATGATACAGTCTACAATCGCCGGATTGCCACACACGGTGCGTACATCGACGACCTGATCACATGGAGTGACTCCTGGGAAGAACATCTGAAAGATGTAGAGATGTTGTTCCAGCGCTTGACCCAGGCTAACCTGACTGTTAACCTGAACAAGAGTGACTTTGGTTGTGCTACTGTCACGTATCTTGGCTACGTCATAGGCCAGGTAAGGTGGCACCCATAAATGCTAAAGTCCAAGCTATCATGGACTTTCCAGTTCCTGACAACAAAAAAGCTTTGCGCCGCTTCCTTGGAATGATCGGGTACTACCGCAAGTTCTGCAAGAACTTTGCTGAGATTGCTCTCAGTCTCACCAACCAACTGAAGAAAGGCGTGAAGTTCACTTGGGATGAAGCATGCCAAAGAGCCTTCGATCGCCTGAAGTCTCTGCTGTGTCACTTCCCCGTGCTCAAATCTCCTGACTTCAACAAACCGTTCTCCATAGCGGTCGATGCTAGCGACCAAGCTTGTGGATCTGTGCTCCTACAGAGAAGTGACTCTGATGACATTGACCATCCCGTGGCATACTTCTCCAGGAAGTTCAATCGCCACCAAAAGAACTATTCCACAATTGAGAAGGAGCTGTTGGCTCTGGTTCTATCCTTACAACACTTTGAGGTCTATGTTTGTACGGGGCAAAAGCCAATGATTGTATATACTGACCACAATCCGTTAATGTTTTTGAGTAAGATGAAAAACAAAAATCGGAGATTGTTGAATTGGAGTTTGATTTTACAAGAGCTTGACTTGGAAATTAAGCATGTAAAGGGTGCTGACAATGTAATTGCCGATTGCTTATCCCGTGTTTGAATATGTGTATATATATATCACCTGTGTTTATTAGCATATTGTATTATATGTATATATATATACACACAAGTGTCTACTTAACCATTTTTGTATTGAAAAGAAAAATTTTGCCTTTATAAGTCAAAATTTTTCCCTTTTGGAATGGAGGTGTAATGTGGTAAATAGCCACTAGATGGCAGTATTGACTTTTTTTGTGAAGCCCAGTCTGAAGCTAGGTTGGACATGTCCAGGGCATGCCCAGAGGGGAAAGTCCCAGAATGGGGGGGGCTGGACAAGAGTATTTAAGGAGAAAAATTGAGAGAGTAGTGGTTGGAGAAATTGCAAGGAGAAATTGTGGAAGGATACATTTGACCAGACCTGTCACTTTTTTCAAGACCTGTTAAGCTTTTTTTGTGGATTTTTGCCTGTGTTGGAGCATTTTCCTGTCCCAGGACATCCCAGGACATCACAACAGAGCATTTTTTCCATCTCCATTAAGGGATGTCTGTAAATTCTTTTTTTGGGGCCATAACAAAATTTATTCTTCAAAATATTGACAACAAGTTGTCCAAAAGTAGTTCTATGTGTTTGTTTAATTAAACAACTGTTGTCCCACCTGGACCCATCTCAACAACAACAGCTAAAGCAGCTTATATTTGAATATAGTCACATATTCCCTGACGTTCCATCAAGGATTGATATGGTTTACCATGATGTCATCCTACAAGATGATGCCAAGCCTGTAAAACAGCATCCTTACAGAATGAATCCAGAGAAGCAGAAATACCTTCAACAAGAAGTCAAATACTTGCTTGAAAATGACTTTGTTGAACCAAGTAACAGTGACTGGAGTTTTCCATGCATCCTAGTTCCGAAACCCAATGGAACATTTAGAATGGTGACGGACTACAGGAAAGCGAACGCTCTATCAAAAACTGACTCATATCCTATTCCAAGGATTGATGACTGCATTGATAAAGTTGGACAGTCAAAGTATGTCACCAAATTTGATTTCCTCAAGGCCTTCTGGCAGATCCCTCTAACAGACAGAGCAAAGGAGATCTCTGCCTTCGTCTCACCAAATGGATTATACCAATACAAGGTCATGCCCTTTGGAATGAAAAATTCTCCAGCCACCTTCCAACGTCTGGTAAACAGAGTGATTGCTGGACTACCAGGATGTGAGGCCTATATTGATGATATTATCACCAGCGACAGCTTCCAAGAGCACCTCACCTCCATCAGAAACTTCTTTCAGAGAGTGAGTGATGCCAAGCTAACTATCAACCTTGTTAAAAGTGACTTTTGTCAAGCTACAGTTGTTTACTTAGGTCATATTGTAGGACAGGGTCATTCATTTGACCAGCTGAAAGCTCTCCTCAAAAATGCACCAGTTCTCTCATCTCCTAATTTCAAAAAGGAGTTCAAGTTGGCTGTTGATCCCAGTGATATTGGTGCAGATGCAGTTTTACTGCAAGAAGACACTGATGGAGTAGATCATCCTGTTTGTTACTTTTCCAAAAAGTTTGATAAACATCAGAAAAACTATTCAACAATTGAGAAAGAATGTTTGGCACTTGTTTTGGCTTTACAACATTTTGAACTCTATTTGACTTGTTCAGCTACTCCCATCAAGATCTTCATTGATCACAATCCCCTCACATTCTTGCATAAGATCAAAAACAAGAATCAAAGATTACTGAGATGGAGTTCACTTTTGCAAGAGTATGATTTGGATATTTCTCACATCAGGGGGAAAGATAATGTTATCCCAGGTACACTTTCACGCATGTAATTTTACTTCTCTATTTGATTGTGAAAATTGCACTGGTTGTTATGTATATGATTGTTCTAATGATCAATGATACTTTTGTGTAAAGTTCAAGATTATACTGATTATAAAACTGTTAATTTTAACAAAAGAAAGCTTTTAGCAAACCTTTCTTTTCTTAAAGAGGGGAGATGTTATGTATGAGTATTTTATTTAAAGCACTGTATATCATTTCTAAATGGAGATTAGTTACATGCTGTTTTTGCTGCATTGCTGGCCAGCTATATTTATTTTGTTCTTCAGCACCCTCTGGTGGTGTGTTTGTAGCAAAACATCTGATGTAATATTATTTCTTTGTAAAAGACTAGTGCTTTCTAGAAGCTTCTGGCATCTTCCTGCCTGGAAGGGGCGGGATTACCCAAGGAATCCTGTAGATCTTTCCAGAATGTTGCTAGTCTATATAAATGCTGTGATTTTGCTCAGAGGGAGCAGAGTTTTTGTTTGGGCAACAGAGTTACATAGTGGCATTAGAGTGTTATTAGAGGATTGAACAGTGGATTTTTTTGCAGAAGTTTTTTGTTCAGTGAAGAATAAATTTGTTTAAGTTGTCATTGCTGGTTTTCTTTGTTGTGATTTTCAAGTCATAACAATATAATATATTAGTGTTTCTATATGCTGGCTATGTTATCAGCATTTTTATGGGCTACCCTGCCAATATCATGGTACTTTGGCTGGTGGCTGGAGAGGAGATCGACTCTTCCACCTCCGATGTCTTCTTTGTAAACCTGGCCATTTTAGATGCCATCTACTCCCTGATTATGCCTCTGAACACCCTGAACATCACATTGTTAAATCAGGGAGCCCATTTATATTTTCTGGAGTTGATGTTTGGGATCAAAAACTGCTCCCCTCTCTTCCTCACCTGCATTTGCCTGGACCGCTACGTGGCCGTGGTCCACCCCATTGTATTCACCCGCATCAAGGATATCAAGATCAGAGTTGCTATTTCCATGCTTGTTTGGCCATTCATGATAGCCTATGGCTTCATGAGGGGATGGATGGGATATTTCACAGGTACCATCTTCACTGGAATGATCCTGACCATCAGCATAATCATGGTTTTCTGCAACATTTCTATCATGTGGAGTCTGAGGAAGTCAGTCTTGGGCAAGGAGAAGATTAGCATGAAAAAGAAAGCCCAAAGAACAGTGCAAATCACTCTGGCCATCATCGTGTTTCATTACCTGCCTCTAGCTGCTATCATACCCCTCTTCTATCTCATTGCCAGTTTGTTGCAGGTTCCACAAGGTGTTCTTTTGAAAATTTCAAGCGGGCCTCCTGGTGGACCTTTTTGAGAAATGGCTTTTTTGCCACCCTTCCATACAGGCCAGATGTGTGCAATATCTTTTATAAATAGTTGCATGATGCACAAGTTCCCCTCTGTTGGCCATAAAATCCTGGAGCTCTTTCAATGTTGCCATTGGATTCTTGGTAGCCTCTCTGACCAGCTGTCTTCTCTCCCGGCCATCCAGTTTAGACGGACGCCCTGATTTTGGCAGACTGTGAGTGGTGCCATGCACTTTCCATTTGTTAATATGGGAGTTGCATGTCTGCCATATTGGATTTTCACTCGCGCAAGGGATTGGGGAGCCAGTGGTCCTGTCAGTGCCCCATCCGTACCTCCGGAGCTTCAGGATGCTGGGTTACATGTGTTATATGTCTGGATGCAACAGAAACCATCAAAGGCATCAGGAACTGAGCTTTTATAATTTGGCTGATTTACACAGGACGGGCTGGAAAGAAGGGCAAATACAGGAAGTTCGCTGTATTATTTTATCATAAAACCAGTTTTTTTCCCCGCTTAACAAGATGCAACATTTAGCAGTTTGTCCATTGTCAAGTTGATGTACAAGAGAGAGACTGAAGAATACGGCGTGCCTAGCATCACTATAACAATAACTTTACTGTTTCATAATGATTCATGAAATATAACTCGCTAACCTATCGGAAGCTTCATTATAACCTAGCTGACTTCCCGTTACGTTTGCTAGCAATAATGAGCGACAGTCACAACACTGTAAGTTAGCCAGCTGGGTAACGTAACCTTAGAGTTGTGATGCAGGCCATATTGTTCAGTCGCTCCGCGCCAAGATTCGAGGATGAATTCATGGAGCGCAGTGGCGTGCAGGAACACCTTCAGTAACATCACCCTTTCCCGCATAATTGCTCTTTAACTGTTTGCGATCAAGTTTGCCTGATTAACAATCAAACAACTTATTGACTGAACAACCACCACCAATGTATGACACGTAATGATTAAGAAATGCTAATGACAAAGCGATTGCCTATTGGCTATGTTGATATAATTGATGTGACTCCGCAAGGATGACAATCTGCAAAATATCAGAAACATTCGCGGATTTAGCAGCAATTATTTTCGCCATCACTCAGCTGAGCATCATACCTAACAACGCCCTTTAGCTGTCACTACATTCAGACTATAGAACGGATTCTCATGGCTCATTGCTCAATGAGCCTCACAAACTAATTTCGCAAATCTGTGCTGTTTCACATGCTACAGGAGCACAGAAATTATCAAGACATATTGATATTTTTCGTAGTCATTGATTTGGTTGGTGTTTACTCGACCACAAGATGGCAGATGAAGTGTGTCGCAGCTCAGCAGCTCCTCACCGGCCTCGTTTGAAACCTGTTATCTACAGAACAGTTGACGATCAAGTTATCGTAGAGTTTCTCAACTTTCTTGCGGTTAAAATGAAAACTATGACCCAAGATGAACTGGTCCTTTTAACCTCAAACACCTTCGACTCTGAGTGGATTGAGTCCTCTAAAAAATTTGGTTTGAACTCTGTCCTGACACCAAACAAAGGTGCGTAGCCTTTCAAGGCAACCAGAAGGATGTCAATAATATTAAAAGTTGCCTAAAAGTTTTAAACGAATGTGGGGAAAATATTCCCCGGTTCGTCTCTCATTATCTTGATGAGCTGCCACCTGTGTCATTCAGTAACCTGGACGTTTCCAACCTGTTGGGCAGAATTGAGCGCCTACACAACGAGGTCTCTGCACTAAGGCACACGCTGAAACTTCAGGCAGATATCGGCGAGGATTTACGCACGGTGACTGCTTTTATTGACAGCAGAGTTTCCGCAGTGGAGCGTAGGATGGAGCCAAGTTGTGGAGGACAGGCTGTATCAAGCGTCGCTGAACCACCCTGCGGCAGCAGCGCGCAGAGGGCGACCGGCAGGTGTGGATGGTGCAGTGTCGGGAGAGGACGCGTGCGCCATTGGGTATTCTGCTGCAGGAGACGCTACCTGTGCTGACCTGCCTACTGCACCTGGGATCATAAAGGACGGCGTCAGCCATGGTGGAGCTGCGGTCAGCTCACTAAATTGGACTAAAGTTGTGCAACTTGGTCGACCAAAGAGGATTAATGTCGGGGGTCAACCTGTCATCCCAAAACAGCGTGCCGGAGGAGAACCCAAACGGAGGGCGTCTAAGCCGATCTTCGTCACTGCTGCTCATGGTAAGATAAAAGTGATCCGTACAAAGATAGAGTATTCGCCACCAGATTTGCACCAGATCAAGACGCAGAGACTCTATCTGACCACCTAACCACACAACTTGGTCGTGACGTTGAGTGTGAGTGTATTGTCACTGCGAGCAACAGGTACAGCTCGTTTAAAGTGTGTGCGGAATGCAATGATGTTATGGAGATGTATAACCCAGAACTCTGGCCTGAAGGCTCTGTTGTGAGGCGTTACTATGAACCACGCAAATCGGGAGAGACGGGTGACGGCAGAGCTAGGCTCGTTTCTGGTCCAAATGTACCGTATGGTGCTACTGCAGCGCAGCCCAATTAATCATGTATGCGGGTTGGCTCTTACAACTGCCATGGCCTGCGACTGGGAAATAGTGAAGGAGACAAGTGCCGACGCTCTGTGGTGGACGCTTTGTTGCAAAAATGTGACATTTTATGTTTGCAAGAAACTTTCTTATCAAAGCAGGATCTGGGAAAATTGAACTTATTTAATGATAATTTTCATGGGGCGGGTGAATCCACAACAGACCTTTCACTGGGAATAGTGAGAGGAAGAATTGCAGGGGGGGTCGCCATCCTCTGGCACAAAAATTTGGACCCTGTGATAAATTTTATCCGACTTGAAGTTGACTGGTGTATTGCTGTGCAGATAAAGATCGGTAACAAGGAGTCTACTATCCTTAATGCATATACACCTTACGAGTCACTAGAAAATGAGGATAAATACCTGAATAGGCTGGCTTTCATCAACTCTTATTTCTGAGAATCACACTACCAGTGTTCATGTAGTGGGTGACTTGAATGCTGACATATCAGACAAAAGATCCTTATTTGCCAAACTTTTGTTACAATTTTGTGATGATAATAATTTCTTTTTATCCTCTCAAATACTTTTGCCGGCAGATAGCTTTACATATGTTAGTGAGGCCTGGCATACAACATCATGGCTTGACCATTGTATTAGTACTGCTGATGCCCATGACATCCTAAGCTCTATAGAGATTGTCCATGAGGCATCAATTTCTGACCATATTCCATTTATAATGACATTAGATTTTGACAGTCTTCCCGAGCTATCTCAGGAGGTGAAATGTACTCGTAAGAATAAACTAGATTGGTCTAAACTTACAAATGAGAACAAGCTATCATATTATGGAAGAACTGATATCCTGCTGAGTAAAGTTTATTTGCCAATTGATGCTATTTTATGTTCTGATGTGAATTGTGATGAAAACTCTCACCGTGAGGATCTCTGTGCCTTGTATGAACATATAGTGGGAGCTATACATGAGGCTAGCATACCGCTCTATGCCTATGCTGAAAAAAAATCCAGGGTAAAGCCAGGATGGAGCAAGTATGTGGCTCATTATCATGCTGAAGCTAAGAATGCCTTTAGGGCCTGGGTCCATGCAGGAAGGCCCAGAGAGGGGCCTGCCCTTGATCTGAAAAGGTTCACCAATTCTCATTATAAATACGCAGTTCATAATGTTAAAAACATGCACAACAAATCAGAGCGGATTCTATGGCAGAAAAGCTCCTTGATAATGATGTTACTGGTTTCTGGAAGGAGGTGAGAGCTTTGAACACAAACGCCACATCTTTACCAAGCACCTTAGAGGGGGTCTCTGGTTGTGATAACATAGCTGAACTGTGGAGGAAACATTACTCTGCTCTATTTAATTGTGTTAAGAGTGACCCCTACATAGTAGGTGAGATTGTCAATTCGGACACCATGCTAATCACAGCTAGGGAAGTTTTTCAAGCCATCTCAGAGTTAGCTGATAATAAGGCATGTGGTCCAGATGAAATGTCTGCAGGGCACTTTAAAATAGCAAGCCCAAGGGCAGCAGTTCTCCTTGCTATTTGTTTTACAGGTTTCATATGTCATGGTGTATTACCAGACTCCATGTTGTCCGTTACTTTGGTGCCTATCATCAAGGACAAAATGGGCAGGGTGGGGAGTATGGATAATTATCGGCCAATTGCTCTAGCCAGTGTGCTGTCGAAGGTTTTGGAGAGAATATTACTAGACAGATTATCTGTATATCTATGCTCCTCTGATAACCAGTTTGGCTTTAAGGCTAAACATAGTACTGATTTATGTATCTATGCACTGAAGGAGATGGTGGAAAACTATAGAAGACAGAACTCTATTGTATTTATTGGTTTCATTGATGCATCAAAGGCATTTGACCGTATAAATCATTCTAAATTGTTTTTAAAGTTACATCAGAGAGGAGCGCCTGACACTTTTATAAGGATCCTGTCCTATTGGTACTCTAACCAGAGCATGCAGATTAAATGGGGAAATGTTGTCTCTGCTCCATTTGGGACAAGTAATGGCGTTAGACAGGGGGGGCTTTTATCACAGTGCCTTTTTAATATTTACATGAATGATCTTTCAGTCCAGTTAAGAAACTGTAAAACAGGTTGTATGGTTGGCAATGAACTTATTCATCATTTTATGTATGCCGATGATTTGGCAATTGTTTCACCTAGCAGTGCTGGGTTTCAAGAGTTTCTCAACATATGTTCTAATTATGGTGTAAAATTTGATGTGAATTATAACGCTAAGAAGAGTTCTGTTCTGATTTGCAGAGTAAAAGGGGATAAGGACCTCACTTTTCCATCCTTTTACCTGTCAGGACAAGTGCTTCCTGCTTGCTCTAAAATTAAATATTTGGGACACATCATCACTGATGATATGACAGATGATGAAGATATGAAGAGACAGCGTCGTATTTTATATATGCAGGCAAATTTGTTGACCAGAAGATTTTCCTGGTGTTCTGAGAGGGTGAAAGTAGGTCTCTTCAGGGCTTACTGTACCCCTTTTTAAACTGCGCCCTTATGGATTAAATTTAAGAAGGCCAGCATCCGCAAACTTCAGGTTGCGTATAATGATTGTCTGCGTATCTTGCTTGGTAAACCAAGATGGTATAGTGCAAGTGAACTCTTTTGTAAAGTACAAGTTATCACTTTTCATGCTCTTTTGAGACGATTGGTGTTCAAATTTATATGTCGTCTTAACAGTTCTTGTAATGCCATTATAATGATGTTGACTAACCCTGTCCTCAGTGCTGTAAGATACCAGTCTGCTATGTGGAAACACTGGTATGGCTGTCTTTTTTAAATATTGTTGTATGCTTGTTTGTCTTTTTTGATGGACCTGAGTCTAAATAAAAAAATTGAAGAAGATTGCGGAAGAAAACGCCGTATAATTTTGTAGTGCAATGAATAACAAGGCTATAAAAACACCTGCATTCTGCAGTCTCCACGTGACACTCCATTTGTTTGGACCATATGAATCCCGATACGAATTGTGCAGGAGTCTCCTCGTAAACAGTGGTTTTATTCTGCCTTCAGTGCTATCTGATGAGACTTTCAACTCCTTTATTATGGATTAACAGTGCTTCAAGGTGTCTGGAAACCTTTAGAAATCTTCTTTCATATCCCTCATCTGATGTGGACCATTTAAACAGCTCTTTTTTATTCTGCTTCTTTCAGTGGACTGTTTTTCTTGCATACTAAGGGACCATGGTAAACAGCTGTTTTTATTCTGCCTTTCAGTGACACTGCTCTTGCATACTAAGGGACCATGGTAAACAGCTGTTTTTATTTCTTTGCCTTTACTGAGGGACCATGTAAACAGCTGTTTTTATTCTGCCTTTGCTCTTGCATACTAAAAGCTGGGACCATGGTAAACAGCTGTTTTTATTCTGCCTTTCAGTGACACTGCTCTTGCATACTAAGGGACCATGGTAAACAGCTGTTTTTATTCTGCCTTTCAGTGACACTGCTCTTGCATACTGAGGGACCATGGTAAACAGCTGTTTTTATTCTGCCTTTCAGTGACACTGCTCTTGCATACTGAGGGACCATGGTAAACAGCTGTTTTTATTCTGCCTTTCAGTGACACTGCTCTTGCATACTAAGGGACCATGGCTCTTGCATACTAAGGGACCATGGTAAACAGCTGTTTTTATTCTGCCTTTCAGTGACACTGCTCTTGCATACTGAGGGACCATGGTAAACAGCTGTTTTTATTCTGCCTTTCAGTGACACTGCTCTTGCATACTAAGGGACCATGGTAAACAGCTGTTTTTATTCATGTCATCAAGTTAATTGCTGTGATTCCACACAGATGTGGGGCAATTAGCTATTGATTGGTCTTGAAGGCAATTTTTCATTTCCTGAGATAGTTTATGGGATGATTCAGTAAAGGGGGTGGATACTTATCAAACCAATTTATTGCAATTGTTCATTTTTAATTTATGTTAAAACAATTTATTAATTGGTTTATCACTTTGAAAAGGTTAAGTACTGTATGTAGATTTGTAGGAAAAACAAATAGGCTCATTGCACTTTAATTACAGGCAATATGTCAAGTAAATCTGAAAAAATGTTCAGGGGGTGTATTCATTTTCCATCCACTGTATATATAGATATATATATTGACCTCAAGATAGTTACAGACTGTCCAGAATGCAGCTGCTAGACTCCTAACAAGAACCAAAAGAGTGGACCATTACAAATCAGTTAAGGGCTGGCAGATTGGCTCATTTGCTTAAGGCGCCATATTACATAGTAATATTGACCCCCCCCAAGATGCGGATTTGATCCCCGTTGTACCAATCAGCAGTGGTCGGTAGCCTTTTCAGAGTAGCGCACAATCAGTTTAGCACTGCAGAGAAATAAATTGGAAGGACTGCTGCGTTGGGATATCAGAATAGTAGCTTTGTTCTTTGCTCAAGCGCCTCCTTGTGCTAAATACTGTGCCAAGTTGTAGAACTATATATTGTTCAAAAGTTTGAGAACTCAGCATTCTAACTGCATGAACCACTTTAAGATGCAAACATGATCACAAAAATAGTATTTAAAATTGTTTCAGAACAACCCTCAACCTCTCTATGCAGTCCCAAAGGTTCAATTTTACAGCATTGTTCAAACTTGTCAAAACATGATGTAATCGATGTTCTTACCTCGGTAGCAGTTCAGACAAAAAAAAAAAAAAACCTGATACAGTTTTAAGTCGGCAAAACAAGCAAGCTCGGACAAACGTCACTAAATCGACATGGACATAGCGGTAGTAGCTGCTCTTTCTGATTTCATTATAATTTGCCTTTTTTTTTTTTTTTTACTCAGTGCAGAGCTGCATATTGTACAGTCGCTAATTAAAAGCAAAATATGGGCACCTGCTGGCTAATATTTGCTGATCTTATAGAACAGTAAGTGTTTAGCCTGTGTGCCCTCACTCCAGTATAACAGGAAAATCTACTTTTTTGAGGTTACAAAGGCAGCCAGTGGTCTGAAATTTCCAGAGGCCAGATGTGTATGGTAGCCAAGGGATTAATTTTTACCGGGAGGAATTTTGTAAATGGTTTCTGGCGAGGGGGATTTTGTCAATGAAGCAAAGGTGTTTTGGAAGCAACTTTATTTAGCAAATCCTCTCGCACGCCAGTGCTGGGAACTGAAAGGGTATTTTGGAGTGAAAATTTTGCGACAAATGGGGGAAAAGATCTGAAATAAGGAAATTGTAAGAAGCGAACTTACTGCAAAAGCGAATGTGACCGTGGCTAGGAACACAGGGAAATTTGGACTCTCCAAAAGTGTTTGTTGAAACATGCATGAAAATAACCAAGAAAAAAGTGTGTGAAATATTCATTTTTGGTTAAAGAATCATAATATTTGTACCTGCAGTTGCTTTGGCATCTGGCTGTGGCAGTATTATTTTTCTTGGTGATGAGGCCTGGTCACAGCACTACAGAGGCAGAATAACATCATTTTCTCCCATACAAAAATTGATATTTGGGGCATTCCGTGATATTCATTTCGTTACGGACAGGGCATTTAGAGAAGTAATTCCATTGCAGCTGCTAATGAGTTGGTCCTCTGAATTGTTTGAATGGCTGAATTTGAAGTACTCTGGGAGTACTTCAGGTGATATAAAAATGAATGTCATCAATGCTAATACACTTAATTACATGAAAGAAAAACTGTTACAGACAGGACAGATGGGTTTTTTTGTAAAGGGGTTAAATCAAAAGTTCTCTTCATTTAGGTGATTTTCTTCAAATTCAGCCATCCAGCGATGTTCCCTTATATCGAAGGAATATCATTCACAAATTTTCAAAAATATATATATATTTTTCTATATCTGAACAAATCAATTAGACAGGGATGTGTGTTACGGACAGGACAGGGCAAAATTTTACAGACAGAACACTTTTGTCATTCTATATAAACATTAATTAATTACCACTAAAACTTGTATTGGTCAATATTATGTAGACATTTGCTTTCTGAAGACAGGCAGCTACATATCTTTTAATAAGAAATATGTCATTTTAATTTCAAATATCAAGACTTACAGCCTCATATCTAAAAGCATGTACAAAATTGTTATACAACCTAAATGCACGCATCTAAGTCCAATGCCTGGCATGACTAATGAAAAATGTAAATTTAAACGAAATTCCATAAGTTGATGCTGGTCACAGTCATGAAATCGACAACAGTACATAATTGTCATGAGTGCAATGATCCATGAAGCCAAAATACATCTTTCAGAAACTTTTGGATGTCAGCCAACATATCCTCCAGGTATTCCATGAAAATTCTGGAAAAAAAAAAAAAAAATGTCTGGAGCCATGCGGAGAATTGGAGAATACCACAGAATGCCCCATTTCCAGTGTTGTTACTCAATGTGGGTAATACTGTTAGCAATTCTTACTATTTGAGAGCAATCTACTGGGTGTCACCTTTCAAACACAACCATGATTATGCCTGTAGTCAAAGTGGTTCAAGAACAGTAAGCAATTTAGCCTGGGAGGAAATTCGCTTAAATAAGGGCTGCACTTTAAAGGGTAAATAAAGTAAATGATTGAAAATAGGTCAAGACTAATGGTTCATTAAGTGAGTAAATTTTTTGTGTTTCCTCTATTTGCAGCCGAGTGTTCCCCACAGCTTTATATACTATCCTTGTATTTTGCAATATGTTTCATTTTATGTATTTTGAGCACGTCACGAGGCTTGCATATGCCCTCAGTGAAATCGGTAACAATAGCCTAAAATCAATTAAACCTTTTCAGCACCATACAGGTGGACAGGGCCACATCAAAGTTAAGATGGAGTTAATAGTGTGCGCGCACTCCTATTTCAAGTGCTGTTGTGGAGATGTGTCCAAAGTTCAGTGAACTTTCACAAGATTGCAGCATCCTACTAGTGACTCTGCAATCGATCGTTATTGGGGAATGAGGCCTGGGGGATAGATTCATGCTTTCACATTGTCAAATGAGAGTCCTCACCTCAAATCAAACTGGGGTCCTGTGACACAATCTATAGGGAGCCATTCATGAAGGACTTCAAGAATATCAATAGAATTCAGTCTTTTACAAACAATGAAGTCAGAGCTCAGGAAATCTAAGGGTTGACGTACAGTTTCCAATCAAACAGATCTAATGCTATTGATTTTTATTCCTAACAGTCAGAATTCATCTCTATTATATAGATATTTAGGCAGAATTATAAATTTGAGTTTTGAAAGATGTACTATGGCCATTTGGTGGCCCTCTATAAAGAGGCATTGCTTTTAAGGCTGTAAGGATAACACATCCAAAGCTATTGAGCTTTTGCTTTCATATAAAAAATTACCAAAATTAGAAACAACTTTATATTTCAGTTGTGAACAATGTAGTATGATGATTAGGTGCTCCTGGACTAAACGTCATTTATTTTGGGGCTTTGATTCAAACCAACCAAAAGCTATTGCATTTTATTTCTTTCAAATGTAACATCTACCAAAATTGGGCAAAACAAAATATTCCTTTTCTGAATTGTGTAGTATGACCATTAGATGGCCCTCTATAAAGCTGAATTAATTTCAGGGCTATCATCATAACAGATCAAAAGCTAGTGAATGTTTTTTTCACAGATGCATCCACATTATAATTAAAGAGGATGATGAGTTTGAGTTTTCAATGATGTAATATGACCACTATGTAAGTGGCCACTGGAGCTGTGCCAGTTGGGGTCTGGGGCACTCTTCTGGTTCCGGGTTGTTGCGTTCCCTTAGAACATGTATAAAAGACATATGTCGTCAGACACCAGTTGACCTCAAGCCAGGGTCGCTAAACTGCAGGCAGGTTATTGCCAGTGTGATTTGGAGCAGGATTTGATCCTGCTTGCCATTTGCCGAGGTTGATTACATGGAGGGTTTGCAGTAGACTTGCACCGATTACATTTTTTTTGAGCCGATCCCAATTTCTGATTTGCAGAGTGCTTGGACGGCCAATACTGATTTTGGTCGATTCCGATTTCATTTTTTCCAAACCTCTTTACAGCATACAAGATATTGCAAAATTTTCTCCCTTTCCTTTATTAGAACATTTAAACCAAGATACAAGCAGCTTTTCAATAATCATGTCAAACAAACATACAAACAAAAACAGTGACAGGTTAAGAAACATTTTCCTTTTTGTTCACATAACTTCAGGTGCAGTATTAAAATAAAGTTTAAAAAAAGGCATAAATAAAAAATCTTGGTGTATAGCATTTGTGGGTAATTTGGGGAATAGACAAAAAGGTAAAAATACCCCTGAGACAATTCACATTCTTCAGGTCTTCTTCACACCTATAAAGTGCAGAGCTATGAACTTTCTTTTCAAAACAACTAGAAAAAAGGTGCACATTTGAACAGGCTGCCATGGAACATTCATATCTGCCTGATAGTAATGTGTAATTTTTCTGTATGAAAACAGGCACTTCAATTGGCCATGTAAGCCGAGAATAAATAACTGAAAACTAAAATAAATAGGCCTATAGCAGAATTAAGATATTTGACAGACCATACACATGACAATGGGCTCAGAATGGGAAGAAATGTGAGCGTCGATATTGTTGTTATGGTCACACACATAACTAGGCTATTTGTACATTAATGGCAGGTTTTTTTTTTTTTTTTTGTAAACAGAAGCATTTGTTTTTTGGATGCCGGTTTTGGATGTCTTCTTTTTTTCTTCTTCGCGTCATTTTCAGCTGCGCAACCATGCCGTTAAAGGATCAGTGTGTAAGATTTAGAGCCATCTAGTGGTCAGATTATAGATTGCAACCAACTGACCATTCCTTTTCTCAGAAAATCTACGGTGGCTGCAAAGCTTGTGAAAACGTGAAAGGCGCTCTCTTATGTCAGTGCTTTATTCATTAACTTTTTTCCCATTCTGGGCTACTGTAGAAAAAATGGCGGCGCAACATGTTGACCTCCACGGAGGTGGACCCGCTCCCATGTAGGTTTAAAGGGCTTATTCTAAGTGAAATGAAACTCAAAGATTATTGTTTTCACGTGATTATACACAACTAAAAAAGTAGTTATGGATGTTATATTCCATTTCTGCCAAAATATCAATCCAAATTAGGTAAAGGCTGGTAGAGTGGTGTTCAGATGCGGCAGCTGGCAGAGGTGTACCAAGCATGGAGCCGAGCACAGCAGAAAGTGATAGAGAGAATGGAAGGAGTACGGCTCGCGTTCTGAAAACACGAGACGACTAAGTGCCAGAAACAAGGCGAGCCTAAATAGAGAAA
Organism: Gymnothorax javanicus; assembly: GCA_029692085.1. Lineage (NCBI taxonomy): Eukaryota > Metazoa > Chordata > Actinopteri > Anguilliformes > Muraenidae > Gymnothorax > Gymnothorax javanicus. The sequence goes on along the minus strand of CM056200.1, from coordinate 19,355,794 downwards.
AATAAATCTCAACAAACGAGAAAAGAAGGCACCACACAGTAGTGCGCGAAAATACCTAAAGAAGCAGAGCTTCCCAGGAATAATAGAGAATATAAGAGTCAAACTAACCCTGACTACAAATATATTCAGCGGAGGTGAATAACTACAAAGCAGACACTCCAGCAAAGGAGGCGCGGCGGACCTCCGGCTTATATAGACTCTGGGGAAGCACCGCCCAGTAATAATCAGCCAGCTGGGTGAAAAATCCGATGGAGAGAGAATTCGATGTCATCAGGGACGAGAGTAACAAAGAAAGCAAAAAGCACATGCAAAACCATGACAGGACCCCCCCTCTAAGGGACGGCCCCAGACGTTCCCAAAGAACCCCTTCCATGGAACTCAGAAATAAGAGCAGGGTCCAGGACATCCCGGGACCCAACAACGCTCCTCGGGACCGTATCCCTCCCAGTCCACCAAAAACTGGAATCCCCGACCCACACGCCTCTCGGCAACAATACGACGTACAGTGTACGCCGGGCCCCCCTCAATCATCCACGGCGCGGGTGGGGATTTGTCAGCAGGTGCCAGGAAACTGGTGCTAACCGGTTTAAGCCTGGACACATGAAAGGCGGGATGGATCCGCAAGGATCTAGGGAGCTTAAAACGCACAGTGACAGGGTTAATCCTCCGCAATATCTAAAACGAGCCAATAAAGCGAGGGGCCAACTTCCGAGATTCCACTCTCAAGGGGAGATCCCGAGTGCAAAGCCAAACTCTCTGGCCCACTCGATAAGATGGGGCCAAACGGTGCTTTCTGTCAGCCGCATGTTTCTGTCTACGCCTAGCCCGCAACAAGGAGGAACAGGCCTTAGTCCAAACAGATCTGCAGCGTCAAATGAAGTGTTCAACAGAGGGAACTTCTGACTCCTTTTCAGACTCAGGAAACAGTGGAGGTTGATAACCCAAATGGGCCTCGAAAGGAGAAAGACCCGTAGAGGAGTTACACAATGAGTTATGGGAATACTCAGCCCATGCCAAAAAGCGACTCCAGGAAGCAGGATTATCGGCCGCAAAGCACTGAAGAGTATTCTCTAAGGACTGATTGATACGTTCAGTCTGCCTGTTAGTTTCAGGATGAAACCCTGACGACAGGCTCACAGTGGCCCCCAACTGCTTACAAAAAGCACGCCAGAATTTGGCCGCAAATTGAGGACCCTGGAGTAATGTGGAAAAAAAAAGCCACTAGATGGCACTATTGAATTTTTTTGTTAAGCCCAGTCGGGAGTTAGGTTGGGTCATGTGCTGGGCATGCCTCAGAGGGGAATGTCCCAGAGAATGGGAGGGTGCTGGAAAAGAGTATAAAAGGAGAAAAACTGAGAGAGTGCAAGGGAGTAGGAGAAATTGCAAGGAGAAATTGTGGAAGGATACATTTGACCAGACCTGTCACTCTTTTCAAGACCCGTGAAGCTTTTTGTGGATTTTTGCCTGTGTTGGAGCATTTTCCTGTCCCAGGACATCGCAACACAGCAGCCCATCTCAATTACCAAGGGACTGTAAAATATCTCTTTTTTGATTTCAATCTTGGTCAGTAGATGTAGATTGTAGATTAGTTCAAATTGTGTGTTTAATTAAATCTGTTAAAGTTTTAAAATTTTGTCTGTCATCCCTTGCTGTCCGTGACGCCATAACAAATTGGGGCCATAACAAATTGACGCCATAACAAATTGGGGCCATAACAAATTGGGGGCTCATCCGGGATGGACCATTGTGTGAGTCATTAATTGAAAATCTAAAATTTCAAATTGTGAAATTGTTTTTTGAATTTTCCTAGATATATATTGACAGATCAACAGCAATGGATGATTTCTTGGCATCACCAACCGTGAGGTTTTGAAGTCTTTTAAAAAGGCAGAACTGCTAGAAATATGCAGACAGTTAGAGCTGACAGATGTAAAACCAGCCATGCGAAAAGCAAGACTGGCAAGAGAGATTGTTGAATATTACATTGGTGAAAATGTGTTTGCACCAGGAGATCTGGAACAGTTTCCAGTGGAAAATCCAACTGTAGAAATGGAACTTAAATTAAAAATGCTAGAGAATGAAAGGGAAAAAAAAAAAAAACGAGAGTTTAAGAGAGAGAAAGAGAGAAAAGAAAGGGAGGAAAAAGAAAAACAGCGAATTTGAGAGAGAGAAAGAGGAAAGAGCAGAAAGAGAGAGACAGAGACAGAGAGATTTCGAGTTACAGAAGTTAGACAGGAAAGAAATGCTCCAAATGGAGCTAATAAAAACCAAAATAGAAGCTGAAAACAAATTTCATGCTAGCCAGGAGGTAAAGCTGGTGCCTCCATTCTCGGAAAAGGAGGTTGATAAGTATTTCCAGTGCTTCGAGAAGGTAGCTAAGAGTTGTCAGTGGCCAAAGGAACACTGGCCTCTGATGTTGCAAACTGTCCTCAAGGGTAAAGCTCAACAAGCCTATTCGGCTTTGTCTGCAGATGATTCCTCTGATTATGAGGTTGTCAAAAAGGTTATTTTGACACCTTATGAGTTGGTTCCAGAGGCTTACCGACAGAAATTCAGAGGTCTGAAGAAATCTGACAATCAGACTTATATGGAATTTGATAACGATAAGAAGGTTTGCCTTGAGTGCTGGTGTACTTCTATGGAGGTCAAGGATGATTTCAACTCACTAAAAGAGATGGTGTTAGTTGAAGAATTCAAGAACTGTGTCAAGGATGATATTAAGACCTACCTTAATGAGAAGCAAGCACTGAATTTGCAATTAGCTGCCAAGTTTGCAGATGAATATGTTCTTACACATAAGTCCAAATTTCAGCCTAGCAGTAAAAATAGATGGTCCCAATTTCAGAAGAAAGGTAACGGTGATACCCAAGATTCCTCACCCAAAGACAAAGACAAATCTGGTGATGGTGCTCAGAAATCCAGTCAAAGGTCTGATCAAAGTGTGAAAGCTGACAGTGACAAAAGTGGTCTAGTTTGCAATTATTGCAATAAATCTGGTCATGTTACAACTAACTGTAGGCTAAGAAGCCTGATACTGCTGACTTTGTGAGTGAGGAATTTCTTCCATTTGTGTCAGAGGGATTTGTGGCTCTGAATGAGCATTCTCCTCCTGTCCCCATATATATCCTAAGGGATACCGCAGCTTCTCAGTCACTTTTGTTGATGGACTCCTTGGAGTTACGTGATGAGACCGCTTCTGGGGATTTCATACTTGTACAAGGTATTGAAGGGAGGACTGTATCTGTACCCCTGCACTCTGTATTCTTGAATTCAGATTTAGTTACAGGACAGGTAAAGGTGGGACTTATGTCAAGTCTACCTATCAAGGGTGTTTCTCTGTTGCTAGGCAATGACCTGGCTGGGGGCAATGTAGTTCCCCTGTTCATCTTACTTCACAGCCGAGCACTGAAGATGGCGATGTAGACCCATCTCTGTATCCTTCCTGTGCAGTGACCCGTGCTATGGCCAAGAAGGCTCAAGAAGAAGATGATGTGGTGCAGTCCAGCACATTGAATAGTCATGACTCAGGTGGTTCGCCTCATGACTCTGTTCAGCCTACTATGGTTTCTCCATTTGAGGACTTAAAAGACACTTTTAAGTGTGGGTGTCTCTTTAAAAGACACCCATAAATGCAGAAAAGTCAAGCCATCATGGATTTTTCCAGTTCCTGACAACAAAAAAGAAGAGAGCCCTTCCTGATGAATGATTGGGTAGTTCCAGTTGGGAGAGTTCTGGATGAACTTTGCTGAGATTGCTCTCAGTCTCACCAACCAACTGGGAAGAAAGGCGTAAAGTTCTCTTGAAGGATGAGGAATGCCAAAGAGCCTTAACAATGGCCTGAAGTCTCTGCTATGTCATTTCCCGTGCTCAAATCTCCTGACTTCAACAAACCGTTCTCCGTGGCCTGGACTTTGGAAAGCTACTAAGCTTGTGGATCTGTGCTCCTGCAGAAGTGACTCTGATGACATTGAGCATCCGTGGCATACTTCTCCAGGAAGTTCAATCGCCACCAAAGAACTATTTCACAATTGAGAAGGAGCTGTTGGCTCTGGTTCTATCCTTACAACACTTTGAGGTTTATGTTTGTACAGGGCAAAAGCCAATGATTATAGATACTGACCACAATCCGTTAATGTTTTTGAGTAAGATGAAAAACAAGAATCGGAGCATTGTTGAATTGGAGTTTGATTTTACAGGAGTTTGACTTGGAAATTAAGCATGTAAAGGGCTTTGACAATGTAATTGCTGATTGTTTATCCGTGTTTGAGGAAATGTGTATATATACAACGTGTTTATTAGCATATTGTATTAGGTTATATATATACAAGTGTCTACTTAACCATTTTTGTATCATCCAAAAATTCTGCCTTAGAGTCGTTTTTTTTCCCTTTTGGAATGGAGGTATAATGTTGGAAAAAAAAGCCACTAGATGGCAGTATTGTTCTTTTTTTGTTAAGCCCAGTCTGGAGCTAGGTTGGGGCATGTCCTGGGCATGCCTCAGAGAATGTCCCATTGAGAATGGGAGGGGCTGGAAAAAGACTATATAAGGAGAAAAATTGAGAGAGTGAAAGGGAGTTGAGAAATTGCAAGGAGAAATTGTGGAAGGATACATTTGACCAGACCTGTCACTCTTTTTCAAGACCTGTGAAATCTTTTTTCTGGATTTTTGCCAGTGTTGAAGCATTTTCCTGTCCCAGGACATGAGTTTAACACAGCAGCCCATCTCAATTACTTGAATTACTTTGAACTAACTGTAGATTATTTCAGAGTGTGTGTTTAATTCAATCTGTCAAAGTTTTTTAAAATTTTGTCTGTCATCCCTTGCTGGAGAAAGCCAAAACAAATTGGGCCATAAAAATTGACGCCATAACAAATAGGGGCCATAACACCGGTCAGAAACCACATCTAGGGGGAGACCATGCAGCGGAACATGGGGTTAACCAGATGGAAGGCTGAATTAAAGCTGAAGCAGTTTCATGTAAATTGTCAAAATGAGGCCTTGGAAAAAATCTTGATGTTGACCACGACCAAGATGACAGAATTGCCATTAGAGATGGACAGGCCCGTGATAAAATCGAGTGCAATATGGCTCCAAGGGCATTGGGTACAGGCAATGGGCGCAACAGGCCAGCGGGGGGAGATGAGCGGGATCCTGTTAGGAGTTAAAAGATTGAGCTTGTGCGGCGTTTTGTGTAATCTGAGCCGACAGGGCTCTGACACTCTCCTGTGAGAGTTCCAAAACCAGCCTCCATTCTTTGAGTACTATTTTCTTGTAAGCTTAGTCTCTCTGCAAACTCTGTCTGTTGATACCTATAATCAGCCAGCTGGGTGAAAAATCCGATGGAGAGATTTATTGAATGTCGTCAGGGGTGAGAGTAACAAAAAAAGCAAAAAGCACATGCAAAACCATGACAGGACCCCCCTCTAAGGGGGGCCCCAGACGTTCCCAAACCCTTTGCATGAAACTCAGAAATAAGAGCAGGGTCCAGGACATCTAAAAGCAGGGACCCAACAACGCTCTTCAGGACCGTATCCTCCCAGTCCACAAAACTGGAATCCCGACCCACACGCCTCTCGGCAACAATCGACGTACAGTGTCGCGGGCCCCCCCTCAATCATCCGCGGCTTTGGGGGTGGGGATTTGTCGGCAGGTGCCAGGAAACTGGTGCTAACCGGTTTAAGCCTGGACACGTGAAAGGCGGGATGGATCCGCTGGGATCTAGGGAGTCTTAAAACCAACTGAGTGACAGGGTTAATCCTCTGCAATATCTAAAAGCGAGCCAATAAGCGAGGGGCCAACTTCGAGATTCCACTCTCAAGGGGAGATCCGAGTGCAAAACCGTTCTCTGGCCCACTCGATAAGATGGGGCCAATCTGTGCTTTCTGTCAGCCGCATGTTTCTGTCTGACGCCTATACAACAAGGAGGAACAGGCCTTAGTCCAAACAGATCTGCAGCGTCAAATGAAGTGTTCAACAGAGGAACTGTTGGCTCCTTTTCAGACTCAGGAAACAGTGGAGGTTGATAACCCAAATGGGCCTCAAAAGCCAAAGATTAGAGGAGTTACACAATGAGTTATGGGAATACTCAGCCCATGCCAAAGCGACTCCAGGAAGCAGGATTATCGAGTTTGACTTGGAAAGCACTGAAGAGTATTCTCTAAGGACTGATTGATACGTTCAGTCTGCCTGTTAGTTTCAGGATGAAACCCTGACGACAGGCTCACAGTGGCCCCCAACTGCTTACAAAAAGCACGCCAGAATTTGGCCGCAAATTGAGGACCCTGGATGTGTATGTATGGATGTGATGTAATGTGGAAAAAAAAAGCCACTAGATGGCACTATTGACTTTTTTTTGTTAAGCCCAGTCTGGAGTTAGGTTGGGTCATGTCCTGGGCATGCCTCAGAGGGGAATGTCCCAGAGAATGGGAGGTGCTGGAAAAAGAGTATATAAGGAGAAAAAATTGAGAGAGTGCAAGGGAGTAGGAGAAATTGCAAGGAGAAATTGTGGAAGGATACATTTGACCAGACCTGTCACTCTTTTCAAGACCTGTGAAGCTTTTTGTGGATTTTTGCCTGTGTTGGAGCATTTTCCTGTCCCAGGACATCGCAACACAGCAGCCCATCTCAATTACCAAGGGACTGTAAATATCTCTTTTTTTGATTTCAATCTTGGTCAGTAGATGTAGATTGTACATTAGTTCAAATTGTGTGTTTAATTAAATCTGTTAAAGTTTAAAAATTTTGTCTGTCATCCCTTGCTGTCCGTGACGCCATAACAAATTGGGGCCATAACAAATTGACGCCATAACAAATTGGGGCCATAACAAATTGGGGGCTCGTCCGGGATGGACCATTGTGTGAGTCATTAATTGAAAATCTAAAATTTCAAATTGTGAAATTGTTTTTGAATTTTCCTAGATATATATTGACAGATCAACAGCAATGGATGATTTCTTGGCATCACCAACCAAGAGAGTTTTTTGAAGTCTTTTAAAAAGGCAGAACTGCTAGAAATATGCAGACAGTTAGAGCTGACAGATGTAAAACCAGCCATCGAAAAGCAAGACTGGCTAGAGAGATTGTTGAATATTACATTGGTGAAAATGTGTTTGCACCAGGAGATCTGGAACAGTTTCAGTGGAAAATCCAACTGTAGAAATGGAACTTAAATTAAAAATGCTAGAGAATGAAAGGGAAAAAAAAAAAAAAAACAACGAGAGTTTAAGAGAGAGAAAAGAGAAAAGAAAGGGAGGAAAAGAAAAATACTGGAATTTGAGAGAGAGAAAGAGGAAAGAGCAGAAAGAGAGAGACAGAGACAGAGAGATTTCGGGTTACAGAAGTTAGACAGAAAAGAAATGCTCCAAATGGAGCTAATAAAAACCAAAATAGAAGCTGAAAACAAATTTCATGCTAGCCAGGAGGTAAAGCTGGTGCCTCCATTCTCGGAAAAAGGAGGTTGATAAGTATTTCCAGTGCTTGAGAAGGTAGCTAAGAGTTGTCAGTGGTTAAAAGGAACACTGGCCACTGATGTTGCAAACTGTCCTCAAGGGTAAAGCTTAACAAGCCTATTCGGCTTTGTCTGCAGATGATTCCTCTGATTATGAGGTTGTCAAAAAGGTTATTTTGACACCTTATGAGTTGGTTCCAGAGGCTTACCGACAGAAATTCAGAGGTCTGAAGAAATCTGACAATCAGACTTATATGGAATTTGATAACGATAAGAAGGTTTGCCTTGAGTGCTGGTTATTACTTCTATGGAGGTCAAGGATGATTTCAACTCACTAAAAGAGATGGTGTTAGTTGAAGAATTCAAGAACTGTGTCAAGGATGATATTAAGACCTACCTTAATGAGAAGCAAGCACTGAATTTGCAATTAGCTGCCAAGTTTGCAGATGAATATGTTCTTACACATAAGTCCAAATTTCAGCCTAGCAGTAAAAATAGATGGTCCCAATTTCAGAAGAAAGGTAACGGTGATACCCAAGATTCCTCACCCAAAGACAAAGACAAATCTGGTGATGGTGCTCAGAAATCCAGTCAAAGGTCTGATCAAAGTGTGAAAGCTGACAGTGACAAAAGTGGTCTAGTTTGCAATTATTGCAATAAATCTGGTCATGTTACAACTAACTGTAAGCTAAGAAGCCTGATACTGCTGACTTTGTGAGTGAGGAATTTCTTCCATTTGTGTCAGAGGGATTTGTGGCTCTGAATGAGCATTCTGCTCCTGTCCCCATATATATCCTAAGGGATACCGCAGCTTCTCAGTCACTTTTGTTGATGGACTCCTTGGAGTTACGTGATGAGACCGCTTCTGGGGATTTCATACTTGTGCAAGGTATTGAAGGGAGGACTGTATCTGTACCCCTGCACTCCGTATTCTTGAAGTCAGATTTAGTTACAGGACAGGTAAAGGTGGGACTTATGTCAAGTCTACCTATCAAGGGTGTTTCTCTTATGCTAGGCAATGACCTGGCTGGGGGCAATGTAGTTCCCCCTGTTCATCTTACTTCACAGCCGAGCACTGAAGATGGCGATGTAGACCCATCTCTGTATCCTTCCTGTGCAGTGACCCGTGCTATGGCCAAGAAGGCTCAAGAAGAAGATGATGTGGTGCAGTCCAGCACATTGAATAGTCATGACTCAGGTGGTTCGCCTCATGACTCTGTTCAGCCTACTATGGTTTCTCCATTTGAGGACTTAAAAGACACTTTTAAGTGTGGGTGTCTCTTTAAAAGACACCCATAAATGCTAAAGTCCAAGCCATCATGGATTTTCCAGTTCCTGACAACAAAAAAAGCTTTGCGCCGCTTCCTTGGAATGATTGGGTACTACCGCGAGTTCTGCAAGAACTTTGCTGAGATTGCTCTCAGTCTCACCAACCAACTGAAGAAAGGCGTAAAGTTCTCTTGGGATGAAGCATGCCAAAGAGCCTTCGATCGCCTGAAGTCTCTGCTATGTCATTTCCCCGTGCTCAAATCTCCTGACTTCAACAAACCGTTCTCCGTGGCGGTCGATGCTAGCTACTAAGCTTGTGGATCTGTGCTCCTGCAGAGAAGTGACTCTGATGACATTGAGCATCCCGTGGCATACTTCTCCAGGAAGTTCAATCGCCACCAAAAGAACTATTTCACAATTGAGAAGGAGCTGTTGGCTCTGGTTCTATCCTTACAACACTTTGAGGTTTATGTTTGTACAGGGCAAAAGCCAATGATTATAGATACTGACCACAATCCGTTAATGTTTTTGAGTAAGATGAAAAACAAGAATCGGAGATTGTTGAATTGGAGTTTGATTTTACAGGAGTTTGACTTGGAAATTAAGCATGTAAAAGGGTACTGACAATGTAATTGCTGATTGCTTATCCCGTGTTTGAGTATGTGTATATATACCACGTGTTTATTAGCATATTGTATTATATGTATATATATACAAGTGTCTACTTAACCATTTTTGTATTGAAAAGAAAAATTCTGCCTTTACGAGTCGAAATTTTTCCCTTTTGGAATGGAGGTATAATGTGGAAAAAAAAAGCCACTAGATGGCAGTATTGACTTTTTTTTGTTAAGCCCAGTCTGGAGCTAGGTTGGGGCATGTCCTGGGCATGCCTCAGAGGGGAATGTCCCAGAGAATGGGAGGGGGCTGGAAAAGACTATATAAGGAGAAAAATTGAGAGAGTGAAAGGGAGTTGAGAAATTGCAAGGAGAAATTGTGGAAGGATACATTTGACCAGACCTGTCACTCTTTTCAAGACCTGTGAAGCTTTTTCTGGATTTTTGCCAGTGTTGAAGCATTTTCCTGTCCCAGGACATCGCAACACAGCAGCCCATCTCAATTACTTGAATTACTTTGAACTAACTGTAGATTATTTCAGAGTGTGTGTTTAATTCAATCTGTTAAAGTTTTAAAATTTTGTCTGTCATCCCTTGCTGTCTGTGACGCCAGAACAAATTGGGGCCATAAAAAATTGACGCCATAACAAATTAGGGCCATAACACCGGTCAGAAACCACATCTAGGGGGAGACCATGCAGCCGGAACATGTGGTTAACCACTTGGAAGGCTGTCTCCCCACCGAAGGCAGTTTATCGATAAAAGGGCGGCCTTGGAAAAACGGTTGACCACGACCAAGATGACAGTATTGCCATTAGAGATGGACAGGCCCGTGATAAAATCGAGTGCAATATGGCTCCAAGGGCATTGGGTACAGGCAATGGGCGCAACAGGCCAGCGGGGGGGAGATGAACGGGAGGAGTTAGGAGTTAAAAGATTGTGCTTGTGCGACGTTTTGTGTAATCTGAGCCGACAGGGCTCTGACACTCTCCGTGAGAGAGAGTAAAGCAGCCTCCATTCTTTGAGTACTATTTTCTTGTAAGCTTAGTCTCTCTGCAAACTCTGTCTGTTGAGCATTCAGAGCCGAGAGACCCTTGCCATGGCCAGAAAGAATAGCTTGTTGGTTAGCTACCACTTTCTCAAACGCAGCCGCGGCTGACGACTCCATGCTTAGCTGGAGTGTTCTGTAAAGGCTGGTAGAGTGGAGTTCAGATGCGGCGACCGGCAGAGGTTTACCAAGCACGGAGCCAAGCACAGCAGAAAGTGATGGAGAGAATGGAAGGAGTAAGGCTCGCGTTACTGAAAACACGAGACGACTAAGTGCCAGAAACAAGGCGAGTCTAAATAGAGAAAAATAAATCTCAACAAACGAGAAAAGAAGGCACCACACAGTAGTGCGCGAAAATAACTAAAGAAGCAGAGCTTCCCAGGAATAATAGAGAATATGAGAGTCAAACTAACCCTGACTACAAATATATTCAGCGGAGGTGAATAACTACAAAGCAGACACTCCAGCAAAGGAGGCGCGGCGGACTTCCGGCTTATATAGACTCCGGGAAATCACCACCCAGTAATAATCAGCCAGCTGGGTGAAAAATCCAATGGAGAGAGAATTCGATGTTGTCAGGGACGAGAGTAACAAAGAAAGCAAAAAGCACAAACACAAACCATGACAAATTCTACACACTGCTCCTTTAAATTCACAACTGAGAGGTTAACAGGCCAATAGGAAATATGTGCAATCCCGATGTCAACAGGGGGTCAGCCTTAGATCAAGGGGATTTACCATCCTGTAAGTTATCAACTCAACCCCAATACACCTGACTCTACTCATCAGCAGCTGTGTGAGATCTCACACCTTTGATTGTGTTCTCCTGTCTAAGGATTGGCATGAAAACATACAGGACAATAGATCTCCTGAAACAGATGCCAGGCTTTAGTGACGTCTATGCAGTGAAAGTAAAGAAAATTACTTGTCAACTCTAACTTCCTTATTGCCAAACATTTAAATGAGAGTCAAACCATCATAAATGCACCTAATATTATCTGCAGAAATGTAACTGATGGCTCAATTTCTTTTCTTTGTGAGGATGAAAGAGAATTGTTTGAGTGCTTTGATGAACCTTGTGGTTTCATGTGTAAGACCTTACACCAGGTTACAGTCTCACTTGTGCACCAGCTGGCTGACTGCATTGCGTCACTTGTTTGTCTGGGATGCACTTCTTGGATTGCATCACTGACAAATAATATATTGTTAGAGCAGGGATAGGGGGCACTCATCTACCCCTCCTTTTAGCCCCTCCTCTGTTTTACTGCATAGCTGTTGGTCACAAATCAAACCCGAGCCCCAAATCTAACCCCCATTTACGCAAAACTTTTGGCACACCCACCCATCCTCAAATATAATCCTGTGGTGACAGGGTATTGTGCTATTGCTCCCTCACTGGATTTGTGATTGGCTAGAGGCTGCATTGCTTGCATGCCACACAAATGTATACATTTACATGAACTAGAACTATATTGAATAAAAACATAACCCTCCTGGACACAGGTGATCGGGATACTGTTGCCCACTGGCCTGTCTGACCTTAAGGAGTGTATGCTGAGCCTCTGCAGTTTCTCAGGTGAGTCACTTATTCTTTCTTTCAAGCTGATGAACCACTCTTTCATTTCTTAAGCTGTGCTTGAGTGAGAGCCTGTTGCAGGCTGTAATACAGTAAACCCAAAGGGCAAACCTAGTCTTCTGGGAACACTGTCTCCAATCTCGGGAAGCAGCTGTGCAGTTTCTAAGAGTAAAGAGTGGTTGCTCAGAGGAAAGATAGTTTTTCCAGCATGGAGGCCGTCTTCCCAGAAAAAAATTATCCCTCACTGCCACAATACAACAAAATTCTACAAGGCTCCCATCACATGATTAATTTATTTATCAATAGAGCGGGCTTGATTTTGTGAAAATTGACCATTGTGTTGCCAATGGTATTTTTTGCAGTAAATGTGTTATGATGAGGAATACTTTGGAGAAAAGAATGACGTAAAATAATGCAGGAACCAGTATAAATATAAGAACATTTCAAATTTTGCCTTGCAGTCAGGTTAAGTGTGAGGACCATTGCTTTGTTCAGTTAGGCTTGACCATTTAACTTATATTCACTCTCTCTTCTCAAGACATCAACCCTCAGACCTGCTTGGTAAATAAAAGCCAAAATGAACAGCTCTGCCATCAACCCCATTCTACCGTTCAACCACTCCTCTTCAGGATCCAGTCTCCAGCTCTTGAGTGTGTATGTAGGATGTAGAACACCAGATTATGTGTATGTGATTCAATTTATTGTCTTTGTTATCAACGTTTTTATGGGCTACCCTGCCAATATCATGGTACTTTGGCTGATGGCCAGAAAGGAGATTGACTCTTCCACCTCCGATGTCTTCTTTGTGAACCTGGCCATTTTAGATGCTATCTACTCCCTGATTATGCCCCTGAGCATCCTTAGAATCACATTTTTAACTCAGGAAGTCAACGTATATTTCCTGCAGATGATTTTTGGGATAAAAGACACCTCCCCTCTCTTCCTCACCTGCATTTGCCTGGACCGCTACGTGGCCGTGGTCCACCCCATTGTGTTCACCCGCATCAAGGATATCAAGATCAGAGTGGCCATTTCCATGCTTGTTTGGCTATGCATGATAGCCTATGGCTTCATGAGGGGATGGAAGAAATATTACTCAGGTACCCTCTTCAGTGGAATAATCCTGACCATCAGCATAATCATGGTTTTCTGCAACATTTCAATCATGTGGAGTCTGAGGAAGTCAGTCTTGGGCAAGGAGAAGATTAGCCCCATGAAAAAGAAAGCCCAAAGAACAGTGCAAATCACTCTGGCCATCATAGTGTTTCATTACCTGTCTCTAGCTGCTATCACACCCTTCATGTATCTCACTGAGTACAAAACCATCTGCGTCATTAACATTATTGCCATTGCAATCATGGACCTCAGTTGCAGCATTGAACCCCTACTCTGCATCTCCAAGGTTAAGCAGCTACCATGCCTTAATAACCTGCCCTGTATCCGCTGCCGAAGCCCTTCCCCTGAGGCACACAATGAAAGCACATGAGATGTATGCTTGTGATTGTCTGTTAAATTGCATATTCGGTCTTTGTAAGGTTGAGAAAATGAGTTCACGAAACAAAGACAGAACGTGAAGTGAGTGACAGGCAAGTATTTTAGCTCTGATATGAGTGTAATATACAAAGAGAAAACAATTAACATAACTGTAACTGAAGGCATTGATGAAAAAACATAAATTGTTTAAATCAACTTAATGCATCAATCGCCATGATTAAATAGAATGCAAATTAAACATTTAAACATTTTATGAATATGCATAACCTATCAATTCAAGGTAAAGTGACCAATTTTTTCTCTAATTTAAATATTTAATCTCATTAAGTCAGCATGGGATCTAATTTTGCTTAAGGAAGAGCCTACTGTGACTACAGACCTTTCTGGAGGCACACCCTATATGCAAATACAAAATGATTGTTTCGGCTATTCCTGTACTTAATGCCAACAATTAGTCAGCGTCTATACCATTCAAAGTATTTTAGTCCCAAAAATGATAAAACGCATTAAACATGGAACAACGTGAAATGTAACCAGTATAAAAATCAACTTCAGAAAGACACTAAAAGAATACAAATTAAATATTAAGTTCTTGAATAATGCGTCTCGAACATGTCCAAGGTCAACCAAGAGGAAAAGTATCCATTGCCTGGAATATTTCCTCGACTGTATCTCTGATTTCAGGAGGATGCTGCACTTCGTTATGAGTTTAGCTGTAAGTCACAGCTCCAGGGAACGAAAGGAAGCACCGGGGTTAGTCATCAGAAACAAGGGCTGCTTTATTTAACTCATGATAGACTGCTTTTTTTGGGAACTGACTCAGTTCCTCTGTGATATTTTTTAAGCTGTGATGTACTGTTTATTAGCAACCATCAAACAAAAGTGTTTGACGCATTACCATATTAAATTGTCGTCTCTGAGAAGAACACAAAAAGTTTGAGCTCCAGGATTTAAACGGCAGTTGTTTGGTACACTAATCATGCTTTTGAGACTTACAGTGGATAGAAAATGAATACACACCCCTTCAATATTTTTATTTCTTGTTGTGTCACGAAATGCAAATATAATGGATAAAAATGGGACTTGTTTTTCCCTGACCCAAAGAACACAACATACAATATGAATCAGTGAAATTATTTTAATTTGAAAAAAAAAAAAAGTGCATTTAATGAACAAAACTGAAATTTCCTAATTTTTTAAGTAAACACCCCCCTGAGTCAATACTTTGTGGAAGTGCCTTTGGCAACAGTTACAGCTCCCAGTCTTTTTGGGCAGCTCTGCACAAGGTTGGCGCACCTGCACTTGGAGATCTTCCCCCACTCCTCTTTGCAGAACTGTTCAAGCTGGGAGAGGTTTGTTGGTTTGCGCTGATGGACAGCAACCTTCAGTCATTCCACAAGTTTTCAAATGGATTTAGGTCAGGGCTTTGGCTTGGCCATTCCAGCACAGCCACCTTGTTCTTTACAAGCCACTCAGTGGTAGCTTTGGCCTTGTGCTTTGGGTCATTGTCGTGCTGGAATATGAATTTTGGACCCATTCTTAGTCTCCTTGCAGACTTCTTCAGGTTCTTCTCCAGAATATCCCTGTATTTAGCCCCATCCATCCTCCCTTCAGCCTTGACAAGTTACCCAGTCCCTTTAGATGAGAAACATCCCCATAACAATATGCTGCCACCACCATGCTTCACAGTCGGGATGATGTGTTTTTGGTGATGAGCGGTGTTGGGTTTTCACCAAACATAGCATTTGGCATTCATGCCAAAAAGTTCTATTTTGGTTTCATCAGACCACAGAACGTTCTGCCAGTTTGTTGCAGGTTCCCCAAGGTGTTCTTTTGCATATTTCATGCAGGCCTCCTGGTGGACCTTTTTGAGAAATGGCTTTTTTGCCACCCTTCCATACAGGCCAGATGTGTGCAATATCTTTTATAAATAGTTGCATGATGCACAAGTTCCCCTCTGTTGGCCATAAAATCCTGGAGCTCTTTCAATGTTGCCATTGGATTCTTGGGAGCCTCTCTGACCAGTTGTCTTCTCTCCCGGCCATCCAGTTTAGACGGACGCTCTGATTTTGGCAGACTGTGAGTGGTGCCATGCACTTTCCATTTCTTAATATGGGAGTTGCATGTCTGCCATATTGGATTTTCACTCGCGCAAGGGATTGGGGAGCCAGTGGTCCTGTCAGCGCCCCATCCGTACCTCCGGAGCTTCAGGATGCTGGGTTACATGTGTTATATGTCTGGATGCAACAGAAACCATCACAGGCATCAGGAACTGAGCTTTTATAATTTGGCTGATTTACACAGGACGGGCTGGAAAGAAGGGCAAATACAGGAAGTTCGCTGAATTATTTTATCATAAAACCAGTTTTTTTCCCCGCTTAACAAGATGCAACATTTAGCAGTTTGTCCATTGTCAAGTTGATGTACAAGAGAGAGACTGAAGAATACGGCGTGCCTAGCATCACTATAACAATAACTTTACTGTTTCATTATAACCTAGCTGGCTTCCCGTTACGTTTGCTAGCAAAAATGAGCGACAGTCACAACACTGTAAGTTAGCCAGCTGGGTAACGTAACCTTAGAGTTGCGATGCAGGCCATATTGTTCAGTTGCTCCGCGGCAAGATTCGAGGATGAATTCATGAAGCGCAGTGGCGTGCAGGAACACCTTCAGTAACATCACCCTTTCCCGCATAATTGCTCTTTAACTGTTTGCAATCAAGTTTGCCTGATTAACAATCAAACAACTTATTGACTGAACAACCACCACCAATGTATGACACATAATGATAAAGAAATGCTAATGACAAAGTGATTGCCTGTTGCCTATGTTGATATAATTGATGTGACTCCCCAAGGATGACAATCTGCAAAAAATCAGAAACATTCGCGAATTTAGCAGTAATTATTTTCGGCATCACTCAGCTGAGCATTGTACCTAACAACGCCCTTTAGCTGTCACTACATTCAGACTATAGAACGGATTCTCATGGCTCATTGCTCAATGAGCCTCACAAACTAATTTAGCAAATCTGTGCTGTTTCACATGCTACAGGAGCACAGAAATTATCAAGAAATGTTGATATTTTTCGTAGTCATTGATTTGCGGAAGAAAACGCCGTATAATTTGGTAGTGCATTGTATAACAAGGCTATAAAAACACCTGCATTCTGCAGTCTCCACGTGACACTCCATTTGATGGACCATTATGAATCCCGAGACAAATTGTGCAGGAGCTTCTTCCGGCTATGCACAGTGAGACATGCAACTCCCGTATTATGGTATTAACAGTGCTCCAAGGTGTCTTCAAAGCTTTAGAAGTCTTATATCCCTCACCTGATGTGTACCTTTCCACAACTTTGTCACAGACTTCTTTTGCGAGATCTTTGGAGCCCAAGCTTCTGCCTTTCAGTGACACTGCTCTTGCGTACTGAGGGACCATGGTAAACAGCTGTTTTTATTCTGCCTTTCAGTGACACTGCTCTTGCATACTGAGGGACCATGGTAAACAGCTGTTTTTATTCTGCCTTTCAGTGACACTGCTCTTGCATACTAAGGGACCATGGTAAACAGCTGTTTTTATTCTGCCCTTCAGTGACACTGCTGTTGCATACTACGGGACCATGGTAAACAGCTGTTTTTAATCTGCCTTTCAGTGACACTGCTCTTGCACACTAAGGGACCATGGTAAACAGCTGCTTTGATTCTTCCTTTCAGTGACACTGCTCTTGCATACTAAGGGACCATGGTAAACAGCTGTTTTTATTCTGCCTTTCAGTGAAACTGCTCTTGCATACTAAGGACCATGGTAAACAGCTGTTTTTATTCTGCCTTTCAGTGAAACTGCTCTTGCATACTGAGGTACCATGGTAAACAGCTGTTTTTATTCTGCCTTTCAGTGACACTGCTCTTGCATACTGAGGGACCATGGTAAACAGCTGTTTTTATTCTGCCTTTCAGTGACGCTGCTCTTGCATACTGAGGGACCATGGTAAACAGCTGTTTTTATTCTGCCTTTCAGTGAGACTGCTCTTGAATACTGAGGGACCATGGTAAACAGCTGTTTTTATTCTGCCTTTCAGTGACAGCTGCTCTGCCTTTCAGTGACACTAAGGGACCATGGTAAACAGCTGTTTTTATTCTGCCTTTCAGTGACACTGCTCTTGCATACTAAGGGACCATGGTAAACAGCTGTTTTTATTCTGCCTTTCAGTGACACTGCTCTTGCATACTGAGGGACCATGGTAAACAGCTGTTTTATTCTGCCTTTCAGTGAGACTGCTCTTGCATACTGAGGGACCATGGTAAACAGCTGTTTTTATTCTGCCTTTCAGGTGACATGTTTTTATTCTGCTCTTGCATACTGAGGGACCATGGTAAACAGCTGTTTTTTATTCTGCCTTTCAGTGACACTGCTCTTACATACTAAGGGACCATGGTAAACAGCTGTTTTTATTCTGCCTTTCAGTGACACTGCTCTTGCATACTTAGGGACCATGGTAAACAGCTGTTTTTATTCTGCCTTTCAGTGACACTGCTCTTGCATACTAAGGGACCATGGTAAACAGCTGTTTTTATTCTGCCTTTCAGTGACACTGCTCTTGCATACTAAGGGACCATGGTAAACAGCTGTTTTTATTCTGCCTTTCAGTGACACTGCTCTTGCATACTAAGGGACCATGGTAAACAGCTGTTTTTATTCTGCCTTTCAGTGACACTGCTCTTGCATACTAGGGACCATGGTAAACAGCTGTTTTATTCTGCCTTTTCAGTGACACTGCTCTTGCATACTAAGGGACCATGGTAAACAGCTGTTTTTTTATTCTGCCTTTTCAGTGGACTTGCACTAACGGACCATGGTAAACAGCTGTTTTTTTTATTCTGCCTTTCAGTGACACTGCTCTTGCATACATACTGAGGGACCATGGTAAACAGCTGTTTTTATTCTGCCTTTCAGTGACACTGCTCTTGCATACTAAGGGACCATGGTAAACAGCTGTTTTTATTCTGCCTTTCAGTGACACTGCTCTTGCATACTGAGGGACCATGGTAAACAGCTGTTTTTATTCTGCCTTTCAGTGACACTGCTCTTGCATACTGAGGGACCATGGTAAACAGCTGTTTTTATTCTGCCTTTCAGTGACACTGCTCTTGCATACTAAGGGACCATGGTAAACAGCTGTTTTTTATTCTGCCTTTCAGTGACACTGCTCTTGCATACTAAAGGACCATGGTAAACAGCTGTTTTATTCTGCCTTTCAGTGACACTGCTCTTGCATACTAAGGGACCATGGTAAACAGCTGTTTTTATTCTGCCTTTCAGTGACACTGCTCTTGCATACTAATGGACCATGGTAAACAGCTGTTTTTAATCTGCCTTTCAGTGACACTGCTCTTGCATACTGAGGGACCATGGTAAACAGCTGTTTTTATTCTGCCTTTCAGTGACACTGCTCTGCATGCATACTGACAGGACCATGGTAAACAGCTGTTTTTATTCTGCCTTTCAGTGAGACTGCTCTTGCATACTAAAGGACCATGGTAAACAGCTGTTTTATTCTGCCTTTCAGTGACACTGCTCTTGCATACTAAGGGACCATGGTAAACAGCTGTTTTTATTCTGCCTTTCAGTGACACTGCTCTTGCATACTAAGGGACCATGGTAAACAGCTGTTTTTATTCTGCCTTTCAGTGACACTGCTCTTGCAGGGACCATGGTAAACAGGACCATGACACTGCTCTTGCATAAGGGACCATGGTAAACATCTGTTTTTATTCTGCCTTTCAGTGACACTGCTCTTGCATACTAAGGACCATGGTAAACATCTGTTTTTATTCTGCCTTTCAGTGACACTGCTCTTGCATACTAAAGGACCATGGTAAACATCTGTTTTTATTCTGCCTTTTGACACTTCTTGCCTTTCATGGTAAACAGCTGATTCTGCCTTTCAGTGACTGCTCTTGCATACTAAGGGACCATGGTAAGCAGCTGTTTTATTCTGCCTTTCAGTGACACTGCTCTTGCATACTAAAGGACCATGGTAAACAGCTGTTTTTATTCTGCCTTTCAGTGACACTGCTCTTGCATACTAAGGGACCATGGTAAACAGCTGTTTTTATTCTGCCTTTCAGTGACACTGCTCTTGCATACTAAGGGACCATGGTAAACAGCTGTTTTTATTCTGCCTTTTCAGTGACATTCTGCCTTTCAGTTGCTCTTGCATACTAAAGGGACCATGGTAAACAGCTGTTTTTATTCTGCCTTTCAGTGACACTGCTCTTGCATACTAAAGGACCATGGTAAACAGCTGTTTTTATTCTGCCTTTCAGTGACACTGCTCTTGCATACTAAAGGACCATGGTAAACAGCTGTTTTTATTCTGCCTTTCAGTGAGACTGACTCTTGCATACTAAAGGGACCATGGTAAACAGCTGTTTTTATTCTGCCTTTCAGTGACACTGCTCTTGCATACTAAGGGACCATGGTAAACAGCTGTTTTTATTCTGCCTTTCAGTGAGACTGCTCTTGCATACTAAGGACCATGGTAAACAGCTGTTTTTATTCTGCCTTTCAGTGACACTGCTCTTGCATACTAAAGGACCATGGTAAACAGCTGTTTTTATTCTGCCTTTCAGTGAGACTGCTCTTGCATTGCATTCTGCCTTTCAGTGAGGGACCATAAAGGACCATGGTAAACAGCTGTTTTTATTCTGCCTTTCAGTGACACTGCTCTTGCATACTAAGGGACCATGGTAAACAGCTGTTTTTATTCTTTTATTCTGCCTTTCAGTGAAGGACCACTGCTGTTTTCATTTGCATACTAACTGCTCTTGCATACTAAAGGACCATGGTAAACAGCTGTTTTTATTCTGCCTTTCAGTGACACTGCTCTTGCATACTAAGGGACCATGGTAAACAGCTGTTTTTATTCTGCCTTTCAGTGAGACTGCTCTTGAATACTGAGGGACCATGGTAAACAGCTGTTTTTATTCTGCCTTTCAGTGACACTGCTCTTGCATACTAAGGGACCATGGTAAACAGCTGTTTTTATTCTGCCTTTCAGTGACACTGCTCTTGCATACTGAGGGACCATGGTAAACAGCTGTTTTTATTCTGCCTTTCAGTGCACTGCTTTTGCATACTAAGGGACCATGGTAAACAGCTGTTTTTATTCTGCCTTTCAGTGACACTGCTCTTGCATACTAAGGGACCATGGTAAACAGCTGTTTTATTCTGCCTTTCAGTGACACTTCAGTGACACTGCTTGCATACTAAGGGACCATGGTAAACAGCTGTTTTTATTCTGCCTTTCAGTGACACTGCTCTTGCATACTAAGGGACCATGGTAAACAGCTGTTTTTATTCTGCCTTTCAGTGAGACTGCTCTTGCATACTAAGGGACCATGGTAAACAGCTGTTTTTATTCTGCCTTTCAGTGTTTTTATTCTGCCTTTCACTGCTCTTGCATACTGAGGGACCATGGTAAACAGCTGTTTTTATTCTGCCTTTCAGTGACACTGCTCTTGCATACTGAGGGACCATGGTAAACAGCTGTTTTTATTCTGCCTTTCAGTGACACTGCTCTTGCATACTAAGGGACCATGGTAAACAGCTGTTTTTATTCTGCCTTTCAGTGACACTGCTCTTGCATACTAAGGGACCATGGTAAACAGCTGTTTTATTCTGCCTTTCAGTGACACTGCTCTTGCATACTAAGGACCATGGTAAACAGCTGTTTTTATTCTGCCTTTCAGTGACACTGCTCTTACATACTAAGGGACCATGGTCTTGCTGTTTTTATTCTGCCTTTCAGGACACCATGGTAAACAGCTGTTTTTATTCTGCCTTTCAGTGAGACTGCTATTTGCATACTAAAGGACCATAGTAAACATCTGTTTTTATTCTGCCTTTCAGTGAGAGTGACACTGACCTGGTTGCTGTTTTTATTTCAGGGACCATGGTGGTAAACAGCTGTTTTTATTCTGCCTTTCAGTGAGACTGCTCTTTAATACTGAGGGACCATGGTAAACAGCTGTTTTTATTCTGCCTTTCAGTGACACTGCTCTTGCATACTGAGGTACCATGGTAAACAGCTGTTTTTATTCTGCCTTTCAGTGACACTGCTCTTGCATACTAAGGGACCATGGTAAACAGCTGTTTTTATTCTGCCCTTCAGTGACACTGCTGTTGCATACTACGGGACCATGGTAAACAGCTGTTTTTATTCTGCCTTTCAGTGACACTGCTCTTGCATACTGAGGGACCATGGTAAACAGCTGTTTTTAATCTGCCTTTCAGTGACATTGCTCTTGCATACTGAGGGACCATGGTAAACAGCTGTTTTTAATCTGCCTTTCAGTGACACTGCTCTTGCATACTAAGGGACCATGGTAAACAACTGTTTTTATTCTTCCTTTCATTTACACTGCTGTTGCATACTACGGGACCATGGTTAAACAGCTGTTTTTTGTAGACATTGCATATTTCATTTTGCAAAAGATTGTTTCATTTCTAAACCAGTAAAATTCATCTGTGCCTTTGGGTTCTGAGCGGCTCCTCTGTAAGATCTGCAAACGCTGATGCCTGGGGGAGCCCAGCGACTGTATGCGACAAATGGCTGATAAGCTCGGTCCAGCCATGCCAGATAGCAATAAAACTTTTGTGGACTTCCAGGAGGTGGCAATGGTCTCACCACGGGGGGGTTGTTGCAGGGCTCTGGCTGACACAATGCCCCTGTGCGAGTCTTATTACTGGCCTAAGTCTTAAGTTAAAGTCCAGTTATATTAATCTGTTTCAATCTAAATCTAAACCTCTGGAAAGTGCATAATGTGCTTATATGGTAAATCATGTTCTAAGAAATCACTTCTATACTTATAACCCAATTTACCTATATAATAATTCATCTTAAGACTTTTTTCATGACAACTGCATCATATTAGTACATATTCATATCATGTTTGGTCTTTTTTTTCTCGGGGGAATCCAAGGAGTTGAATGGAGTATGTTTCATTCCCATTGGAATTATGGTTCATTCCCTTTTGGAAACTCCTGAGAATTTGGTCAGAATACTCTCTGGTAATCTACCTATTCTCCTCTTTCTGCGGAAGTGTTTTATTACATCCTCCTAATGGGCGAAATCCAAAAACCAGATTCGACCCCCCTTCCAGGGGTATGGCCATGCCGCCTAAATCAAAGGCGTGATTGGTCTTAAAACAAAGAGATGCGCTGTTTGGGGGAATCGTAGCCGCTCTCCCCCCACATACGTAAGTGCGTGAGTAGCCTGTTCAATGAGGTAACATCCTTTTTCGAACTTCCCGCGCACGGTAGTGCGTGTCTCCTTTTCCACCAGGTATGACTTTATTCTCCTCTTCTAAATTATGTGCAACATGTAATTAGCTTAACGTTGATTTGTTTGATTTAAGCTTTTGCCTTCCTGGTGAATAAATTATTGTTATTCCTTGGAGTTTGCGTGGTCTCCGTCACTCCTAATCCTTTTATTCTTTCTAGCCACGTTACGACCGGTACTTAGGGGGCGAATCCGTCTCATTCCAGACTAGCTAGCTGATGTTTAAAGGTAGTGATGGGTTTTAAGTTGGATTGCAAATTACGGTCTACTTATATAAAGGGTTTATGTAGTATCGGTCCTGGGGATTCGACCTTAAGGGCACCCTTGGGCTTATAAGCCGGTGCCTGGCCGATCCCCTTAAGGGGCCCTGTGGTGCACATAAATCTGGGTTCATGATATGTCAATGCCAAAGGTGCCTGTTACTATCATGGTAATTTCTTCCATCCTCTAGAACTCTCACCGAACTAAGATCCGGCAACTGCGCTGTTACCCGGGGGCGTCGGTTGAGTAACTGGTTTTCACGGATGAGTCTGGCGGCGTAGCTGCCCCGAGATTCACGCATGTGTCCCTAAACTATAAATTCTAATTCTAATTTGGAGTCAGATATTTAACGAGGGTGTAACCGAATTTGGTATTCTAAATGTATTATGGAGTCAGATTGATTGTAACCGTTGTGCTTCTGTACCCCGTTGTTCGAACGGAGAAAATATATCCATTTTATTGTGATTCGCACCAGCCAGGACGTCGCGCGTGCTAATGCTAGGAATCCTCACGCATAAACCTTCAACCCGGGCTCTTCCTTCCTTGGTCGAGCTGCGTGGGTTTTACATTTTAATCTGCCTTTCAGTGACACTGCTCTTGCATACTGAGGTACCATGGTAAACAGCTGTTTTTATTCTGCCTTTCAGTGACACTGCTCTTGCATACTGAGGGACCATAGTAAACAGCTGTTTTTATTCTGCCTTTCAGTGATACTGCTCTTGCATACTAAGGGACCATGGTAAACTGCTGTTTTTATTCTGCCTTTCAGTGACACTGCTCTTGCATACTGAGGGACCATGGTAAACAACTGTTTTTATTCTGCCTTTCAGTGACACTGCTCTTGCATACTAAGGGACCATAAGGGGTAAACAGCTGTTTTTATTCTGCCTTTTACTGAGGGACCATGGACATTCTGCCTTTCAGTTGCATACTAAGGGACCATGGTAAACAGCTGTTTTATTCTGCCTTTCTAAGGGTGACACTGCTCTTGCATACTGAGGGACCATGGTAAACAGCTGTTTTTATTCTGCCTTTCAGTGACACTGCTCTTGCATTAAGGGACCATACTAAACAGGACCATGGTAAACAGCTGTTTTTATTCTGCCTTTCAGTGACACTGCTCTTGCATACTAAGGGACCATGGTAAACAGCTGTTTTTATTCTGCCTTTCAGTGACACTGCTCTTGCATATACTAGCTGTTTTTAGGGACCATGGTAAACAGCTGTTTTTATTCTGCCTTTCAGTGACACTGCTCTTGCATACTAAGGGACCATGGTAAACATTCTGCCTTTCTGACTGCTCTTTTTATTCTGCCTTTCAGTGACACTGCTCTTGCATACTGAGGGACCATGGTAAACAGCTGTTTTTATTCTGCCTTTCAGTGACACTGCTCTTGCATACTGAGGGACCATGGTAAACAGCTGTTTTTATTCTGCACTTTCAGTGACATGGTAAACACTGCTCTTCAGTTGCATACTGAGGGACCATGGTAAACAGCTGTTTTTATTCTGCCTTTCAGTGACACTGCTCTTGCATACTGAGGGACCATGGTAAACAGCTGTTTTTTTATTCTGCCTGCTGTTTTCAGTGACACTGTTTTTATTCTGCCTTTTGACATACTGAGGGACCATGGTAAACAGCTGTTTTTATTCTGCCTTTCAGTGACACTGCTCTTGCAGCTGTTTTTACAGTGACACTGCTCTTGGACCATGGTAAACAACTGTTTTTATTCTTCCTTTCATTTACACTGCTGTTGCATACTACGGACCATGGTTAAACAGCTGTTTTTTTTGTAGACATTGCATATTTCATTTTGCAAAAGATTGTTTCATTTCTAAACCAGTAAAATTCATCTGTGCTTTTGGGTTCTGAGCGGCTCCTCTGTAAGATCTGCAACGCTGATGCCTGGGGGAGCCCAGCGACTGTATTGCATACAAATGGCTGATAAGCTCGGTCCAGCCATGCCAGATAGCAATAAAACTTTTGTGGACTTCCAGGAGGTGGCAATGGTCTCACCACATGGGGGGGTTGTTGCAGCCTTTCTGGCTGACACAATGCATACTAAGGAGTCTTATTACTGGCCTAAGTCTTAAGTTAAAGTCCAGTTATATTAATCTGTTTCAATCTAAATCTAAACCTCTGGAAAGTGCATAATTGCTTATATGGTAAATCATGTTCTAAGAAATCACTTCTATACTTATAACCCAATTTACCTATATAATAATTCATCTTAAGACTTTTTTCATGACAACTGCATCATATTAGTACATATTCATATCATGTTTGGTCTTGTTTTTGCTCAGGGAATCCAAGGAGTTGAATGGAGTATGTTTCATTCCCATTGGAATTATGGTTCATTCCCTTTTGGAAACTCCTGAGAATTTGGTCAGAATACTCTCTGGTAATCTACCTATTCTCCTCTTTCTCTTCAGGAAGTGTTTTATTACATCCTCCTAATGGTAAAATCCAAAAACCAGATTCGACCCCCCCTTCCAGGGTATGGCCATGCCGCCTAAATCAAAGGCGTGATTGGTCTTAAAACAAAGTTTTTATTCGCTGTTTGGGGAATCGTAGCCGCTCTCCCCCCCACATACGTAAGGACCGTGAGTAGCCTGTTCAATGAGGTAACATCCTTTTTCGAACTTCCCTTGCGGTAGTGCGGGACCATTTCCACCAGGTATGACTTTATTCTCCTCTTCTAAATTATGTGCAACATGTAATTAGCTTAACGTTGATTTGTTTGATTTAAGCTTTTGCCTTCCTGGTGAATAAATTATTGTTATTCCTTGGAGTTTGCGTGGTCTCCGTCACTCCTAATCCTTTTATTCTTTCTAGCCACGTTACGACCGGTACTTAGGGGGCGAATCCGTCTCATTCCAGACTAGCTAGCTGATGTTTAAAGGTAGTGATGGGTTTTAAGTTGGATTGCAAATTACGGTCTACTTATATAAAGGGTTTATGTAGTATCGGTCCTGGGGATTCGACCTTAAGGGCACCCTTGGGGTTATAAGCCGGTGCCTGGCCGATCCCCTTAAGGGGCCCTGTGGTGCACATAAATCTGGGTTCATGATATGTCAATGCCAAAGGTGCCTGTTACTATCATGGTAATTTCTTCCATCCTCTAGAACTCTCACCGAACTAAGATCCGCAACTGCGCTTGTTACCCGGGGCGCCGGTTGAGTAACTGGTTTTCACGGATGAGTCTGGCGGCGTAGCTGCCCCGAGATTCACGCATGTGTCCCTAAACTATAAATTCTAATTCTAATTTGGAGTCAGATATTTAACGAGGGTATAACCGAATTTGGTATTCTAAATGTATTATGGAGTCAGATTGATTGTAACCGTTGTGCTTCTGTACCCCGTTGTTCGAACGGAGAAAATATATCCATTTTATTGTGATTCGCACCAGCCAGGACGTCGCGCGTGCTAATGCTAGGAATCCTCACGCATAAACCTTCAACCCGGGCTCTTCCTTCCTTGGTCGAGCTGCGTGGGTTTTACATTTTAATCTGCCTTTCAGTGACACTGCTCTTGCATACTGAGGTACCATGGTAAACAGCTGTTTTTATTCTGCCTTTCAGTGACACTGCTCTTGCATACTGAGGGACCATAGTAAACAGCTGTTTTTATTCTGCCTTTCAGTGACACTGCTCTTGAATACTGAGGGACCATGGTAAACAGCTGTTTTTATTCTGCCTTTCAGTGACACTGCTCTTGCAGACTGAGGGACCATGGTAAACAGCTGTTTTTATTCTGCCTTTCAGTGACACTGCTCTTGCATACTGAGGGACCATGGTAAACAACTGTTTTTATTCTGCCTTTCAGTGACACTGCTCTTGCATACTAAGGGACCATGGTAAACAGCTGTTTTTATTCTGCCTTTCAGTGACACTGCTCTTGCATACTAAGGGACCATGGTAAACAGCTGTTTTTATTCTGCCTTTCAGTGACACTGCTCTTGCATACTAAGGGACCATGGTAAACAGCTGTTTTTATTCTGCCTTTCAGTGACACTGCTCTTGCATACTAAGGGACCATGGTAAACAGCTGTTTTTATTCTGCCTTTCAGTGACACTGCTCTTGCATACTGAGGGACCATGGTAAACAACTGTTTTTATTCTGCCTTTCAGTGACACTGCTCTTGCTTACTGAGGGACCATGGTAAACAACTGTTTTCATTCTGCCTTTCAGTGAGACTGCTCTTGCATACTAAGGGACCATGGTAAACAGCTGTTTTTATTCTGCCCTCCAGTGACACTGCTCTTGCATACTAAGGGACCATGGTAAACAGCTGTTTTTATTCTGCCCTCCAGTGACACTGCTCTTGCATACTAAGGGACCATGGTAAACAGCTGTTTTTAATCTGCCTTTCAGTGACACTGCTCTTGCATACTAAGGGACCATGGTAAACAACTGTTTTTATTCTTCCTTTCATTTACACTGCTGTTGCATACTACGGGACCATGGTTAAACAGCTGTTTTTTGTAGACATTGCATATTTCATTTTGCAAAAGATTGTTTCATTTCTAAACCAGTAAAAATTCATCTGTGCCTTTGGGTTCTGGAGCGGCTCCTCTGTAAGATCTGCAAACGCTGATGCCTGGGGGAGCCCAGCGACTGTATTTATTCAAATGGCTGATAAGCTCGGTCCAGCCATGCCAGATAGCAATAAAACTTTTGTGGACTTCCAGGAGGTGGCAATGGTCTCACCACGGGGGGGTTGTTGCAGGGCTCTGGCTGACACAATGCCCCTGTGCGAGTCTTATTACTGGCCTAAGTCTTAAGTTAAAGTCCAGTTATATTAATCTGTTTCAATCTAAATCTAAACCTCTGGAAAGTGCATAATGTGCTTATATGGTAAATCATGTTCTAAGAAATCACTTCTATACTTATAACCCAATTTACCTATATAATAATTCATCTTAAGACTTTTTCATGACAACTGCATCATATTAGTACATATTCATATCATGTTTGGTCTTGTTTTGCTCAGGGGAATCCAAGGAGTTGAATGGAGTATGTTTCATTCCCATTGGAATTATGGTTCATTCCCTTTTGGAAACTCCTGAGAATTTGGTCAGAATACTCTCTGGTAATCTACCTATTCTCCTCTTTCTGCGGAAGTGTTTTATTACATCCTCCTAATGGGCGAAATGGTAAAAACCAGTTTTATTCCCCCTTCCAGGGGTATGGCCATGCCGCCTAAATCAAAGGCGTGATTGGTCTTAAAACAAAGAGATGCGCTGTTTGGGGAATCGTAGCAGCTGTTTTTATTCTGCCTTTCAGTGCGTGAGTAGCCTGTTCAATGAGGTAACATGTTTTTTCGAACTTTCAGTGACACGGTAGTGCATGTCTCCTTTCCACCAGGTATGACTTTTTATTCCTCTTCTAAATTATGTGCAACATGTAATTAGCTTAACGTTGATTTGTTTGATTTAAGCTTTTGCCTTCCTGGTGAATAAATTATTGTTATTCTTGAGTTTGCGTGGTCTCCGTCACTCCTGTTTTTTATTCTTTCTAGCCAGTGAGACCGGTACTTAATACGAATCCGTCTCATTCCAGACTAGCTAGCTGATGTTTAAAGGTAGTGATGGGTTTTAAGTTGGATTGCAAAGGACGGTCTACTGTTTATATAAAGGGTTTATGTAGTATCGGTCCTGGGGATTCGACCTTAAGGGCACCCTTGGTTTTATAAGCGGTGCCTGGCCACTCCCCTTAGGGGCCCTGTGGTGCACATAAATCTGGGTTCATGATATGTCAATGCCAAAGGTGCCTGTTACTATCATGGTAATTTCTTCCATCCTCTAGAACTCTCACCGAACTAAGATCCGCTCTTGCGCTTGTTACCCGGGGTAAACAGCTGTTTTTATTCTGCCTTTGAGTAACTGGTTTTCACGGATGAGTCCATGCGAGCTGCCCGAGATTCTGCCATGTGTCCCTAAACTATAAATTCTAATTCTAATTTGGAGTCAGATATTTAACGAGGGTATAAGTGAATTTGGTATTCTAAATGTATTATGGAGTCAGATTGATTTAATTCTGCCTTCTGTACCCCGTTGTTTGCATACGGAGAAAATATATCCATTTTATTTGATTCTGCCACCAGCCAGGACGTCTTGCATACTAATGCTATGGAATCCTGTTTTTATTAAACCTTTCAACCCGGCTCTTCCTTACTTGGTCGATGGTGCGTGGGTTTTACATTTTAATCTGCCTTTCAGTGACACTGCTCTTGCATACTGAGGTACCATGGTAAACAGCTGTTTTTATTCTGCCTTTCAGTGACACTGCTCTTGCATACTGAGGGACCATAGTAAACAGCTGTTTTTATTCTGCCTTTCAGTGACACTGCTCTTGAATACTGAGGGACCATGGTAAACAGCTGTTTTTATTCTGCCTTTCAGTGACACTGCTCTTGCAGACTGAGGGACCATGGTAAACAGCTGTTTTTATTTTATTCTGCCTTTCAGTGACACTGCTCTTGCATACTGAGGGACCATGGTAAACAGCTGTTTTTATTCTGCCTTTCAGTGACACTGCTCTTGCATACTAAGGGACCATGGTAAACAGCTGTTTTTATTTTTATTCTGCCTTTCAGTGACACTGCTCTTTTGCATACTTGCATAAGGGACCATGGTAAACAGCTGTTTTTATTCTGCCTTTCAGTGACACTGCTCTTGCATACTGAGGGACCATGGTAAACAGCTGTTTTTATTCTGCCTTTCAGTGACACTGCTCTTGCATACTGAGGGACCATGGTAAACAGCTGTTTTTATTCTGCCTTTCAGTGACACTGCTCTTGCATACTGAGGGACCATGGTAAACAGCTGTTTTTATTCTGCCTTTCAGTGACACTGTTTTTATTTGCATACTGAGGGACCATGGTAAACAGCTGTTTTTATTCTGCCTTTCAGTGACACTGCTCTTGCATACTGAGGGACCATGGTAAACAGCTGTTTTTATTCTGCCTTTCAGTGACACTGCTCTTGCATACTAAGGGACCATGGTAAACAGCTGTTTTTATTCTTCTGCCTTTCTAAGGGTGACATTCTGCCCTCCAGTCTTGCATACTAAGGGACCATGGTAAACAGCTGTTTTTATTCTGCCTTTCAGTGACACTGCTCTTGCATACTAAGGGACCATGGTAAACAGCTGTTTTTATTCTGCCTTTCAGTGACACTGCTCTTGCATACTGAGGGACCATGGTAAACAGCTGTTTTTATTCTGCCTTTCAGTGACACTGCTCTTGCATACTAAGGGACCATGGTAAACAGCTGTTTTTATTCTGCCTTTCGGTGAGACTGCTCTTGCATACTGAGGGACCATGGTAAACAGCTGTTTTTATTCTGCCTTTCAGTGAGACTGCTCTTGCAGACTAAGGGACCATGGTAAACAGCTGTTTTTATTCTGCCTTTCAGTGACACTGCTCTTGCATACTAAGGGACCATGGTAAACAGCTGTTTTTATTCTGCCTTTCAGTGACACTGCTCTTGCATACTAAGGGACCATGGTAAACAGCTGTTTTTATTCTGCCTTTCAGTGACACTGCTTTTGCATACTAAGGGACCATGATGAACAGCTGTTTTTATTCATGTCATCAAGTTAATTGCTGTGATTCCACACAGGTGTGGGGCAGTTAGTTATTGTTTGGTCTTGAAGGCAATTTTTCATTTCCTGATATAGTTTATGGGATGATTCAGTAAAGGGGCTGGATACTTATCAAACCATTTTATTGCAATTGTTCATCTTTAATTTATGTTCAAACAATTTTTTAATTAGTTTATCATTTTGAAAAGGTTAAGTACTGTATGTAGATTTGTAGGAAAAACACATAAACTAATTGCACTTTAATTACAGGCTATATGTCAAGTAAATCTGAAAAAAATGTTCAGGGGGTGTATTCATTTTCCATCCACTGTATATATATACATTGACCTCAAGATAGTTACAGACTGTCCAAGATGCAGCTGCTAGACTCCTAACAAGAACCAAAAGAGTGGACCATTACAAATCAGTTCAGGGCTGGCAGATTGGCTCATTTGCTGAAAGCGCCGCATTACATAGTAATAGTGACCCCCCCCAAGATGCGGGTTCGATTGTTGTACCAATCAGCAGTGGTCGGTAGCCTTTTCAGAGTAGCGCACAATCAGTTCCGCACTGCAGGGAAATAAATTGGAAGGGACTGCTGGGTTGGGATATCAGAATAGTAGCTTTGTTCTTTGCTCAAGCGCCTCCTTGTGCTAAATACTGTGCCAAGTTGGAGAACCATTGTTCGAAACGTTTGAGAACTCAGCATTCTAACTGCATGAGCCACTTTAAGATGCAAACATGATAACAAAAATAGTATTTAAAATTGTTTCAGAACAACCCTCAACCTGTCTATGCAGTCCCAAAGGTTCAATTGTACAGCATTGTTCAAATTTGTCAAAACATGATGTAATCGATGTTCTTACCTCGGTAGCAGTTCAGACAAAAAAAAAAAAAAAAAAAAAAAAACCTGATACAGTTTTAAGTCGGCAAAACAAGCAAGCTCGGACAAACGTCACTAAATCGACATGGACATAGCGGTAGTAGCTGCTCTCTCTGATTTCATTATAATTAGCCTTTTTACTCAGTGCAGAGCTGCATACTGTACAGTCGCTAATTTAAAGCAAATTGAGTGCACCCGCTGGCTAATATTTGCTGATCTTATAGAACAGTAAGTGTTTAGCCTGTGTGCCCTCACTCCAGTATAACAGGAAAATCTACTTTTTTGAGGTTACAAAGGCAGCCAGTGGTCTGAAATTTCCAGAGGCCAGATGTGTATTGTTGCCAAGGGATAAATTTTTACCAGGAGAAATTTTGTAAATGGTTTCTGGCATCACTCATTTCGGTGAGTGATGCAGTGGCGTCTGAAGGCCCGAAGATCACGGGCATCCAGTAAAGGTCTTCAGCTTTGTCCCTTTCGCACAGAGATTTTTCCAGTTTCTCTGAATCTTTTGATGATGTTATGCACTCTCGATGATGAGACCTTCAAAGCCTTTGCAATTTGACGTTGAGGAACATTGTTTTTAAAGTATTCCACAATTTTTTTTTTTCGCAAGCCTCCGCAGGTTGAAGAGCTTCTAATTTTTACCAGGAGGAATTTTGTAAATGGTTTCTGGCGAGGGGATTTTGTCAATGAAGCAAAGGTGTTTTGGAACCAACTTCATTTAGCAAATCCTCTCGCACGCCAGTGCTGGGAACTGGAAGGGTATATTTGAGTGAAAATTAAGCGACAAATGGGGGGAAAAGATCTGAAATAAGGAAATTGTAAAAAGCGAACTTATTGCAAAAGCGAATGTGACCGTGGCTAGGAACACAGGGAAATTTGGACTCTCCAAAAGTGTTTGTTGAAACACGCACGGAAATAACCGAGAAAAAATCTGTGAAATATTCATTTTTGGTTTAAGAATCATAATATTTGTATCTGCAGTTGCTTTGGCATCTGGCTGTGGCAGTATTATTTTTCTAGGTGATGAGGCCTGGTCACAGCACTACAGAGGCAGAATAACATCATTTTCTCCCATACAAAAATTGATATTTGGGGCATTCCGTGATATTCATTTTGTTACGGACAGGGCATTTAGAGAAGTAATTCCATTGCAGCTACTAATGAGTTGGTCCTCTGAATTGTTTGAATGGCTGAATTTGAAGTACTCTGGGAGTACTTCAGGTGATATAAAAATGAATGTCATCAATGCTAATACACTTAATTACATGAAAGAAAAACTGTTACAGACAGGACAGATGGGTTTTTTTGTAAAGGGGTTAAATCAAAAGTTCTCTTCATTTAGGTGATTTTCTTCAAATTCAGCCATCCAGCGATGTTCCCTTATATCGAAGGAATATCACGCGCAAATTTTCAAAAAAAAAAAAATCTGAACAAATGAATTTGACAGGGGAGTGTGTTACGGACAGGAGAGGGCAAAATGTTTCGGACAGAATACTTTTGTCATTCTATATAAATATTAATTAATTCCCACTAAAACTTCTATTGGCCAATATTATGTATACATTTGCTTTCTGAAGAGAGACAGCTACATATTTGAAATTAAAATGATATATTTATTTTTAAAAGATATCAAGACTTATAGCCTCATATCTATAAGCATGTACAAAATTGTGACACAACCTAAATGCACGCATCTAAGTCCAATGCCTGGCATGACTTATGAAAAATGAAAAATGTAAATTTAAATAAAATTCCATAAGTTGATGCTGGTCACAGTAATGAAATCGACAATGGTACATAATTGTCATGAGTGCAATGATCCTTGAAGCCAAAATACATCTTTCAGAAACTTTTGGATGTTAGCCACCATATCCTCCAGGTATTCCATGAAAATTCTGAAAAAAAAAAAAAATGTCTGGAGCCATGCGGATAATACCACAGAATGCCCCATTTCCAGTGTTGTTACTCAATGTGGGTAATACTGTGAGCAATTCTTACTATTTGAGAGCAATCTACTGGGTGTCCCCTTTCAAACACAACCATGATTATGCCTGTAGTCAAAGTTGTGGAATCATTTTTATATTGATTCATTTAATTATTATTATTTGGTTAATTTAATTATTATTAATTGTTTATCCTTGCTTGCTCTGGCTCAATTTTTCTTAGGCTATGGTAGTGTACTCTTGCCTGTTTCTGATTAGCCTAGGCTTTCATAGCTGTAGCTTCCACAAATTTGAACAATGCATAATTGCTTATAGTTTATCTGGAGCCATGCAGTCCTGACAGGGCCAAGATGTTCTCTTTCTCTCCCAAGTTTATGTTCTCAGGAAAAAGAACAAGAAGAGCCTGGGATGCCGAACGATAAGATGTATGCATACTTCGGGGCCGGCTTTACATGGGCTGTGTGCGTCTGCAACATTCCTGTTGATACCATGATGCGTAAATCAGCACGGGGGGGGGGAGGAGGAGGATGTCAAGATGGACTCTTACTTAAACCACAGCGAAAGAGACTGTCCTTATCCTCGCACTTGCCTGTAACGAGATGGGACGGGATCCTTTTTCTGCAGAAAAAGTAAACTGACTTTGGCTTCAATATGAATTCCTTTGTCTCTGTCTGAGTTCTTTCTTGAGAAGGTAACACCAGGAATATAAAATCAAAATTCCTACAACATTGGGGGCTCGTCCGGGTTTCGAATACCTCACCTGCCCTCCCTGGAGAATCAGCGCCGACTGAAAACCGTGCGCACGGTCGTATAGGAGACGTTGTGGAAAGACCTCAGCCCGGGGCGATTGTGAAGGCCCTTTTGGGTGTGTAGGAGGTCAGAAACAGGAGGTTCTCCAAAGTTTGTGGTGGAGGTGCAGGCGAGTGACGGAATTCTTACTGAATTCGGCTTAGTTGCTGTGTGAGACAGAGGAATTAATATTGCCAATTATGGGACAGACGAACAGTAAGGGGGGTTGTTATTGTTGTTCCTCTTGTAAGGACTGTTCTGGGACAAATGATGACGTGACTTTGACTGAGACTGGGAAATTTGTTGAAAGTTGACATAATGGTTCAGGGAATCATTGTGGGTCTGTGACTGAGGAGTGTGTAGAACACTGACATAATGGTTCAGGGAATCATTGTGGGTCTGTGACTGAGGGAGTGTAGAACACTGACATAATGGTTCAGGGAATCATGTGGGTCTGTGGGACTGGGGAGGTGTGTGAGAACACTGACATAATGGTTCAGGGAATCATTGTGGGTCTGAGACTGAGGAGTGTGTAGAACACTGACATAATGGTTCAGGGAATCATTGTGGGTCTGTGACTGAGGAACGTGTAGAACACTGACATAATGGTTCAGGGAATCATTGTGGGTCTGTGACTGAGGAGTGTGTAGAACACTGACATAATGGTTCAGGGAATCATTGTGGGTCTGTGACTGAGGAGTGTGGAACACTGACATAATGGTTCAGGGAATCATTGTGGGTCTGTGACTGAGGAGTGTGTAGAACACTGACATAATGGTTCAGGGAATCATTGTGGGTCTGTGACTCAGGGATTGTGGGGAGTGTGTAGAACACTGACATAATGGTTCAGGGAATCATTGTGGGTCTGTGACTGAGGAGTGTGTAGAACACTGACATAATGGTTCAGGGAATCATTGTGGGTCTGTGACTGAGGAGTGTGTAGAACACTGACATAATGGTTCAGGGAATCATTGTGGGTCTGTGACTGAGGAGTGTGTAGAACACTGACATAATGGTTCAGGGAATCATTGTGGGTCTGAGACTGAGGAGTGTGTAGAACACTGACATAATGGTTCAGGGAATCATTGTGGGTCTGAGACTGAGGAGTGTGTAGAACACTGACATAATGGTTCAGGGAATCATTGTGGGTCTGTGACTGAGGAGTGTGTAGAACACTGACATAATGGTTCAGGGAATCATTGTGGGTCTGTGACTGAGGGTGTGTAGAACACTGACATAATGGTTCAGGGAATCATTGTGGGTCTGTGACTGTAGGATGGTGTGTAGAACATAACAGGGAACATAATGGTTCTGGGGAGTGTGGGAATCATAATGGTTCAGGGAATCATTGGGTCTGTGACTGAGGAGTGTGTAGAACACTGACATAATGGTTCAGGGAATCATTGTGGGTCTGTGACTGAGGAGTGTGTAGAACACTGACATAATGGTTCAGGGAATCATTGTGGGTCTGTGACTGGGGGTGTGTAGAACACTGACATAATGGTTCAGGGAATCATTGTGGGTCTGTGACTGGGGAGTGTGTAGAACACTGACATAATGGTTCAGGGAATCATTGTGGGTCTGTGACTGAGGAGTGTGTAGAACACTGACATAATGGTTCAGGGAATCATTGTGGGTCTGTGACTGAGGAGTGTGTAGAACACTGACATAATGGTTCAGGGAATCATTGTGGGTCTGTGACTGGGGAGTGTGTAGAACACTGACATAATGGTTCAGGGAATCATTGTGGGTCTGTGACTGAGGAGTGTGTAGAACACATAATGGTTGACATAATGGTTCATGGGAATCATTGTGGGTCTGTGACTGGGGAGTGTGTAGAACACTGACATAATGGTTCAGGGAATCATTGTGGGTCTGTGACTGGGGAGTGTGTAGAACACTGACATAATGGTTCAGGGAATCATTGTGGGTCTGTGACTGGGGTGTGTTTTTTTCACTGACATAATGGTTCAGGGAATCATTGTGGGTCTGTGACTGAGGAGTGTGTAGAACATTGACATAATGGTTCAGGGAATCATTGTGGGTCTGTGACTGAGGGGTGTGTAGAACACTGACATAATGGTTCAGGGAATCATTGTGGGTCTGTGACTGAGGAGTGTGTAGAACACTGACATAATGGTTCAGGGAATCATTGTGGGGTCTGTGACTGGGGAGTGGGTCTGTGTAGAACACTGACATAATGGTTCAGGGGAATCATTGTGGGTCTGTGACTGGGAGTGTGTAGAACACTGACATAATGGTTCAGGGAATCATTGTGGGTCTGTGACTGGGGAGTGTGTAGAACACTGACATAATGGTTCAGGGAATCATTGTGGGTCTGTGACTGGGGAGTGTGTAGAACACTGACATAATGGTTCAGGGAATCATTGTGGGTCTGTGACTGAGGAGTGTGTAGAACACTGACATAATGGTTCAGGGAATCATTGTGGGTCTGTGACTGAGGAGTGTGTAGAACACTGACATAATGGTTCAGGGAATCATTGTGGGTCTGTGACTGAGGAGTGTGTAGAACACTGACATAATGGTTCAGGGAACTGTGACTGGGGAGTGTGTAGAACACTGACATAATGGTTCAGGGAATCATTGTGGGTCTGTGACTGGGGAGTGTGTAGAACACTGACATAATGGTTCAGGGAATCATTGTGGGTCTGTGACTGGGGAGTGTGTAGAACACTGACATAATGGTTCAGGGAATCATTGTGGGTCTGTGACTGGGAGTGTGTAGAACACTGACATAATGGTTCAGGGAATCATTGTGGGTCTGTGACTGAGGAGTGTGTAGAACACTGACATAATGGTTCAGGGAATCATTGTGGGTCTGTGACTGAGGAGTGTGTAGAACACTGACATAATGGTTCAGGGAATCATTGTGGGTCTGTGACTGAGGAGTGTGTAGAACACTGACATAATGGTTCAGGGAATCATTGTGGGTCTGTGACTGACATAATGGAGGGAATCATTGTGTAGAACACTGACATAATGGTTCAGGGAATCATTGTGGGTCTGTGACTGGGGAGTGTGTAGAACACTGACATAATGGTTCAGGGAATCATTGTGGGTCTGTGACATAATGGTTCAGGGATTGTGGGTCTGTGACTAGTGTGTAGAACACTGACATAATGGTTCAGGGAATCATTGTGGGTCTGTAGACTGAGGGTGGTTAGGGAACACTGACATAATGGTTCAGGGAATCATTGTGGGTCTGTGACTGAGGAGTGTGTAGAACACTGACATAATGGTTCAGGGAA
Organism: Gymnothorax javanicus; assembly: GCA_029692085.1. Classification (NCBI taxonomy): domain Eukaryota; kingdom Metazoa; phylum Chordata; class Actinopteri; order Anguilliformes; family Muraenidae; genus Gymnothorax; species Gymnothorax javanicus. The sequence goes on along the minus strand of CM056200.1, from coordinate 19,318,263 downwards.
TCATTGTGGGTCTGTGACTGGGGAGTGTGTAGAACACTGACATAATGGTTCAGGGAATCATTGTGGGTCTGTGACTGAGGAGTGTGTAGAACACTGACATAATGGTTCAGGGAATCATTGTGGGTCTGTGACTGAGGAGTGTGTAGAACACTGACATAATGGTTCAGGGAATCATTGTGGGTCTGTGACTGAGGAGTGTGTAGAACACTGACATAATGGTTCAGGGAATCATTGTGGGTCTGTGACTGAGGAGTGTGTAGAACACTGACATAATGGTTCAGGGAATCATTGTGGGTCTGTGACTGAGGAGTGTGTAGAACACTGACATAATGGTTCAGGGAATCATTGTGGGTCTGTGACTGAGGAGTGTGTAGAACACTGACATAATGGTTCAGGGAATCATTGTGGGTCTGTGACTGAGGAGTGTGTAGAACACTGACATAATAATGGTTCAGGGAAATGACATAATGGTTCAGGGGGTCTGTGACTGGGGAGTGTGTAGAACACTGACATAATGGTTCTGGGAATCATTGTGGGTCTGTGACTGAGGAGTGTGTAGAACACTGACATAATGGTTCAGGGAATCATTGTGGGTCTGTGACTGGGGAGTGTGTAGAACACTGACATAATGGTTCAGGGAATCATTGTGGGTCTGTGACTGAGGAGTGTGTAGAACACTGACATAATGGTTCAGGGAATCATTGTGGGTCTGTGACTGCGGAGTGTGTAGAACACTGACATAATGGTTCAGGGAATCATTGTGGGTCTGAGACTGAGGAGTGTGTAGAACACTGACATAATGGTTCCAGGAATCATAATGGTGGGTCTGTGACTGAGGAGTGTGTAGTGACATAATGGTAGAACACTGAGACATAATGGTTCAGGGAATCATTGTAGGTAAGGGAATTTGGGTTTAGTTGAAATAGAGCGCTGTCTGTGTATGTTATCGAAGCAACAATGGTGTCAGATCATAAGAAAATTAGAGCCTTGGATCTTTTCCAATGTGAATGAATGTGAGAGAGGAAAGTGCACTGAGGTATGTGTGTGTGTTCTGAGCTCAGACTGTGTGTGTGTGTGTGTGTGTGTGTGTGTGGAAATCAATGTGAATGAACCGAACTCTGTGAATGTCTGTAAACAACTGCATTGCTGGCATATTTGTTAGTTCTGTCTTTGTTAGATTGAATACAGTTGTCATTCTATTCCATGAAGTGCTCATATAGATGTCTACAATGAAATTAGCATTTATTCAAGAATAATTTAAGGTGCCCGTTGATTAGCCAATATTTACAGTATTTTATGGAATCCTTATTGTAATTGCAGGATTGGTAAAAAGTGAAATTTCTAAGAAAAAAGTGTAGATTAGCAGTGCAATTTGTGGGAATTAAGCCATTTTAATGACTGTGGAGTTATAAAAGGTCTAAGTTGCAGAAGTAAACAGAATAATTATTCTTTACAAAACCGAGCAAAAGTCCCTATTTCTTGATAAAATAAATGCTAACCCCTCTTAAACGATCATTAACTATAAACAGAGGGAAATTTAGATGATGTAACAATTGAATGTAAATTATACAAACATGGACGAGTGTTTCTAGTGTTGTGGCTAACTGAATTTCTTTGAGATGCAGGACAAAGCCCAAAATTTAAATGCTCTAATATTTGGCGGTAGTAATACATTGCAGGGAAAACTACCAGTGATATCCTCTATGAGCATGAAGTAATTACACCATTTGAATTTGTTTAATATTTTAAAGAGCTAGAAAATCTAAGCACTTGTCTGTAAACAATTAGACTGTGTGAGATTGGTATGCTAGAAGCATATCTCTGTAAAGAAAATGAAGGAAATGTAAAAACAAGAATAACACAGTGTGTTAAAAATTTTCCAAAGTACTGTTTAACACTGTATACAGTAAGAGACTGTGCCAAATTTAATTGATGCAGAGGTTTTTCTATCAAGCATTGAAAAATTTCAATTGCTATCTGAAGGTAAAAAATTAAGGTAAAATGATCAGAAAAGTGCCAGTATTAGAGACTCGATGGATCTTTAGATGGGGAGCGCAATGCAGCAAATGGAGCCCTATTGACCGAAGCAGATAAGGGAGCACAGATAGGTGAAAGGTCGACATACAGAAGTCAGAGAACAGAAGGATGATGAACAAATGTGACTGAAAGCTTTCCTGACCAAAGAAATGCAATTAAAGATCTTTTCTCCATTTTGAACAGGAACTGTTAACGAGTGTCTTCATGGCAAAGGAACTGAGTGGCTGATAACCTTAATCTGTTATTTAACTTTTACAGGAAAGGATCCGAACGAGTTGAATTAAAACAAAATTGTTCATTATTGTTTGTCTCTAACTCCTCTTGGAACTTTTCCACAGCAAAAGAGCACTGTTGAAGATAAGTGATGAGCTGGCCAGCTGGGGATTTAACTGTGGGGTTTCAGCTTTAAAGTTTACCTTCTAAAATAGATTTGGGGAAATCCAATTTGAAGTATTAACACAAGACTAAATTCAAAAGTTGGACCACCATATAATTGAAGAAGTCCACTAGTAACGTGATTACATATTACTTTGCTATTTCCAAAATTTATTTTTGATAAAGTGGACAGTCAAATAAAAGGCACCGACTGAGATGACCTTTATGTGCTAGGAGCCCAACTGGAAAATTAATATTAAATATGTAGCAATTTTTGTGAATAAAAAAATTTTTTTTTTTTTTGCAAATTGGAACATAGTCTAAAGTAACTCCACCTGGTTCTGCTGATGATGTGGGAAAATGTAAGAATGGTTGGGGCTAATAAGCCCTGACTGTGCATTTCCTCCATGCTTTTAGCGGAACCCTAGACTGAGGTGGATTGCTTAATCATAATTCATTGAGAGGAAAAAATAAAAAATAAAAATGTATTCTCCATTGTGTAAAAGAAGTCCTATGTAATAATACTGCATGTCCTGGACTTAAGGACACCCCACTATCAAAACCTGATCTTGAATACTTTGTTGATGGTTCGGCGTCAAGAGTCGACAAAGGCAACCCGTGTGTTGGATATGCTGTCTGTCCTCATGACTCTGTGTTGATTGTGGCCCTCTGTACATCAAACATGTTGACCCAATCAGTTTGGCTGATGCCTTTGCAGACAGAGAAGCAAGGGCAACAGCCAAACACACTTTTGTGGGGCTATTACACCAATCTGAGGACTGAATTTCATGTGACCTGTTGTGAGCAGAGCATGATGCTGCTGCCCCACAAGAAAAATGCCAATGGACATCACATGGAACACAACACACTGATGACAGGTGGGTAGGACCCAATGGTTAGCCTATATTACCAAAATCCCTCTTCCATATTGCTGTAGATTTGGTGCATGGGCAGTGCCATGTACTAAGAAGGGGGACCAAGGGATTAATTGATCAAAGTACTATCACTTCTTTACTAAAAAAAAAAACTAAGAAATGTCCAACATGATGAAGTTATAACACACGTGTGGTACAGTGAAACATTAATTTTAAGTAAACTGTTGGATGCCTGTTGGAAATGATTACCACAGAACATCCCCTCTGTCCTCTTTCTTTCGATCCTGGAGAGTGTATGAATCTAATAAATACACTTTTCCAAACATGTCACATTTTTTATTTTTTCCCAATGCATTAAAGGTTATTTTAAATAGATCTACAAACATGATCACTAGCTCTTTTTAATTTAGATATATGGATCTGGGAACATAAAATATTTGCAAAATAATTCTGATTGAATTTTTTTTGTTTCCAAAACATTCTTATCAATTAAAAATTGTGCCCAGCTTATAATGTACGCTGTAAGTTTTTATTTCAAAAATATCTTCTGTTTAATTGGCAACTGAAATAATACTATTCAATTGTTGATTAAACAAAAGGACTGAAAAACTTTGGTGGAGTGAATGTCCAGGTGAGCTACAGTGCCGTGGCCCTATTTTCTTTAATTGTGGAAAGGTTTCCCAGAGACTCAGCTGCCAATAAAGCATCCGGATTAGTCACTGGGCAATGAACGGGCCGGGAGGCGGGACTTCTGTTGAATGCGCGACCTTGTTTCTCCTGCACTCGCTTGCTCATGCGCGTGTGCCAAACGTGGGCGAGATCGTTCAAGCATTACTGTTGTATTTTATTGTTTTTAGCAAAAATAACCACGTTTCTAGAGTTCTGAGGATACGAGTGGACAGAGCAGACTTGGATTATACTGGACGATGCATTGGACGATGGTTTGAAAGTTTGTCAACGGACGTTTTGTGTAGTTTTTCCGTTGCTACCTGGTGGCTCCCATTGGTTTACAGCAAAAAAGGAATTTTGATAATTTTTCAAAAAACTCCAGTGGCCATAAAGTTGCGCCAGGTGAAAAACAACTTTGTCCGTTCGGAGACCTCTAATGGTGAGTAAGTGATATACAAATTATAGTTTTTGGGTGGAATATCCCTTTAAACTAAACAGGGGAAACCTTTCACCGACAGCGTTTATTAAGTGAAAGGCCCAGTACCATGGCACTCTAAATTACACCACATTACTTCAGTCTTACATTCCTGACAGAAATTAGCGTGTGTTATTACCTCTGACAGATGGGAGTCCTGTCCTTGTGATTCCTCCATTGCAGCCAATACACTCATAAACCAGTAACCATCTCCAAACAGGCCACAGCTCTATCTGTTAAGTTCCTGATTATGCCAACTTCAGCACATTGTTGTAATATGTTAGGCTCGACTTATAGCTGTTTAATTCATTTCATTACTAGTCATTTATTCATTTGAAGATCTCCATGGACTTTCAGTGATGAAAATTATTGACACAAAACCCAATAATTGAAGATTTCCAGAGGATGTCGTAAAAAGACGTCATAAAAACTTTCATTCTGGCTCCTCAAGGGACGTCATTTAGACGTTTGTGGAAGACCTCGAAAAGCATCGTTTGGACGTATTCTTGCTTGATGGGACACATCATATGAAATTAGACAACGTAAGGAATCTATAGATGCCAATAACGCTATGCTATGATGTCTGTAAGCAGACAAAATGACGCTCCAAACATACGCTAAATTTCTGCTTGCAAAAAGCTAACGTTAGCTAGCTAAGGTAATTTAGGCCAGCATTAACCTTGCACATTCTGTTAATTTGTTGATGGGTGGCTGTATTATTATTGTCTTTTTATGCTGTCCAAACGCAGCGTGTTACTCTTGATTATATGATCATGGAACTTAGATGTACTAACGTTAGGTCGCATGTGGCATTTATATTCCCCCCGTTTTTAGGCTATTTCGCTAGTACATCTCACGCAGGGCTCAGTGCATCACACTCAGACGGCAGAAGCACATCAGAGCCGCCCAGAATGGTCGATAGATTCAGCCATGGTGAGGTCACATGTTGTGTCACTATGCATGCGTTGCCATGGCTACGCTTTCAAGCCACTCCTCCCTCCCCCCACCCTCTTCCCTCACACCACCCCCTCCGCCCAGCCATGCCTCTATCTTCCGGCTGAGTCAAAATCTCGAAATTTTCTCGCGAGAGCAAGATTGGCTTGATAAAAAGGGAAAAATAAATATGAATGTTGTGTAATTTTTGCAAATTACCGCAAAACATTCCGTTTAAGACCCAAATCACTTATTTTTAACGGGTGTAAATACCAGGTAATGGATCCTTTAAGTTAACAAAGCTTTGAACAACCAGACCCTGAGCAATAATTTTAATCTGCCATCTACTGTATAATTCTGTGAGCGTGTAACAAACATACAGGTCTGTCAAATTCTGACACGTGACCTATTTTTACTCCTGGATAAGTGAAGCTGTGGAAGGAGTGTTGTGCTGAGACTCCAGCGTCACTCACTAATCAATCAATTAGCCATTAGCACGACCACAGGCGGTAAGATTCACAAACAGCTTATCCAGGAGATAACAATAGTGTTACTTTGATTCCTATTATTGTAGCTTGTCGCAGTGTGTTACTGTTCAGCCTATCTTATACACGGAGCCTTTCACAGACAGGGTTTTAAAAAGTGAAAGGCCCAGTACTGCCACTCTAAAATACACCACATTACTTCAGTCTTACACTCCTGGCAGAAATTAACGTGTGTTATTACCTCTGACAGATGGGAGTCCTGTCCTTGTGATTCCTCCATTGCAGCCAATACACTCATAAACCAGTAACCATCTCCAAACAGGCCACAGTTCTATCTGTTAAGTTCCTGATGATGCCAACTTCAGCCCATTGTTGTAACATATCAATCTTGACTTATAGCTGTTTAAATCATTTCATTACTAGTAATTTATTCATAAGAAGATCTCCGTGGACTCTCACTAACAAAAATTAACAATCTAATCATTGAAAATTTCCCGTCTGAATTTTTGACAAATACAGAATGCATGTGAACAATTAAAAAAAATTCATAATAAAGTGTTTATATTTTATTTCCAAATCTTGTGATTTAATAAATTTAATTTATATGGCCATAACCTTATGTTCAGTAATTCAATTTTGGATGAACAGAAGTGTGATTTTTTTGGTGGCTAAAGATGCCTTGTAACAAAGGTCACCAACTGATGTCTCTGGAAATGCAAAATTTTACAATGAATGGAAAGAGAAAGTGGAATAAAAGTTGATTTGTGATATTAAGCTTGATACTACTGTTTATTTGTGCCATTAGTCTTCAAATAATGGGGTTAAGAAATCATTGATAGATTTTTTTTTTTCCATGGGCATTCATAATTTTGGTGGATTTGTAACACATTGACAAATTTTGACTCAGATCTCTCAGCTTTGATTATATTCTCCTCTCTGAGGATCGGCATGGAAACCTACAGGACAATAGACCTCCTGGAACAGATGCCAGGCTTTAGTGAAGTCTATGTAGCGAAAGTAAAGAAAAGTACTTGTAAACTGCAACTTTGTTTTTGCCAAACATTTTGATGAAAATCAAACTGTCGCAAATGTACCTAATATTATCTGCAGAAATACATTTACTGTATCAGAGTGCTCAATTTCTTTTCTTTGTGAGGATGAAAGAGAATTGTTTGAGTGCTTTGATGAACGTTGTGGTTTCATGTGTAAGACCTTACACCAGGTTACACAGTCTCACTTGTGCACCAGCTGGCTGACTGCATTGCGTCACTTGTTTGTCTGGGATGCACTTCTTGGATTGCATCACTGACAAATAATATATTGTTAGAACAGGGATAGGGGGGTACTCATCTACCCCTCCTTTTACCCCTCCTCTGTTTTACTGCAGATCTGTGTGTCACATCACAAACTCACTCTGCAAACCCACCCCCCTCTTGCACACCCACCCATCCTTAAATATAATCCTGTGGTGACAGGGTATTGTACAGTCACTCCAAGTGCTGTTGCTTCCTCAATGCATTTGTGACTGGCTGTCATCTGCCCTGCTTACATACCACTCAAATTGATACATTTTCTGGGGTGGAACGATATTGAATAAAATCATAATCCTCCTGGAAGCAGGTGATCAGGATACAGACATTGAGGAGTGTATGTCAAGCAATTGCAGTGTCTCAGGTAAGTTACTAATTATTTCTTTCAATCTGATGAACCACTCTTTCATTTCTTAAGCTGTACTTGAGTGAGAGACTGTTGCAGACTGTAATACAATAGACCCAAAGGGCAAACCCTGTCTTCTGGGAACACTGTCTCCACCTCGAGAAGCTGTCTGAACTTGAGGAGTGTATGTCAAGCTATTGCAGTTTCTCAGGTAAGTTATTCATTTTCTCAATTTGATAAACCACTCTTTCATTTCTTATGTTGTGCTTGAGTGAAAGGCTTTCGCAGACAGTAAAATATAGAGCCAAAGGACAAACCTTGTCCTCTGGGGAACTGTCTCCACCTCGGGAAGCTCCAGTGCAGTTTCAAAGAGTAAAGCTGGATGTCTTAGAGGAGAGAGAGTTTTCTCTGGATGGAGGTCGTCTTCCCAGAAAACAATAACTATCCTTCAGTGTAACAATGCAACAAAATTTTCCAGGTCTTCTTTGACATGAATAATTTCTCAAAAAGATAGAGCTTAACTTTCTGCAAAATAGGCCAGTATAAGTGTTTCCATCTCTATTATGCAGTAAATGTGTTATGATGAGGAATACTTTGGAGAAAAGAATATGTAAAGTAATGCTGGAGTCAGATTAAGAACAGAATTTAGCCTTGCAGTCAGTTTAAGTGGTGAGATCAGTTAGGCTTGACCATGTAACTTATATTCACTCTCTTTTTAAGGATCATCAACCTTCAAACCTGCAAGATAAAATAAAACCAAAATGAACAGCTCTGTCATCAATTCTAGCCGACCCTTCAACCACTCCTCTTCAGGATCCAGTCTCCAATTCTGGGAGGCAATAACACCATGCATATTCCACCCTGCTGGGTTTGTGAGTGGGTTTATTCCAAATATCATCAACCTATTAGTGGGCTACCCTGCCAACATCACGGTAATGTGGCTGGTGGCCAGAGAGAAGAGTGACTCTTCTACCTCCAATATCTTTATCTTCAACCTGGCCATCGCTGATGCATGCTCTTGCATAATGAGCCCCATCTGCAGCGATGGCCACTCATTTTTTGATACCATGTTTTTCGATCACATATCAAACTTTACGGATGGGATCATAAACGGCTCACTACTCTTTCTCGCCTGCATTTGCCTGGACCGCTACGTGGCTGTGGTTCACCCCATTGTGTTCACCAGCATCAAGGATAAAAAGATCAGAGTGGCTATTTCCATGCTTGTTTGGGGGCTCGTGATAGCCTATGCCGTTAACGTGTTATTGCTCACGGGCTTCCAACAAAAAATCTACATTGGGCTGATCATGGCCAGCTTCATTATTATGATTTTCTGCAACGTTTCTATCGTATGGAGTCTGAGGAAGTCAGTCTTGGGCAAGGAGAAGATTAACCCCATGAAAAAGAAAGCCCTCAGAACTGTGCAAATCTGTCTGGGCATCATAGTGTTTCATTACCTGCCTATAACTGTGATCAGCCTCACGCGTTATGTTCCTGATTTCCCAGAATACTGCACAATTATTATGATTGTATCCAGCGTTAATGACTACAGTTCCAGCACTCATCCTCTTCTCTACCTCACCCTGATTAAGCAGCTGCCATGGCTGAAAAAATTGCTCTGCATCTGCTGCCGAAGCCCTTCCCCTGAGCCACATAATGTAAGCACATGAGATGTATGCTTGTGATTGTCTGTCCGTTACATTGCATTTACTCTCAACATAAATTCATGAAAATGAGTTCATGAAACAAAGCAAGAATGTTATCTGAGCTCTAGGCAAATATATTATCTTTAATTTGACTGTAATAGGAAAGAGATGACAAAATGACAACACAACTATAACCATATGCATTGATTAAAAAGTGAAAATTATTTGAATCACTGACATGTCTATATCATCATGATTTAAAATTACGCAAATGAGACTTTTTTGATTTTTTAAAAATGAGCATGTATGATCAATCAAAAAGACCAATTTTTTATGTCATGTGTTAATGATACTTATCTCCGTACTTCCAAGACTGTTTTATTCTGTCCATTTAATTTCATTATGCCGGCATGGAGTCTATTTTTGCCCAGCAAACCTCAGATTTTCTGGGAGCACATGAGTTTAGCTGTTTGTTACAGCTCTGGGGAACAAAGGGAAGCACTGGGGTTTGTCATCAGAGACAAGGCCAACTTTGTTTCCATCATGGTGTACAGTTTTTGTTTTAAACTGGTTGAGACATGAATTTATTCAATGCTGTTGTGACTTCTGGAGCTGTAATTGACTGATTATTAGCAGCTATCCAACAAAAATGTTTTATCGTGCTGCCATAATTGTGCCCTTCAGAAGTAAAGTGGGCTATCCCACATCTCGGTAAAAATGAGTTGGGTGCACTACTGCGTATTAAAGATCAACACAACTTCCCATGATACCAGCTTTTTCCAGGACTATGCTGTGCTGCCATCTATTATAGAAACCATTCTGAACATGTTGTGACAACCAGTGAGAGGCAGAGCGGGCTATCCCACATTCCAAGATGGCAGCCCCCATGCTAACTGGAGCTGAGGCAGTTCTTGAGAAGATTTTTGAGTCTGAAAGTGACCCCAACCCCCAGTGGAAGCCTACAGGTGAATCTAGTGACGTATCTTCTACAGGTAATGACTGTCTAGTTTCCAGGATTTAACAAAAGATATTGAAACATCCATATTTTGACGACTGCTCATTTTACAGACTTCAGTTAAGTTAAAGACGGGCGGTAAACAGAGCTCCACTCTCAGCCACACATAAGCACCACGATTTATAACGATATGCTGCCTGTTAGCAGACACATGTACTCTACTAGCGATTTTTGTTACGTTTGTTACGAACAAACTGTCCATAAAATATTAAAATGCAACCGAACTGAGGTGATCCAGTGGTTTTAATATTTCATTTACCAGGAAATTATTTACATTTATGAGTTTCTTTCGGTGCCTCTGTGGCGTTGGTAACCATCTTGCCAATGATTTGCGAGGCACTGCGGAGACTCGTCCCCTCCGTTTGTAGTGTGCCCCTGAAAAATCTCCATTTGATAACAAGCCCTACCACCTCACCCGCCCCCTCTGTCTCAACAAGTATCGGGACATCACTACCCCTACACATGAACGCGCAAAACGATGGGGTAGGGCTAAGTGGTAGGGCCAAGGGGTGAAATGGGATTCACTCTTACTTCACCGAACCAATTTGCTTCCTACGACTATCACCCTGGCTTATTGACTGCGATAGCCAGGACTGAAAAAAATCATAAATTGGGACTCAGCATAGTGTTTCTGAAATGAAGACAACGGTTGATATGTCTTTTTTATTTTTTATTTTATTTTCTGTGTCTGTAAAGGGATGTTTCCCCCAGAATGAGATGTCTACTTGAGACTATTGGGCATACCAATATGGCAGCACGGTTACTTCAAAATTATTGCGTCATCAGCTATCCAGTTTTTCGATACAGATCAGTGGTTTTCATGCGTCCCTTTGTCAGAGGGTGCCCAATTCTTTCGATCAATGTGATTTTCCCACTCTTTACAGGAATTATCCAATAAACAGCCCTTACCTTTCCGCTTCGTTAATGTATGAAATGATCTGTTTAATTTAAACTGTTGATGTTTTTTAAATTTATTTAATTTTCTTTTTGAGTTTTATAAAGTGCAATAATGTTTGTACCTATGTAAGTAAATTTCACGATTTTCAAATCTTTTTCAGTCGGGCTTGTAAAATCTTGAGGGCTAGTGCCTTCTTTCTGTCACAAGCCTGACTGGCTTGTGGCAAAAAATGGGAGGATCGAGCCCTGCCGAGATATCAAATTCAGAAAACGTGAATCGTAATTTTCACGTATACCTCGCCAAAAGCTCGGAATAAATGGAAATTACTATTCTCGTTCAGCAGATGCTTTGCAACCATACCTCATCTGCTTTTTCTGCCACCTAACAGCCATGTTGAAAAATGAGTTCCCGAGTCACCTATTTACATGTTAAGAGTTTGTTACCATAAGGCAATACATATATCCATTTTACTCATTTTGAGTGAATTAGCTTTTTTAACGCTGGCGCCTATTGTATTTTACAGAACAACACACACTTTGACCATTAAAACAGTATGAATTTCTAAAAACTGATTTTTGCACCATGTGTAAGAAGCACAGGGTTACCGGTCTATGGTATCATCTCAGTTTTTGAACTTTTGGCACTTATTGCGTTTTGGAAACAGCTCTTCATGTGTCCCTGATTGAGTTGGGTCGGATAGAATAAGATATAGGCGTACCCGTTATTTTACAGTTGACTGCAGTGACTATCTGAGAGCCCCTCAACAATGCTCCGCCCCCTCTGGAGTGAGAGCCTAGCTCCGCCCCTGCCTGGGACCCATTTATTATCTATTTACTGAACTCTACCATAACTTAAGCCACATACATGACCATAATAACCAACCATAACAGCATGACCATGTCTACTCCACTCCACTCCCCTTCCCCCCCCTTCAATTGAACTTACCATACACACACACACACACACACACACACACACACACGCGCCCGCACTCACACCCACGCACAAACGCACACACACGCACTCACACACACACACAAACGCACACACGCACATGGGTCATTTCATGTCAAATCACCCCAAAAAAATGGGATTCTACCCCTCACTTGAATTGATTTTCTTCAAATTTGGTATGCAAGTTGGCTATGGCCCCATCGCCGAAATCCCAAATTTCAATTCAATCGGACCTTCCAGTGCAAAGTTACGGCCTTTTGTTTTTTTTTTTTTGTTTTTTTTTTTGGTATTTTGTAAAAAATGGGCATGGCTGGCAAAATTCAAATGGCTATATCTCCAGAACTACTTGACCAATTTTGACAAACAAGGTATTGTTGGAAAGGGAATCACACAAACATTCCATATCCGCCATTTTAAACTCATTTTGGTAACTCTGGGTGTGATGAATAATTGACCTATATTTTGACCTCAAAATTGAACTTGAGGATTGCGTGACCTTGAATTTTTTTTTTTTTTTTTACACCAAATTGTACCCTGCTGAGGTACGTATCTACAACATATCAAAAACTTGGAAACATATTAATATTTTTTTCAGCAATATCCAATTAAATCTGGTATACCCTAGCTGAAATTCAGGTCTGTGTACATGAAATATACACAAGATGTACTATGTACATACTTATCCCTACAGTTGAGTTCTGTTAAATGTAGTCTTGTTCCATGTATGGTCGAGTAATGTTTTTTACCCTGATAGCTTGCACACTTTTGGCAACCTACATTGGAACTTTTCATATGCCGTCAGAGTCAGAACTTGCAAAGACTTATTCCTAGCCTAATCAGGATGAATGTCAAACGGATCACAACATATTTTCCAGAAAACCGAAAACTTTTTCAGCAGCAGTTGTTCATGGTGGGAGCAGATTGTTTTGATAGCACTTTTTAAACTTGAGTTCTTAACATTAACAACTTGATCTCCTCCTGTCAGTGACTTTTCGAGTTGTCTTTAGACAAATGTGTAGTGTGATTGATGGCACGGATTTTCATCCTTGCGAAAACTGCAGTTTTTCCTCCTGCAAATGAGATTAACAAACAAGCATGAGAGAAGTGCACGTTCCCTATAATCAAAAAGTCAGCCCAATCTTCATTATTTTTTTAGATCAGTTTAGTTTTAATGTAGACATGCTAACTTTGAGGCAGCCATTCAAATGGACAATCAAATTTAGTGGATTTCCATCTGGTACTTGAGCTGGATATTACCCCAAATTCTTGCTTCTTAAACTCAGAATATACACAGTCTTAAGGATACACATGCACAGTGCATGAACACATGCTTTGTTTATCTAGCCACTTAGTGTACAAATAGGAATAATTACTCCATGCATGCTGTTTTGATTGATTTGTCTCCTAATACAAACAAACTGTAAACAAGATTTATTGAAGGAAGGCATCCTGAATAAAATGAAGATATACAACCCCAATTCCAAAATAGTTGGGTCAAAGTGTAAATTGTGAATAAAATCAAAATGCAATGACTTTCAAATCACACCAGCCAGTATTTTATTCACAATAGAACAGAGATAACATAGCAAATGTTGAAACTGAGAAATTTTACGATTTTATCCACAAAATGAGCTCATTTCAAATTTGATGGCTGCTACAGGTCTCAAAAAAGTTGGGACAGGGGCCTGTTTACCATGGTGTAGCATCTCCTCTTCTTTTTAACACAGAGTGGAGGCATCTGGGCATTGAGGAGACAAGTTTCTTGAGTTTAGCCATTGGAATTTGATCCCACTCTTGTTTAATACAGGCTTCCAGCTGCTGGAGAGTTTTGGGTCTGCTTTGACGGACCTTTCGTTTAATTATGCGCCAAATGTTCTAAATCGGTGAAAGATCAGGACTGCAGGCAGGCCAGTTCAGCACACAGACTCTTCTACTACGAAGCCATGCTGTTGTAGTAGCTGCAGTATGTGGTTTTGCATTGTCCTGCTGAAATACACAAGGCCTTCCCTGGAATAGATGTCATCGGGAGGGGAGCATATGTTGCTCTAAAACCTTTATATACTTTTCAGCATTCATGGTGATTTTTGAAAACATGCAAGTGTCCCACACCATATGCACTAATGCATCCCCATACCATCAGAGATGCTGGCTTTTGAACTGAACGCTGATAACAGGAGGGGTGGTCTTTCTCCTCTTTAGCCCGGAGGACAGGACGCCCATGATTTCCAACAATAATATCAAATTTGGACTCGTCTGACTACAGGACGCTTTGCCACTTTGCTACAGTCCATTTTAAATTAGCCTTGGCCCACAGAACATGGCGGCACTTCAGGATTATGCTCAACAATGGCTTCCTTTTTGCATGATAGAGTTTTAGGTGGCATCTGTGGATGGCACGGCAGACTGTGTTTACAGACAGTGGTTTCTTGAAGTATTCCTGGGCCCATTTAGTAATGTCAATGACAGAATCATGCCGATGAGTGATGCAGTGGCGTCTGAGGGCCCGAAGATCACGGGCATCCAGTAAAGGTCTTCAGCCTTGTCTTTACGCACAGAGATTTTTCCAGTTTCTCTGAATCTTTTGATGATGTTATGGACTGTCGATGATGAGACCCTCAAAGCCTTTACAATTTGACGTTGAGGGACATTGTTTTTAAAGTATTCCGCATTTTTTTTTACGTGAGCCTTCACAGGTTGGAGAGCCTCTGGCCATCTTTACTTCTGAGAGACTCAGCCTCTCTAAGACATCCCTTTTATAGCCAATCATGTTATATAGCCAATGTTCCTTCAGCTGATTCTCTTATATATTAATTACTTTTTCAGCCCTTTTTTGCCTGTTTCCCAACTTTTTTGAGACCTGTTGCAGCCAGAAAATTTGAAATAAGCTAATTTTGTGGATAAAAATGTAAAATGTCTCAGTTTCAACATTTGAAATGTTATCTATGTTCTATTGTAAATAACATATTGGCTCATGTGATCTGAAAATCATTGCCTTTTGATTTTATTCACAATTTACACTTCGTCCAAACTATTGCGAAATTGGGGTTGTTCATTTCAGCAGTTTTTCAACATTTCTTCAGCAATTTCCTTTGCCTCTCAATTTCCAAGCACCTTCATTTTATCAGCCAATCTCTTCAACTTTTCGCGCTGAAGCAAGCGCACAGATTTTCTTCAGAAAATTTAGCCTTTTCTAGTTTATTTTAACATTGCACTTGATCAAAATGATTTCAGCGTTCAAAACAGCAGGGAAGCGCGGTTGCACACTGGTTGCTGCGACGCAATAATTTATTAAACAATGTGAACTCCGATTTACGCATTGCATAAAATATGTACCCGTCGAACCAGGTGGATGATCTTTGACCCCCCACCTGTATGGGGCATATGTGCCTGGCTGTTGGGTGTCATAACACTTGGGGGGAAAGTAGAGATTTTGAATGTGTAAGGAGTGTGTTGCTATTTTGCTTTGGCCATTAAAGAGCAAAAAGACATTTGACATCAATTCATGTGAAAATGTCAAATTTTTTGGAGTGTTTCAATGCAGATGTTTGAGTATTTATCAAGCAGTTCAGTTCTGTATCAGCTCCCAACTGCCCTAAGTCCCCTTGGTGGTAATGCCAGCATTACATTTTGTACAGTCAAGGCCGGATTATCCATCTCATGACTGGTGTGCCTACACTGGGGCATCATGCTGGGAGGGGCATCACATGATTCATGAATCCTCAGTTTTTTGTTTTTTTTTTACTTTAATCGGAAGAGATGCATATTATGAACAAATTCAAACTTAACTGTTGATATCAAAAGAGAATATTTAAAAAAAAAAAAGAATATAAATTTAAAAACTGCGATTTGGAACTGCCCTGCCAAAGTCACAGAAAGGCCAAACTGGTCCCAGATCAGTGTTGCAAGCTGAGCTAGAATCCCGCCATTCAGAAACTGAATGGGCACTGATCTCTAATCAGTTGTTGATCACAACGATGTGCCTTCGTTCTGACATCACGTGCTGCAACACACTGAGCGGCGGGGGAAGCAACCGAGGGGTTGTGCAAATTGGAAAATAGCAGAAGAAAAAAGTACGAAAGATATCCACGCTACCGATTGTACCAGAAATATCTTGCTTTTTTAACATTACTCGCGGCAAAGAAGCTGTCGGTAGAGAGGCAACTGTTCCGCCCGTCAATTCCGTTCCTCCGGCACTAGCAGCAATTGCTTACGTTACAAAAGTAATAAATGTACGTTAGAGGCTATTGCTAATGAGGCAGATGCAGCAGCGCATAACATTAGCTGACGTTAACGGCAGCCTGTCGCAGGTGGGCTGACGGCAACAGCTGAACTCGGGGACGGAGAACGTTAGCATGATCACAGAAGCAGACAATAGTGAGTTCACTGCACGAAGCCTTTCCCTTTTTAAAACCCTCTGCCATAGAATTTCAGTTCTTAGTATTTAGCAAATGTAAATGTGTGGCCTTTTGTTGCCATAAATTTCAGTACCAAAGTTAAGTGCCATTTTAGTGACTGGATGGAAAGCACTCATAATTAAGATTTTGGGTACTGTCCCTGAAGGCAGCAGGGTTGTCACACTGTCCTTGAAGGCACCGTTATTATTATCATCACCATTGGCAATCTTTTTTTGAAGGCTTGTTCAGCTGGTGCTTTAGCTGTCATTATTGCTGTATGCCAGTTAAGTTGTTAATAAATGAAACGCTAGTATTATCAAAGAGAAGAGTGGTCCATTGCTGCGTTCTATAAGCCATGTTAAGTAACTTTTTTGCGGGGGGGGGGGGCATTTCATGATTGGTCACACTGGTGCATAGCACTGTGTTAATCCGGCCCTGTATGGCGGATCGTCTCTCTGATCTCGCACTCACCCAACTCTGTGTGTGCAGCTGTCGCCAGGTATGACTTTTATATTGGTCTAAATTTGTGGTGACTAATATTTGGTCTGTTGATTTAAGTTCTTGCCTACCTGGTGAATAAATTCTTCTTATGTCTTTAAACTTGCGTGGTCTCTGTGACTCTTAACACTTGTACATTCTTCCTAGCCCCGTCGCGGCGGATAATTAGGGGGTTAATCCCAACCGAGGAACGACTGGCCGGTGGCCCGTATGGGAATTGGTTTTATTAAGTTGGAGAGACAATCATGATCTACTTACATAAAGGGTTTATGTATTGCCGGTTCTGGGATTTTAGCCTTAAGGAAACCCATGGACAAGGAGTCGGTTATCTGTTAAAATTCCCTGAAGAAACCCATGGGCGTGCATAGATCTGGGTTCGCAGTTGTCACGCCAAAAGATGCTGTTGCTGTGATGTTTAGACTTCCAACCTCTAATCTAACCAACGAACCTGGGATCCGGACATGGTGTTAAACCTGGGAACATTAATGGAGTGACGGCGGTAGTCTTTTTAGAGTTCGAGGTATAATCGACCCGAGATTCACGCATGTGTCCCTAAACTATAAATTCTAATTCTAATTTGGAGTCAGATATTTAACGAGGGTATAACTAAATTTGGTATTCTAAATGTATTATGGAGTCAGATTAATTGTAACCGTTGTGCTTTTGTGCCCCGTTCCTCGAACGGAGAAAATATATCCATTTTATTGTGATTTGCGCCAGCAAGGAGGTCGCGCGTGCTAATACCAGCCCAAGGAACACGTGGAGCCTTCGCCCCCTGAAATTTCCGTCGTTGGTATTGTTTTGTGGGTTTTTCATTGCATTTATTTATTACTTGCCGGAATTCAAGGAATCTCGGATTGGCAAGTATATTACTCTGTTTGTTTGTTTGTTTGTTTGTCTGCACTGTGGTGTCCACAGTTTCAGCTCAATTTAGCTAATATTATATGTGCAACATAGGACAGGCACTGGGCAGGCACTGCACTATTTTGGTGAATCTAGGTCAAAGGTCAAGGTCAGGGTCAAACAAAAGGTCAAAAACATATCAGAAGGCATATCTTCGGTTCTAATCGTCGTACACACTTCTAACCAAGTGCAAACTCAACATAAGACAGGCACTGTACTATTTTGGTGAATCTACATCAAAGGTCAAGGTCACACAAAAAGTCAAAAACACATTAGAAGCCATGTCTTACACATAAGAAGCCATATCTTCGATTTATACGTTGTAGAGACTTCAAACCATGCGCATACTCAACGTAGGACAGGCACTGGGCAGGCAATATATTATTTTGGTGAATCTAGGTCAAAGGTCAAGTTCACACAAAAGTTCAAAAACACATAAGAATCCATATCTTCGGTTCTAATTGTCGTAGAGACTTCAAACCAAGTGCATGTTGTTGATAAACGATAAGTCTATGTTACTTCACCTAGGTACTGCACTATTTTGGTGAATCTAGATCAAAGGTCAAGGTCACACAAAATGTCAATAGCACATAAGTAGCCATAGCTTCGGTTCTAATCGGTGTAGAGACTTCAAACCAAGTGAATACTTTCTTGATAAACTCAAGCCCTGCATTACCTGACCTAAGCACTGCACTATTTTGGTAAATCTAGGTCAAGGTCACCTAAGTAGCGCTGGATTTTCATTTATTTGTTTGTCTGTCTGTCTGTTTGTGTGCACTCTACAGGCCACAATTTTCACATTTTCTTGACCAAACTTGGTGACAACATTAACTAGCCTTGTGGCTACAGACCGGTCTCTTTTCGAGGTCAAAGGTCAAGGTCACCAGAAAGGTCAAAAACACATTTTGGTTCATAACTTTGTTATTATTACAGGTAGAGACTTCAAACCAACTCCATTCCGTTCATTCTGTTTCTGAGATCTGTGCATGATTCCAGCAAGTCGTCGTTCTATAAATGACTTTTCATTCATTTATTTTTTTATTTGTTTGTTTGTTTGCACTCTACAGGCCACAATTCTGGACAGATTGTCCTCAAATTTGGTAGTGACAATCATTTGGCAGAAGGGAAGAAACCATTCATTTCTGGTTTTGATCGAGCAACCTTCAAAGGTCAAACTCAAGGTCACCCATTTCTCAGGCTGCTCTAGGGGCCAAACGGTGGGAGATAGAGACATGGTTACTATTAACCACTAATAGGAAGTCATATATGTGGAATCTAATGGCACTGTCACCGTGACCTTCACCTGACCTTGAAAGGTCAAACTCAGAATCACCATATTTCCGAGTGCTCTAGCAGCCAAACAGTGCAAGATAGACCCATCATTACTACTGAGCTCTAATAAGAAGTCATATATGGGGAATCTGCCCAGCTTGCAGGGAGCATTCCCACAACACTGGCTAACATTCCCTACAAATTCTGATTATATTTTAAAGAAAACATTTTTATCTAATGTTCAAAGAATGTTTCAAGGATGTTCATAATGTCAAATAATGTTCATAAAATGTTATATGTTGACAAAGGAAGAATGTTTAAGTTGCAACAGTCTGAGGATGTTTTCTGAGGATGTTTTGGGGTTGTTGTTGAGGTAATGAAGAATCTGGAGACGTTCCTGCGTATGGCTGATAAGCTCGGACCAGAGCCTGGCCAAATAGCAATAAAACTTTTAGGGCCTTCCCCCTAGGATGTTCCTCTAGCCTGCAAGTGGAAGGTGTTAATGGTCTTTGGGTGTCCCTGGTTTTACTCTGTACGGGGGGGTAGTTGCAAGGCCCTGACTGACACAATGCCCCTGTGGGAGTCATATCACTGTCCCCAATGAAGTTAAAGTCCAGTTATATATATTAATCTGTTTAAAATAATCTAAACCTCTGGGAACTTTAGGCAGGGGATTAGGCTCCCTGAACCTAGAGTTCAACAGGCGGCGGCGGGATTGCAAAGTTCCGAAGGCACATTAAAGATGTGTTATAGTGCAGAGGAGTAAACTGAAGGCCCCTGTGTCCAGTGAAGTATGAATTGACATACTGCCATGGTACCGTCTAGTTGGCGTGTTGTCGCATGTAAGTGTGTGGGCAGCATGTGGTACGTGGGTGATAGCCCACACCTAAGCAGATGGATGCGAAGTACGACCTCTGTGAACAGGCAAGGCTGGTGAAAACGGTCGAAGTTTCTATACCCATAGCTAAGTGGGGTAGGGATCAGACCGTCGGTTCCCACCTGGGTGGCTGGTAACCACTACGGGATTCGGGGATCGCTATCGACTGGGTCACCGGCCGGTCGGGTCGCATATGGCAGTAAAACCTTAAAGTTGGCCGCCGTGCTTGGCTCAATGTACAGTCAGGCCACCACAAACCAAAAGCAAATGCGTTAGTAGGCGAGTGGTGCTTCTGTGATTGGTGGGCTTTGAAAAGAAGACACCGGGAAGCAGAAGGTAGAATTTTGAATCTGGAGGAGCCAGATCTCTGTGGAAAGGGATCTAGCCTGAAACTGCGCCCTGAGAGGGGAGGTTCGAAGGATCAAAGTGCATAATATGTTTATATGTTCAATATCCTGTTAAGAAACCACTTATATACTTATAACCCAATTAAACTATACAATAATTCATCTTAAGGCTTTTCATGACAACTGTATCATATATGTACACATTTATAACATGTTTGGTCTTGTTATTCTCGGGGGAATCCAAGGAGTTGAATGGAGTACGTTTCATTCCCATTGAAATCGTGGTTCATTCCCTTTTGGAAACTCCTGAAAATTGGTCAGAATTCACTCGGGTAATCACCCTATTCTCCTCTCTCTGCTAGATTGTTTTATTACATCCTCCAAATGGTGGAAACCCAAAAACCAGATTCGACCCCCCTTCCAGGGTGTTTATGGCCATACCGCCTGGATCAAAGATGTGGTTTGGCTTAAAGGAAAGAGAAACTATCCATTCGGGGGGAATCGTATCCGATTTCTCCCCGCGCACGTGAGTGCGTGTGTAGTACCCAATCTATATAGTCGGAGAGAAGCGTATCTGGTCTCTCCCCACGCACGTTAGTGCGTGTGTAGCTTCTCCTCCAGGTATGACTCTTTCTAAATTGTGTGTAACTGGTAATTGGCTTAACGTTGATTTGTTTGATTTAAGCTTTAGCCTACCTGGTAGATAAATTATTGTTATTCCTTTAAGCTTGCGTGGTTTCAGTGACTCTTAACACATGTACATTCTTTCTAGCCCCGTTGCGGCGGATACTTAGGGGGATGATCCCAACCGAGGAACGACTGGCCAGCGGCCCGGTATGGGAATTGGTTTTATTAAGTTGGAGAGACAATCATGATCTACTTACATAAGGGTTTATGTATTGCCGGTTCTGGGATTTTAGCCTTAAGGAAACCCATGGACGAAAAGTCGGTTATCTGTTAAAATTCCCTGAAGGAACCCATCGGCGTGCATAGATCTGGGTTCGCCGTATTCACGCCAAAAGATGCTGTTGCAGTGATGGCTGACTTCCAACCTCTAATCTAACCAATGAACCTGGGATCCGGACATGGTGTTAAACCCGGGAACATTAATGGAGTGATGGCGGTTGCCTTTTAAGATTTCAAGGTATAATCGACCCAGGATTCACGCATGTGTCCCTAAACTATAAATTCTAATTCTAATTTGGAGTCAGATATTTAACGAGGGTATAACTCAATTTGGTATTCTAAATGTATTATGGAGTCAGATTAATTGGAACCGTTGCGCTTTTGTGCCCTGTTCTTCGAACGGAGAAAATAGATCCATTTTATTGCGATTCACACCGGCCAGGAGGTCGCGCGAGTTAACGCCAGCCAAACGAACACGTGGACCCTTCGGCCCCTGCAATTTCCGTTGTTGGTATTGTTTTGTGGGTTTTAAAGTCCACCTTAAAGTTTGTTAGTCAGAAACGTGTTAATGCCCAAATGCTGTGCTTAAGACTTATATTTTCTTGAATGGCATAAAGAGGAGTATATTTACAAGTAGTTTGGTGCATGTACTTCACGTGTTAGTTAAAAGCCATTGTGGTGCCACCTATATTTGTAGAACTCAGTGTCAGTCAGAAATGGGTTAATCCCCAAATGCGGCACTTAAGACTTAAATTTTTACCGCAAGTTTAGCCAATGTACTCAACATGTTGGATAAACTCTATTTGGGGCCCCTATCGTTCAGTCAGAAACGGCTTAAGTATGCCGTTTAAGACCAAAAGATATTGGAATGTGCATGTGAATGGGAGAATTAGCCTTTGGTTTGGTCAATGTACTCGAGATGTTGGATTAAATCCATTTTTCATGGGTTTCGGGTGGCGCCCTCTGGTAGGGACCCCAAATACTGCATTTAAGACCAGCCAATTTTGAACCCCTCTCTATGGGGTCTATTCTCCCATGCGCGTAAGTTGAAAAAACGCGTAGCTACGCGCTTTTCAACATACGCGTATTCTCCCCTTGACTTAAGTCTGTGCATTAAGCGCCCCGAAGGCAGTTACGCACTTCGGGCGAAGGAAGGCCAAAATCTGGGTGCTTCTCATGCAAATAACACTTACGCGTATTCTCCCCCTGGCTTAAGCGCCTTTTCTGTTAAGCGCTTTTGAGGGCTGTATTAAGGTCAAGCGCCAATATAAGGTGAAATAGAAAATTACATTTGATGTCGGTTATAGGCTGAATTTTAACATTTATTTTATTCTATTTAATATGGTAAAGGTTGAGACATTCAATATTCGATTGTTCATCCTTATTTCTAAACTACATTTCTCATAACCATAATAAATTATCAAACAAAATCATCACATAATATTATGCAACAGCCTGTTCTCCATCATTCTACCATGCCCTCAAAATCTAAAACCAAAATGTTAGTCCTGCATTTGTTTGCACTCTTGCATGAGTGGGAAAGAGTAAGAGGAGCGCGCCGAGCTCGAAGACGACCAGGCATATATCGGCCTCGTTTGGACATCCTGGGACTAACAGACACCGAGTGCATCCAGCGCTTTCGTCTGGACCGTGAGGCAATGATCTATCTTTGCCGACTTCTGGATGAACAGCTATCCAGCAGCAGCAATCATCCACAAAACATACCCGTGGTCATCAAGGTCACAACTGCGCTGTCGGTCCTGGCATCTGGGTCACTCCAGAGAGTGGCAGGTGATGTCATGCACATATCACAGGCGCCTGTGTCAAGGTGTCTGACACATTTCATTGGCGCTATGCTGCACTACATCAGCCACTTCATAGAGTTCCCCAAAACACCCGCAGAAAGACGGAGAGTTAAGGGGGGTTCTACCGGGTCGCCGGGTTCCCCAGTGTTGTGGGAGCCATTTATTGTACTCATGTTGCAATCAGAACCCCTTCCACTAATGAGAATGTGTACAGAGACCGTAGACATCGGCACGGCATTAATGTTCAGGTTGTGTGCGATCATGATACGCGCATATTAAGCATCTGCGTCAAATTCCCATGACGCCTACGTACTGCGCAACTGCTTGAAATGCCAAAAAATACAATAAATATTTTAAACCATATTAAGCTTGTTTCCAGTATTTATCACAATGATACTTTGAGTACAGGCAGATAAAAATGACCATTTTACGTTACCCTCCTTCATCCGTATCCACTCCAAGTTCTTCTCCATGCACTTCCACTGCAGAAAGAGTGGAGCCACCTCCTCCTCCAGTGCAGTGAAATGCACAGGGGATGATGGTTCCCCACCACCTGTTGCCTGCACACTTCTCCGGTGTGCAGAGAGCCTGGCTTTTACAGCGCCCTGCAGATCCCTCCATTTATGCTTTAAATTGGGGATACTGCGCTTACATCTCCCCACCGAAGCCACATCCAGAACGATCCGCAGCTGTCTTCCTCAGATCAGCCTTCAGTGCCCCCTTGCCATACAACACCTCGTGGTGCCTCTTCACTGATTTCACCGATACCTCTAACTCCTCATCTGTGAAATTTGGTTTTCGACTTCGGCTCGACGTCGCCGTCATTGCCTTCATGTTCTACTAACAAATGTGACTGCCCTATATGTTTGTGATAATCTAAAAAGTTGTGATATTCGCACTAGAGAGGAGATTGATTTTCTAACCCCTGTAAATATGGTTTATTATTATTATTTTTTTTATGATTAATAATACTGTGTATTTTAATGTATGAATAAAGATATTATTAAATATACCAGGTATTGGCCTACCCTGGCCAATACCAAAGCACTACCCATTTCTTAATCAATTTTTGCCATAAAAGAATAGCCGACATGGGAAGAATCATTATCAGTAAATGGGATAATTGATTATAATAAAGTACTAGGCACGAGTTCAAGTGAATGTGTCGCTCAAATCAAATGGGACATAATAGGCTACAGGCTGTGATTGTTATGGGTTTCGGGGCGGGGGGATGTGATTAAGAATTTTGTTAAAAAACGTTTCCATGGTTTGCAAACCTGAGATCAGTAGTTTGAGATTTAAACAATTTTTGAGATATAAACTTTGATTGTTATTTCTGTGTGACTAGAATGTTCTCTTTATTTGTCTTCTTCCCTGTCTTCCATGGAACAAACAAGCTAGTGTTGAGAAGCGCTAAATTCTTTATTTGTTATTTCATTATCGTGGCAATTTGTTTGTTTGCGTAGCTTTAATGTAATGGTGGCTAGAATAAGAAATAAATAAGAAGATGTCCGCATTACTTCTTGTAATTGGCACAGACATACAAAGGCCTACTATTACAGCGGCATTTCGTCGACTTGCCGATAAAACCTCGTATCTTCAAAATGATAAACTTCACAGGAAAATAAAAAATAAATATAAAATTAGAAAATATATAAGTTATAATATAATTTAAAATATAAATAAAATAAAAAATGTTTAATTTTGCATGTAAGAATAGTGGACATACAAGTTTTTGTTTATTATCAATTTGGAGATAAGAGGTTTTATCAGCAGGCCGACGATATTCAAATTTAAAGTCTGGTTTGCATTTTCCATGGACTACAACTGCATTTTCATGGTTAATCAGAAAATCCTTGTTCCATGTTTTCCTGATAGCCATAATCAATGAGCTTGGTACAGAGTCTGCCTCTCTTCTGGATTAGTCACACCTCTGTCATAAGGCCGCCTTCATTCTGAAGTTAAGCGCTATGGGCGTGATTGAAGCGCGTAGGGGAGAATACACGTAATTCAAACGCGCGTAACTCGAATCGCATAAAAAAGGACTTATGTGCAAATGGGAGAATAGACCCCAATGTGCCAACTCAATCACGGTATCAAACCTTTCGTACTCGGAAGGTGCATTAAATCTTTGCTAGCTCCTGGACTAAAAGGCCTTCTCTGACATTTTAACAGATCGCTTTATTATAGGGGGATCACCCTTCTTTACCCCTTAATCAACCTGTTTTTCTGTCTCAGTTAAGAGTTCAGTCTTGGCCTTATCCTCTTGTTCATGCTTTGCAAATAAGCAGTCTTTATACCTTTTGCTTATGCGCACAGTCTTATGCAAATTGTAAACGCACTCTGCTCCGCTCAGACAGTCAACATCAATGCACTGGGTTTCACGCGCAAAGTTGTGTACACAAATTCACCAGTAACATGACCATAATGGCCATTAATGTAGCGCTACACATACCTTGGTATTGGCCGGCATTCAAGTGTGTTATCTTGGCGTCTCGGTTCCTCTATTGACGGGCCGCAGCTCCAACAGCTGCAGATCCAAACGAGGAAAAAAGCCGTTCGACCTGAAAGTGGCCAAACAGCAGCAGCATACATCGCGATCCTCAAAACAGGGCACTACAGTTGCTGATGGATTTAGTTTGACGCGTGAAAAAATGATGGAAATGTCCACTCCACTGATCTCATTTTAACTGCAACAATGATGATTTATTTACTCACAATGCAATGCGTTAGTTCCACAAGTTTCCAAACAAAATACAACGCGAGCCAAACATCCGCTTTCCACAAGATCGCCTATTTACCAAAGACTGTATGAAAAGATGGATACAGCACCATAATTTACAAAAATGAACATCATCATATATCGAAGGAGACTTGAAACTTGCGATAGATACAATAAAGTAATGTGGAAAATCATTATTTAAATAATAAATCAGGTGGGAAAGTAGGGTCATTTTCTCATAGACTTCTACAGGATTGAACTTCTTTCTGCAACCACCGACGTCGCCATCTGCTGGCCATTAAATAGAATGCAAATTGAGAAGATTTCCGCAATGGCCTCAGTTTTCACACCCGAGTGCTGCGTCCATCTTTTTATACATTCTATAGCCTCTACCATCCAGCCACCACTAAGTCCACTCATCACATTGATTATATTGATCTTTGACAAATTGGCAAACCGGCTCCCCTAGTGGTGGGAAGTTCAAAGCCACAGCATAACTCATAAAACTAGAGCTGGAGCCTATTGCACAAAGGCGGGATAAAGGATTAGCCCAGGATCAGCACGGGATTAGCCTGATCTCAAGCCCCATTTCGGTTGCACAGAGCGTGCGGGCTAAGCCATAGCTCTAGTTACTATGGAAATAAAGTCTGTGGAGCTAGCCAGCTCCAGAGCTAACTTACCAACTGGCTAAGCTCCTTGCTCAAGCCAATTTCCCCTCACCTCAGTCAGCAGTCACCCAAATTGAAAATAAATGTCCTTAGCCAGGGGTGTCCAAACAAATCCATAAAGGGCCAGTGTGGGTGCTGCTTTTTGTTATAGCCCAGCACTTACACACCTGATTCTACTCATCATGGTCTTGACTGAACCCCCTGATCAGTTAATCAGCGGAATTAGGCGTTGTAGCACTGGGCTGAAACAAAAACCTGCACCCACATCGGCCCTTAATGGGAAAGATCGGACACCCCTGTCCTTAGCATTCATCCTAAATTGTCCACTACACATTGCAATCTCAATTATAGATGGCCCAGAAGTAATTATCTTCAAAACTTGTGATCACTGATGTCAGTTAAATAGCCAATATTCGATCATTATATTCAAGTATCCATGTGACAGTGACCATCTCAATTCAGTCAATCCCCCTTCCATGTCACATTTTAACCATATTTAGAATCTGTCATCATCAGATTTGTCCTTATTCCCCAAGCTGAGACTTCCATCTGAGTAGATGAGCAGTGCTGTATGAAGGGATTTACAGTCTTTCAACGCGGTCTTAAATCACTATGGTAACCCGCTTCATACAGCACTGCTGCTACTTTTCTCCGTCTTTATTCAGACGATGACGGGTGAGATAGAGTCTTTGCCTTAGCGCAGGATATGTGTACAATGTTGCTCGCTTCGCAATACTGGAATCAAACATTTTCAGGAGGTTGAAGTTATTTTCTGACGTTAACATTTTACTTTTTTAATCTGAATGTGCCTCCATCGGAAGTGATTAAAAGCAGAAAATAAAGTCTGAAAACGTCTGAGTTTGTGCATGACAAAAAAGGGGCTTGAAGCAAAATTTTGGTTTATCGGAAAAAGTATGCTTGTAAAAATTTCTTAGCACTTGGCTTTGCTTGGCAGTTCACGAGTGCATTTTATGCACTCTCACATCTGCCTGTTTCCTTGTCTCGATGTTTTATCTTAAATAGGGTACGTCGAGCAACAACGGCTTATCCCATTCACACAGACGCCAAAGTGCATCAGCTACTCCTTTTCGACGGCACTGAAACGCCTCTCGAGTTCACTTTAACTTGAGTTTAGCTCACTTTAATACTTCTCTCAAACGCCATTAAAACAGAAACTGAAGGAGTAGCACAGGCATTTCAGAGACGGCGTCATCTCTGCATCTCAAAGCATAGGCTGCGTCCTTCGAAGGCTGCAATTTTAGGGGTCGTGACTTATTTCCATCCGCTGAACTGACGTAACATCATTTCATCTCTGTTAAACAGCTTTAGTTGAAGTGAGTTGTCAGTGGTTTCCCTCACCTTAACCCTAACTCTAACCATTAACCCAAAACCTAACCCTAGATTTAACCTTGTCCCTTACCCTAAATGTCAGTTTGGCGGATGGACATATGTGACAACCCCTAAAAATGCTGCCTTCAAAGGATGCAGCCAAAGCTTTGAGATGCACCCTTTGTCTGAACATGGTCTTTCATCGAAAGCTGGCGCATACGTCTGCTGCATCTGCTGGGTATATATGGTGATGATCAGCGATTCTGTGATCTCGGGGTCTATTTGAGATAGCCGTGTGCGCGCGTCCTCAGCAGGATCAGCGGCTGCTGGCTTAACTCAGCCGATCATCCTCCACCCGCTGTTGTCTTTGTGAAATCAATTACGCCAGCAACGCGCTGTTTTGGATATGGCAATCCTCGCTTTGACGTTGATCCAGGACCTCAGGATCTGGACTCGCGAGAGCCCATACTTCCTCCAGCATAGCTGGATTTGAACTTTGGCCTATATTTCAGCTGTACTTTGGCCTAGATATGCCAAACTTTAATCACTTGTTCCTCATTTTCTACTTTAACATTCTGCAAAGTTTGGTTAAAATCTATGCGACTATTTTTGAGATATCCAGCTAACAGACAAACAAACAAATACATGAAAGGTCATTCATTGAATGACGACTTGAATCATGCACAGATCTATGAAAAAAGAATGAACAGAATGGAGTTGGTTTCAAGTCTCTAGCTGTAATAAGCGAAGTAATTAACCAAAATGTGTTTTTTCTTTCTTGTTGACCTGACCATTAGCCACAAGGCTAGTCAATGTTCTTTTAACATTCTGCAAAGTTTGGTTAAAATCTATGCGACTATTTTTGAGATATCCAGCTAACAGACAAACAAACAAATACATGAAAGGTCATTCATTGAATGACGACTTGCCGGAATCATGCACAGATCTATGAAAAAGAATGAACAGAATGGAGTTGGTTTCAAGTCTCTAGCTGTAATACTAGCGAAGTAATTAACCAAAATGTGTTTTGGACCTTTCTGGTGAGCTTGACCTTGACCTTTGACCTTTGGCCTCGTAAAGAGACCGGTCCCTAGCCACAAGGCTAGTCAATGTTGTCACCAAGTTTGGTGAAGATAATGTGAAAATAGTGGCCTGTAGAGTGCACACAAACAGACAGACAGACGAAAAAAAACCCAAAATAGAGCGCTGCTTAGGTGACCTTGACCTTTGACCTAGATTCACCAAAATAGTGCTGTTCCTAAGATAGACCTTTCGTTTATCAACAATTTGCACTTGGTTTGAAGTGTCTACGATGATTAGAACCGAAGATATGGCTTCTTATGTGTTTGACCTTTTGGGTGACCTTGACCTTGACCTTTGACCTAGATTCACCAAAATAGTGCAGTGCCTGCCCATTGCTTGTCCTGTGTTGATCATGAAATATGAGCTAAATTGAGATGAAACTGTGGACGCCACAGTGCAAACAAACAAACAAATGAAAGAACAGAGTAATATACTTGCGGAATCTGAGATTCCGGCAAGTAATAAATGAAAGGTCATTCATAAAATGACAACTTGTGGAAATCATGCACAGATCTTGCAAAAAATGTGCAATAGGAATCCTATAAGACAGTTCAATAGAATTCTATAGAACTTTAGTACCTCAAGTCCTATAGAAAAAAAGTTCTATAGAAAACAGTTCCATAGAAAATCTCTGGAAGACTTTTTTTTTCAGTTTGGCATCTTTAATCCCATCCGAATTTGGAAGGCAACCACAAACAAAACAACCATTATATATTACATTTCTCAGCGATCCTTTCACAACTTGCATCCCTGTAGCACAATAACCACTTGTGTGCTTCTCTGACCAGGGCTCGAACACAGACACTTCTGCTCCACAATGCGGTGCTTTAACCAAATGAGCCATTCGGCAGCTTGTACACTCATGGTTAGAAATAACCTTCAGATGTATAAAGATGGTGAGAATAAGTCTCAGCAGACTTCAAATTGTATTCAAATTCATTCTAAATCTGTATATAATTTGCAATCACATGCATGTGAATGGAAAGGAATAATTTGATTGAATTTTTAAAATTAAGGAAAAAGTTCAAACGGTCAAACTTTCAACATAATTCTGTCTTCGTAAGCAAAAGAGGAACATGAGTTTTCCATTATAGCATAATAAAGTTGTAATGCCTTACATTTATATTTTTGAATTGCTGCCGAGGAAATGGAAAGAGGTCATCATATACCGTAACTGAAATACTGCTAAGTTGTGTGGTCAGTCAGTCAATCAATCATCTGATCATAGAATCAATGAGTTGGTATGTGCCTGGTACCCCATGTGCTTAAGCACACCTTACAGTTAAAAGGGACACAATTTCCTTGCTACTTCAGTATCGTGGATATCACTGCATATTGCACATTTTCATACCATTAGTCCGGTTTCTCACTTCTAGAACCTAGGTACACATAAGGTAAATTGACCCTTCGACAGAGCATTGCAAGGATTCATGATTTATTTTTATTGAACCCTTATTTAAGATATCTTTCCCATTAAGCTTTTGTTCTATTAGAAGGTCCTAAAGACCTATTTAACAGGTTTTCCAACTAGGGTGTTTTATGGGAAGGTCTTATAGAACAGCAATAATATTACAGGACTTTCTTTTCCATAGAGGTGCTCTATAGGTTTCCAGCAAATTCCTATAGAACACACAGAAAATCCTACAGAACATGCTGTTCTACTAAAATGTTCATTAGAATTCTATAGAATTCCATAGAAGTCTGATAGAACATTGTTTGCAGGGCTCTGAAAGAGAATGAACAGAATGGAGTTGGTTTCAAGTCTCTAGCTGTAATAGCAGCTAAATTATGAACCAAAATTTGGTTTTGATGTTGGTGACCTTGATCTTTGACCTAGAAACTAAAAAAAGATAGGCCTCTAGTGACAAATCTCCTCTTTCATATGAAGTTTCATGGACGTAAACAATATGGAAAAGGTACAAAAGCGTGTTACTAACAAACAGACAGACAAACAAATCATGATGATGAACTTGTCTTTGAAGACATCAACCTCAAATTTCTTACAGTGACATACATAATATTCCTGATTTCAATAATAGATCAACATTTAGTCTGTGCACAAAGGAAATGGTTTCACAGCAAAACGAATATAATGGTCATTTTTGTAAAATACGCCTTTGACATCAGAAAAACGTGAATTACATCACAACCGTTTGACCGATTGGGCTCAAATTTGGTGTGTGAGGTACTTGAACAATGGGCTATATGATTAAATAAAAAAATGTAGTAAAATAAAGAATTTAAAATTTTCATCATTTTGTGACGTCATTTTGATGTACTTTGACCGGAGGATCGACTTCAAGACCCACAATCGCTTAAATGGGCTATGTACGGTGAACAAAATGGCATTAGATTCAAGTTGTTATCTCAAATACAAACAAGGTTTATCAACCAAAATGTGTTTTTGACATTTTGCGTCACATTGACTTTGACCTTGAAGTTATTTTTACAAAATTCAATAGGCTTCTTACAAGGTTATAGGAGATTCAAAAGCTGCCAAAGAGATTTCAATTAAGCTAAGAGTTTAAGAAAAAATCGCGTTTGTAGCAAACAGACACACTGAAAGACAAACAAACTGAAAGGTCATTCATAGAATGACAACTTGCCGAAATCGTACACAGATCTCTGAAACAGAATGAACAGAATGGAGTTGGTTTCAAGTCTCCAGCTGTAATAGCAGCTAAGTTATGATCCAAAATGTGGTTTTAATGTTGGTGACGAAATTCCTGATTTCGGCAAGTAATAAACAGAGACACCAAAAACATAACCTTCTTGGCGTAGGTAATAAAACATGGCAGCAATGGCTCTTACACTCATCTTACAATCATGCTGGACGCTCCTCCTAGAGAAAACTCTTTGTCCATTCCAGAAGTTTTGCTGCAGTGAATTAGTGATGTGTCGGTCGCGAACGATCCGGTTCTGAGAGCCGGCTCTTTGAAGTGAACGACAGGGGCCGGCTCCTCATTGGGAGCCGATTTAGATTTTTTCCTCCGCTTTTTTTGGTGAAAGCCGCACGTGATTGGTTAAGATGTGTGGCGGCATCTGCGTGTCCACTGTCAGTTGAGAAAGCACCATGCCGAAAACTAAAGAAATCAGTTTGGACTTGAGAAAAAGAGTTATTGATGCACACAAAGCAGGAGAAGGATATACAAAGCTATCCAAGCGTTTCCAAGTGTCAAGAACTGGAGTGGGAAGTACAATCCAGGGGCTGTATTACAGAAACGTCCTATCTTAAGTCCTAACTTCGGATAGGAAGAGTTTAAGATAGGATTTTTCTTAGTTTGGTATTACAGAAACAAATCCTAACTTTAGGAATCATATTGTTATGGATGAGTATTTTATTAAAAGCAGTGTATATCATTTGTAAATGGAGATTTGTTACATGCTGTTTTTGCTGCCTTGCTGGTCAGCTATTTATTTTGTTCTTCAGCAGCCTCTGGTGGTGTGTTTGTAGCAAAACATTATCTGATGTAATATCATTTGTAATAGGCTAGTGCTTTCTAGAAGCTTCTAGCATCTTCCTGCCTGGAGGGGGCAGGATTACCCAAGGAATCCAAGTGTCAAGGAATCCAAGTGTCAAGAACTGGAGTGGGAAGTACAATCCAGGGGCTGTATTACAGAAACGTCCTATCTTAAGTCCTAACTTCGGATAGGAAGAGTTTAAGATAGGATTTTTCTTAGTTTGGTATTACAGAAACAAATCCTAACTAACTTTAGGAATCATATTGTTATGTATGAGTATTTCATTTAAAGCAGTGTATATCATTTGTAAATGGAGATTTGTTACATGCTGTTTTTCCTGCCTTGCTGGTCAGCTATTTATTTTGTTCTTCAGCACCCTCTGGTGGTGTGTTTGTAGCAGAACATGATCTGATGTAATCTCATTTGTAATAGGCTAGTGCTTTCTAGAAGCTTCTGGCATCTTCCTGCCTGGAGGGGGCGGGATTACCCAAGGAATCCTGTAGATCTTTCCAGAATGTTGCTAGTCTATATAAATGCTGTGATTTAGGTCAGAGAGGGAGGGCAACAGAGTTATATTTGTTTAAAGGATTGAACAGTGGAACAGAAGTTTCTTTTTTAGTGAAGTTGTCATTGCAGGTTTTCTTTGTTGTGATTTTCAAGTCATAACAATATCTTATCTGACTTCATCCTAGCCATTGCATTGTAATGTATTTTAAGGTATTTGTTTTATGTTTTATCTCTGTTAACTTGCTGTCTGTTAAGCACTTTGGGTTGCATCTCTGCGTGAAAAGCGCAATACAAATACAATGTATTATTATTATTATCCAATTTTATCTCAAGTTAGGAAATCCAAAATACTCAATCCAGCATCGGTTATCAACTTTTATGTTTGTTACCTAGCAACCAACGCTTCTTTTCTCACCAAGCCCAGCTTAACATTGTATTGGAAATGTTAGCAGTTAATCGTGTTTTTTCATTATTGAAAACATAACGGAAACAAATGGAGCAAAAACGACGGGCACTAAACTTTAAGATGGATGAGTTAGAGGTGTTGGTATCATCTGTCGAAAAATCCAAAGATGTGCTTTTTGGGAAGTTTTCCAACACACTGACAAAGGAAATAAAAGAGAGAGAGTGGGAAAAGACCGTCTCCGCCCCATCCAGCATCCAGTGGAGTGTTGACGTAAATTAAAAGTTTCAACCCTTAGACCCGGTGTCCACCAAAGCGTTTTTTTCCCAGCTGAAAACGCCAGGCGCTCCGCTCAAAACACCCAGCTGGGAGCGCTTGAGAGCGCCTTGGAGGCGTAGCATTTTTTCAGCTGAGGCGCTTAATTGGTTGCTATGGTACAGATAATCTGCACAGGCAGCGGTTATTTTATTTGTTGCAAGTTCGTAATTTTGTATATACTTCATTTTCTTTGTCTCATCAAATCGGAAATTTGATACAAAAAAATGTCAGCACGATTTCGTTTACTCGCTCTGGCTCTTGGTATGATTGGAGGAACTACTTAACACTGCTAAGTTATCTAGCCAGCTAATTCGCTGCTGGGTGAAGTGATATGAATCATAATCTTAATTTACTAAATGGCTAAATTTAGGAGGGAAATTATGCCTATAGATAACGAATATTGCACAGTAACCTGAACATTGCACTTTGCCATCACTTAACCTTCTATTAACCAAACCCATTTCCAATTGCGTAAAAATCATTTCCCTAGGCAAAAATGTTGATTATGGGCCAATATTTGGAAAAATAGTTTAAAAAAAAAAAGTATTTTTTTTTTTAATTTTAAAATTTTAACTTGACGGACCATTCAAGTTATTCTCAAATGTTTATTTGGCAATAAGAAACAAAACCAGCAGGGTCTCCAGGCTGTTAACCCTTTCACTTTATGTAGCAGATATGCCACGGTGGTTAATAGAGGGTTAAAATAAGCTTCTCGGTGGGTCTTTTCAAAATTAAACGTTGTCTAGTTGAATATTTTGAGAGTCACACCCATAGCTTGCTTCTTGGTCCTGTTGTCATCCGTCAATATTGATGCTACTCTGACGCTTGCAGTGGGCTTTTAAAAGCGTTTGGCGTCAGACGCGATGCTTCGCGGCCAGTGGGCGTTGGGCTTAACTCTTTTTAGACTATTTGAAGAACAGACAGGCAGCCATGATGTAAATAAATCTGTATGCTGTTAATGTTCATTACAGGACGCCATCCTTCAAACTGAAGTGAAATTAACTAAACCCTACTTCCCAGCATTCCTAATTGAACTCCAGAATTACTTTGAGTCAATACAATATTTTAACAATTCTAAAGCCAAAAGAACGACTCTTCTGTGTAAAAAATAACTCTCTTGTGACTTTTTTCTTTTTCCTCTTTTCTTTTTTCCTCTCCCTGCCTATAAATCCTTGCAATGCCTGTGT
Organism: Gymnothorax javanicus; assembly: GCA_029692085.1. Taxonomy (NCBI): domain Eukaryota; kingdom Metazoa; phylum Chordata; class Actinopteri; order Anguilliformes; family Muraenidae; genus Gymnothorax; species Gymnothorax javanicus. The sequence goes on along the minus strand of CM056200.1, from coordinate 19,283,564 downwards.
ACCTCACTGAACCCCTGTGCAAACGTTTATGTGTCTGTCTTTTTCTGTAAAATGCCATTCTCATTCATAAAGATTTAAAAAAAAAAAAAAAACTTGTAAAGTACCAATTAAGAGGACGAAAAGCAGTAACTTCTTTATGCCAGCCATTGTTATTTGGGGGATTAAGGTTGCTCGTGAACAATTTACATTGTAACTATAGTGACATGCAACACATTCTATAGCACCCAGTTTGATGCCGCAAGCTGTGGAAACACAGGCTGGTGCTGAAAGGCACCGCACTTGGGCTCATTCAACACCAGCACCAGCACCGGCACCGGCACCAGAACGGCCTTGGTGGAAAAGAGATGTCTGTGCATCCATGGACAGAAAGTTCCACCGAATGGAATATAACACTGTTCTGTCAGAAACCACTATTCCTGACCCAAGATTCAAAAACCTGCCTTTAAAATGACAGCAGAGTGGTTGATGAAGCTCTTCAGAGAATAACTGCAGCTGCAGCAAGATCCGGCCAGTCAACTCCACTGCAAGGGGGCCAAGAGGGAGAAGAGGCAGCAGAGCACGAACAAGAGTAGCCACAAGCATCTGCTGTTTGTTGGTTCCTTGAAGAACAAGCAAGTGGAGACACCACAAGAAGGAATCCCTCAGCAGATGCAATACTGGAAGTGAGGTCTTATCTTGCGGAGCCTCTTTTCCGGAGAAGTGCAGACCCACTGAGCTGGTGGGAGACCAAGGCTCTGGTCTGCCCACCTCTTACACATGATGGCACGGAGACTGTGTACTGTAGCACCATCTGTCCCCTCAGAGAGAATCTTCTCCAAAACAGGGCAGATAATAACAGACAGAAGAAACAGGATCAACCCCTCAAAGCTGAGACACTTGGTTTTTCTCAGTGCCGATCTTCACAAAAGATTTTGTTGTGCCATTCTGTGAGTTTGTCCAGGTTGCTTCAGTATAAATAGTTAAAAGTTCGTCGAACTGAGATGGGTCTTTGTTTTTGTACTTTATAATTTATTTTTGTAGCACTCTTTTCAAGGTTGAGTATGTTCAGAAAATAAAGCCATATAAAGGATAAACATTTGATATAATGTATGTTTTTTTTACATAAGTAATTAATTTTACACATTGTTTTGCATTATTTTTAGTGATGAAATATTTTAAGCAACAGAAAATCTGAAGAGCCATTTGGAAGCCGAAAGAGCCGGCACTTTTTAGTGAGCCGAGCCAAAAGAAATGAAGGCTTGACGTAAGTTCTGATAGGCCATGGAGTCAAGCCCGCTAACAGAGGACAAACTTCTACCTGAGTGCACATGACTCATCTGACCGAGCTGCCTGATTGCTTGGCTGGTAATATGCTACTCTACTTAAGCTCGCCTCGGGAAGCTGCTCCTCACCCCTGCGAACCGTGACCATGGTTGGCCTTGGTTGACCTCGGTTCACCATGGTCAACCATGGTGAAAGCATGGTTAAAAATGGCCGACCATGGTTGAAGCATGGTTGCACTGACTTGGGGAGTTTTTGCACCATGATTAACCATGGTTGACCATTTTTAACCATGCTTTAACCATGGTTGACCATGGTGAACCGAGGTCAACCAAGGTCAACCTTGGTGTTCCATTTAACAAAAATGTCAAAACCATGGTTTGACCAGGGTTGACCACGGTTACTTGAACCAGGGTCAACCAAGGTCAACCATGGTCATGGTTCGCAGGGGCAGTGCACTCGCTCAACAAAGGTGCGTGGTATTCATTATCGCTACAGACTTCTTCAACAATGTTTATATTGGCTACCGCACTTCGGTGGGGTTCATGTTGCTCTGGTGTACGATGTCATGTTTGCCCTAGCTATTCTACTACGCTGGGAGTGCTCGGTTATGAAGGCCAGCACACACAAGCGTATTTGTCTTAAAATGTGGCTTGTTTGGAATCATTGCCCTATGTGTTTGCAGAAGGAATCTTTGGTGTAATTTGTGTCATTTGTCAAACCGTAAATTTAGAGCAGCACATGCTAATCCGGATGCAGCCACAAATGCTCGTCAATTCCAGTTCTCGCTTGGCAAGGCAACACTCATTAGCAATGTTTCTATTCACTTGTCAATCGAACGATCTGAAGTTTGCCAAAAATATTCATGCGAAAAAAGCATGTGAAAATGCGTTTCCATCTAACGGCATTAAAGCGAATAAAAAGTTGTGCGTAATGACGTCACATGCTGTTATGCGATCAAATTGGTGTATCGAATGGATTTCTGACATTTTAAGCTGTTTCCATTCATTTTAGCACTGAATCGCAGAAGCTTCAAGTGAACAAAAGTGATGTGTTAGCCGACTAATTTAGCTAGTTAGCCAAAAAGGTCTACCAACAAATGATGATAATTGCACAAGTTGTACCTACTTATGTGCCAGCTATTAGCAACATAGCAAACCATTATCAGAAGGCAACGACAGCATCAAAACACTGTCATGATGCAGTAGCAGATTTATTTGGGAAATAACGTTTCCATCCGCATTTATTACATAAGCCTTTTACCGATCAGGAGAAAATTTGATCAGATCAACCGTATAAACTTTGTGTCGATATTCTTGAAATCAAGTCGAATTTCACCGTTTCCATAAGGCATTTTTAATTCGATATGACTTCATTCGCATAAGAACGTGTGGATGGAAACATGGCTACTGTTGGTAGCTAAATAATTTCTCTACGGCAAAATTGCAATCTGCTCGCCTATTGCGAATCGCCACTGTTCGAAAGTGGTCTTTTCCGGTTGTCGAAACATGTGGATACTTTTAAAACGCAGTAAGTGTACTGCGGTATTGTCCTAAATCAGCAACGTGTTAATTGAACCTGTATGTCTTGCAAACAAGTGTGTGCGGGAGTGCAAACATTTCATGGAAATCGAGGCAGTGCAGTAATATCGTATTTTGTGAAGTTACCCTAGCTGCTAGTTCTCTTCGTTTTTACTCTTGGATAAGTGAAGCTTAGGAAAGAGTTTTTGTGATGAGACTCGAGTGTCATGCACCAATCAATTTGCTGTTAGCAAGACCACGGCCGGTAAGATAAATATGATCTTGGCACGGATGACCGGTCCCTAATTCACAACAGCTTATCCAGGAGTTAACGAATGTCACTTTGATTTTCTTTATGTACAGGTTGCTCGCTAGTTTCTTCGCACGGTCAGTGTATACGAGTTGCAAGCCTAACAAAACACATCATGAAAGTTATACCGCGGCGCTGAACCTGCTTATGGCTTCTATCGGAATGCTTATATCGAGTCGCGTTTACGCCTATTATCCTCATTGAAATATTCGATGGATGTACTTTATGCGTTGTTTTATATATTTTTGCATGGCTTTGATTTACTTCATGCTTTCAAATATCAGCTACGGTATGTTTGGCACAGGAAATTGTTCATGTTGTAATATTCATAATTTGAATAGCCATGGCTGAAATGGATTAAGCATTATTCAAATGATGGTTGCCTTACTGCTGTTAAATGACTGGACCAATTGTGATCGCCATGAATGCTTAAATCGATTGCTGCTATGCTGCTTGAATTCTACTTATTTCCAATAGTCATGCCATAACTACTCTTTTGATAGTTAGTGTCTATCCCGGATGTGGCTCCAACCAAAAATTCCACCTAATGCTGCGGAATGATCAGGACTCGGAGTAGTCATTCCAGTTGGCACTGGAATTTCTGTTGTCAAGCAGGTCATACTCATCCTTGTTTGTAAATAAATTGCTATCATATTTGCATCACCTTTCCTATTGCCAAAGCTCTGTTTCTTCCCATAATTTTGCAGTAATTTTTTTTTTTTTTGCATCTTTGTACACGCACTTGTACCCTAGTGGGTTGAATTATGATTGCTGTGCAAGTTATCACTTGCTTGGGAAGTATGCCTTCGGTTGCTTGACAATATCAAGCTCAAGTCCTCAGATTTGGCTGATCTTGCGCACGCTCCGCAATGCCATGGTGCGGCGATATTTTGCTGATACTTCACCAATATTTTCCCTATGTCAGCCAGCTAGCTTGCGCTTTGGTCATCTTGCCCATCATTTCATTCAAAATAGCTTTGTTTCTGTCTGCTCAGAATGTACTATAGCCTTTAAATTTGCTAGTTAGATAACCAAAAGCCATAAAGACCACATGGTCCTGGCTGTAAAGGCATGCTGTTATTAGCTTCTGGTCTTTGGTTTATGCCGGCATCATTGGTTTTTTTGCGGGGGGGAAGGATTTTAGCAGCTTTCAGATTCATGAATGACCTTCATATTTTGCAATGATGGTAATTTATTTTTATCAATTTTGAGAACACAACATTATTTCATGGTATATTCCTAGCACTGCTTCCACCTCCTGCTCTCCACTAATTGCCTGGTTTTGTGTCCCTCCATGTCTGCGGTGGGGCCCTGCCCTGGGTATGCTGCTGCTGGTCTTCGCCATCATCGCCATCTGACCCTCTGCTAAGTGCTGCCCGGTCTCCACCATCGGAACAGTCTGGTGCATGGAGTATATCCTACGAACTACATCTGTTCCTCATGGAAGCTGGAAGACCCATCTCTCGGTCCTGGTTTGCTGCACAACTTCGCCTAGTTTGCTAGCTGTGGCCTCTCCCCTCAACTCCACACTCTCCACTCCTTCCGTATTGGAGCAGCACAACTGCCGCTTCCGTTCGCGTCTGTCTCGACATTGAAGGCCATGGGACGTTGGTCATCTTTGGTGTATAATCGATACCTTCGCCCTGGATTCAAGAACATTATGGAGCCGCAAAATTATTGTGCAAATGTTGTAAGACATGTCTAATAATTAACTGTTGCAATGTTTGCATGCCCTAAACACAACACACTAATCTCCACTCCTACCCACATTTCTGCTCACGCGTCATCTAGCCTTCTTCCAGTCATATAGTCAGGGTATCAGCATCACAACACTATTCTACGCCATCTCATTCATCACCACTCTCACCTTCATTAAGTTATATTAAAAAAAAAGCTAATCTTGTTCCATCATACTTGTACCAGCTTGCTGACACGCTAGATCATATTGTAGCATATTTCTCTTGAAATGGTTTCAAGAGAAATTGAGGTAGCTGTTGGGCTATCTCCAAACATAGTATACCTCATATAGTAGATTTCTCTTGTATCAGCATCAAGAGGGAATTGTGCCAGCCGCGGGGCTGTCACGACACATAATACACTTCATATAGAATATTTCTCTTGTATCGGCATCAAGTGAAATCGTGCCAACCGCCGGGTTGTCACTACACATAATTCAATTCATATAGAATATTTCTCTTGTATCGGCATCAAGAGAAATCGCAACCACCGGGCTGTTCACGACACGTACTCATATAGTATATTTCTCTTGTATTCGCATCAAGAGAAATTGTGGCATCCGCCGGGCTGTCACGACACAAAGCACACTCATATTGGCTTCAAGAGAAACTGTCAGCTGCTGGGCTGCTTCTATGCATCTACTGCTTCTTAACTTCCTGCATTTCAGTTAGCGAGCAAAATGATGTAAGATTTGTGTATTTAACTGTTATGATGTTTGCATGTCCAAACACAACACCCTAATATATCTCCTAAACACACTCCTGCTCACGCGTCGTCTCGCAATCACATAGTCAGGGTATCAGCGTCACAACACTGTTATACGCCATTTAAATCATCACCACTCTCACCTTCATGTCACACCAGATTGTATTGTAGCATATTTCTCCTGAAATGGCTCAAGAGAAATTAAGGTAGCCGTCGGGCTATCTCTACACATAGTATACTTCATATAGTACATTTCTCTTTTATCGGCATCAAGAGAAATTGTGCCAGCCGCCGGGCTGTCACGAGACACAATACACTTCATATAGTATATTTCTCTTGTATCGGCATCCAGAGAAATTGTGCCAGCTGCCGGGCTGTCACAACACATCGTACTCTCATATAGTATATTCCTCTTGTATCAGCATCAAGAGATATTGTGCCAGCCGCCAGGCTGTCACGACACATCGTACTCTCATATAGTGTATTTCTCTTGTATCGGCATCAAGAGATATTGTGCCAACCGCCGGGCTGTCATGACACATAGCACACTCATATAGTGTATTTCTCTTGTATCAGCTTCAAGAGAAATTGTCAGCCGCCAGGCGACCACTATGCATCTACTGCTTAACGTTTCTGCATTTCAGCTGGCCTTGCTGGCATGGTTCTGTTGGGGGATTACTAGCAGCTCCCTGCCTTCGGTTCCTCGTTCGTACGGGCTGGGATCTCTCATAACAGAGACATGTCACCAAACTCAATGTATGATTGCATGCCTGTATGTTGCAATAAATATTTTCTTTTTTGACGAAGTGGTCCTATCAGAAATGAAGACTTGACGTAAGTTCTGATAGGCCATGGAGTCAAGCCTGCTAACAGAGGAGCAGCTTCTACCTGAGTGCACATGACTGTCATCTGACCTAGCTGCCTGATTGCTTGGCTGGTAACATGCTACTCTACTTAAGCTCGCCTCGGGAAGCTGCTCCTCAGTGCGCTCGCTCAATAACCCTCCTCCACCCCAGCTCCACCAATCTATTGTATTCATTAACCCGGCTCTCTTTGTCTAAATTTTCGTTCTATAGCAATGTCTCTTTTGTGAGGTCATTGCTGCTGTTGGCTCTGTTCCTTGGAGGGGGATTACTTGCAGCTCCCTGCCTTTGGTTCCTCGTTCGGACGGGCTGGGATCTCTCATAACAGAGCCATGTCGCCAAACTCAAAGTATGATTGTATGCCTGTATGTTGCAATAAATATTTTCTTTTTTGACGAAGTGGTCCTATCAGAACTAGCTCTCGAAGAAAAGCCAAATTTCCCATCACTAGTGAATGAAATGGACCAACACTGACACAACCAAGCTCAGCAGATCTGAGCAGGATTCATTTGCCAATACTGCATTAAGTGAGAATCTGCTCAGGATGGTGCACCTTGGATTTATTTGGTTGTATGCCTGGCATGCATATTACAGCAGTGCATGCCAGGAAAAAACTGCACAGGCACCATCTATCACTCCCGCCCATTCGCCGATTTTTTTCACTCCTGCCATATGTTCGGCAGGCATGTTTTGCACTTACCGGCTCCCATTGTACTTCAGCTTTAACTGTACATGTATATGCACCCCATTTTATTTCTTCTTTGTTTCATGAGTATTCTCATATTGTGCATGTAATGGTACCTGCTAGCACTAACCACCTACTCCATTCTTCACCTGCCCTGGTGTCCTGTCCTGTCCTTAGCTTGTTGACTGCCTTTAGTATGTTGCAAAGAGTAGAGCCTATTGTTCATACATGTATTTTATTTTGTTAACCTCACAACTGTATCAGTTACTATGGTTACTAGTATAAGTACCTAGCGGAAAAAGGCGGATTTGCTTTAACTACTGCTTCCAAGCCGACATCCATCTATCCTTACCCAGTCCCATAATGTAGTAAGTTTAAAGTGCCTCTTCCCTGAGAAAATGGACTTTAGTATTTGATACTATCAGATTAGATACTATTTTTTTAGTATCTGTTAGTATTTGAATATGGTAGGTCCATAATCAGTTTGTGACATGTCGTTGTTCTTGAACTCTAACACCATTTGAAGAATTGGTTTTTGCGAATAAAAGGAAATAGGCGGAGAATTTACATCAGTAAAAAACGTGTTGCAGTATTACGAAACACCGCAAATTGAATATTCACATTCTCGCCGGTTCTCGTCCACTCTGTGGTGTAACCGCCCTCACAAAGATTCGAGCAACGTGCCAACTGTCAGTGTCATCCACTGTCTACGGCAGGGGTCGGCAACCCGCGGCTTCTCTGCCCTTCTACAGTGGCTCCCTGCAGCTTTGAAAAAAATTAATAACGGCTATTTACTTTTATTTTTTTTTCTTCCAAACAAAATATCGCTGATTTTGGAGATCAGGGTGATACTGTGACACTGAAAAAAAGCACTTAATATTTGTGACCCCGCCCGTGAAAACACGGCTAAATTCGCCTGATCTAATTTTGAGATAAAGACCGTCAAGTAGTTCCTGTGATAAAAAGTGACAAAGACATGAGATGTGAGTTCATGGCTGTAAATGATAGGTTACATATTGGGGTTTCGAAATGAAGTTCAAAAATTAATTTCTAACATCATACATCGGCAATTAAAATTAATGAATTTATTTACACTTCGTTTACGCGGAAGTTGCTTCCCACAAGCCTGGTCTATTATGTTTTCAATCGGCTTTTAGTTTACCTTCTGCAGATGAGCGCCTGATAGTTAGGGTGTCATTTGGTTTAGGAACTTCTTTTCTACCATTGAAAATGAATGTAGACGATAATGCGCACCATCGTAAAGCAGGTCAGTCGAAGGCACGGCAGATGAGTTGCGATTTAAGCCGGGTGTGGATTTCTCCACGGATTGCGTCGTATCACCACGGAAATTTCAGAAATGAAGCGTTTGCATATGCTGGTCAACGTCTTGTGAAGCTAACCAGCCTAGTTTGAGGACATGTCATGCCTGCCAAAACTTTGAAATGACCTCACTCGGTCAATATTAGAGATATCAGTGAGATTTTTTCACGGAATATTCCTTATATGATGTAGAATGACCTTGCGTAAAAAAAAATAAAAACTGACTTTAGCTGGGTTATCACAGGCAGGGATATTGGTGATCTATTGGCAATTGCAAATGACTAGACATCTGTTTCGTTGCGTTTTCATTTTGGCAAGGTGGGATGATGAATTGGGGCCAATGAGTGTGGGGCTTGATGCATAGGCTACTAACATGAAAGCCCATCCGGGTAAGTTGTTCCGAGAGCTAGGCCACTTTTAGCCTAATAGCCTAATCGCAGGGCTGCCAAATTTCTTCGCATTCTCACGCATAAGGCGTAGGTCTCACGTATTTTCGAGACATATTCACCGAAGTCAGCAATTGTTCAATCAGCGCGTATATTAATGAGATTCTTAAGCGTAATTGAAGTCCTTGTGCATGGCAGTTTCAGTTTCACTAGCGTGGCGGTGGATTTCACCACTAGTAACACGGAAAGCGATTATGACCGTCTTCAATGAGCCTTGAATAATTGCTGACTACAGCATTGGAACGCAAATGCCATGAAAAAGCATGAGACTTGAGCCGAATGCGTTGGAGTTGACAGCTCTGCAATCAAGAGGGCTGCAAGACATTTTGTCTAATTTGTTCGATAGACTAGCAAAATTACCACTATGAAACGTCCATTGTTATACAGGTTGATGGCATTTCCAGCATTGAATCGGCCTCCTATTCAGTTTCGGGGTCATATATAAATACATAAGGCAATATTGTGAACGTTGTGAAGCCATTGCTTCGCTGAAGTCTTACTTTGCTACCTGTAAAATCTGTCTATCACCTTCTATGGTTGTAGCTAGCTCGGCTCTGGGCCAGTATGGCGTTGGGGCTGTTTACATATTGAATATTCACGAATGTAGCTGAACTATCAAATCAGCGCGAAGCTCATTTAAAAGCCGGATATTCATGATGAGGGAACTCGCCCGTCTTCTCAGACTGTCTTTCTGTGATGCTTAAAAGGTCATCAAATAAGCGATCCAAGGCACTTTTCCCACAAATAATGGTATGAATACGATGGCAGGGCATTGGGGATGAACACAAAATGTCAGGATATGTCTGGGAGGGGCACTTTAAAATAACTACAATATTCTTTGAGAATATTGTACTAAGAGAGAGGAGGGAGAGAGACTTTCCATTGTCAGGACTCCAGAAAACCATTTTCGTTCAGGTATATTGAGATGAAAGGTAAAGAGACCCCTGAAGTTTTTTTTTTTTTTTTTTTTTTGTTAATGGTAAAAAACTGAGTACATACTGAAAAACATATTAACAACATAGTGAATTTGAAAAGTAATGTCTTTCTCTATAAGAGACACATGATTTGATATCCTTTGATAGCCTGTCTTATAGTTCTGTGCTGTATTGCGTATAATAATAAGGCGAAGACCACGCCTCTCTTGCCAGCCAAAAGATTTTTATTCTATTTATTAATGTCTTGCTTCACTGGAATAATTCTGTCCCTGTGACACAAATTCTGAGTTAAAAAAATAAGTAAATATGCTCATGCATAACAGGAAAAATTTGGCATAATTTGTATTCTGCGTAAAAGGGGTAATTAATTATTATAGCTTAATGGCAACCAGTGTGCAACTGCCATTTCCTGCAAATATAACCTGCGCTTTTGAACGCTGAAATCATTTTGATCAAGTGCAATCTTAAAATACATTAGGTTACACTGCTGAAAAAATTGCTGGAACAGGAGAAGTTCAGCAAAGGTACTGGATTAATTAATTATTTGACATTTTTTGATGATGTATTTTAAAATTAAATTAAAAGAGGTAAACTATGTCAAGAGTTGGTGATTGAAAGCAACAAACATTTTTTGAAGATGAAAAGTAGAAAAAAAATTGTTTTTAAACACAACATTTTTATATATTTCTACTTGTTTAAATTTAATTTTATTTAATTATTTTCTTGGTTTTTTCCCATCCCTACAATGCCAGTTTTAAGTACTTTGCCATTGTCACCCTTTGGTGATCTGTCATTTCGTAATTCTCAATCATTCCAGGTTTATATGTTGGTCTTGATAATTCAGTAAATAAATTGTATGATTATTAAGTGATCTTAAACACGGACAGCTTGAAAGCAATTATGTGTTTAAAGGTCAGAGGCTCACGGCAAGCCATACCCAGCTTGCCTCCAGTACCAGGGGCATTCAGGTTTTGGAGGTTAAATAATTTCCCGTGTATGGCACATAGTTCATTAATTACAAGTTTAATGAGGTTCTGGCTGACAGTGGCCATCCTGTTTGTACCATCTCCTTTTCCTTGAAATTTATAAGGGCATTTGACCACGACACAAAAGGCAAAATTTTTACTTGGACAAGTGATATTGGCGATCTGACCAGTTGTTTGTTATAGCGCCACCTAATGATTAATCTCCACCAAATTTTGTAGGTTTCAGCTTCTTTTCCTGTTGATGTAAATTCTCGTTTCATGATGATTGGGCTTTTGCATGCAGGAGTTATACACCATTAAACAAATTGAATTCTCACCCACAAAATGCATTAGTTTAACAGGGCTAAAGCAGCAACTGTCTTGATATAATATCTTAAGATAAAGGTCTTAAGATGCTGTGAACCAAGTTTTGCACAAAGCAGACAAACCATCTCGGAGGAGGTACATTTTAAAGCTTTTACAAATAAATTCAAAATGCAGGAAAAGCCAAACCCATATGATGATGACAGCTTGCACCACATACCTCACTTGCCACTAGATCAGCCAATAGAAAAATTCAATCGCAACAGCAGCATTTCAACTGGTGGAGGGCAAAAATGTAAAGCCTTGACCCTGAATCCATCAGCATCACATCAAAATATTGAAAAACATTCTTCATAAGCTTGAAAAAAAAGTGGTTTGGGGGTTTTCTTTCTCTCTACGTATGAATGAATCAAGCAGAGCCACAAAGACTTGATCATTATATGTCGACAAACATGAATTCATGATACATTCAGCAATAATTAATGCACAATATCAAGTCATTCATTAGTTCAGCATTACTAAAGCAAATGATTTGTCCCCTAATTGTAAAGTGTGGTTACTGAGGTTTTTTTCCCCTGGAGTTCATGAGTTCTGTGGTGACAGGGTATTGTGCTATTGCTCCCTCACTGGATTTGTGATTGGCTAGAGGCTGCACTGCTTACATCCCACACAAATTTATACATTTACGTGAACTAGAACTATTTTGAATAAATCTTAAAGATCCAAACCTTACTAACCATGGTTACCAACAAGTTAAGATAGGATCCGCGAGTTAGGAAGCTTCTGTAATACGGCCCCAGGGCAGAACCCCCTCCCCTTTAGATAGTGAACGGTTTGCTACTAGACTTGAGATGTTGTGTGGGGCCTTGTTTGAGAGAACAGATGTGCAGCTGGAGCATTTTAGTGTTGTTTCCCCGTTAGTCGCGACTCCCGAATAATGACATCAATTTTCGTATGGATTCATTATCTGTCAATTTTGCAATATCTGTGTTTTCCCGAATACTATATTCAGCTTTGGGTACATCCCTAGTACCTAATATTATCTGCAGAAATACATTTACTGTAACTGAGTGCTCAGTTTCTTTTCTTTGTGAGGATGAAAGAGAATTGTTTGAGTGCTTTGATGAACCTTGTGGTTTCATGTGTAAGACCTTACACCAGGTTACAGTCTCACTTGTGCACCAGCTGGCTGACTGCATTGCGTCACTTGTTTGTCTGGGATGCACTTCTTGGATTGCATCACTGACAAATAATATATTGTTAGAACAGGGATAGGGGGTACTCATCTACCCCTCCTTTTAGCCCCTCCTCTGTTTTACTGCATAGCTGTTTGTCACAAATCAAACTCGCGCCCCAAATCTAACCCCCGTCTACGCAAAACTTTTGGCACACCCACCCATCCTCAAATATAATCCTGTGGTGACAGGGTATTGTGCTATTGCTCCCTCACTGGATTTGTGATTGGCTAGAGGCTGCACTGCTTGCATACCACACAAATTTATACATTTACATGAACTGGAACTATATTGAATAAAAACATAACCCTCCTGGACACAGGTGATCAGGATACAGTTGCCCTCTGGCCTGTCTGACCTTAAGGAGTGTATGGTGAGCCTCTGCAGTTTCTCAGGTGAGTCACTTATTCTTTCTTTCAAGCTGATGAACCACTCTTTCATTTCTTAAGCTGTGCTTGAGTGAGAGCCTGTTGCAGACTGTAAAACAGTAAACCCAAAGGGCAAACCTAGTCTTCTGGGAACACTGTCTCCAATCTCGGGAAGCAGCTGTGCAGTTTCTAAGAGTAAAGAGTGGTTGCTCAGAGGAGAGGTAGTTTTTCCAGTATGGAGGCCGTCTTCCCAGAAAAAAATGATCCCTCACAGCCACAATACTACAAAATTCTGCAAGACTCCTTTCACATGATTAATTTATTTATCAATAGAGCGAACTTGATTTTGTGCAAATTGGCCAGCATAAGAGTGTTGTCATCTGTATTTTTTGCAGTATATTTATTATGATGGAAATACTTTGGAGAAAAGAATGATGTAAAATAATGCAGGAATCAGCTTAAATATAAGATCATTATTTCGCCTTGCAGTCAGTTTAAGTGGTGAGGACCATTGCTCTGTTCAGTTAGGCTTGACCATTTAACTTATATTCACTCTTTTTTTTTCTCAAGACATCAACCCCCAGACCTGCTTGGTAAATAAAAGCCAAAATGAACAGCTCTGCCATCAACTCCATCTTACCGTTCAACCACTCCTCTTCAGCATCTGGTCTCTTGAGTGTGAATGAAGGATGTAGATTCCCAGATTATTTGGGTGTGGTTCTATATGCTGTCTATGTTATCAGCCTTTTTATGGGCTACCCTGCCAATATCATGGTACTTTGGCTGGTGGCCAGAAAGGAAATCGACTCTTCCACCTCCGATGTCTTCTTTGTAAACCTGGCCATTTTAGATGCCTTCTACTCCCTGATTATGCCTCTGAACCACCTAAGCGTCACAATTTTAAATCAGGGAGTCAATTTTCATTTTCTGAGTTTTATATTTGCGATCAAAAACAGCTCCCCACTCCTGCTTACCTGCATTTGCTTGGACCGCTACATGGCCGTGGTCCACCCCATTGTGTTCTCCAGCATCAAGGATAACAAGATCAGAGTTGCTATGTCCATGCTTGTTTGGCTAGTCATGATAGCCTATGGCTTCATGAGGATATGGATGAAATATTACTCCGGTATGTTCTTCACTGGAATGATCCTGACCATCAACATAATCATGGTTTTCTGCAACATTTCTATCATGAGGAATCTGAGGAAGTCAGTCCTGGGCAAGGAGAAGATTAACCCCATGAAAAAGAAAGCCCAAAGAACAGTGCAAATCACTCTGGCCATCATAGTGTTTCATTACTTGCCTGTAGCTTCGTTCATGCCCCTCTTCTATCTCATTGAGAACAAAAAAAACATCTGCGCCATTAATTTTATTGTCTCATCAATCATGGAACTCAGTTGCAGCTTTGAACCCCTACTCTGCATCTCCAAGGATAAGCAGCTAACATGCATTAATAACTTGCCCTGCATCTGCTGCCGAAGCCCTCCCCCTGAGCCACATAAAGTTAGCACATGAGATGTACGCTTGTGATTGTCTGTTAAATTGCATATTTGTTCTACGTAAGGTTGAGAAAATGAGTTCACGAAACAAAGACAGAATGTGAAGTGAGTGACAGGCAAGTACTTTTGTATTTTAAGCTCTGATATGAGAGTAAAACACATTCAACATGGAACAATGTGAAATGTAACCAGTATAAAAATCAACTTCAGAAAGACACTAAAAGAATACAAATTAAATGTTAAGTTCTTGAACAATGCGTCTCAAACATGTCCAAGGTCAACCAAGAGGAAAAGTGTCCATTGCCTGTAATTTTACCTCGACTGTATCTCTGATTTCAGGGGGATGCTGCACTTTGTTATGAGTTTAGCTGTAAGTCACAGCTCCAGGGAACGAAAGGAAGCACCGGGGTTAGTAATCAGAAACAAGGGCAGCTTTATTTAACTCATAATATACCACTTTTTTGGAACTGATTCAGTTCCTCTGTGATTTTTTAAGCTGTAATTTACTGGTCATTAGCAACTGTCAAACATACGTGTTTTACACGTTGCCATATTAAATTGTTGTCTGAGAGAATAACACAAAAACAGTTTGGGCTCCAGGAATTTTACGACTTTTGTTCAGTACACTAATCATGCTTTTGTGACTTACAGAGGATAGAAAATGAATACACCCCCCTTCAATATTTTTACGTCTTTTTGTGTCATGGAATGTAAATTTAATGGATTAAAATGGGACTTGTTTTTCCCTGACCCAAAGAACACAACATACCATATGAATGCAGTGAAATTATTTTAATTAAAAAAAAGAGTGTATTTAATGAACAAAACTGAAATTTCCTAATTTTTTTAAGTAAACACCCCCCTGAGTCAATACTTGGTGGAAGCGCCTTTGGCAGCAATTACAGCTCCCAGTCTTTTTGGGCAGCACTGCATAAGGTTGGCGCACCTGCACTTGGAGATCTTCCCCCACTCCTCTTTGCAGAACTGAGTTTCTTACTCTTTCTTTCAAGCTGATGAACCACTCTTTCATTTCTTAAGCTGTGCTTGAGTGAGAGCCTGTTGCAGACTGTAATACAGTAAACCCAAAGGGCAAACCTAGTCTTCTGGGAACACTGTCTCCGATCTCGGGAAGCAGATGTGCAGTTTCTAAGTGTGAAGAGTGGTTGCTCAGAGGAAAGGTAGTTTTTCCAGCATGGAGGCCGTCTTCCCAGAAAAATAAATATCTCTCACTGCCACAATATTACAAAATTCTGCACAGCTCCCTTCACATGATTAATTTATTTATCAATAGAGGGAGCTTAATTTTGTGCAAATTGGCCAGCATAAGAGTGTTGTCATCTGTATTTTTTGCAGTAAATGTGTGATGAGAAATACTTTGGAGAAAAGAATGATGTAAAATAATGCAGGAATCAGCTTAAATATAAGAACATAATTTTGCCGTGCAGTCAGTTTAAGTGGTGAGGACCATTGCTCTGTTCAGTTAGGCTTGACCATTTAACTTATATTCACTCTTTTTTTTTCTCAAGACATCAACCCTCAGACCTGCTTGGTAAATAAAAGCCAAAATGAACAGCTCTGCCATCAACTCCCTCCTACCGTTCAACCACTCTTCTTCAGGATCTAGTCTCTTGAGTGTACATGTAGAATGTATATTACCCAATTTTGCGTTTTTGCTTCTATATGCTGGCTATGTTATCAGCTTTTTTGTGGGCTACCCTGCCAATATCATGGTAATTTGGCTGGTGGCCAGAAAGGAGATCGACTCTTCCACCTCCGATGTCTTCTTTGTAAACCTGGCCATTGTAGATGCCCTCTACTCCCTGATTATGCCACTGAACACCCTCAGCATCACAACTTTAAATCAGGGAGTCAATGTATATTTTCTGGATTTTATATTTGGGATCAAAGACACCTCCCCTCTCTTCCTCACCTGCATTTGCCTGGACCGCTACGTGGCCGTGGTCCACCCCATTGTGTTCACCCGCATCAAGGATAACAAGATCACAGTTGCCATTCCCATGCTTGTTTGGCTATTAATGATAGCCTATGGTTTCATGAGGGGATGGATGAAATATTTCACAGGTACCATCTTCACTGTAATGATCCTGACCATCAGCATCATCATGGTTTTCTGCAACATTTCTATCATGAGGAATCTGAGGAAGTCCGTCCTGGGCAAGGAGAAGATTAGCCCCATGAAAAAGAAAGCCCAAAGAACAGTGCAAATCACTCTGGCCATCAAAGTGTTTCATTACCTGCCTCTAGCTGCAACCGCGCCCTTCATATATCTCATTGAGTATAAAACCATCTGCGTCATTGACATTATTGCCATCGAAATCATGGACCTCAGTTGCAGCATTGAACCCCTACTCTGCATCTCCAAGCTTAAGCAGCTACCATGCCTTAACCTGCCCTGCATCTGCTGCCAAAGCCATTCCCCTGAGCCACATAATGTAAGCACATGAGATGTATGCTTGCGATTGTCTGTTAAATTGCATATTCATTCTACATAAGGTTGAGAAAATGAGTTCACGAAACAAAGACAGAATTTGAAGTGAGTGATAAGCATGTATTTTAAGCTCTGATATGAGTGTAATATTCAAAGAGAAAACAAATAATATAACTGTAACCGAAAGGCATTGATGAAAAAACATAAATTGTTTAAATCAACTTCATGCCTCTATCACCATGATTAAATAATACGCAAATTAAACATTTAACATTTCATGAATATGCATAACCTATTAATTGAAGGTAAAGTGACTAATTTTTTCTCTAATTAAAATATTTAATCTCATCATGCCAGCATGGGATCTAGTTTTGCTTAAGGAAGAGCCTGCAGTGACTACAGACCTTTCTGGAGGCACACCCTATATGCAAATACAAAATGATTGTATTGGCTATTCCTGTACTTAATGCCAACAATTAGTCAGCGTCTATACCGTTCAAAGTATTTTAGTCCCAAAAATGAAAAAACTCATTAAATATGGAACAACGTGAAATGTAACCAGTATAAAAATCAATTTCAGAAAGACACTAAAGAATACAAATTAAATGTTAAGTTCTTGAACAATGCGTCTTGAACATGCCCAAGGTCAACCAAGAGGAAAAGTTTCCATTGCCTCTAATATTATCTCGACTGTGTCTCTGATTTCAGGGGGATGCTACACTTCGTTATGAGTTTAGCTGTAAGTCACAGCTCCAGGGAACGAAAGGAAGTATCGGGGTTAGACATCAAAAACAAGGGCAGCTTTATTTAACTTATGATATAATGCTTTTTTTGAACTGATTCAGTTCCTCTGTGATATTTTTTAAGCTGTAATGTACTGGTTATTAGCAACCATCAAACCAAAGTGTTTTATGCATTGCCATATTAACCCTTTAAGGCCTAATGCAAAAATCCCAGCAGAGAATCATGCTGCCATGTTTACCATAGTAACCTGTATTTGGGCTGAAGCACAGCTTCTCAGCTTTCAGGAACAGTTAGAAATTTTTTTCTATTGACCAAAACTTACAGTAATTACGGTACTTTCAAAATTATGCGCATATCTGTCTCGGCAACGACACATTCTTAAAATGCGCACATGCTGTCCTGGTTTAAATGGGTTAAATTGTCGTCTCTGAGAAGAACACAAAATCAGTTTGGGCTCCAGAAATTTTACGACTGTTGTTTAGGACACTAATCATGCTTTTGTACAGTATCTTGCAAAGCTCTGCTCGTCTTTCTCCAGTTAAACACACCCCTACTGCTAACAGTATTTATATTAATAGGAATGATACTAGTTTGTGCAGTCATTAGGTTTTGAGTCTTCAAATTTAAAGGCTTTTTTTCAGGGGGACTTCAATATTTTGTCCACCCGCAATATCTGCAGATTAAAGCTGAGAGGGGACTTCATTTAGGATTGTAGTACACTGATGTAAATTAAGCATGTTTCACAGTCCAAATTCAACCTTATCATTGTTGCAACTTCATCTCTGCAGTCAGACACTTTTACGTCCCCATTGGTCAAGGGGTGAAGGAAGTAACAAATAACCAGATGGTCATAGGTTGAAGTGAAAATACTGGTTTAATGCAGGCGTTTCGTGAGAAAATTGAATAACAAATGAGTGGCTGGTACATGGGGAATGGGAAAACAGAGGACCGAAATGGTGCTACTCAAATAAAATAAAGAACCAAAAACGGGCTTAACCAACTGTACAGAAAAAAAAGGAGAAAATAACCAACAGCAGTGAGTAGCACCACTAAACTAAGATTAACAAATTGCAAATCAAGTGCTTTTACCAAGTCCGGTCTCCAGAATAAAAACACATACAATTGACAGAGTTAAACTCCAGAATTACAGATTCAAGTCATTATACTTTGTACAGTTGTCTAACAATCAGTAAAGCAACGAGTAACCACCGTCGAACGAGTTACAGATTCAAGTCCTTACCCAGATAGCAAGCATACGTCGGGCCAACGTCGATTTGCCGTCGGCGGCCGTCGTCAGTTCGGTCGGGCCGATGTTGGCCCGACGGCGGAATGTCCAGCGGGCCAACGTTGGGCAACCGTCGGAAAACCGACCAAAGGCGAAAAATGTTTCTTAATCTACTCCCCATGCTTTACTTCGTTGGTTTATACCCAATACCAACAATTTCAATTTAGATTCAGTGTAGGAAATAGTTTTGTTGCCATGCAAAACCTGCACCGGAGCCCCGCATTCTTGGGCATGATTTAGGGACATGAAAACACTCAAAAAACTAATTTCACAGGAACAAGGAATTTCGCTTCCCATAGCACTCAGCCAGCAAGTAACAAGATGAACCAAAAGCGGAACAATCGTATGCATTTCAAGTAATAAACAGGGTATTATCAGACGATATATTATTCAAAATTAATGTTGTTAAAAGAAAGTGTGTATTGTAATTAGCCTAATATAAATTGTATTTCTCCCATCGGATTTTTGTGGCGGATTGTTAATGCGAGCCTGATAAACGGGCGTAATGTTGCAGTGCTTAGCCATACGTTGGTTAGAACCAATACAAAAAAGGCCATTCCAAATATACTTTTCTTTTCTTAGCAACGAAATGTCATACGAGGCTTTAATTGGTGCCCTATTCGCTGCTTCTTATTCAGAATTCCCGGTCCAGCTTTTATTTTTTCCGCAATTTTCTTTGCAAATTGAGAAAGATTTTGAAAGGCTTATGGACAAGTAATACACTGGGCTTATACCTCGTCAAGAAGTGGGAAAACTCTTTGCAAATGAAACGATTCCTTCCCTTTCACCCAGTCACATTTCTACCCAGCCCAAATGGATTTGCCAGTTCCAAACGTGGTGCAAAAAAGGTTCTCAGCCCAAGATTGTACCATGGGCCACGTTTAATATGAATGAAAACGGACATAAATAGAGTAGAAAAATGGTTTTCTCGCGATCAAATGCTTCCCCCCCAAAGCTCGAAAACAAATATGAAGCCAGTTATTCGCGGCTCAGACCTTAGCGCAAATATGCGGGAAGTTCAATGTGAATTTCACAGCATTACTGATGTGAGACCACTCAACAGTGTGTAAGATGGCCTGCACGAGCGTGATATGCCCAGTTGTATTCTTGCTTTTATTCCTTTTGAAATTTACACAGCTGCTGATTCTAATCCCGTAAATATCATGTTGACGATTGCCTCTCAACTGTACAGTGATCCAGATTTGTGAATGTGGCTTTCGGTAAAGGCAGTTGCTACGGGTACGGCAGTTTTTCAATGCATTTCAATGTGGAGTACCGTAGTGGAGAGGTACGGCAGCCCCATTTCAAGCCCTGCTCTCACCTTACCCTAACCCCTAACCCCCCTAACCCTAACCCCAACCTCTAACCCTTCCCCTAACCATAATCCCGAATCCTTATCCTAATCCCTTGAAATCGACTGCCGTATCTCTAGACACTGCATTCGGTAAACGTTAAATAAACCCAGTTTATCGGCATCAAACATATCTGCCGACTAATTTTACTGATATAGATTAATGTACTTATTGGAAGCTCATGTTTGGATAGAATTTTTGCAAATATTAAGCGCCAATACGCACAGTGATCGATTATCTCCACTGCAGGGTTGGGCCACTCTCAACCTGTTCATGATTAATAATCGTACTATACAACACTGTAAAAAATGACTGAGAATGAAAAATAACAATAATTTAACCAGCTGCAAAGCATTTTTCAGTTTGCTCAACTTCAAATTCCAAGTTCTTTCAGAGTGAAATTGGGACTTAAGTTGAGTGAACTCAACGATCCTTTGCAGCTGCTTTCCCAACTTTTTTTTTTTTGTTTTTATTTCGGCATGATTGTATAGTCGTTTCATGACAATTTCAACACAACATGTATCATGACCGAAAGGGTCGCGGGAGAAGCGAGATCGCTTGTCAAAGTCCCGCCCCCAACTCCCAGAAAAACAGTTTGATTATAGTTAAGATATCATAAAGATTCATAAATCACAACAGAGCTGAGTGTCCGTTTACACTACGATTTAAGCATCACAACATAAGATCATAAAGATTTATGAACATCATGAAGAATTATAAATCAAAATATAGCTGAGTGTCCTTATAAGTTTAGATTTGAATGTCTCTCTTGATTTAATCCATTGAGACTTGGTCCAGAAAAACCTGGACTCCTTTCTTCATCATTTGATTTGTTCCTAGTGATTTGGAGTAGTTGGAAGGTGCAATAATACCAGATCTTTGCATGGATCTCTTGATTAGTCATCATTTTCGTCGACTTGGTTCACCCTTGCCTTATCGGATTTAATGACTTCTCGCAGTATGTTTAGTCCATCATTGCCTTCCTTGATGTCGAATCCAATTTTAATGAGCTTTCTGTCGAGGAAAACCATGCTTTTCAAAGTTTTCTTTATCCTATGGTCGATCAAAAACAGACCAAGCCCCAATGATAGCAGGCCCGCTATCATAAATCCAATTAGATAGACGTCCTCTACATCCTCGATGTCCAGGACTGCCAAACACAGCGAACGCCACTTTCCCCATGCATCCATGGTGTAACCGGCCGGGAATGTCCCATCCGGGCATCTCGGTTCTCCAGAACCTGTCCGCCTCGTGGAAATCATTTTGTCAATTGCATTTAACGACCAGTTTATAAGGTCCATGTTGGTTACAGCTGTCTGTAGTAATGTGCTGTGACAGTTGTCTTTCAGACAGATGGCCTGGTGTGTCCAGTAGATACAATGGTACAGATTTAACAATAGCAGTCCACATATTTAGTCTAAACAACCCCTAGTGTCTATGCCCATTATGATTTCGTTTATTTTACCCAATGCCATTTTGTTGGATAAATTTATAGTTATTCACACATGCACATTTCAATAGATACTTAAAGACCTTCAGATTGTCTGCCATTCTAATATTGTCTTCAAGTATGTTCCATGCACTGACTCCGGCCGCAGATAAGGAGTGCTCACTCTGAGTTGATTTGACCCTTCTCGTTTTCAACAACATTCTGCCTCTGAGGTCGTGGATACATTCACGTTGAAGAAATAGGCATTGTATATTTCTAGGCAATTCTTTGTGGTATCCTAAATATACAATTTGCAAGGAGTTGAATTTTATTATATCCTGTAATTTAAGAAACTTTGCCTTAATAAACAAGTCGTTTGTATGAGTTCCATAAGGAACGTAATGAATAATTCTAAGGGCCTTTTTTTTGGAGTTTAAACAATGATTCTATTGTATTATTATAAGTGTGTCCCCATACTTCAGCGCATTAATGTAAGTGGGGTGCTATGAGTGCTGAATAGATTATTTTAAGTGACTTGTGTTTTAGTAATTTCTGCATTTTCCAAAGAATAGACACGCTTTTAGATAACTTTCTTTGAACTAAATTTACATGTGGTTTCCAGTTTAAGAGATTATCTAACATAACTCCCATGACTTTATATTTGTTTACCCTTTCAATGCTGGTACCATTTACCTTTAAGTCTATGTCGTCCTTTAGGCCTTTTTTCCCAAATATCATAAATTTGGTCTTTGTAAGATTTAGTGATAATTTGTTTACATTAAACCACGTGTGAAGTTTAGACATTTCGTTATTAGCCAATTTTACCAATTGTTTGAGATGGACACCTGAGCAGAAAATAGTCGTGTCGTCTGCGAATAAAATTAGTTTTAGGATATCGGACACCTTAACAATGTCATTTATGTAAATTATGAACAACTTGGGACCTATGACCGAGCCCTGAGGAATTCCACAGGTAATGTCCAAGCAATTTGATTTGCTATTACCCATCTGCACAAATTGCGTTCTACTTGTTAAGTAATTTTTGATCCATTTTAATGCGGTCCCTCTTATTCCATATTTGTAAAGTTTTTCAATCAATATATCGTGATTTATAGTGTTGAATGCTTTCTTCAGATCAATAAATATGCCTATAGAATAAAAGTTTGAATCTAGTGAATCTTTAATCATTTCAAAAAATTCTGTTAGGGCTAGTGCTGTCGAATGCTTTTTCCTGAACCCATACTGACTGTCACACAATATACTATTCAAAAAAAGTAGGGGATATTTTATTTTGAGATCAAAATTTTCACATATACAAAGGGATACGAAACCATGTTGTATAGTTCCTTACTGAGGAAGCATTTCCAAAGAAATTCATCACCCAAACACATCAATGACACTCTCACGATCTGCACGGGATGCTATTGATGATCAAGGGGGTTGTGCCACAAATTTGCATGACTCTGAATTGGAAGGTTAGAGCCACTGTAAAGGAAGATTTTGAAGAGAAAGCATCAGATTATCAGTGGTTGAAGTCGTTAATTAAACAGAGACCATGCGCCGTCTAACACAGGAGGAGAGGTTACGTGTCCTTGGCATGCTACAGGTTGGCACAAGACAGGTCGTTGTGGCAAGGGCAATGAATGTTTCCCAGTCTGTCATCAGCAGATTATGGTCCAGACATCGTGCTACAGGGTCTGTTCAGGATAGACCGCGATCCGGTCGACCAAGGGCAACAACTCAGGCTCAGGACAGATTCATCCGCACTATTGTCTTGAGAAATCGTATGGTAACAGCAAATCAGATAAGGTCTCAACTTCAAAGGGATACTGGCTTGGTAGTGAGTGGCCAGACCATCAGGAATCGTCTGCACAGATTTCACTTACACGCCCGACGTCCTCGTGTCATTCCCTGTTTGAGGGATCGTCACATTAGGGCCAGACTCCAATGGTGTCGTCATCATCAACGCTGGGATAATCGCCGATGGAACAACGTAATGTTCTCAGATGAGTTGAGGTTCACTGTGGACTTCCTTGACAGACGCAGGAGGGTTTGGCACCGACGTAACGAATGTTTCCATGACGTTAACGTCATTAGACATGATCCGTATGGGGGTGGATCTGTAATGGTGTGGGGAGGCATCACTGCTGCCGGCAGAACAGACTTGCATGTTGTTGCTGGACGTGTCACAGGGCAGTACTACCGGGACAACATCTTGGCACCCCATGTTGTGCCGTTTGCACGTCGTTATGGCCGCCGTTTCATTTTCCAAGATGACAATGCCAGATGTCATTGGGCCAGGATCGTTACAAATTATTACTAGCAGCAGAATATCACCACATTACCATGGCCAGCACTCAGTCCGGACCTTTCCCCCATCGAGCATGTCTGGGACATGCTTGGACAGCGGCTACGCCAACGTCAACAACCTCCTGCCAATGTCCAAGAACTTGCTGCAGCATTGCAACAGGAATGGAATAACGTTCCCCAAAATGACCTGGGACGTCTCGTTAGGAGTATGCCACGCCGAATTCGAGCTTGTCTAGCCAACCGAGGGAGTTTTACCCGCTACTGACTCTGTTTCACAATGGTGGTAAATTTGCTGTGTGACCCTGTGTTTGTGTCGACCCTTATTCTGGAGAATCTGTCCTTTACTGACTGTACACAGGGTTTCGAATAAATTGACAAATGTTTCCTTAATGTTTTTATGTCATTTGTTTCCTTCCTGACCTCATGATCTGCATTTCATGGTACTTGTAAATCCAATATCCCCTACTTTTTTTGAATAGTATAGTTTGTGTTTATCAATGTACTTGTCCAATCTGTCATTGAATAGCTTTTCTAGGATCTTTGAGCATTGAGGTAAAATCGAGACAGGACGATAGTTTGAGAAATCATATTTATCCCCACTTTTGTAGAGAGGGATAACTTTCGCTATCTTCATTTTATCTGGAAACACTCCGTAGGGGAAAGGATAGATTGCATATATGCGTAAGTGGAGTTACAATTGCGTTAGTTAGTGTTTTTAGTAATTTCATATCTAATTGGTTTACATCAACAGATGTCTTAGCTGTACAATTTTTCAGAATTGATCTGATTTCGGATTCGGTAACAGGAGTTAGTGTCATTGTGTCTTGGATTTCCTCATCCTTGTCAAGGTAGTCCCATCTTAGGTGTGAGGATTTAATACCCTTTGCTAGTTCTGGCCCAACATTCACAAAATAACTGTTAAAATTCTCCACGACCAATTCCATGTTCTCTACCTTTTTGCCATTTATATTAAAGAAGGCAGGGTACTCCCTCATCGGAGTTCTCCCAGAGACGTTCTTTTTTATATTCCAGAGATTTCTGGTATAGTGTTTATTTTCTAATAAAAGCTTTTCATAATATTCTTTTTTATGTTTCCTTAGTAAATGTGCCATTTTGTTTCTGTAACTTTTGTACCCAATTTCTGCTTTCTCAGTTCTTTCTCTCAGAAACTGCTTATACAAAGTATTTTTTTTCTTACAGGCATTTTCCAGTGCTTTTGAAACCCAAGGTCTTCTCTCTTTGTTTTGCTTTTTTTTTGTTCATTTTTTTGACTAGACAGTGTTTATCATACAGGGAGTTTACTGTCCATAGAAAAGCCTCATAGGCTCTATTTGGATCGTTTTCTGCTATTACATTATCCCATTTTTGATTCAACATATCTAATTCTAGTTTCTTTAGCCTTTTTTCGCTTTTAATTCTGATTACTGTATTTTCCAGGGTTTTCGATCTAGCCTGGTCCCTTATATCTAATTTGCAGTTACAAATAGCAAAGACTGGTAGATGATCTGTAATGTCATTTATCATGATGACACTTAGTATTTCAGAATCTAATACATTAGTATACACATTATCTATCAAGGAGGCACTGTGTCTAGTAATCCTGCTTGGTTTTGTGATTAATGGTTGCATACCCGTGGCATACATGGTGTTAATATAATCATCTATTATAGAGCTATTATTTGGATTTATCAAGTCAATATTAAAGTCCCCACACAAAAAAACATTTTTCTGGTTCATGTTGGTGAGTAATTCACCCATACATTTGCTAAAAACATCAATTTGCGAATCCGGTGCTCTCTACACACAACAAATAACCGTATTTTTACCTTTCAACCTGGGAATCTCAATTGTTAGGCATTCCATTACATTTTCCACAATATTTGATTTGCATTCTAGTATCTGGAAGTTTATGGCCTCATCAATAAATAGGCCAACACCCCCACCAGCTTTATTCAGTCTGCTCTTACACACGAAGTTGTAACCCTCCATGTAGAAGTCCTTGTCCTTTTCTTTTTTAATCCAAGTTTCCGATAATGCGATGATGTTGAACGGATTAGCAAATGACAGAAGGTATTCCTTTATTTGGTCAAAGTTTGCATATAGACTCCTACTATTAAAGTGGATAATGGACAAACTCCCTTCCATTTTAATGTTCTTGTTAAATTTGTCTACAGTAAAGTATCCACATGCGTTTGTTTCGTTGTAGAAAAAATGGTTATCCGGATCAATTTCTTCATTAGGGTCTATTCCTGAATGATGGTGACTTGTTGTTAAAAAGCCAGTTTCCTGATCTACAGTTTGGTTCATCAGATCATTTGGTAACCAGAGAAAAATTTATTTCAGATAACTGCTCATAGAGATTTGTCAAGGATTTTAACCTGCCTCAGTGGTCAAAATTCTCCAGATCCCGCATCATCTTGATCAGCACCGGTCTGGTAGTTTCCGCTGAAGACCCATTTGGTTTGATGAAAATTCTGCAGTTAGCCGACCAAGTGCTATGTATCTTATCCGCTTTCTTTAGTTGACGAGCTTTCCATGCGATGGTTGCATTGTGCTTGGTGAGGTTTTCATTTATGAATACATTGGATCCTTTGAGATTTTTCCCTTGCTTCAACAGAGAGATTTTGTGCTTTTTGCTTGTAAGTCGTAATAACACGGCCCGTGCTGTACTCCGGTCTCCGCTTACATTCCTTTTCGGTAGCAGATAACATGAATCCACATTGCTGGGGTCCAGAAAAATACTTTTGGACTGAAGGAATTCCACCACCTGCATTTCCACAGATTTATTGTCCTCCTCGTCTTGATCGTCGTCATTCACTGTTGCCCTGGCATAACTCCTGGGTTTGATTTTGAGCCCTGTCAGGATTACATCATTACGTTTCTCTTGTTGCTCCAGCTCCTCCAGTTTGTTTGATAAAGATTTAATCTGTGTGTCTTTCTTGGCAATCTCTTTTCTGAGATCACAGTTTTCCTTCAAAAGCTGGTCCAGCTGCTCCTTCATACTGTCCCACCTCTCCCTCATTTCATTTCTCATTTCTTCGAGGGTCTCCATAATTGATGAAAGATCCGGTGGGCTTGGTTTGTCGCTTCTTCCTGGTTTACCCATTTTCTTAGTTCAGAAAAAAAGGGCTCTGTTACAGAGTTTGTGAGAAAGTTTATCACTCAGCTTTTCTCCTGACTCTGTTGTTTTCCTGTATTGCGTGCAGTCGCTGTTCGGAGTTGTTGCTCCTTCAGTGACCATGAAGCAATGTCCAACTTTAAGGACATTAAGTTTTACTTATTGAATAATTTTTTTTTTCTGCTTATTATTGAAAAACTTTCCAGCAAGTGTTATATAGTTATAGTTTTAGTAGTTTTTAAGGTTCACCTCTTTGGTCTTTGCATGCAGATATCATCAATCATATCAATGTAGCATGGAAAAAGTGTATCAGAAAGGTGTGGAATGTTCCACCTAGAACTCATTGTCGACTTGTAAAGCATTTATATGGCAGTAATGGATTAGAGTGTGATCTGTTGTGTAGATTTCATCAATTTTATATGGCTGCTGCTAATAGTAAAAACGAATGTACTTGTCTGTGTGCTGATCTATGTAAGTTCTCTGGCACTCCTGTTGCCTGTAATAGGAGACGGTTATTATCAATATTCAAATGTAATGACTTATCAGAAATCAAGAAGTTTATGATCAATGATTATTTTAAATGTTCATGTCAATGTGAATCTGAAGGTAATATGTTGAAAGAATTGTGCTTAATCAGGGATAATGTTTTAAATGTTGATATTACAAAGGAAGAAATTTATATTTTAATTGACGAAATCTTTATAAATGGTTAATATGTTGTGTTTTTAAAACCACGATCATATGCTTTTTACGTTTTTTTACTGTCATCAATACTCCTGTGTACAACATTCTATGTTGCTGCGAATAAATGATATATATATATATATATATAGCACTTGTCTACATGATTGATTGATTGATGTAAAATCTTAAAGGTGCAGTGTGTGTTCCTACAACCAGATGTTGAAAACATCTACACACTGGCTTGTGCAGACAAAATCAATGTCTGGTGGAAGTAGTGGGAGATAAGACACAGCCATTACAATATTCCTAAGAGTATAACACAAAATGTTCAGGATCTCTTTCTGAACTCTGAACGTGTGACAACTGATATAATTGTGATAACTAATAAGAAGTAGCAGAGAATGATACTGACAAACTCAATCAACTTCCACATTGATTTCCTCTAGGAACCCCACTGCAAAGCTGAGCTTCCCTTCATTCTGTGCTCTGAAGCCCTTCTATTATGTCACAGTATCTAGCATCTGATTGGAGGATGTGTC
The DNA here is from genome assembly GCA_029692085.1 of Gymnothorax javanicus. NCBI lineage: Eukaryota > Metazoa > Chordata > Actinopteri > Anguilliformes > Muraenidae > Gymnothorax > Gymnothorax javanicus. The sequence continues at coordinate 19,255,482 of CM056200.1, read as the reverse complement.
TGTTTTGGACAGATCTGCAACAGAGAACACTGTACTGGAATGTATTACACTAATGAAAAGCAGGGTTTTGCACACTGTCCGAGTCAAACAGACAGGATGCTGTGGCATTCTGAACACATAGCCTACGGATCCTGTATTAAAATATATCAATACAAAATTACCACAGGTGCACTTTTGGTCTGATGGCCCAAGAAAACTGGATTTGAAAAAGGACCATTGAACTTTTTCCCCGCTCTATAAGAAGCCAGAGTGTATATTTTCAATAGTGAAAACTACACACTGCACCTTTAAGATTTTTCATCAATCAATCAATCAATCAATCAATCAGTCATGTAGATAAGTGCTATATAACACACGTGCTGGAAAGTTTTTCAATAATAAGCAGATAAAAGAAAAATTACTCAATAAGAAGACCGCAGCCTGCCCATGCTCTACAAATCATAAGTATATTGTAGAATAATGTAATTGCATGCTATATATGTACATTAATGTGCAGATAAAACCATAAAATAACATTCTATTCCTTTACTATGTTCCAAAATAGTATAATATTAGCACATTAAGTGGTTATTGGTGGATTTGTCAACTCCGTCAGCTGACATGTCAACTCAGTCAGATCTTCATCAGCACCGTCAGATGTATGTTTTTGTAATTTTTTTGGGAAAAAAACAAATTCTTTCTCCAGTTTTTGTTGCTGAAGTAATAAAGGATCATCAGATCTACATCCTCTTATGTCTTATTCACTGAAGAATATTTTTTCTATAGTGGCAAAATAAAAGATAAAGTTTGAAAATACAAATTTTTAGAAATCTGTATCTTCATAACAGTCTGAAATTAAGCCTTCAGTTTATATATTATATTTTATTGCATATCAGAGTTACTAAACACTATTACAACATACATCAGAACTTAAGATTCTTGTTGGGCTATTATAATTAGATAATTATATACTTTTAGTGTGTCTGACGGAGTTGACACAAATCAAGGTTTTTAAGGTAAAGGTGAATTTGTTAAAAATGTTTTTTAACCTCCAGCCTGCACCTTTACATGGTTAAATAGCACAGATCTTTATCTACATGAATATATAACTTCAATCAACATAGTTTAAATTTTCAATAAAAAAATTTCAGAAAGTGTTTTGTCCCGACTCTCAAGGATCAGTGAGGTACTACCCTGAAACATTTTGTAAAAATAACAGCAAGCTACTGACAGCAATTGGCAAATAAATTGCTGTTATTTGTTCAAAAGAAAAAGTTACTGTAGTCCAAAATACATATGCTGTATAATGAAATACTTTTTATAGCAATAGGATCTGTCGTCGTGATACATATTACTGCAACTTCCGTCGCTTTTATTGTATCCTCTCACCATAATCATAATGTTCTAATTTAAATTACATTATTTATGAATGAAATGTGGAATGTATCACTTTATCACAAATATACAGAGAATAAATTTCAAGTTTTAATAATTTATTCTGTCAATTCAGGAAACTTTTGTCATCAGCAACTGGGAACCAACAATGCACAAAAAATAATCCCTTGTAATAAAAGGAAAAAAATGCATTTAGTCAAGATTCGCACAATATCTTTTATGAGTATCAATGCCTTGAATTGTCCTTTTAAAATGGTTATACATTCTTCGACTGACTGCTTCCTCATTTGGAATTTTGCCGTCTTTTCCTTTTTCGTTGTTGATCCAAACAAGGTACCTGCATGCACAAAGGCAAAGAATAATGTGAAGAGACCAAGCCAGGGACACTTTAAAATCAAGTAATTTTACAGTGCAATACCGCCAGAAGAACAACACAAACATACGTGCAAGAAGATCTTTATCCTCCTGTCTGGCATGAATGGGATGCACCCAAGAAAGCTCACATAAAGCTCACAGCTGCTCAAGACTTCAGGGCCATCTGCCAGAACATTAAAATCACAGAAAATAGTTCAAGCAAAAAGGTCCTCCCAATTTTTAAAGTACGTATTACTCACTTCTACCAATGCGAATTTTACCCAGTCCTAGAACAGTGGGCTCCAAAATTACAGGCACTCCTGACTAGCAATGCACAAATAATTCTTAAAACAAAATGTAAAAAAAAAAATATATATTTTATATAAACTATATATAAAGTATATATATGTATATACATACATACATACTTAGAGCAAAATTTAAGATGACACGTGAGAAATACTGAACAATATTAATTTTCCAATAAAAAAAAATCAATTTCCTCCAAATTCAGGTTTCACAATTAATGGCACCCTTAAAGATTATCGTCAATGACATCTACAAAATTAAACCAGGAAATAATTTCCAGTTATTTTAGTTTTACCCAGAGCGCTAGATAGTGGCGACACCCATTGACTTCGTTGTTCGAGGGGTCACGTGGTATCTCCTATGGGACAGACAGCTGCGATCGCGTTACTGAGTGTTAAATATTAAATTAAACCTTACACAATTGCCGCACACGTATTTATCTTAATGAATTACAGTATTTATATACATGTTTATAGAGGTCATGCTTTTACTACTATTATGTCATAGCTTTTGGAGGGAAAGATTCATGTTAGCATCAGTGAGCTAGTACTTATACGTACCATTGATCCGCTATAATTTCTAAGTAAATTTAACCCCGTACTCACACAGTCATGGGGATGGACAATTTAACATATTTTAACTTTAAGTTACATTATTGGATTACCAGAGTCTGCCTTTATCTTCTGGATTTACCCACAACTTACCATGTTAAAGTTCTGCTGACCTGTTATATCATTCAATGTCACGCCAGTTCTTCCTTAAAGCAAAGGTGCACCACCATGCTCATTTCAGAGCCCTTGATATTCTCAATTCTAATGTTTAGATAAAATCAGTGTAACCTACAGCTGGTGAGACCAGGAGACTGAATTAGATTAAATACCATGACTGATGCAGGGAAAGGTTTTCAACAAAAAGATTTTTATTGAACAGTGGACAACAGGACGGTACAGAAATTGAAGTTGAAAAACAAACTAAACAAGGAGGGGTGCAATTGTGAGTGAGTGAACCATGAGTTAACCTTGAACAAAAAAAACGTTGTACATAGTAATGTGGCAGGGTGGTGGTGGGTTCTAGTGTGGGAGAGGGGGTGATCAGTGTCAAATTAATAAACCTTCTCCATGTGTGGAACTACTAAGTATGTGTGTGTGTGTGTGTGTTTTCAGACAAGGGTTGTGAATAGAACTACAAACCCAAAACCAGTGAAGTTGGCACGTTGTGTAAATCGTAAATGAAAACAGAATACAATGATTTGCAAATCCTTTTCAACCTATATTCAATTGAATACACTGCAAAGACAAGTTCTTAATGCTGAACCTTTATAATTTTTTGCAAATATTCAGAATTTGATGCCTGCAACATGTTTCTTCACAAGTGGCAAAAAAAGACTGAGAGGTTGAGGAATGCTCATCAAACACTTATTTGGAACATCCCACAGGTGACGGGCTAATTGGGAACAGGTGGGTGCCATGATTTATAATGCAGCTTCCTGAAATTTAGTCATTCACAAACAAGGATGGGGCGAGGGTCACCACTTAGTGAACCGTGAGCTGATTGTCGAACAGTTTAAAAACAACATTCCTCAACGAGCTATTGCAAGAAATTTAGGGATTTCATCATTACGGTCCGTAATTCAAAAGGTTCAGAGAATCTGGAGAAATCACTGACGAAGCGACAAGGGAAAACCAACATTGAATGCCTGTGACCTTTCCCTCAGGCGGTACTGCATCAAAAACATTTGTCAAGGACATGAACATGGGCTCAGGGACAGAAAACCACTGTCAGACAGTTCGTCGCACATCTGAGTGCAAGTTAAAACTCTACAATGAAAAACAAATTTATCAAACAAGGAGGGGCCCAAGCTCATCTAAGATGGACTGATGCAAAGTGGAAAAGTGTTCTGTGGTCTGACGAACCATTTCAAATTGTTTTTTAACGTCGTGTCCTCCGGACCAAAAGGAAAAAAAACCACAAAGTTCAAAAGCCAGCATCTGTGATGGTATGGGGTGTATTGGGTGCCCAAGGCATGGGCAATCAGTGTCAAATATGTGAAACCATTAATGCTGAAAGGTACATACAGGTTTTGGGAACATATGTTGCCATCCAAGCAACGTCTCTTTTCATGGACGCCCCTGCTTATTTCAGCAAGACAATGTGTTACAACAGTGGCTTTTCAGACAGACTGGGTTAGTGAATAGAACTGAAAAGCTTCAAAAATTGGTCTCCTCAGTTCCCCAAACGTTTAAAAGTAAGTTAATGAACAAAATGGAAATTAAACAGGAATGTATTCAATTGAATAGCAAACATTCTGTTTTTATCTACGATTTACATAAGCAAACTGCTTTTGGGTTTGTCAAAATGGAATTTGTACTGAATAGAAAAAGCAAACTTGGAAAAAAAGAAACTGTGTGGCATGAATATTTGTGGAATTACAAATAATTAAATAAAGGGGTGGGGGACATTACAAATACAAGGGCCAGGAAGGTTGGAAGAGGTTTGCAAATTTTAGACATCTCAGAACTTCCCACGAATCCTGTAGCCTCCATCGCCAACAGCAGCCTCTGCCCGCCTCCGCCAGCGCCTGCCTCCACCACTGCCAGCAGCACAGGGTACCTGCAGGTTTTCAGTCAGATAAATTTAAGACCTTTTCAAAGTCTCCCATAATTAACATGTAAGACACTCATACAATTACAAAAGTGCATTATTTTAAAAAGGACTTATAAATTTAATTTGGGATTAAAATAAATGTGTGATTTGCAAAGTTTAGACATCTCAGAACCTCCCATGAACCCTATAGCCTCCATCGCCAACAGCAGCCTCTGCCCCTGTTAACGGTAAATTAATGGTAAGCCTACATGGCACAATAAAATGAGCACAGAAAAGTAATACAGACTAACCACAGCCACCACATCTCCAAGAGTAAATCATTTAAAAAGACCATCTTTTGCGAAATACAACATGGCATATAATACAGCTAGCTGACTACAGCAAGATCGCTAGAAAGCTAACAGCGCCTGGCATGACAAATGCAAACAGACAGATGCAATTTCATAATAGCTAGCTAAAACATGATGTGTGACACTTAGGTCGTCCACGTCCAAACTTGTGGTTTCATCCAATTTTATGAATAACCAGTGGTTTTCATCTGAAATGGTTCTTGAGAGCTAAACTGAGTTATAAACTCCGCAGCCATTCGTGATTAAACTTAAAACAGCTGATCAAGCTAGGCTAGGTAAGAGCATGTCAGAATCGTCAAAGCTAACTTTAAAATTAAAAAAAAAAACTTTACTGAAACCAGTCACAGGCACCTCATCCCATCATTTACCGTTGTGATTTATATCGGTTTTGTGAGAAATGGAAATAGAAACTCCAGAGTTCATGACTGAATTCCCACAGCTGACCAAAGTATACTAGAAGCAAAGAACATGATCTTAAATTATCATAACCTCTTCAGACTTAATATATATATTGTCGTGCCGAACATACACAATTGGAGATTATAAATGATACATGACCACTAATATGATATATACATTTTGTGAATCATAAGATTTCAATATTTTATTACTTACCGTCGATGTTGTCTCAATGGAATTGAATCGGTATGAAGCTGTGAGAATCCTCTTTTGGAACTATAGGAAGTTCCCAGTCCCGGAGGTGCACCGCTATTTTTTGTACATGAGAGTCAATGAGTGTGTCGCAACTCTGAGAATATCAATGGCTCTGGTTTTATCCAAGTGTTAAGGAACTACATTCAGCCACTGCATCATTGCCTGTTTCACTAGGATACAATAATGAGGTGTATTAAGCAGTTTGCACGAGGCTTGGCTGAGGAGTGCAATTCCCACAATTCCTGGGAAACAGGGATGGGACTTAAAGGGCATCTAAAGTCGATTCTCAGACGGGACGTTGAACAGCCAATGTTTACAAACAAATCACTTGCTTTTTTAAATCGACTTTAGATGCCCTTTAATGATGCATTATGCAAGTTTGTTTTTTCTGCGATTATATTTTTGTCTCGATTCGCTGACATCTCCCCATGATCCGCTAGCTGCCTGCCCCTGGAATCACTATAAAAAAAATCCCGGGCTCTGAAGACCGCACAGGCGTCACAAACTGCAAATAAACACAACTGTGCCATTACATAACAATCGTTCCAGCCAATCACCGACAAGAGTTGACAGTTACAGAAGCATGGGAGGGAGGGAACTATGGGAGGGAGGGCGAGCTACCTGTTTTGATCGACTTCGAATGTCAACAGAAGTGATGTCAAACAAACATAGTGCACCTGTAACTCGTCCACATTAATACTCTAAATCGGTAACAGGCAAAGCTCTGTCATGAATATGTAATAAACGATTTGGATGTGCCATCTAGTGATAGAATAGTGTAACTGCGTGCAGAAATAGAGCAGCTCCATGCCCATTGGCCTCTACATCTGCACAGGGGGGTGAAAGTACCCCATTTCTGTGAGGAGAGCCCTCATCCATTGTTCTCCGTCTCTGAGGAGCAGCCTGGTCCCTTCATGGCACTACCCTGCCCCACTAACTCATTTCGTCTCATCAGGACACATCAGAATTTCGGCCAGACAGAAGCCACATCAGTCTATGAGTCTCATGCTGAGAGACAGACTGCTGCATTGGAGGCACTGGTGAGGCCAGATCAGGAGCGCTGGAGAAAGCAAAGGGCGTGAAGGACAGGTTCAGAAAATTACCTGTTAATGTTAACCAGTCTTGGACAAATCACCACAAGACTACAATAACTTTGGAAAAAAATCACAATAGAGCTATTGCAGGAGAAGTCACAGTAGAAATAACACAACATTTAATGTATGTCACTCATGAGTGACTTCTGTATTATGGGCTATACCAGGGGTGGGCAATTCCAGTCCTGGAGGGCTGGTGTGTATGCAGGTTTTTATTTTTATCAGTTACCCTGACTAATTTATTTAATTGGTTGCATACACAAATATAGATTTGTCCAATGAAAAATGTTTTATGAAGGGAGACAAGCACAGTCTTTGGTGGTCATGCATGATAATTTTAAGAAATGCGCCTGAAATGTCAGATTTCATAAATGGTTTGGCTAATTTAGACAATCAACTACAGGCCAGAAGTTGGTGTGAAAACCAGGGACAGATACTGCCCTCGTTGCCCACCTCTGGGCTATATCATGGGATCACTTCTTCCACAAATTGTTGAATCTTTGGGAGCAGATCTAGAACTGAATGCTGCCTCATAGCATCTTTAGCACAATGTTTACTTATGGAGTTGACTATCTCAGTGTTGGCTCTACGAAGGACAACGATCAACAGAACTTGCAGTGGCGACATTTTCAGTAGTCATGATTGCTGCATGCACTTTTTGACTGATCAGTAGGCCTACATGAAGCGGCAACATCGCCCCAGTATGACAAGTGGCCAAGCCAGGTGCATGGTCACAGGACATAGAATCTCTGTTAAGGGGAGTATCGTTAGAAATGCTTTGAATAACCTCATTAGTTTGATCGCATTCTTATATTTATTTTAAAATAATTTTTACTGTCGCAGCGATTTACCTCCACAGACGATGTTCCTCATGTCCATCTTCATGAAGTAAAATGATAAAATCGAGGAGCCAGTGAGCTCACAGTGCGTTAGCTGCAAAGTTAACTAAGCATCTCAAACGTAAAGAGTGCCATACTTGCACTTTTGTTCCTCGATAGTAAATACAAATCTTATTATTATTAAAACAAGATAATAACAATAGCATACAAAACGCAATGGGAACTTCCCTTTACAACTAGTCCAAGACTACCGTTAGCACGGGAGCGCTAGCTTGCTACTTCAAGCTCCGTTAAGACACTTAGCCAGTTAACTTACCAAAGTTTGTTTTGAGGACTACAGTGAACAGATGATTCTTCAACGATTCAAATAACAAAAATATGAACTTTAGACCATTGAGATTTAGAAATATTTAATGAAAGCAAAATGTATATACAGCTGAATCATGTGTCTAGCGATGTCACGCAAAATTGCTTGTAGTACGGTAGTGGTAACCGGCAGCGGCTAAAAATAACTGAAACGGCTCGCGCTGAACTTAACCGCCACAAATAGAATATTAGCTCGTGAGGCACTTAAATAGGGATGTTGGTAGCAGGCGACCGTGCGTAAAGTTTGCGTCTTCGGTCTCTTAGTAGTCAAATGAATGAAAATGCGCCAGTATGTTTATAGTTGTGCATCTTTTTAAATTTGCCGCTCGCGATGATCCTGGTATCTTCCGACAGTTGTCCTTGCCCTGGTGGTGGTATGCGGTCCTGAAACATTCCCAGCTGGGCGATCAGTAGCGAGGCAGAGACGTTATCTGAGCCTTTGAGGAGAGAGAAAAAAAAAAAAAAAAAACGCCCATAAAAAAATACATAAAACTGGGGACGTACGCAACATGGACCCTCACATGAATTAATACATCCCTCCAGTGGGGAAAAAAAAAAAAAAAATAGGGGCTTATTAACATAAAAAACTGCTTTAGACGTGTATTTAACGTTGAGACATTTCAAAAAATTGGAATTTCATTGGCAAGCAGATGTATTTTACTCGGCGAGTTTATGACAAACGGGTAGCAGGAGTCATGAAGATTAAGTTCCATTTGGCAGGCTCTGACAGCAAGCTTTGCTGATGTACAGGTAGTGACTGCGACCGATAATTAAAATAAAAATAATAGCGACCTAAATGACGTTGTTTCAACGTTGGTAAACCGTGGGGAAACCGCTGGTGAAAATGCTGTCATTGCCGACGCTGGCCCAACGTCGGGAAACTGTCGGAAATCCGCTGGTGAAAATGCTGCCACTGCCAACGTTGGCCCAACATCGGCAAACCAGCGGAAATCCGCTGCCGACCGAGGCCGACCAACACTGTCCTTAAACCGACGTTGGCCCGACGTAGCTTGCTATCTGGGTTACTTTTCTTAATTAAAGAAAGTGTTTTGTGCGACAGTGTCCTTCCCTAAACTCGTCGTGAATTTTTCAACTCAAAAACCGCTGACAAGAGTATAAATATTTTTTAAACAGACATAAATGAATAAATTGTCTTACACCCCCAACCAACACACTGTTTAAAGTTGCTTAAATATCAAGACATGCCAAACTCAGCAGTGTCTGAAAATATACTTTGTTGGAATATTACATTCTACATGCATTTTATACTGAACAGTTTTTCTTTTAGGTGTGTCCATGGCCCCTACTGCACAGCTGCCTGACCAAAGAAAATCCCACGAGTTGGAGATATGTCAGCTGAAGGTAGAGTCACAAAAAGAGAAGATTGATGAGCTTATCAAGGAGAGAGACTATCTAAAAGAACAGCTGGCATCAAGTAAGTCTCCCCACGCACAGTCGGTAGAGAAATTCTAATGCAGTTGGGTCTTATTGCAGGGGATCTCCCTAAACAATGGAACAATGGCGCAGCACCATCATACTCTGAATTTCTGGGGAGATCCCTGTTATTGTGTTAGTTTACTATATCTCTGAACTCCAGATTATGCATGTGTCTCTTTGTGCCATGTTAGCCTAATGTTTGTATTTGAATCTATTTTAACAGCTCTTAAAAAAGGGGATACAGGTTCCACCCAAGCAATGTGCTTGTCTTCATCTTCCCTTGTGACAGCTCAGAAGATTCTTCTGATGGTATGTCTGACTCCTCTAATACATCCTCACCAGAGGAAGACAAAAAAAAGAGGAGGAGGAAGAAAAAGGAAAGAGAAAAAGTCTAAGAAGTCAAAGAAAATGGAACCAAAGACACGTAAGAGAGGAAAAAATGCAACATTTACTTTCACCCTTTCTTCTCCCTGGGTTTTTTTGTTTTGTCCTGCTTAGCTCTGCTTTACAGCTGTTCCTCTCCTGGCTAATTCTTCTCACATGATGTGACATTGTGTGTGTGATTGTTGCTGGCACTAACTAAATTTGCTGTGACAAATCACTTTTTGGATAGAGAGGAATAACCTAGTGAACCATCCACATATAACCCCAATTCCGAAATAGTTGGGACAAAGTGTAAATTGTGAATAAAATCAAAACGAAATGACTTTCAAATCATACCAGCCAGTATTTTATTCACAATAGAACAGAGATAACATAGCAAATGTTGAAACTGAGAAATTTTATAATTTTATTCACAAAATGAGCTCATTTCAAGTTTGATGGCTGCTACAGGTCTCAAAAAAGTTAGGACCGGGGCCTGTTTATTATAGTGTAGCATTTTCTCTTCTTTTTAATGCAGAGTGGAGGCGTCTGGGCTTTGAGGAGACAAGTTTCAGGAGTTTTGCCATTGGAATTTGATCCCACTCTTGTCTAATAGTGGCATCCAGCTGCTGGAGAGTTTTGGGTCTCCTTTGACGGACTTTTCTTTTAGTTATGTGCCAAATGTTCTCAATCAGTGAAAGATCAGGACTGCAGGCAGGCCAGTTCAGCACACGGACTCCTCTACTATGAAGCCATGCTGTTGTAATAGCTGCAGTATGTGGTTTTACATTGTCCTGCTGAAATACACAAGGGCTTCCCTGGAATAGATGTCGTCTGGAGGGGAGCATATGTTGCACTAAAACCTTTATATACCTTTCAGCATTCATGGTGCTTCTTAAAACATGCAAGTGTCCCACACCATATGCACTAATGCATCCCCATACCATCAGAGATGCTGGCTTTTGAACTGAATGCTGATAACAGGAGGGGTGGTCTTTCTCCTCTTCAGCCTGGAGGACACAACGCCCTGAATTCTGACAAGAATGTCAAATTTGGACTCGTCTGACTACAGGACACTTTGCCACTTTGCTACAGTCCATTTTACATAAAACTTGGCCCACAGAACACGGCAGCACTTCTGGATCATGCTCAACAATGGCTTCCTTTTTGCATGAAACAGTTTTAGGTGGCATCTGTGGATGGCACGGCGGACTGTGTTTACAGACAGTGGTTTCTTGAAGTATTCCTGGGCCCATTTAGTAGTGTCAATGACAGAATCATGCCGGTGAGCGATGCAGTGGTGTCCGAGGGCCTGAAGATCACAGGCATCCAGTGAAGGTCTTCGGCCTTGTCCTTTACGCACAGAGATTTTTCCAGTTTCTCAGAATCTTTTGATGATGTTATGCACTGTCGATGATGAGACCTTCAAAGTCTTTGCAATATGACGTTGAGGAACATTGTTTTCAAAGTATTCCACAATTTTTTTACACAAGCCTTCACAGGTTGGAGAGCCTCTGGCCATCTTTACTCCTGAGAGACTCAGCCTCTCTAAGACATCCCTTTTATAGCCAATCATGTTACACACCTGATGCCAGTTAACTTAATTACTTGCTAAATTGTTGATGAAAATGTAAAATGTCTCAGTTTCAACATTTGAAGTGTTATCTATGTTCTATTGTAAATAACAGATTGGCTCATGTGATCTGAAGTCATTGCATTTTGATTTTATTCACAATTTACACTTTGTCCCAACTATTTCGGAATTGGGGTTGTATAAGTGTCTCAACTGCTCTGATCTCAAGTCTCATACTGTAGATTGAAACTGAATGTGAGTGTGTGACTCCCAAGCCTACATTGTGTGTGTGTGTGTGTGTGTGTGATTGTGTTTGAAAGCGTATGTGTGCAAATGCAACCATTTTTTAAATTTGGATAACACTGATTTTTTGCCATCGGAATTGCAGCCCAAAACCCGGATCAGGTGGTGTCCCGGTACAAAAAAAAGTTCTCAGGCTGTTCAGTCGAGGAAGGACCATGTCTGCTGCTTTCAAGCATGTTGGGGTGGACGAGAACACGGTTGTTGTCACTGCTGCAATCGCGGAGCTGTTCATTGCTGCACCCAGCAAATACAAGGAACTCATTAAAAACCACAACAGTCAGATGAAACTCTGTGCGTTTGCCACACTGTGTGCCACTTCAATTCAGGAGGATCCAGGAGTAGCGGACACAGTTAAAGAGTTTAAGGTTTCTGGAAAGCTGCTTCCCCTGAAACTAAAGTAAGCTATAATGCTAGATGAACACTGATACTGTCAATTGTTTGAAAGATAGAATGCAAAAAAGTTCATTGTTCAATTTTACATTGTGGAAGATTTTATGAAAATTTTTCATGAGGATTTCATTTGTATTATTATTTTATGTGGTGAATATATATATTTTATCTGTCTCAAATAATTTTGAGATTTTTCTTTTCAGATAGGAATTACGTTGAATTAGAATTACGTTGAACTATGACACTGAAATATTTTTTGACTTTATTTTTTGATACTGAAAGATTTTATTTTTATCAAAGATTTTATTGGTCGTACTTGAAACTTTTGTGATCCACTATTGGTGTTGGCGAGTTTTTATTCAGCCATGTTTACCCTTGCACGTCTTTTTACATCAACAGTACAGTTGTACAGTTACATATGATGAGAAGTTGCAATAAATATCAATGCAATATGTTCTATATCCCTTTGTGTTGCATCTTTTCTTTTTCAAGATAACTGAAACTTTGGTGAGTCCTGAGGCATTGCCAGCCTTTAAATCTCATCTGTAAATGCTTTATAAGGCATTGATAGTACTCACTTTAGATGAGCTCACACAAAATACTTAATAAACAAGTCGTAAGTGCTTCGTATCTACCTGATTTAATGAATTCCTGTATTAATAACCATTTATAGGACATCTATTGGAAAAGAAATTTTTGAGTTTTTATAAAACATCTACTAACGCACTCACTAACCATTAGCACATCTCGTAGTGTATGTGGAAGTGCATGCAGAAATGTACATCTAAATAGTTTGTTAATCATTTACATACACTTTCTAAATGATCTGAGAAACCACTGACGATTCCTAAATAACTGGTTTGTAATTAATGTAATACTTCATTTAGAAATGCTAAATCCATCATTAATAAAGTTTGAAAATGCAATCATTAAGCATGTTATTGATGAGCTTAGTAATGAAGAGTAAATCAATGCGGTGGGCGCTGAATCAGAAAACAAAAATGAAGTATATTCCCACCCAAGGTTGATTGCGGATGCGTCAGTGAAATGAAACAATCACCCTCGTGCTGCTCGATAGCGCTCCATCTATGGAATGTTTCTGCAACAGCAGACCAGATTATGTAGCGCAAGTGCGATACCTCCATAGTTTCATTGGAGCCATTTGTCTTGTCTTCTCCTTCTTTTTATACTCCTTGAAATGTTCCTGCAAGTGTCCAGTTTGTTAACATGATGCTCAGCGCGTCCGCTTACATCACAGGAGTATCCAGCGAACCTGCTAACGCAACCATGTTCAGAAATTTCTGGTGTAGTATTTGAAATCTCCTTTGGTCATTCCCAATGTAGTGCACTATATCATATACACGATGTAGGGAATAGGGAGTGAGTGAATGAGTGGACAATTTCAAACACAACTAGAGTCTGGGCAGTCGTCATTGACAAGTGTTTACTTCCTGGTGGGTGGGCGCTTGTCAGGAGTTTAAAATCATTGGTGTACGCGTAAACCAATCACTAATGTTTGGCGATGATGCATGTTATACACCGGCTCAGCCGCCTAGTACTTCCGCTGTAAACACAGTCCTTCATACCAGGACTGCAGCGAAAACAAACTGATCAGTACATTAAAGTTAATACTGTACCCATACATATGCCCATCTACCTCATTTTAGCCTTCACTCATTCACTTAAAAGAACCAAAGGTGCTCTTTCTGTTCTCCTTACAAGAAACAAACTGTTGAGCTATAGTTTTTCCTGCCGATGCTACTGCTATTAAAAAAAAATCGTAAGAGACCAGAAACCACTGGCAGAATCGGCGAGAATAACACATTATTTACATTAGGACGAAATTTGCGTTGACACAGAAACTGAACCGTTAACCATACTTGCAGCTAACATTATACCTAGCTCGCTATCTAACTTTATAGTAACATACAGTACCAGCGTGGATAAAGGTTCCACTTTCACCAACGCGCCTTTGGCCGTGTGTCAGCCAAAAGTCAGGTAGACGTGCCCTGCTCACTGAACCGGTAAGTAGAGGGAGTGAGAAGGCATGTTGGCTGGCCGTTTCACACATATCTTAGTGTTATCCCCATCGTAAAGAAGTCCAAATAAGTTCAGCGTTGAAATTTTTTCGTCGGACAACATGATGTCCATTATATTTGTAGTATGGTGTGCACGCCTGAAGTAATTTTTGCTACAGATTTTCTTTTGCGTAGTTGGCAATATATTTATTTCCAGGAAGGTTAATGTCTGCAAATTCATGTATTTCTGCCATAATATTTTTGCCGTAATATTTACCAAAAAGAATTAAGAAATGAAACCTTTTGTTCTAAAGCACTGTTATCGGAGAAAGCAAAACAACAACATGTTCTGCCACCACTTAAATATTATTTAAATTATGAACAAAACCCGCACTTCTGAAAATAGAAATAAAATACGCAAATATCTATGTACTTGTAACTTACAATGATGGTGTCACTTTTTCCGCAAGAAACAAGAATACGCAAGATTACACCGACACCTGTTGTAATCCTCCGCCAGCTGCCAGGCCGATCAGAGAAAGGTGGACGAAAACGCGAAGCTAACTTCTCGTTAACTTTAGCGGGACCTTTATCCTCACTGGTACTGTAGTTTGGCTCTTAGCGTTTGGATAATGACAACATAACTCAGTTTGGGAACATCAAACATCTTCTACAACACAGAAGATTTACTGCATATCGGGAGAACATATCGGGTCCCTATCACGGGTTGCTTCCCACACTCGCATGGAACACCAGACGGAATTGCCAGAGCACAGAAGTCTCCGTGGATCTCTACATCGAGCGACAAGCCCAGGAGATGGCGGCGAGAACACTCACAGAAGAGAGGCTGCCGGTCTGGCTACTTGGCTAGGCTAAAGAGGGATCCGAACAGACCGCCTCTACCTAGCCTTTTTGTCGCAAGTGCCCAGTCACTTGGAAATAAAATGGACGAACTAAGCCTGGATCTATCAACCAGGTCAACTATATGAGACAGTTCTTTGATGATTATCACAGAAAGTTAGTTAAATCCAAGGATACCAGACGCAGTGGTTGAGCTAGAAGGCCGACTCACTCCACCGGAGCGACAGAACAGAGGACTTTGGCAACAGCCACGGAGGTGGACTTTGTACATATGTTAACAAGAACTGGTGTACAAATTCTTATGTCATCGATAAACATTGCTCACTTGACTTGGAGCTCTTAGCAGTTAAATGTATACCTTTCTATCTACCACGGGAATTCTCTGTTGTTGTGGTGATGATGGTCTATATCCCACCGGATGCTAAAGCTAAATTAGCGCTCAGCTATGTGCTAACAGCCATAGAAAAACAGAGTGCTTACCTGGAGGGTGTTTTCATCCTGGCTGGCGATTTCAATCATGCTAACCTAAAGACTGTGTTACCCAGATTTGACCAGCATGTAAAATGTGTGACTAGAGGGAATGATACACTGGACTGTGCTTACTCTAACTGTAGGAGCCAAATGTTGCATACATATTGTGTGTTGAAATTTTTTTTTTTGTTTTTGTTGTTTATACACTGGGTGGCGCTGTGTGTAAGCCAAACAGGTATATAAGTTAGGCCTATGCAGTGTTATGGTAGGTGTGTGACCCCGGAAAGGCAAACGGTTTTCGACCGCTTCCTGCTTCTTGCTTGTCTGCGTGCTTTGCCTTGCCTTGCTTCGCAGTAGGCCCTCGCAGTGTTTTATTGATTTGCATTTTGTAGTAGTTTTAAAGTGATGCTTAATAAATGTGACATTTTAACTTTTGAAACAAGCGCGTCGTACCTAGTCATTGCCGGGGAGAACAGACACTTCAGTGGGTTTAGTATTGGGCCGAATCTTCTTTAATATAAGTTGAAAACCGCGCCCCACTGGAATCGTTCGTGGACACTTGGGGAATTGGCTGCAGTGCTTGGCACATTGGAACCGCTAAGCCTTTGGATTGCTGTGGATTACTGGAAGCACGTTACTGGAGGTTTGAGTTTGCAACGCAAGCAAGTGGATCGTTCTTAACATCTGACTCGACTCTACTGCATGGCGCCCAACTTTGAAAGCAAGGTATTGTAGCGCTACATTATATGGCCATAAAAATAAAAAAATGTGTGCACACAATCCTGGGTTCTAAGTTTGTAAGCCGGCCGGAAATTCATTGATTTTGCGTTGAAACAACTGCGTCGTCATTTCGTTACTATTGCGAACTGTCGTTGATTGACTGTCATGGAGACTCGCGTATTAAACTTGCCTACAGAGACTAATGTGCAAACCGCAAGTAAAGCCAGTGTGGCAAACGGTGTTGAAACACAGACTCATAAGCGTGCGAATGATCTGGTTGATAAAATAATGTCGTTACAAGCTGACAGAAAGGCCAAGCTGGATAAAGCGTCCAGCATTAGAAAATCGGTGCAAGGTTTACAGAGAGATAAAGAAAAAGTTCAGAGTGCTCTTAAAGAATTGAATGACGTGTGTAATGATGCAAAACGTATTAATGAATCACTGTTGAGTATATTGCCTGTTGATGAAAAGGAAAAACATGAAACTTGGTTTAAAGCAAAAATGATTTCTAATGATGAATGCATTGCTGAAACTAAATCTTGGATTTTATCATGTACTGCAAATGTTAATGTTTCAAATGTTTCAAATGCTGAGGTTCTAAATAAGGGTTCCAATGTCATGAATTCATTTGATAATGTTGAAAATGATGTAAATCCAAATGATAGCATCTCTAATGGTGGTAGTAGACATTCTGGTCGAGAGAGCGGGAGCAGTGGGAGAAGCAGCCTCTCCTCTGCTAGAGTAAAGGCCGAGGTCAATCGAGCTGCACTGATGGCTAGAGCTTCAGCTTTAAAACAAAGGCATGAACTTGAGGAGCAAGAGCAGCAACTGAGGAGGAAAAGAGAACAGTTGGATATGGAGACTGAATTGGCTGAATCAGCTGCAAGGCTGGCTGTGTTGGAAGCTTCAGAGCAGAGGGGCTCATCAGCCCTCTCCAATGGAATGAATTCGCACCTGGAAAGGGAGAAACGTAAAATGGAGTCAGTCAGTGTTCTGAATCCTAAGACTAAGGAATTTGTTCCTGGGTTGCCAAAGTCTACATGTCAGCTTGATATAAGTAAAGGACCTTCATTACCTAACAATTCTCTTTCACTGGATGCACGTACAAAGCAAACAAGGCAGTGGTGTGCAGATTCTTCAAGGCATCAGCCCAATTTTGACCTGTCTTGTCATGAAGGCAACGATGTTCAACAGCAGCAAGGAGTATTGCAACAAGTGACAAATGAAAGACGGCACATTACCAATCAAATTGGGAAAACTCCATCCAGGGATATGCTTGCTATTATGCAGAGGCAAAATGACATCACGGCAGCCCTTGTACAGCAGCAAAACCTAACATCTCTGCCTCCACGAGACATTCCTGTGTTTGATGGAGACCCTTTACAGTACAGATCATTCATTAGAGCCTTTGAGCAAGGAGTGGAGCGGAAGGCAGGAAGTGCAGACTCTCTTTATTACTTGGAGCAGTTTACTCGAGGACAGCCGCAGGAATTAGAGCGCAGCTGTCAGCACATGGCACCGGGCATGGCTACGCAGTGGCAAAGGAGCTATTGCAGGAACATTTTGGTAATCCATATAAAATTGCAACTGCTTATATGGAAAAGGAGCTGGCTTGGCAAAACATTAAATCTGAGGATGTTAAAGCACTTCAAGCATATTCCTTGTTCTTACATGGCTGCAGTAACGTTATGGCAGAACTTCAGTACGTGCAGGAACTTGACATGCCTATAAATATGAGATCAATTGTGTCTAAGTTGCCATTTAAAATGAGGGAGCATTGGAGAACTTTTGCACATAATATAATGGAAGCCAACAATGACCGAGCTCACTTTTTAGATTTGGTTCAGTTTATCGAGCAGCGAGTTAAAATTCTTTCTGACCCTTTGTTCGGTGACATACAGGAAACCTCTGGTGTAGCTGGTGTAAAGCCACTAAATAAATTGAAGTCAAAATCAAGAAGTCATGTGAAGGGAAACATTGTAGCCACTACTGTAGCATCTGCAGATGTAAATGAACATGGACAAGGGCAGCAAAGGGCTGCTGATGACCACTGTCTTGGCTGTGCTCACCAACACTTATTGGAAGACTGCCAGCAGTTTAAGAAAAGAATGCACAAGGATAAAATTTCTTTCCTAAGAGAAAAGGGGGTTTGCTTTGCATGTTTATGTGTTGGCCACATGAGTAAGGACTGTGACAAGCGTTTGAAATGTAAAGTTTGTAGTAAAGGTCATCCCACTGTGCTTCATATCAAGAGGCAAGTAGTTCAGGAGCTGACAAAGCAGCCCTCTGATGGCCAGCCATCCTCATCTCAAACATGTGGTCATACAGGGGCCGGTAATGACAAATGTGTTTTATCTATTGTTCTCATGCCTTCCTAGATTCAGGTAGCTCAGCCACTTTCTGTTCTGAACGTCTGATGCAGAAGCTGAACAGGACAGGCAAAAGAACCAGCTTTCTGTTGCGAACTATGGGGCAAGAAAGGGTCGTGTCTGCTTATTCTTTAACCGGTTTGGAGGTGTCTGAATTGAACAGCGATAATTTTTACCCCCTTCCTGAAGTTCTTACGCAGAGAGAAATGCCAGTCACTGTGGATAACATGATCACAGTAAAGGACCTGACTAGATGGCCTTACCTGTCAGAGGTGCACATCCCAAGTATAGAGGCAAACGTGGATCTGCTAATAGGAGCAAACGCACCAAAGTTGCTAGAACCATGGGAGGTCATCAATAGCAGCGGGAATGGCCCATACGCTATTAGAACAGTACTGGGATGGGTTGTTAATGGCCCACTGAATGGGAACAGTGGTGCACAGTTGCCCTCTGCCACAGTGAACAGGATCTCTGTCTGCACATTGGAGAAAATGTTGGCCCCTCAATACCAGCATGACTTCTGTGATTCAAAAAATGAGGAGAAGGAAATGTCTAGAGATGACATCAGATTTCTAGAAATCATGGAACATTCTGCTGCATTGAAAGATGGGAGGTACTCATTGAAATTGCCTTTTAAGAAGGAAGATGTTTCGTTACCTAACAATATGACTGTTGTGAAGCAACGAATGCAAGGCTTGAGAAAAAGGTTCCTTCAAAATGAGCATTTACATAAGGACTACTCTGCATATATAGATCAGCTTATCATGAACTCCTATGCCGAGCAGGTCCCTCAGACTCAGTTGCAGTGCCAAGCAGGAAAGGCGTGGTATATTCCCCATCACCCTGTGTACCATCCCCGTAAGGGTAACCTCCGTGTGGTATTTGATTGTTCTTCCACTTATCAGGGTCTTTCATTGAATAAACAACTTCTTCCAGGTCCCAATCTTACCAGCTCTTTGCTTGGTGTTCTTCTGCGCTTCAGGGAAGAGCCTGTGGCATTCATGGGTGATATTCAGGCCATGTTCCACCAAGTGAAGGTTGCTGAGGAAGACAAAGATTTTTTGCGCTTTCTGTGGTGGCCAAAGGGAGATGTTACTAAAGATTTTGTGGAATACAGAATGACGGTACATTTGTTTGGTGCAACTTCCTCTCCCAGTTGTGTGAGTTATGCACTGAGGAGAACTGCGGATGACCATCAGACGGAGTTCACTACTGATGTAATACAAGCAGTAAAGCTAAACTGTTATGTGGATGATTTTCTGAAGAGCTCAGCCACAGAAGGGGAAGCCATTGAGATGATCAGGCAGCTTACTGCTTTATGTCAGAAGGGAGGTTTTACATTGGAGAAGTGGATCTGCAACAGTCGATCTGTGTTGCAGGCTATTGCAGTGAAGCAGAGGGCTGAAGACTTCAAGGATTTGGACTTGGATAATGACCAACTTCCACTTGAGGGGCATCAGGCCTACAGTGGTGTGTGGAAAGTGATTCATTTACATTCAAGTTGCAGATGAAGAAACAGCCTTTCTCACGCCGAGGTATGCTGTCACTGATTTGCTCTATTTATGATCCTTTGGGTTTCTTGGCCCCAGTGACTTTACCTGCTAAAATCTTGCAGCAGGAACTTTGTAGGAGAAGTTGTGCTTGGGATGATTTATTGCCACCTGACATTCTCCGCAAGTGGAAGGGGTGGTTAGAAGACCTGGATTAGCTTGCTGCATTTAAAGTGGCAAGATGCATTAAGCCCGTTGATTTTGGAAAGATCAGAGTTGCTCCGCTTCATCACTTTGCTGATGCAAGCAAAGATGGTTATGGCACAGTCACTTATTTGAGATTGCTGAATTGAGAGAATGAGAACTGTGTTCAAGTGTCCTTTCTGTTTGGCAAGTCAAGAGTAACACCTCTGAAAATGGTAACCATTCCATGTCTTGAATTAACAGCAGCTGTTCTTGCTGTGCGAATGGATTTACTGCTGAAAAGGGAGCTTGCCTTCCAGTTGGAAAATTCTGTCTTTTGGACAGATAGTACTTCTGTCCTTAAGTATATCAACAATGAGGACAGAAGATTTCACACTTTTGTGGCAAACAGAGTGTCCACCATCAGAGAGGCTTCCGAGCAATGGAAATGGAGGCAATGGAGGCATATTGGTTCCAAAGATAATTCCGCTGATGATGCTTCCTGCGGTTTGAAGGTGATGGACTTTCTGAAGAATAAGAGATGGCTGAAGGGTCCAGACTTTCTTTGGAAGCATGAGAAGGAATGGCCTAACATTGTGGTGGATATGTCATTAAGTTTGGATGACCAGGAGGTTCAAAAGGAGGTAGCTATGAATGCCATTAGTGCGTGTGATGTCTTCTCACCAACTGACCATTTCATTAGTTCCTTCTCTGATTGGAAAAGGTTGAAGAGGTCCACTGCCTGGCTTCTAAGATTAAAAGATATCTTGTTAAGTAGGGTCCGCAAGAAAAAGCAATTGGAAGCAACCACAGCTGGTCTTCTGAACAACAACAGCAAGAGCATCAGGCAGGCTGGAAATGATGCTGGCACAGAACCAAGCAGGACATTTTTGGATCTGGATGATCTCATGAGAGCGGAAATGGCCATCATTCGCTATTGTCAACATCAGCAGTTTAAGGAGGACATTGCTTCATTGTCCTCTCTGAAAGGCAAACTGAGTCGCCAAAGTTCCCTCTTCAGGCTCGATCCTGTCTTGGACGACGGCCTTTTGAGAGTTGGAGGAAGGCTCAGTAAAGGAGCTTTGCCAGAGGAGACTAAGCATCCGTTGATTCTCTCTAAAGAGCAGCTCATATCAAAGCTCATCCTTAGGCATGTACATCAGAGCCTGGGACATGCTGGTCGCACTCACACATTATCATCTTTGAGGAGGAGGTTCTGGATTACACGAGCCAATACTGCTGTGCGGAAATTAATTGCAGAATGTAATTTTTGTAAACGCTACAATGGCAGACCATTAGAACAGAAGATGGCAGATCTTCCGCACGTGAGAGTCCTTCCTGACTTACCACCATTCACCAACACAGGTATTGACTACTTTGGGCCCGTGGAAGTTCGAAAAGGAAGAGGAAAATGTAAGCGTTACGGCGCAATATTCACTTGCCTGGCAAGCCGAGCAGTCCACCTGGAGGTGGCAGCTTCATTGGAAACTGATGCCTGCATCAACGTTCTTCGGCGCTTTATTAGTAGAAGAGGACAAGTGGCGTGCTTGATATCTGATAATGGAACCAATTTCGTTGGGGCAGACAGGGAATTGAAGGAGGCCCTTGCTGCTCTGGATCACTGTCGGATAGGTGGAGCACTGGCACTGGTTGGAATTAAATGGAACTTTAACCCTCCAGCAGGCTCTCATCATGGAGGCGTCTGGGAACGAATGATCCGCCTGGTGCAAAGAGTCCTTAGTTCTGTCTTAAGGCAGCAGCTGTTGGACGATGATGGGCTTCAGACTTTGTTTTGTGAGGTGGAGGCCATTTTGAATGACCGGCCGATTACTAAGCTCTCGGATGATCCAAATGATTTAGAGCCATTCTCTCCCAACCATTTGCTTTTACTAAAGGGAAAACCGGCCTTGCCGCCAGGAGTGTTTTCATTTCATGACATGTATGTGAAACGGAGGTGGAGACAAGTTCAGTATCTCTCCGATCTTTTCTGGAAGAGATGGGTGCGGGAGTACTTGCCTCTACTTCAAGAAAGACAGAAGTGGAACCAGAAGCGTAGGAACTTGAAAGTTGGAGACATCGTTGTAATAATAGACACCTCGGCTCCTCGTGGTTCCTGGCCTCTCGCCAGAGTGCTTGATGTGTTCTCTGATAAACAGGGTTGTGTGAGATCTGTCAGGTTGCAAACAAAATCTGCTGTTTTCAAAAGGCCTGTAACCAAACTTTGTTTAGTTTATACAGAGTAATGTGTGTGTCTTATCTTACGCAATATGCATGTGTTCTGGATTGCAACATTTTTGTTCCTTGGTTTACATATGTCATGTGTGAATTGTTATGTCTACATGCCATTTAACAATTAGGGACCGGTGTGTAGGAGACAAATGTTGCATACATATTGTGTATTGAAATTTTTTTTTTTTTGTTGTTTATACACTGGGTGGGGCTGTGTGTAAGCCAAACAGGTATATAAGTTAGGCCTATGCAGTGTTATGGTAGGTGTGTGACCCCGGAAAGGCAAACGGTTTTCGACCGCTTCCTGCTTCTCGCTTGTCTCCGTGCTTTGCTTTGCCTTGCTTCGCAGTAGGCCCTCGCAGTGTTTAATTGATTTGCATTTTGTAGTAGTTTTAAAGTGATGCTTAATAAATGTGACATTTTAACTTTTGAAACAAGCGCGTCGTACCTAGTCATTGCCGGGGAGAACAGACACTTCAGTGGGTTTAGTATTGGGCCGAATCTTCTTTAATACTAACATCATAAAGGGATACAGAGCCTCTGCCCTCGCACATCTTGGCCAGTCTGATCACCTGTCACAACTCCTGATTCCAGCATATCGCCCTATTGTTAAAAGGCAGAAACCTACCATCAGAACTGTTAAGAGGTGTCCTGTGGACGCAACTCAGCAGCTACAGGACTGTTTTGAATGGACTAACTGGACTCTGTTCTTTAATGATGGCATAAATGACTATGTCTATACTGTGCTTTGCTACATTAGAACCTGCGCTGAAAACATCGCCATCAATACACGCATCCGGACTTTCCCAAACAGGAAACCCTGGATGACCATGGAGGTCCAGGCCCTACTGAGGGAGCATGACAGCGCTTTTAAATCAGGTGACACAGCATTGTACAGCACAGCTAGGCACAATCTGAAAAAAGGCATTTGGCAAGCAAAAGCTGCATGTAAGGCAAAGATCGAAGATCACTTTACCAATAAAGATCCGACAAGCGTGTGGCAGGGCATCCAGCAGATCACAAACCACAGAGGCAGCCGTGAACGACCCACAAACATCAGTGTCTCCCTGGCAGAGGAGCTCAACAATTTTACGCCCGCTTTGAAACATCAGTGATGGATAACAGAGCTATTCCCCACCCCCCTGCTGACACAGACTACTCACCCACTGTTTTGGCAGAGGAAGTGAGACACGTCTTTATGTCTGTGAGTGCCAGGAAGGCAGAGGGGCCAGACGAGATTCCAGGGAGGGTGGTCAAAGACTGCGCCCACCAGTTTGCAGATGTCTTCATGGACATCTTTAACAGGTCTATGTCCAAAGCCACCGTACCGACCTGCTTCAAAAAATCCACCATCGTCCCAGTGCTCAAGCAAAGGCAACATCAGCACCCTGAACGACTATAGACCTGTGGTGCTTACCCCCATCTTTGCTAAGTGCTTCGAGAGGCAGGTAATGAAGCACATAAAATCTGTCCTTCCCCCCAACCTGGACCAGCATCAGTACGCCTACAGGGCAAACAGGTCCACGGAGGATGCGATCATCATAGCCCTCCACACAGCTCTAACGCATCTCGACAAGAAAGGGACAAGTGTGAGAATGCTTTTTATAGACTACAGCTCGGCGTTCAACACTATTGTACCCCGCAGGCTGGTCACTAAACTCCTCAACCTGGGCCTCAGCAACACTATGTGCATGGGTTAAGGACTTTCTATCTGACCGCCCACAGTCAGTCAGACTGGGCCCACACCGATCCTCCAGTCTGTCTCTCAGCACCGGTGCACCACAAGACTGCGTGCTGAGCCTGTTGCTGTGCTTCATCTACACATATAACTGCATCTCCACCCACCCCCTCAAATACAATCATAACATTTTGGACAGAAACAACTGTGGTAGCATAGATCACCTATGGCAATGAGACAGCCTACAGAGATGAAGTTGACAGACTGCTAGAGTAGTGCACAGGAAACAATCTGACCCTGAATGTCAAGAAAACCAAAGAAATCATAGTTGACTTCAGGAGGCACAAGGAGTACACCCCCCCACCCCACTCCCACCCCACCCCTCCTTAATCATCACAGGTGAGGTAGTAGAGAGGGTCTCCTGTTTTAAATTTCTGGGCACCTGGATAGCTGAGGATCTTAAATGAGAAAACAAATACAACTGCCATTGTCAAAAAGGCGCACCAGCGGCTCTACTTTTTACGCCCACTCAAGAAAAACAACCTGCCTGCCGAGCTGCTCGAGGCCTTTTATCACTGCTCTATCGAGAGTGTTTTAACTTATTGTATCACAACATGGTACGCCAACTGCTCAGAAAACAAGAAATCCCTGAAATGAGTCATAAGAACGGCCGGAAAAATCATTGGATTCCCCCTGCCCTCACTGGATGATATTTTCAGGACTCGCTGTCTCCGTGGAGCGAGCAGTATTCTGCAGGATGGAACACACCCCTCACACCACCTCTTCTCTCTGCTCCCATCCGGCAGGTGTTATGGGGCCTTCAAAGCCCGCAGCACAAGGCTGCAAAATAGTTTTTTTCCTAGGGCTATTACAGAGCTGAACAGAATAATGAAGGGCATGTGCAATACGGGACTAAACCAATATTGGATATGTGCAATATGGGACTAAGACAATGTGGAACAAGTGGACTTAGGCCTGTGTGGGTCAGTGCAATATAAGGACTTTTGTAATATGGAACTCAAAAGTGATACTCTGCTGCTACCACTGCTTTATTTTTTTTTTTTCCATTTATTTATTTATTCATTTTTTTTTGCAAATCTCCTGATGCTCTTAATATTTATTGATGAGCGTGTGTGTGCGAGCAGATGTGTGTGTGTGTGTGTGTGTGGGCATGTGTGTGCAAGTCTGTGTGTGTGAGTACATTGTTTTTGAGGCTGCACAAGCAAATCTCATTGTGCTGTTTTACAGCGCAATGACAATAAAGGTGATTCTGATTCTGACCTGTCCCCTTATTGTAAAGTGTGATTACTGTACAGTGCGTTTCCATGACGTTAAAGAAAATACAATTGTTGTGTTAAAATGCATGTAAACGAACTAAACATCATGTTCGTTCGACTGGAATCGCGTCAAATCAAATTTCTCATTGTCCGACTAACACACCCAGATAACGCGGTTAATAGTTGCATTAACTAGCAAGTTTGCACTGAACAGTAACAATCCTAGTCTTCAAGGGGATTGGTGCTTAAACAGTAATGCCTTGGGGTCTCTTAACTTCTATCATTAATCCACATGATTTATCGAATGACTTGTGCGTCTTGCGAAAAGTTTTCCTCCACTCACCATCAGAAAAAGGACACTCTCCCATCAGTCATTACTCCTGACCCGCGTCCAATGTTAAACCTCACAACAATACCAACGACGGAAATTGCCAAAGGCGAAGGTTAAGCGCAAACTTTTGGCTGGTGCGAATCATAATAAAAATGAATCAGTTTTTTCTGTTCGTAGAACAGGGCACAAAGGCACAACTGTTAAAATTGATCTGAGAACATAAGAAATTAGATATACTCTTGTTCAATATCTGACTCCAATCAGAATTAAATTTTAGAATTTAGTGCAAACTTTTTTTCCTCCATCTTGTATTGCACATTTTTACTGAAGGGTGCCAATTATTCCAATGAGCACAATAATGGACTTATAGTTGGTGTACGATAACAGAGACAGCACTAATGAAACACTTGTGTCTGAGGCAGTACATTTTGTTTTCATTGATATTATGTTTAACGAAGGATATTACCGGGGGGGATGTGTAATCCACCCCCACCATAGATCACACCCTGGGGACACAGTATAAACCAACATACATCAGACAATTCAAGGTAGAATCCACGCTCTGCATAATTTCAAAAGTTTTTAAAGTAGAATCCAATATCCACGCTCTGCATAATTAAAAAGTTTTTAAAGTAAAATCCCACTGTTTAATTAAACAAGAGGTAAATAAATACAAGTCAACAGTATTTCAATTCCTTTTAATACAAGGGTGAAGTATAAAAATGTTCATTTCTATAACTTTACTCATAACATCATAAGACTCCAGTACACGTCCACAATTAAGTTATTCCATAAGTACAATGTGTTTCTAAGCAATTCTAACAGACTTAAGATGGTTGCTTGCGGTGGCGTTGAAAGAAAGTCACTCGGGCCAGAATCAGCGTCTGCATTTATTTTCTATAAAGGGAGGCACACGGCAAAGTTACGCGCACACAGTCAGCAGCACGGTTTCTCTCTCTCTCTTCATTACAGAAGCTGTCTGGATTTTAAACGGGAACTTGCAGCTTTGTTATCTATGCGTTCTGCGTGTGCGTCACTAATTAGAGCCCTCTCGACAACAAGTAGTAACTTATAAGCCATCAGGACCCGCCGCCTTATCTGCCTTTAGTTTATGCAACTTGTCTAATACTTCATTATCCCAAACCTCAATTTCTGCTAAATAATCTTGAGCATTGGACATGCCCTCTGGCCGCATGAAAACCTGCTCCGAGGTAAAATTCTCAACAAAGTAACTGTTTAAGGTATCCGCAATATCCTTGTTATCATATAGCAGCAATCCATATTTATTCTTTATGCACTTAACCTCCTCTTTGACTTTCCTTTTTATGCTACAGTACTGAAAGATGACGCATGACTCAAGGCTTTTGCATGTTTTGAAATGTTTGTTATCTATTTTAGAGAGCACAACATTAACATTAACAAAGCATATTCAAGATTTTTTCTGCCAGACCAGAACATTAACTCAGTGCTGTTTAACTTGAGCTAAGCTGTGTTTATTTTAAATCAATAGCGATGCATCGCGTCCAAACAAGATGCATAATCAAGATTTATTTATTTATTTATTTATTTAACAAAAACAGTCTTTGCAGCAAAGTGGAAGCCTGTCAACCCTTTATAATCCCCAGAGGAATTAAATTTTTACTTAAATGATGTACTTAGTTGTTGATTGCAATGCTTGTAATGCTGGGTATACCACAATTCCACGTAACATTGTACGACCTGGAAAATCCTGAGTCACTCACTCAGACACCTAAACAGCAAGATTTGGTAAAATAAGCACACAGCTCCAATCAAAAGATCATCAGCCTACCTGGGTTTAACCAACCAATTCATATAATTTATGGCCTATAGATGGGGAATGATATTTACATAATTTAAACAGCCATTGTGTGCCTGACTGCAGAGATAGAGTATCAACAATGATAAGGTTGAATTTGGGCTGTGAAACATGCTAAATTTATATCAGTGTACTGCAATCCTGCATGAAGTCCCCTCTCAGCTTTTAACTGCAGATATTGGGGGTGGACAAAATATTGAAGTCCCCCCTGAAAAAAGACTTTAAAATTTTCAGTCTCAAAACCTAATTACTGAACAAGCCAGTGTCATTCTTATTAATATAAATACTGTTAGCAGTAAGGGTGTGATTAACTGAGGACAAACCAGCAGTACTTTGCAAGATAAGTCTCAAAAAACATCATTGGGGTTCAAACTAAAAAGATTAAATTTGCTGGAGCCCAATTTGCTTCTGTGTTGTTGTCAGAAACAGCTCTTTAATTTGGCAAAAAAACTGCATCAATTGTGCCTTTGAGAGGTAAAGTGGGCTATTCCACAAATTCATTGTTTTGAGAAAATGAGATTTCAAGTTAAAACAGTTTGAAAAATTCAGGATGCCGTCTCCATGATAATTATATATGTTTACATAATTGTCCAAGTGTAACTTAGTTTGTGGAAAATTTGGACAAGACAGCTTTAAACTGAGTTGAGGAAAATGGCCGAAATGCGGAATAGACCACTTAAACTTTCTTGGCTGGAGAAAGGGTAAAAAAATTTCCAGTGAATGCACATTAACCATCCTAACGCTGGTGACACCTCATCATTGCCAAGAAAAACTGATTTTATCCGGACATAAAATTAAATCCTGGAAACTAGACAGTTATTACCTGAAGAAGAGTCGTCACTAGATTCACCTATAGGCTTCCACTGGGGGTTGGGCTCATTTACAGACTCAAAAATCTTCTCAAGAACTGCCTCAGCTCCAGTCAGCATGGGGGCTACCATCTTGGAATGTGGGATAGCCCTCTCTGCCTCTCACTGGTTGTCACAACATGTGAAGAATGGTTTCTATGACTTTTAATAGATGGCAGCACAGCATAGTCCTGAAAATGCTGGTATTATGGGAAGTTGCATTTACCTTTAATACGCAGTAGTGCACCCAACTAATTTTGACTGAGATGTGGGATAGCCCACTTTACTTCTGAAGGGCACAATTATGGCAGCATGAAAAACAGTTTTGTTGGATAGTCACTAATAACCAGTAAATTACAGCTCCAGAGATCGCTACAGCATTGAATCTATTCATGTCTCAACCAGTTTCAACAAAAACTGTGCACCATTATTGAAAAAAAGTTGGCCTTGTCTCTGATGACAAACCTCAGTGCTTCCCTTTGTTCCCCAGAGCTGTAACTAACAGCTAAACTCACACCAAACTACAGCATCCTGCTGAATTCAGAGACTGAGGTTAGTATATGACAGGTGATGGACACTTTTCCTCATGGTTGACCTTAAACATTTTAGAGAGGCATTACTCAAGTTCTTTATTTTTTATTTAAATTCTTTTTGTGTTTTTTTGGTTACATTTCACATTGTTTCATGTTAAATGCATTTTATCATTTTGTGGACTAAAATACTTTGAATGTGATACTTGCTCACTGATTGTCTGCATTAAACCCTAGTCACACTAGAGGCGGAATGAGCCGGAATGAAAATTCTTTGTATATTCCTGGATATCTGAAGTGCATTCTAAAAATTCTGACTGCATTTTGAGTGCATTCCAAATATTCGGGCCCGTTCTTGTGGCCGGCCCGAATGTTTCGCTCATGCTCAAAACTTTCCAGGTGCATTTGAAGTGGAGAAATATCGAACGGCATTCGAAATGTATTCGAACTGCGCTCTGGCTGCATTATAAATATTCTTACGGCATTCCAACAGCATTCAAAACATTCTGATTGCTTTCGAGGGAGAATTGAAATGGCAAGCCACGTCAAATCCTGCCTGAATGTGCCTCTAATGAGCCAGAATGCAGCTCGAATGCATTTTGACTGCTGCAGGAATATATTTCAATATTAAAACAATTCAGCTGGAATGTGCTTTGAATGCCGTTGGAATCTTTCGATTGCCGCGGGAATCAGTGGCGGCTGGTGAACTGGCTTAAAAATAATGATTGGTTATGACCTGTTTTCAATCATTCATTTAAATTACCATTACAGAAACTCCGAAAACTCTCAACATAATCAGGTGTGGCCAGTTTTCATTAATAACGCATACCTGTTAACTCTCACGCATTCGGCGTCAGTTTTAGTGGCATATTTACGTTCCCCTCCTGTAGTCAGCAATTACTCAATCAACGCATATGGGACACTCGTGTTACATACACCCGAAGTGTATTCTAAATTTTCAGACTGCATTCTAACAGCATTCTAAATATTCCTACTGTGTTCCAACTTCATTCAAGCTGCATTTGAGAGCTAATACACCCAGAATGTGCAAGAATCATTTGAGGCGGGTTCTAAGTGCATTCTAAGTATTCAAACGAAATTCTTTCAAAGCTGTAAGAATTTTGGTCATTTTGAAATTCCCGCTGGAATGTTGCGCAAATTCTTCATTCCGGCTGGTCCTGCTTGATTCTTGCTGATTTTGAATAAGTGTGACGGGGGCTTTAAGCACAGGAATAGCCAAAACAATCATTTTTATTTGCATATATGGTGTGCTCCCAGAAAATCTGTAGTCACTGTAGGTTTTTCCGGGGCAAAACAAGATCCCTTGCTGCCATAATGAAATTAAATGGCTATAATAACTCAGACTTGGAAGTTCGGAGATAAATATCATTTACACATTACATAAAAAATAGGACCAAGGGTCCTGTAGCTTATAGGCAGGCAATTCTATCATGATGATACAAGTTATGAAAAAGTTTAACCTTCAAATCATTTACAGTTAATGTCAAGGTCACTAAATAAGAGGTTCACATACATTTATAAGACCTTCAGTAATACAATTCTAAGCTCTGAAGCAGTTTTAGTGATACAAGTCATTGAAAATTCAATGTCAATTGTGAACTTTAAAGGTCGCTGATGGTCAAGTTGAGGTCAGCAAATGGACTTCGTAGGGCCATAGGGCCGTTGAGCAAAAAAATTTGTCGCTGATTGATTGATCATATATGCTAATTGTTAAATAATCAAAAAAGTTTCATTTGCATATAATGAAATCATAGTGATATAGGGTGGGTGATTCAAATAACTTTCACTTTTTGATCAATGCATACGGTTACAGTTGTGTTAATTCTCATCTCTTCTGAATTACAGTTAAACTGAAGATAATTTATTTGCGTAGAACTCAGATAAATGCAATGTAACAGACAATCACAAGCATACATCTCATGTGCTTACATTATGTGGCTCAGGGGAAGGGCTTCGGCAGCAGATGCAGAGCAATTTTTTCAGCCATGGCAGCTGCTTAATAAAGGAGATGTAGAGAAGGGGTTGAGTGATGGAACTGTAGTCCTTATGGCTGAATGTAATCATGTCAATTGTGCAGATTTCTGGGAAATCAGGAATAAGTTTCAAGAGACTGACCACAACTGCAGGCAGGTAATGAAACACTATGATGCCCAGATAGATTTGCACAGTTCTGAGGGCTTTCTTTTTCATGGGGTGCATCTTCTCCTTGCCCAAGACCGACTTCCTCAGACTCCAAATGATGGAAACATTGCAGTAAACCATAATGGCGAAGGCGGCCAGGATCAGCCCAATGTAGATTTCAAATGCTAAGCCCACGAACAATGACCTGCAGAGGGCATAGGCTATCACGAGCCCCCAAACAAGCATGGAAATAGCATCTCTGATCTTGTTTTCCTTGATGCTGGTGAACACAATGGGGTGGACCACAGCCACATAGCGGTCCAGGCAAATGCAGGTGAGAAAGAGTGGGGAGCCGTTTTTGATCCCAGTGGTGAAGTGCAGTACATACATGAAATATCCGATTCCGAGTATGTCAAAACTAAAGCAGCAGATGGGGCTCATTATGCAAAACCATGCATCGGCGATGGCCAGGTTAAAGATAAAGATATTGGAGGTGGAGGAGTCATTCTTCTCTCTGGCCACCAGCCACATGACCATGATGTTGGCAGGGTAGCCCACTACAAGGTTGATGCTCCTTTCAATAAACAGAAACACAAACGCAACAGCGTGGTCTATGCAGGGTGTTAATGTGTCCGAGAGTTGGGGACTGGATCCTGAAGAGGAGTGGTTGAAGGGTCGGCTAGAATTGATGACAGAGCTGTGCATTTTAGTTTTATTTTATCTGGCAGGTTTGAGGGTTGATGATCCTTAGAAAAGAGAGTGAATGTCAGTTACATGGTCAATCCTAACTGAACTCACCACTTAAACTGATTGCAAGGCTAAATTATGTTCTTAAGCTGATTCCAGCATTATTTTACATTATTCTTTTCTCCATAGTTTTCCTCATCGTAACACATTTACTGCATAATAGAGATGGAAACACTTATACTGGCCTATTTTGCACAAAGTTAAGCGCTCTCTTTTGAGAAGGTATTCATGTCAAAGAAGACCTGGAAAATTTTGTTGCATTGTTACGCTGAAGGATAGTTTTTGTTTTCTGGGAAGACGACCTCCATCCAGAGAAAACTCTCTCTCCTCTAAGACACCAGCTTTACTCTTTGAAACTGCACTGGAGCTTCCCGAGGTGGAGACAGTGTTCCCAGAAGACAAGGTTTGCCCTTTGGGTCTATATTTTACTGTCTGTGAAAGCCTTTCACTCAAGCACAACATAAGAAATGAAAGATTTATCAAAGTGAAATAATGACCTGTATAATAATAACTTACCTGAGAAACTGCAACAGCTTGACAAACACTCCTGAAGTTCAGACAGCTTCCCGAGATTGGAGACAGTGTTCCCAGAAGACTAGGTTTGCCCTTTGGGTTTACTGTATTACAGTCTGCAACAGGCTCTCACTCAAGCACAGCTTAAGAAATGAAAGAGTGGTTCATCAGCTTGAAAGAATCAATAACTTACCTGAGAAACTGCAATTGCTTGACAAACACTCCTCAAGGTCTGTATCCTGATGAACTGTTTCCAGGAGGATTATCTTTTTATTCAATATCATTCCACCTCAGAAAATAAATCAATCTGAGTGGTATGTAAGCAGGGCAGATGACAGCCAGTCACAAATCCATTGAGGAAGCAACAGCACTTGGAGTGACTGTACAATACCCTGTCACCACAGGATTATATTTAAGGATGGGTGGGTGTGCAAGAGGGGGTTGGGTTTGCAGAGTGAGTTTGTGATGTGACAAACAGATCTGCAGTAAAACAGAGGAGGGGCTAAAAGGAGGGGTAGATGAGTGCCCCCTATCCCTGTTCTAACAATATATTATTTGTCAGTGATGCAATCCAAGAAGTGCATCCCAGATAAACAAGTGACGCAATGCAGTCAGCCAGCTGGTGCACAAGTGAGACTGTGTAACCTGGTGTAAGGTCTTACACATGAAACCACAAGGTTCATCAAAGCAGACTCAAACAATTCTCTTTCATCCTCACAAAGAAAAGAAATTGAGCACTCAGTTACAGTAAATGTATTTCTGCAGATAATTTTAGGTACATTTGTTACAGTTTGACTTTCATCAAAATGTTTGGCAATAAGGAGGTTGCAGTTTACAAGTACTTTACTTTCGCTACATAGACGTCACTAAAGCCTGGCATCTGTTCCAGGAGATCTATTGTCCTGTAGGTTTCCATGCTGATCCTTAGAGAGGAGAACATAGTCATGGTGTAGTGTTGAGCAAATCCATGTGGAACCGGTGGCACTGAGCATGCATTAACGGTGCCAGTGGGGCTTGCTACAGCCTTAGTCTCCGGGGAGGTCCATATGGCACTAGTGTTTAGAAAATCAAAAGTGATCTTCCAGCCTGGTGTAAGTGTTAGGGCCTCTGTGCTGCAGGAAGTGGATGGGGGGATGTTGACTGTTTCCTGACCGGTCAGCTCCTAAATTCTTACTTGGCACATAACAGAGGACTGTATTTTTATTAATATGCAGTAGTTTTATCCAGTGCTTCATCCCACTTTTTTCTGTGTCTCTGTCCGAGGATCTTTCCGTCCTACTACCCTGAGTCCTGGACCATCCAAGCCCTGTCCCTCACCATGAGCGCTGGCTGCTGCTGTCCTGCTGTCGTGATCTGGTCCTGATCCAGTTCTGCTCCATCCTCGGCATGCCACTCCCTGGAGCTACCGATGCCACTGTTTAGATGGACTTTCATGGAACTCTATTGCTATTTTATCCTATTTTGCTTTATCTTGTTATTACTTAGCTAGCCCGCGGAGGATGGGCTTCCCCACTATAGTCGGGTTCCTCCTGAGATTTCTTCCTGGGGAGTTTTTTCTCACCACTGTTTGAGGATTGTTCTCCCTACTGGGAGTTTTTTTTTTTTTTTTTTTTTTGCCTCATTTGCTCTCGTAGGGAATGGGCTGGGCACTGCCCTTTCATTTATTTCATCTCTCACTGTAAAGTGCGCTATACAAATAAATTGAATTGAATTGAAATTGAATTTAATCAAAGGTGAGAGATTTGAGTCAAAATTTGCCAATGTGTTACAAATCCACCAACATTATGAATGCCCATGAAGAAAAAAAAAAAAAAAAAAAAAATTTTTAACCCCATTATTAAAAGACTAATGGCATTAATAAACAGTAGTATCAAGATAACCATCACAAAGGAACGTTTATTCTACTTTCTCTTTACATTCATAGTCAAATTTAGCATTTCCAGTGAAATCAATTTCTGACATTTGTTACATGGCATCTTCAGCCACCAGAAAATCAGACTTCTGTTCATCCAAAATGAAATCAGTGGATCTAAGGTTATGGCATAGAAATTAATTAAATCACAGAATTTGGAAATAAAATATAATCACACACTTTATTATGAATCGTTTTTTAGCGTTCACGTGCATTTTGTGTGTCTGTCAAAAATTTACACTGGTGAAATTTTCGATCATTGGGTTTTGTTGATAATTTTCGTCAGTGAAAGTCCATAGAGATCTTCAAATGAATAAATGACTTGTAATGAAATGATTTAAACAGCTATAAGTCAAGATTGATATGTTAGTACAATGTGCTGAAATTGGCGTCAGCAGGAACTTAACAGACAGAGCTGTGGCCTGTTTGGAGATGGTTACTGGTTTATGAGTGTATTGGCTGCAATGGAGGAATCACAAGGACAGGACTCCCATCTGTCAAAGTTACATTTACATTTAGTCATTTAGCAAATGTTATTTATGAAAGTGACTCACAAAATGAGGAAAGCTTTAGAGCTACAATGAAGAACCACAAGTAAATGAAAGAGTAGCTACAGACCGCCAGAAGAGGAGAGTGCTAAGTGTAAGGGCTAGTAGCAGTGAGGTCAAAGTGGAAGGAGAGAATTACAGAAAAAAAAACTAATTACTGATATATTTTCTATGTTGCCTCTACCCCGTGTCCCATCTTTTTTTAAGGCAAAACCCTTTTGTGTCAGCATAGCCGTATTTGTTTTTAATCTGAAGGAACACCAAATTAGCCAGGGTTTCAGTAAGCTCATTTTGCAAATTATGAGTGGTATACTTTGCATTTTGAGGTATACACTGGCTGTCTCCCCAAGCTTAGCATCCTTTGTGAGAGTGCACTCAAACAGCTTCAGGAAAAGCCCAGCAGAGAAATCGTCATTCATAGACAGAGGGCTCTCAGAGGTTCCACGGAGGGGAAACCCATTAACAGCAAGAAACCTTACAGTCTCTCCAATGCTTTTAATGTAGTATCTATTCCTCTCAGTTCGGTTTGGGCCTAACAGGTGAGCAATAGTTCCTCAAATTGCCTGTCTCTTTCTCATTTCTGCCATGAATATGAGGCTTTTACACGGCTAGAGCAGTGCTTCTCAAACTCAGTCCTGGGGGACCGCCGTGTATGCAGGTTTTCATTCCAACCACAAATGCAACCATAGAATTTTAATGAGGTGTTACTTTTTCTTCAGTACCCTTTTAAGCAGTATTGTCAAAAATAGCTATGTATGCCATGAGCAATTAAAGTTTCATGTTCACATCATGCAATTTGAGAAACAGCAGAATAATAAGAGAAAAAACATGTACCAATAACTTTCAAAATATCAGTAGGCTCTTGATTAGTATAATTATTGATGCACGGTCACTAAATTGATCCATTTATTTGATCATGAGGAATTAGAAGGCAGAGCAATTGACAATGACTTGCACCTGTTTTGTGTTTATATTTTTACAAAAACAACTTTAAGCTTGTGTGCAGCAGCCTATAGTAGCTCAACAATTAACTTTTGTATGACTTGGATCAGTAAATATATTAGGCTGTGTGCAATCACTTGTATTGCAGCATTTTAAACATAATATGGAGATGGGGCTGTCATTTCCCATGGCAGGCATTGCATTGCTCTCATAATGTGAAGTTAGAGGGTAAAAAAGAAAAAAAATCCAGCTAATTAAAACAAATCAACAGCTTAATAGAATTCTGGGATTTCCATTGTGGTTTCAATGAGAACCAGCAGACATGGTGGTCCCCGAGGACCAGCTTTGAGAACCACTGGGCTACAGGCATGTTAACTGAATCTCGTCAAACTCAAATGCCGTTTTCCTGTTGGTGAAACCTCGTCGAGTGAATGTGAGGTCTTTGTCATTTGTAGCCGCAAACTTTCGACAAGGGAAACGGAAGCTTTCCTGAGTACTCTAACCATGATCAAGAGCGGTACCAACTTGAGTCGAATGCCCGAGGACCTTAGCGAACATACATAGCGGAACGACTTTAGCACTGGCCGCATCAGAGCGCTTTCATTAAAGGTCCCCTATTATGCTACATTTAGTCGTTTAAAATATGTCCAATGGGTCTTTAAAATAATGGTAAGAATTCAGTTACAAAAAAAACCCCACAAACATCTAGGCCTTGTGAGACATCTTCCCTCACCCTGTCTGTGCCGGCCTGAAACATGAGCTGTTTTGAAATGTGCGGGGGGGCTATGTTAATGAGGCACTGCTCTGATTGGCTGTCTGGCTGCTTCGATTCCGGAGGTGGGTGCAGACCCAAAAAACCAGGAAACCAAGATGGCAGGTATTCCAGGACAGTGTTCCGTGGCTTCTATTACTGTATGACCGTACACGTTTGATCCCGAATCCGACCCTGGACGGAAGGAGGATGCTATTGAAGTGTTGCAGCAACGTTTCGCAGGGTGTCAATGAGTGGTAAGTCAAAATTTTAGTGTTTTGCTCGTACTGTCTCGCCTTGCATTAGGGGTGTAACGATTCTGAATCACGGTTTTTTTAAGGTGTAGTTTCACCATCTGTTGCCATGGGGCGAACATCCGAGCTTTCCCTTTTCCTTTATTAAACCCGACGCAGTCTTGAACAAAAGTGCCAAACATCAAAGGGCATGAGAAATGCTTCCGGAAAAAAAACTTGACTGATATTAGTATTTTCCGGCGACATGCTGCACGGAGCCAAGTAAAGGACAACAGAATCGTCTCCTTTTATCCAATTAGGTTACTCTAATCATGTCCCTGTTTTCTTTGCTCAATTAGCAATCAAACAGGGGATTCGCTTATTTACTTTGCTGAATGAGTAGAGCTGTTTATTAAGATAGCATGTTTGATTGCCGCATTCTGAAAGTTAGAGTGTTAGATTCACTGGTAAGAGTACCATACACAAGTACCATACATAACACAAGTGGTTAAGGCCACAGTGTATGGTGTGATTAACATTGCTTTCTCCACAGGTTTCCCGGTTCGAATCTCGCTGCAGTCACTAATGTACTGTTTAACTTAACATGTAAACCTTTGTTCACAGCCTCATTGATGGAGAAAAAAAACATGAAAAAGGAGAACATAAGTTGGCCATCAGATATGACACGAGGGAAGAGTACAGAAGTGGAACTACCGCAAAAATTTTTTTTACTCGCGCCGCATCTGCCCCTTCCTTTTAAAATTTTTCCCCCATCATTCTAAACCCCCTTCTCACTCATAAAAACCCCCCAAAAATATTTGTGCCCCCTTTTAAAATCATTCTGGTCAAAAAAAACCCCCAAAAAAGTGGAGGTTGTGTATGGTACTCATGCCAATACGTTTAATATTCAATGAATATTCAAATCAATATTCGATTTGAAGCACAGAGGGTTTATGAAATGTTTTTACTCTATCTTTAATCAAAATTCACCCTCATTAGGTTATTAGGCTAGCTTCAGTTGTAATTGCGAAAATATTTGCATAAATGACTTACTACTTAGCTTGGTAAAGCATAAATATCGTTCAAATCTAATTTACACAAAACACCTTAGATAATAGCTGTCTTTGTAGTTTAATATGTAGAAAAAGTAATAAATTACTTTCATTTAAAATCCACTCCTTCCAGTTCCATCCAGCTTTCCACGTGACCACACTGTGTTATAAGCGTGTTAAGTTCCACAGGTGACTGCTAGCGGCTGTGACTGAAGGTCAGCGAACACACACACTGATTCCATGGAGCAAATTAGTGAAATTTTAGGATGTTGGAGATTTTTCATCTAGGACATGCTGGGAGTGTCTGGAACACTGTAGTGAGTGCAGAAGAATGAGGACCTGTTGAAAAATGTCCCCATTTCTCCAAGCGTCCTCATATTGTAGGTGTGTTATCATAAAATTGTCCTCATTTGTCATGAAAACAAGTGCACATGCACACACACACACATGCGCACACACACACACACACACACGCACACAGAATTATGACAATCAAGAAGGAAGTTTCTCTTTTTCTTTCTCGTTACTTCCTTCTCCTTTCTCTTTAATATCAATTTAAATTTCCTCATCAATATTCTGTTTTGTTAATTTTTGTTTATTCATTTTTTGATTGTTTTGCATGACTTTCCCCATGTACCTCGCTTTGGTTGATTTTTTCTGCCTATCCTTGTCTTTTTCCTTGAATATTATCTGTAACGTCATGATTTGTCTTGTCCTGTCTTGTTTTGTCCTGTCAGTGTCTGCATAAGTACAGCATGTTAAGTATGTAAGGGATAATTAACGAGAAGGTGTGCATTCCACGGTTTTAATGCACGACGCGGGTGGTTGCCTCCGCGAAGTGCCTTAAAACCGTGGAATGCTCACCTTCGAGTTGATTATCCCGCTTATACCATGGTCATTTGCCAGCAATATCAAATCGTAGTATTCAGAAATTTTTCGGTTAAAGTTTTGCACTAAAAAAACGAGTTGGTAATCATTAAACAGGCGCTGCGCCTTCTCATACCCAATGCTATAGGCCAAGCTAAATCGAACCAGCTATCTTAGTTCATCTTACGTTCATGGAGAAACAATTTTTTTGCACATGCTTACATCCGTTTACCAGCTGATGATTTGATACTGGATTCCATCTGAAACGGAGATTATGCATAACACAACATTATGTGCGATTATGCAGACTGTAGCTAACTTGCTACCCACAATTACAATGAACTTATAACGGTTTCCGTAGAGTCAGCGAGCTGAAATCAGTCTGCTGGCATAGCACATAGCTAGCGAACTGTCAGCAGTCGCTGATACATGAAGTGGACACGTTAGCTTCATTTGTAACCGAACACAATTACAATCGTTTAATGGATAAAGCCTGATTACTTCGCTGCTATAAAATTTACGGTCATTATCGCTTGAGTACCTATTGTTAACGGCCCCGCAGGGCGCAACTTATATGACGCCGCTAAATTTACTGGAGATAAATGAGCAGCTAGGTTTCTGTTGTACCCAGCCGAATACCAGCTCTAACGTTGCTATGGTTACAAGAAGGCTAGTGGATGAATTTCGAATGGTGAAACCAGAGCGGTAGATAACCTGTTTGTGAAGCACTTTGTGCTGTATTGCTTGAAAGGTGCTATATAAATAAAATTTATTTATATATTTATTTATTATATAACTCAGAGTGGCGACACCCATTGACTTCGTTGTTCGAGTGGTCACGTGGTTCGTGGGGAAGTGCTAAAGTTCCAAACAAACGCCGCGCTGTTATTATCTCCTATGGGAGAGACAGCAGCGATTGCGTTACTGAACGTTAAATATTAAATTAAACCTTACACAATTGCCGCACACGTATTTATCTTCATGAATTACAGTATTTATATAGATGTTTATGGAGGTAATGCTTTTACTACTAAGATCATGTCATAGCTTTCGGAGGGAAAGATTCTTGTTAGCATCAGTGAGCTAGTGCTTAAACGTACCGTTGATCCGCTATAATTTCTAAGTAAATTTAACCCCGTACTTACACTGTCATGGGGATGAATTATTTAGCATAATTTAACTTTAAGTTACATTATTGGATTACCAGGGTCTGCCTTTATCTTCTGGATTTACCCACAACTTACCATGTTAAAGTTCTGCTGACCTGTTATATCATTCAATGTCACGCCAGTCCTTCCTTAAAGCAAAGGTGCACCACCATGCTCATTTCAAAGCCCTTGATATTCTCAATTCTAATGTTTAGATAAAATGAACGAAACACATGTAACCTACAGCTGGTGAGACCAGGAGACTGAATTAGATTAAATACAATGACTGATGCAAGCAAAGGTTTTCAACAAAAAGTTTTTTATTGTACAGTGGACAACAGGACGGTACAGAAATTGAAGTTGATAAACAAATTAAACAAAGAGGGGTGCATGTGTGAGTGAGTGAACCATGAGTGAACCTTGAACAACAAGAACAAAAGAAATACAACGTTGTACATAGTAATGTGGCAGGGTGGTGGTGGGTTCTAGTGTGGGAGAGGGGGGGTGATGAGTGTCAAATTAATAAACCTCGATGTGTGGAACTACTAAGTGCGTGTGTGTGTGTGTCTGTGTGTGAGAGCGTGTGTGCGTGTGTGTTTTCAGAACAGGGCAGAACAGGGTTGTGAATAGAATTATAACAACGAAATGGATTTAACAGGAATGTATTGAATAGAACAGACAAGTAAACTCTTGGAACAAGAACAAAACTGTGTGGCATGAACATTTGTGGAATTACAAATAATTAAATCAAGGGGCAGGGGACATTACAAATACAAGGGCCAGGAATGTTGGAAGAGGTTTGCAAATTTTAGACATCTTTTAGAAATGTAGAACTTCCCACGAATCCTGAAGCCTCCATCGCCAACAGCAGCCTCTGCCTGCCTCCGCCAGCACCTGCCCCCACCACTGCCAGCAGCACAGGGTACCTGCAGGTTTTCAGTGAGTTAAATTTAAGACCTTTTCAAAGTCTCCCATAATTGACATGTGAGACACTCATACAATTACAAAAGTTAACAAAATCATTGCATTATTTTAAAAAGGACTTTTAAATTTAATTTGGGATTAAAATAAATGTGTGATTTGCAAAGTTTAGACATCTCAGAACCTCCCACAAACCCTATAGCCTCCATCGCCAACAGCAGCCTCTGCCCCTGTTAACGGTAAATTAATGGTAAGCCTACATGGCACAATAAAATGAGCACAGAAAAGTATTAAAGACTAACCACAGCCACCACATTTCCAAGAGCAAATCATTTAAAAAGACCATCTTTCTGCAAAATACAGCATGGCATTTAATACAGCTAGCTGACTTCAGCAAGATCGCTTGAAAGCCAACAGCGCCTGGCATGACAAATGCAAACTAACAGATGCAATTTCATAACAGCTAGCTAAAACATGATGTGTGACACTTAGGTCGTCAATGTCCTAACTTGTGGTTTCATCCAATTTTATGAATAACCAGTGGTTTTCATCCGAAATGGTTCTTGAGAGCGAAACTGATTGATAAACTCTGCAACCGTTTGTGATTAAACTTAAAACAGCTGATCAAGCTAGGCTAGGTAAGAGCATGCCAGAATCGTCAAAGCTAACTTTAAATAAAAGAAAAAGGCACCTCATCCCATCATTTACCGTCGCGATTTATATCGGTTTAGTGAGAAGTAGAAACTCCATTGAGTTCATCACTGAATTCTCACAGCTGACCAAGCTAATACTAGAAGCAAAGAACATGAGCTTAAATTATCACAACTTCTTCAGACTTAATATATATAAATAGTCATACCGAAAATACACAATTGGAGATTATAAATGATACATAACCACTGTTATTATATATACATTTCGTTAATCATAAGACATCAATATTTTATTACTTACTGTCGATGTTGTCTCAATGGAAGTGAATCGGTCTGAAGCTGCGAAAATCCTCTTTTGGAACTCTGGTAAGTTCCAGTACCCGGAAATGCGCCACCATTTTTTGTACACGAGAGTCAATGAGAATGTCGCAACTCTGAGTATATCAATGGCTCTGGGTGAAACTACCATAGCCGAACTACCTGTGCGGTTCCATGGTTTTAATGCATACCTGCCAGCCAATCAGAAAAAAGTATTCACCCAGACCATGGTATAAGTCTGTATAATTGTCCGTCTGACAGTCTGACGACATACTTGTTTCTGTCTCTCTGTTTGTCTGTCTGCTTATCTATTTCAATTGGGCACTAGCCGGAAATGCAGAATGGGACCGCATACGGCACAAAAGCAATTTGGCCAAAATCGATAAGCAGCCAGATAAATAGCCAGCTAATGCTGTTAACCAGAACCAGGAACACGAGCCCTTCGACATACTCCATTACTGCTGTGTTTCTGACACGTGAGGTTATGTTGTGTTTTGGGCTGCATGGAAGATGACAAGAAGGCACTTTCCACTGTTGATCCCGCCTACAATTGAGCAGGTAATATGCTGTGTGGAAAATGAGTACATGGTACCAACGCTGAGTAGAGGAGAGTGAAGTAGATCTGGTCGACTAAAAGCACCATAAGTCGACTACCTGGTGGCCCTGTGGTGCCCGGCCCATTCATTGCTGCTTGCAGCTATATTTCTGATAATTTAATCACAGGGTCTTCCAGGACCAGGTCTGGGAAATGAAAAGCAGTCGCAAATGCAAAAAAAAAAAAAGCATGACACAAGGCTTTTACATGTTTTGAAATGTTTAATATCTATTTTAAAGACCAGAACATGTACAAAGTGCTTATAAACTTTAGCTAAGCTGTGTATATGAACAATCAGTATCAATACACTGCATGCATATGTTATGCATATTCAAGATTGGTTCTGCCAGACCAGAACATTAACTAAGTGCTTATGAACTTAAGCTTACCTGTGTCTATTTTCAATCAATAACAATGCACTGCATCCATACAGTATGTAATGGCCGGTAGTATACGGAGGCCAGGCGCAACGACCAGAGAGAAAGAGAGTGGCACGGACACAGTACAAACACAGAGAATACTAGAGAGGCACTCATAGAGCGCAAACCTCTGCCAAGGCAGCACAATCCAAATGTGAATGAGTGGGAGCAAAGTGTTATAGGGTCCATCCTTGATGTGATCCACCCACAAAATTTTCCGTGCAACTTGTTGAGTTATCGGTGTGATGATTTCAACATGGCTGCCATGGCGGCCATATTGTTCCAGTGATCAAAGTAAAAAATCAATAGGGTCCATCCTTGATGTAATAGCAATCCACCCACAAAATTTCAGACAAATCTGTGCATTCCAGATATGATTTTATGAGTTATGTTTGTTCACGAAAACAGCTCCACAAGCAGACAAACAAACAAACAAACAGGGCAGACAAACAAACAAACTCCGCCCCAACCGTTGCGGAGGTAAATATAGACCAAAAGCGCAAAGTACTCGCACTTCCAAAGGACTTATAATAGTCCGAACCACGAAAAAAAAGAAATAGAAAAAGGAGAAGAAACTCCAATAATTAGAAGATAGAAAGTCATACAAAACCTGACTACAGATATCTTTGGCTATAGTCGGCTAAACACAGACACTCTAGCGAAGGGGGCGTGCCGGACTACCTGCTTATATAGATTCTGGGAAAGCGCTGCCCCAGCTCAATCAGCCAGCTGGGTAAAGAATTAGATCATCCAGGAATACAATATCGTCCCGGGACGAGAGCTGCAAAGAAAAGTCCAAACAACACACACACACCAAACAAACCATGACACAGTATGCAAATTCAAAATACTTTTTCTAAAAAAATGTGGAGCGTATGGACTTAACTTCAATTTAACATCTGGCCTACTAATATAAAATTCTTTTCCTGCAAAATTTCCATCAGCCGGTGGGAAGCCAGTTGACCGTTAATTAACGTGAGAAGAATTAAATTTCGCAGCCAATGAATATATTTAGTTTTTAGTTGTAACGCTGTGTAGATGACGGTGCCATTTATGATTTTTCAGGAGATACAATGTTTAGACATTGAACAGCAGGAAGGGGAAAACAGCCATATAGCTCTGATCAAACGACCATTACTGGGATTAACCAAGTAATGAATATAATTCATGGCCTATAGATGTGGACTGATATTTACATAATTTAAACAGTCATTGTGTGCCTGACTGCAGAGATAGAGTATCAGCAATGATACAGTTGAATTTGGACTGTGAAACATGCTTAATTTACATCAGTGTACTGCAGTCCTAAATGATGTCCCCTCTCGACTTTTAATTGCAGATATTGGGGGTAGAAAAATATTGAAGTCCCCCTGAAAAAGGCTTTAAATTTGAAGACTCACAACGTAATTACTGAACAAACCAGTGTCATTCCTATTAATATGAATACTGTGAGCAGTAGGGGTGTGTTTAACAGGAGAAAGACGTACGATTAGTGTACTAAACAACAGTCTAAAATTCCTGGAGCCCAAACTGCTTTTGTGTTATTCTCAGAGACAGCAATTTAATATGGCAATGCGTAAAACACTTTTGTTTGATAGTTGCTAATAACCAGTAAATTACAGCTCAAAAAATCACAGAGGAATCGAATCAGTTCCAAAAAAAGCAGTATATCATGAGTGAAATAAAGCTGCTCTTTTTTTGATGACAAACCCCAATGCTTCCTTTTGTTCCCTGGAGCAGTGACTTACAGCTAAACTCATAACGAAGTGCCGCATTCTCCTGAAATCAGAGATACAGTCGAGGTAATATTACAGGCAATGGACACTTTTCCTCTTGGTTGACCTTGGACATGTTTGAGACGCATTGTTCAAGAACTTAACATTTAATTTGTTTTTTTTAGTGTCTTTCTGAAGTTGATTTTTATATGGGTTATATTACACGCTGTTCCATGTTGAATGCGTTTTTTCATTTTTTGGACTAAAATACTTTGAATGTTATATTCCCTAACTAATTGTTGGCATTAAGTACAGGAATAGCCAATACAATCATTTTGTATTTGCAAATAGGGTGTGCCTCCAGAAAGGTCTGTAGTCACTGTTGGCTCTTCTTTCTCTCTCTTTTTTTTTTATAAATTTGTCATCTCCAATCCCACCCGAATCTGGAATGCCTAATGGGGAACAATGAA
The DNA here is from genome assembly GCA_029692085.1 of Gymnothorax javanicus. Classification (NCBI taxonomy): domain Eukaryota; kingdom Metazoa; phylum Chordata; class Actinopteri; order Anguilliformes; family Muraenidae; genus Gymnothorax; species Gymnothorax javanicus. Next base: position 19,210,684 of record CM056200.1, on the reverse strand, counting down.
CAAGCCTTGCTCGTATGCGACCAATTGTTGCCAACTCAGGAGAGAAGGACGGTTCACGGCTCTCCTCCGAAGCACGTGCCCGTCAACTAGTGCTTCTTTTACACTCATTTGTTTAATCCTCGCAAGTTCAGAACGAGGGCGCAGGATACCCGAACATGAACAAGCTTAAAATCTTCCTGATGAGCGCCCGGCTGGCCAACAGGAGGCGCTTGAGCAACAAACAAAGCAACCATTTTTATATTACCCTTCCCGGCAGACCCTTCCCAAATTGCATCCCTGTAGCGCAATGGCCAATTGTGCGCTACTCTGAAAGAGCTGCCAACCACTGCCGGTTGGTACGACTGGGGCCGTGATAGTCACTTCTGCTCCGCAATGCGGTGCTTTAACCGAGTGAGCTATCCGGCAGCTTAGAATCTTCCTTAAACTTCCTTATGCTGGCATAATGAGATTAAATAATTAAATCAGAAAAAAAAAATCTTCACTTTACCCTGAATTGATAGTTCATGCAGATTCATAAAATGTTTAAGGCATTTGGTTGATTCAAACAATTTATGTTTTTTCATCAATGCCAACGGTTACAGTTATGTTAATTGTTTTCTCTTTGTATATTACACTCATATCAGAGCTTAAAATACTTGCCTGTCACTCACTTCACGTTCTGTCTTTGTTTCGTGAACTCATTTTCTCAAGCTTACGTAGAACGAATGTGCAATTTAACAGACAATCACAAGCATACATCTCATGTGCTTACATTATGAGGCTCAGGGGAAGGGCTTCGGCAGCAGATGCAGGGCAAGTTATTCAGGCATGATAGCTGCTTAACCTTGGAGATGCAGAGTAGGGGTTCAATGCTGCAACTGAGGTCCATGATTGAGAAGGCAATATGTTCAAAGTTGCAGATGTCTTTCAACTCATTGAGATATGAGAGAGGCATGATAGCAGCTACAGGCAGGTAATGAAACACTATGATGGCCAGAGTGCTTTGCACTGTTCTTTGGGCTTTCTTTTTCATGGGGCTAATCTTCTCCTTGCCCAAGACTGACTTCCTCAGACTCCTCATGATAGAAATGTTGCAGAAAACCATGATTATGCTGATGGTCAGGATCATTCCAGCGAAGATGAAACCTGTGAAACGTTTGATCCGTCCCCTCATGTAGCCATAGGCTATCATGAATGGCCAAACAAGCATGAGAAAAGCAACTCTGATCTGGTTATCCTTGATGCGGGAGAACGCAATGGGGTGGATTACAGCCACATAGCGGTCCAGGCAAATGCAGGTGAGGAAGAGTGGGGAGGTGTCTTTTATCCCATACATAATCTCCAGAAAATCTAAATTGACATGCTGATTCCAATATCCGATGGAAAAATAGTTCAGGGGAATAATCAGGGAGAAGACGGCATCTACAATGGCCAGGTTTACAAAGAAGACATCGGAGGTGGAAGAGTCAATCTCCTTTCTGGCCACCAGCCAAATTACCATGATATTCGCAGGGTAGCCCAGAAAAACATTGATAACAAAGACAATATATTGAATCACAAATACATAATATGATAATCTACATCCTACATTCACACTCAAGAGCTGGAGACTGGATCCTGAAGAGGAGTGGTTGATCGGTAGGATGGAGTTGATGGCAGAGCTGTTCATTTTGGCTTTTATTTACCAAGCAGGTCTGAGGGTTGATGTCTTGAGAAAAAAAGAGTGAATATAAGTTAAATGGTCAAGCCTAACTGAACAGAGCAATGGTCCTCACCACTTAACCTGACTGCAAGGCTAAATTATGTTCTTATATTTATGCTGATTCCTGCATTATTTTACATCCTTCTTTTCTCCAAAGTATTTCTCATCATAACACGTTTACTGCAAAAAATACCGATGGCAACACCCTTTGGTGGCCAATTTGCACAAAATCAAGCTCCCTCTATTGATAAATAAATTAATCATGTGAAGGGAGCCTTGCAGAATTTTGTAGTATTGTGGCAGTGAGGGATAATTTTTTATCTGGGAAGATGGCCTCCATGCTGGAAAAACTACCTTTCCTCTGAGCAACCACTCTTTACTCTTAGAAACTGCACAGCTGCTTCCCGAGATTGGAGACACTGTTCCCAGAAGACTAGGTTTGCCCTTTGGGTTTACTGTATTACAGTCTGCAACAGGCTCTCACTCAAGCACAGCTTAAGAAATGAAAGAGTGGTTCATCAGCTTGAAAGAAGAATAAGTGACTCACCTGAGAAACTGCAGAGGCTCAGCATACACTCCTTAAGGTCAGACAGGCCAGTGGGCAACTGTATCCTGATCACCTGTGTCCAGGAGGGTTATGTTTTTATTCAATATATTTCTAGTTCATGTAAATGTATAAATTTGTGTGGTATGCAAGCAGTGCAGCCTCTAGCCAATCACAAATCCAGTGAGGGAGCAATAGCACAATACCCTGTTACCACAGGATTATATTTTAGGATGGGAGGGTGTGCCAAAAGTTTTGCGTAAATGGGGGTTAGATTTGGGGCGCGGGTTTGATTTGTGACAAACAGATCTGCAGAAAAACAGAGGACGGGCTAAAAGGAGGGGTAGATGAGTACCCCCTATCCCTGTTCTAACAATTTATTATTTGTCAGTGATGCAATCCAAGAAGTGCATCCCAGACAAACAAGTGACGCAACGCAGTCAGCCAGCTGGAGCACAAGTGAGAGTGTAACCTGGTGTAAGGTCTTACACATGAAACCACAAGGTTCATCAAAGCACTCAAACAATTCTCTTTCATCCTCACAAAGAAAAGAAACTGAGCACTCAGTTAAAGTAAATGTATTACTGAAGATAATATTAGGTGCATTATTGATGGTTTGACTTCCATTTAAATGTTTGGCAATCAGGAAGTTGGAGTTAACAAGTAATTTTCTTTACTTTCAATGCATAGATTTCACTAAAGCCTGGCATCTGAACCAGGAGATCTATTGTCCTGTATGTTTTCATGCCGATCCTTAGACAGGAGAACATAATCAAAGGTGTGAGATCTCACACAGCTGCTGATGAGTAGAGTCAGGTGTATTGGGGTTGAGTTGATTAATCAAATCAATTCAAACTTTATTTTTTTGCACTTTTCATACAAAGAATGTAGCACAAAGTGCTTTACATATTAAAAACAAGACAGAAAACAAAACCTCTTCGCCCTCAGGCACCCACTTTCCCTCCCTCAACTTGTCCCACCCTGACAGAGAGTTAGTCAGGTAAGAGGATGAGGAAACGCCATCATGGGGGGCCGTCCACTCCAAGAGCTGATCACAGCCTATTGCTGCAGAGATGCCGCCACGGAGGTCACCCCAATCCCGACCAAGCGGCAACGTGCGGGGCTGAAAAGTGAAGCAAATACGGAAGTGCCAAAAGCTGCAGTTCCTCGAATGGCCACTTGAGGCTGACTGCAGAAATGAGTCAATCCCCATTGACCCCCATGTTAAAAAGCCCAATTTCACAGCAAAAATAAACATGTTTACAGCCTGGTTTAAAATACGGTTTTGGTTTCTATGGCTAATTTTCCCCTCCGTGAAAACTGTGGGGGGAGTGAATTTTTTTGTTACTCTATTTTTTAAAGGCTTAAATTTCTGCATAATTAAGAGCGTGGCCACTTTGAGTGACAGAACCTTGAATTACAAAGTCTTTGGGCAGGAGTCGTCTCATCCGGTTATGTTGTGGCCAGGCTAGAGCACAGGCCTACACGGCCCTGGGCTTTAGAGTAGGAACGCCAAGCCCTGCCGCTAACCACGGGCCTAGCCTGGCTGTCTGAGGGAGGGGTTACTACAACTCAGCTAGCCTAGCCGCTAATCCTTGGCCTTTTCTCGTCGCTTCTGGGCCGTTATCCTGCCTAGGCTCATTCGAGTCACGGAAATTGATCCATCGGCCGCGTTTCTGACTGGAGATTTTTTCTCGAAATATCAGGATGATAATGTCTTGCTGTGTGGTTAGGAGTCTGTGGTCTATTTTCTAAGGTGATGAAATTCTATTATTTCATGTAACATTATATGTCAACACGAAGTAACGTTAGTTCGTTCTCTAGCCAACTAGCCAGAGAATGAATACAGTAATCCCCCAGTTAGCTTCTGCCCAAGATGTCCAGCTGTGCCAGCGGGAGCGTACGCCTGCCACAGTTATTACACTGGCATGCAGTGAAGTAATAGCGAAACAGAAAAGCGTCTGTACATTTGAACAAAAGTTGTCAGTCAGGGGTAGGAAGACCGTCACTGTCTCTTTCAGGTTCCCAAGGTAACTGGCTAGTCAGCTTCAACATTAGAACCACCATAGCACGCTACCAAATGACGGGGTCCCTCTGCTGCTTCCTCTGAGTATATGGAGGGCTTGACCGGAGATTGCCGTGCTTATACACTCAACAGATTCACTCAGCAATATCTTATAGAACTGCATTTGCCACCGATGGATTCGTTCCATTTTCAGTGCGATTACTGAAAGGTATCATTGTAAATAGAAAGGCTAGCTAGCTAGCTAGCTATATAGCTAATTTAACATATCCCATGTTATCTAGCTAGCTGTCGCTAAATGTGTTTCTTCTTAAAGTCCATCATCCACAAGCTAGCTAACCACATTAACCTAACTAATGAGCCAAACGGCAACGGAAAAATGTGTAATATAGCCATGTTTGGCTATATTAGCTGTCGCTAAGAGTAAAGGCTTTTTTTTCCGAAAGTACCTTCAATGATACAACGCGATAGAAAAGTTGCGCATCGCTGTGGTATCGTTAGCTAATATAAAGGAAAGAGATAAGTTGGGCAGCTGATGAAATAACCATGGAGCCTAGGAGCCAGACGCCGAAAAAGTCAAAATGTAGGGTGATAGTACTTGTGATCAGAATGTGCAAGAGTGTGGTAGGAAAGGTCCGTCAGGTTTGACAGTAAGGTTACGTAATGCAGTGTTATCGTTTGACTGGCCACACTACCGTTAATGGGACCGGGCTAAGGTGCATACAAGAGCTAAGAGGAGCACCCGCTTGCACTCTGGGGGGATACTGATACTCAGTGAGCCAACCGCGGCTACTTCCCAGCAGTGTCCAGCATTCGTCGCGCTACTGCCTCACGGATACAAACCACTTTCGTCTCACAACCGCTCATGAATATAAACAGCATTCGACCTGCCACCGCAAGCAACTTGGCAGGATCAATTCCTTTCTGGGACAGATATGACCCCGCATCTCGGCCTTAGCGGACCAGGTAGCATTGAGCTGAGCTAGGTTTTCAGTCGAGTATGGGCGCTGAAGCTAGCTTGGTAGCTGCGAGCTTAGAGGGCTCCATTCCGCCTGCCCACTGGGCTCACGTCAGCTCCAGCAATGGCCCACCTTTTTGCCCATTTTTGGATTAGCCGGGAGGTAGGTGGAGTCAAGTAAGTGCCAAGATGGCAGCCAAATTTGCTTCAAAATGGATATTCAGAAACCTATGGGTGCCGTCATGGAGGCTACGTCCATGTTTTATTCAGTCAATGCTCCCGACAGAGGGAGGAGTCAACACCACAACCAGGAAGTTGCTGATCGAGACCCCCAACCCCCCCCCACGAGCCAGAGTAGCCAGGAAGACCTCCACAGTAGGCCTGCAGCGACACGTCGATGACGTCGACGCGTCGACTTTAAAATATCATCGACGTCATATTTTGGCGTCGACGCATCGCCACACATACGTGGGTCAGCCAAAACAAGCAGTTAGCGCAGCACTTTACAGAATGGAGACCGAACCTGCGACCTCCTCACAGGGTGCCCAACAAACCCCTATAAAAAGCCCCAAAAAAGCAGCTCGCCCTAAATCATCTAAAGTGTGGGAATACTTTAAATTCAGTCCCAAACGAAAAGGTATCGTTATCTGCAGCCTTTGCCAAACTGAGCTGGCATACCACACCAGCACAACCGCGATGTTGGAGCATCTAAAGCGGAGGCACCCCCTTGTCTCTCGTGGAGGGGACAATAATAAGTAAGTACGAAGTTCGGCTAAACTAATTTTAAGTTTGTGTAGTGTGTGGTGCAGCTTAAGCACTGTGCACTTAGGTGTTCGTGCTTGTTTGGTTAGTAGTTAAAGTTCGCTTGCTACTAGCGGCTGGATACGGTAGCTGTGTTCTGCAGCCGTAAGCTATAACTCCAGCTAGCATTAAATGCTAACAGACTTTAACTAATGCACAGCTGTCTCGCCGCTAGCTAACATTATTTGGCTCCGTTTGTTGACAGCAAGCTAATCATACCATAGCACAGCAATGAGTTTAAGATAGGGGTGTAACGATTCTGAATCGCGGTTTTTTTAAGGCATAGTACCACCACCTATTGCCATGGGGCGAACATCCGAGCTTTCCCTTCTCCTTTATTAAACCCGACGCAGTCTTGAACGAAAGTGCCAAACATTAAAGGGCATGAGAAATGCTTCCGGAAAAAAAACTTGACTGACATTAGTAATTTTCGGCGACATGCTGCATGGAGCCAAGTAAAGGACTACAGAATCGTCTCCTTTTAACCAATTAGGCAACTCTAATCCTGTCCCTGTTTACTTTGCTCAATTAGCAATCAAACAGGGGATTCGCTTATTTACTTTGCTGTATGAGTAGACCTCTTTATTAAGACAGCATGTTTGATTGCCGCATTCTGAAAGTTAAATGGCCGTAGAACAGCACAGAATGCGTATTTGGCCATTTCGTGTGATTGCGATAATTTATAGCTCACATTCACGTTTCATCCGCTTTACAGAATGTTATCCACCTTGTGTATTTTTTAGACGCTTGAAATCCAGGGCGATCTGAAAATAAATCTCTTTATTTTTATTTAATCATTATAGATCTAAAAATACTACAATGAGAGATGAAATGCTGAATTGGGATGTGGCGATGTTAAACGAGGATTTTTTTTAAAGTGTGATGAGACCACTTGCCGTCATGGGGTGTGTAGGCAGTCGCGTGTAATTTCTTTAACATACGCACCTGAAGCGGCTTAAACGATTTAAAATGCCTCCGGGAAGAAGCCTGAGTTTAGATTTCGCTAATTGCAGGTGCTCCGCACTTCCCTCAATCTGCTCCTGTGTACTTGGCCTAAATAACAATCAAGAAATTTCAGAAGCCGTTAACGATTAAGATGTGATGGTGAAAAGCAGACAAACCTAACTGGGCTACGGTGTTAGATTGAAAGAATGCCAATAATTTGAATAATTTAAAAAAAAAAATCTTCCTCTGAATTACATCTCTAATTGTATCATTTTAGGACATTATTCAAGATTAATTTTAAAACAGATTTGTCATAAGATCGCCCTGGATTTTAAGCGTCAAAAAAAATACTCAAGGTGGAGAACACTCTGAAAAGCGGATGAAACGTGAATGTGAGATATGAATTATCACAGTCGCACGAAATGGCGTGGCAATGGAAATCGTGTTCATGCAAATCTGTGCCGTTCTATGGCCATTTAAATTTCAAAATGCAGTAATCATAGATGTTGTCTTAATAAACAGCTCTGCTCATTAAACTTAAAGAGTAAACGAATCCACCATTTGATTGCTAATCAAGCAAAGTAAATGGGAACAGGTTTACTTTTCTTAGAGTTCCCTAATTGGTTAATAGGAGATGATTCCGTTTTCATTTGCTTGGCTCCTCTCAGCACGTAGCCGAAAAATACTGATGTCAGTCAAGTTTTTTCCGGAAGCATTTCCCACGCCCTTTGACGTTTGGCACTTTTGTTCAGGACAGCACAGGGGTTAATAAAGGAAAAGGGAAAGCTCGAATGTTCGCCCCATGGCAGCAGGTGGTGTTACTACGCTTAAAAAAGAACCGCGATTCAGAATCGTTACACCCCTAGTTTAAGAGTAAATTTAATTTGCCCCACTCTCATAGCTGTTATTCCAATATGCATTGCTATTTTGCTAGGACAATGCAAAGAACTTTGCCATCCTATCTTGGGAAAGAGGCACAATGCTCTCCACAGAAGGAAGCTGAACTCAGCAAAAGAATCTTGAGAGTAAGTAATTATTTGCGTGCTTTTAGCATCTTTTAGTGGAGAATGGCTGTCCTGACCCCATTTATTGTGATAGGTTATGGGTGTTTCTTTACTTGGCCTTTTTCTTTGTGTCCTTGTTTGGATTGTGTAATAATTAAGCCTCTTACACTGAAAGCAACATGGCTTTATAAAAGGTGCTGTTGTTATTAATAATAATTTTCTTTATCTTACAGGTGATCATCAAAGACATGAGGCCTTTGTCTCTTGTTGAGGGGGAAGCCTTCATGGATATGATTGAATATGCCTGCCCAGGCTACAAATGTCCCTCCAGGTGGTGGTTTACCAAGCAGCTGGAGAAGGAATACCAACGTGTTCTTGACGATCTGAAGGGAAACTTAAAGAAGAGGTCCTCAAAGATAACACTCACAACCGATGCCTGGACAAGTATTGCCACAGAGGCATACCTTGGAGTAACCTGCCACTACATTAATGAAAACTGGGAGATGGTCTCATTCGTTCTCTGCACATTGCCCCTCGAAGACAGACATACTGGCGACAACATCGCTCTCTGGATTGAGGAGGTTGCTAAGAGGTTTGACTTTTCTCTCCATGATGATGTCCAAGCGATTGTCCACGACAATGCAGCGAATGTTGTGAAAGCCCTTAGAATCCTTGAGGAGAAGCATGGTGTTGTCTCACTTCGATGTGCTGGCCATACCACCCAGTTGATTGTCAACAATGCACTGAAAGAACCCCGAATCAGCAAGGCACTTGGGGCAGCAAGGAGCCTCGTCACATACTTCCATAGCAGCGAGGTCGCCACCCTGAAGCTGAAACTCAAACAAGAACAAATGGGCACACCTCAACACAAGTTATCCCAAGATGTACCAATTAGATGGAATAGCTCTTTTCATATGATCAAACGCCTCCTTGAGCAGCGGTGGCCTGTAACTGCAACCCTCTCAGACCCAGAGGTCACCAAGGCAGCAAAGCACTACTTGGATATGAAAGCCGACCAATGGAGCATCCTTGAGGACCTACATCAAGCACTTGAACCCTTTGAGCAAGCCACCGTCTTCCTGAGTGGAGAGGCATACGTCACAATCTCTGTCCTGCCTCCTATGGTGAAAGGTCTACAGAAGTCCACGCAGACAGCCTTTGAGTCTCCTCCAATTGCCACCTTCCAGACTGCAGCTGCAGCAGAGATTGCTTCAAGGTTAGTTTAAAAATTCAGCTTTTTAAATCTCTTGTAGTGAACTAACTGAATATTTGAATTAAACTTAATCAGTTTGAATCTTTCAATGTTTTCCCATTGTGATTCTATCATGTTGAGCTATTGATTCAGCAGTTATCTTTCTCTTGAAGCACCTTGATTTTTTTTTTATTAAAGTTTACAAATTAAATCTATTATTTCTCAGATGGAAGGATCTGACTACATATGATGAAGACGGGAACAATGTCTGCATCTTTTGCATGCCCTTGATCCAAGATTCAGAAAACTCAAGTTTCTGTCCACAGATGACATCCTGAAGGTGAAAATCAAACTTCAGACCCTTGCACTTGAAGCCAGATGAGTGCGAGTGAGGGAACAGCCTGACTCCCCCAGTGGCCTGCTAGATCACTCAAGAAGACAGAAGCCAAAGTCTGTCCTGGACACATTGCTTGGGTCAGATGAAGATGAAGCGGAGCTGGAAGACCCAGCCCATGACCAGAGGGAAGATGCTGTTAGGAATGAGGTGCTTGTATACTTTGGGGAGAAAGCCATTCCAAAGGACAAAAACCCACTCCAATGATGGAAAGAAAATGAGACAAAGTTCCTTGCACTGGCTGTTGTGGCGAGATCTTATCTGGCTGCCCCTGCAACATCCACGCCTTCAGAGCGTCTGTTCTCAGCAGCAGGGACCATTGTGAGCAAAAAAAGAGCAAGCCTCACCAAAGAGCATGTGGACATGCTCACCTTCCTTCACAGTAATTCAGAGTAGGTAGTGTAGAAGGAAAGAGTTGTGATGGAGGAGAGGCAGGTTCTATGTTCTATGTCTGTTATAGTGTGTTAAAAACACTCAGGTATTTTTGTACTGTGCATGGCACAGTGTTTGTTTTTGCACTGCAATTTTTAGATTTTGTAATTTTGCACAGGAGAGATTTTTTGTTTGGACTGTAAAAGAAAACAGGCTGGCCTTTTTATTTTGTATAATTTTATTCTATATTTTACATTTTGCTGTGCAAAACAATGTTGTTTAATAAACTCTATTATCAATTTTTTTTGCATTTATTTGGGATACATTATGGTTTTTAAATAATCGAACAGCAGAAAAATAATTGTTAGACTAATCGTCCAACCAACCGTTAGATTAGTCGACTAATAATAATAATCATAAAACAATCATAAATCATAAAACAAGACATACAATAATCGATTTAAAAATAATCGTTTACCCCCAGTCCTACTCCACAGCCAGAGCCAATCACAGCTCCCAGCGCAGAGAGCCCCCAGTGAGGAAACAATAGAGCTAATTAAAACATTAAAACTGACAGTATAATAATAGGATAAAATACAAGTGTTAAAAAGCTGAGAGAAAAAATGAATAAGAGTAAATAAATAAAAATAAATAAAGGGATAGCTAGGTAGATAAATAAATTAATAAAATTGTATATAAGAATTAATCAAATGCTATGCTACTAAGGTAGGTCTTGAGCCTCCTTTCAAAAATCTCAATGCTCTGTGCAGCTCTCTGTGTATTTTCTACAGAGAAACTACATTTTGTAGCAGACGTCTTTACTTCGTGTGTAGCGTTCTGGTCCAATGATAAGCATTTTTAGCCGATGGCGCCAGGCGAGGCTAAAAGTGACGTGAAATATCGGCGACTTTCGTCGCACAGGAGGTAAATAACCGTACTGTTTAGACCAGAAGCCCATAGAGGAATCATAGACAGTAGACAATTGAGCCACATCGCTAACGAAGTGAAGTACTTCTGAAGTAATAATTCGCAAAACATAATAACATCGAACGGAATCAGACTATACTTACGGACGCAATCGCTTGCTCGCTGGGAAGTATGTGTAGGGTACATCTACCAGACGAGTTACCGCTTCTCAGGACGTTGGTTTACGTCAGCGAGCTGACTTCGAGCCTGCTGTCTATGGTCGCCCCCCTCTTGTTGAACTGTTGCTTACATCCGTTTTCATTGAATTGAGTAGCAGCTTGCAGCTAGCGTCTGTGGTACAGCGGGATGTGTACATACACATACATAGTGTATATTCAAATATAGAGGCTAGCTAACCTATTTTTTATTCAGCCAAAACATTCTTTAGCTTGACGAAGACGTGATATTTTTTTGGGTGACGACACACGTTCCTACAGTCAAAGTAAAAAAAAAAAAAAAAAAAAGCGTGACAAGACGGCAAGTTGCAATTCATATGCAGGAATTGATTAGCTAGCAAAACTGCGCATCAAAATGCTTTTCATTCAGCAAATAGTTTGGCGAGCAGTTTCTTTGTTTCGCACAAGGGTAAAAACCCAGCGTCACCCGCTCCACTACTGAATGATATGCAGTAGCTGTGGGCAACAATCATTATTCAGAGCACGGAAGTAAAGTCTCTAAGCTTCACTTCGCATGCTGGAAATCACCAATGCACGGAACGAAACAAATATCTCAGTCCAATCCTTCACAACTGCTGTAGCTGACAAGCCAAATATTTGCCACAAGAATACAGTCGACTAAAGCTGAGGTTTTCACAAAAGCCAGGATTACGATGATGCACCTTTCAATATGCACTAACGCTACTGGTAAGCCCCTTGTTCAAAAGTGCTAACATTAGCCTGTATAACTGCTAAATGTGTGGGTTTCAGTATGCATCCCACGTGTGACCGTAGACGGCCACTAATTACATGGCAAACGCTGGTTACTTCACCGGAAAACTAAACTGACCACTGGCTGACAATACTGCTTTTTGTACGAAAAAAGGATACTTGTTGGACCGATCTTTGAATTGACATATCAGGGGACTGTATAATGTATAATACAGTGAGATCGAGATGATCATGCCTTTCATCCGTCGGGCACTTTTTTTACGAAATGTTGTGAGCGTACGCAGGGCTCTCAAGTTTCACGCACTGAGCGTGAGACACACGCATTTCAATAGGTTCACACGCTCTCACGGCACACATGACATTTCTCACGCTGAGAAATGATAAAATCGCCGCACATTAGTAACACAGACTGTATATAAAAGAGATTAGTAATCTATGAATGGATGAGGCGAAGGCAGACTGCTCTGCTTGAATAAACAACCTATCAGCCAATCAGAAAATAGTATTTCTTGTTGCTAGGTGAAATAGCAGCGCCGTAACACGTCATCCACACGTGTGCGAATGCTGCTTTTGTGTGCACGCGACAAAGAGCTGGAAGTGGAAGCCCGGAATCAAGTCATCACTTCATCACTTAAATTTTTTTTTAACAATAGCTGCTTATTAAAGGCAAGGAACTAGGCAGGATATTTGCTTTATGGACAATTTTTTGCCTCAATTTAACAGCTTTGGACGGTTATGGTTAGATGAATTGACATGTAACTTGTTACAGGGAGAGCGGGGACTCTCTGCCCTCCATGTAGTGTATTTTGGCTGAAAACAAACCCTGCACCGATCCGGTGTCAGAGGTGGTACCGCAACATCTCTTGTTTGTGACAGACAAAACGATACAAATACACAAAAGAATTATTTAATTTAGCCTTTAATATACTGGGGAGTCCCACTGAAATAAAAAAAAAGTACAGGTATGGCTAAACATTATCTTGTTCAAAATCTAACAACTACTCCAAGGGTAAACGCTAGCAAGTTGAAATCAAATTTTTAAGCTTATGTCAAATAGCATTCGCGAATGCCGTAGGTGGCCAGCTAACTCATATTCGTGACGCTAAGCACAGCTGTTAGCTGTGTTGTAAAATGCTTGATGTTACAAAGAAAAAGGAAATATACACGCAACATGCAGATATGAGATAGATACTTGTATATCGCCACGTTTAATTGCTCGCCAACTTGAGCTACCACTTCTGACAACAAGATACGATGGATAACACGGTCAGCATTCATTCTGCAAATAGCCTACAACGCGCGCAAAACTTCTGCGACCGATCCTGGGACCTCATTTATCAGTATGAGTATGGGATTTATCAACTTGTACTTGTGCGTAGGAACATTTGTAGATTTAAGCACAACTCTTACCATGCGTTCACACAAAACCTAGTGGTAGAGCAGTGAAACTACAAATAGAACGCACTAAGAGAATCACAGTGTTCAGCAATCTCAAACTTCACACATGTTCCCCGTTTCCTCTTTTTAATAAAAATCTCAATTAGCAATTTAGCAGACAATTTGAATAATTTATGTAACAAGTTTTAAAAGACAGCTGTGACAGGACAACCTGAAAAGAAAACTTGAAATGCAAGTGCCATGGCTTATCTTGCACTATTGGAGGAATTGGAAGAGCGTGCTGATCTGTTCAGTGAGAGTACAGAGTGGCTTCTTGGCAGGTACCGCTTCCCAAAAAACATATTGATGGATTTATGCTGTGATTTACAACCCATGTTGGAGCGAGAGACAAAACGCACCAAAGCCATCCCAGTGTACATCCAGCTCCTGTTCACCCTGGAGTTTTTGGCCACCGGAACGTTTCAGCGAGAGATTGGAGACATATGCGGCATTTTGCAGTCGACACTAAGCAGAATCATGCCGGCAGTGTTGGATGCAATAATTTCTCTGGCCCCAACTTACTTCCAGTTCCCATACAGACATCACCAACAAGCCGAAATTAAACGAGGATTTCACGCCATCGCCGGATTCCCAAACATAATTGGAGCCATAGATTGCACCCACATCGCAATAAAAGCACCATCACACAATTAATTCAGTTACATGAACAGGAAAGGATTTAATTCAATCACTGCACAAATAATCTGTGATACAAATATGTCTCTGTTAAACTTTCTTGCCCGGTGGCCTGGAGGAACGCACGACTCATTCATTCTGCAGAACAGCTCTGTGGGTGTACGCCTCCAAGCAGGAGCTGTTGAGGATGGCTGGCTTATTGGTGAGTATTACGTTTTGAAATTATTTTCTGGGCTTCGTATTGTTTATTATAACATCTCTTATAGGTAATCGGGGATATCCACTGAAGCCGTGGCCCCTGGGGCCTCATTTATCAACCTGTGCGTAGAAAGTGTTCTAAATTCTTTCGTAGGAATGAAACTAAGAATGTGTGTAAGTACAAAAAAATCTGTATATATCAAACGTGCGGACACCAGTCGTACGCACACCAGTAAGTAATATGTGATGATAAATCCCACCTGTTCTAAACTACCATGCTCGTGCATGGTTAGGCTCATTTGCATTCAGAAACGCCTCCAATTGATCATATATGGTAGCAGCAATCCTTTTAAGATTGCATGAATGGATTTATTTCCCTCACCCGAAATCATGGCAAAGAGGAATTTCTCCGACACAGAGATTGATGTGCTTGTAGGACAGGTTGAAAACAAAAAAAAAAAAAAAAAATACTGTTTGGAACACTCAATGCAGGTGTGATCAACAAAAGAAAAAATTCTGCGTGGGAGAAGGTAACGACTGCTGTTAATTCTGTTGGGTCAGCGGAAAGAGCAGTCTCAGTCATTAGCCACAGCTTCAGTGGATATCCTCGATCACCTATAGAGATGTTATAATAAACCATACGAAGCCCAGAAAATAATTTTGAAATGTTATAACACTCACCAATAAGCCAGCCATCCTCAACAGCTCCTGCTTGGAGGTGTACACCCACAGAGCTGTTCCGCAGAATGAATGAGTCGTGCGTTCCTCCAGGCCACCGGGCAAGAAAGTTTAACAGAGACATATTTGTATCGTAGATTATTTGTGCATTGACTGAATGAAATCCTTTTCTGCTCACGTAACTGAGTTCATTGTGTGATGGTGCTTTTATTGCGATGTGGGTGCAATTATGGCTCCAATTATGTTTGGGAATTCGGTGATGGCGTGAAATCCTCGTTTAATTTCGGCTTGTTGGTGATGTCTGTATGGGAACTGGAAGTAAGTTGGGGCCAGAGAAATTATTGCATCCAACACTGTCGGCATGATTCTGCTTAGTGTCGGCTGCAAAATGCCGCATATGTCTCCAATCTCTCGCTGAAATGTTCCGGTGGCCAAAAACCCTAGGGTGGACAGGAGCTGGATGTGCACTGGGATGGCTTTGGAGCGTTTTGGCTCTCGCTCCAACATGGGTTGTAAATCACGGCATAAATCCATCAGTACTCTGTACTCTTGCTGAACAGATCAGCACGCTCTTTGAAAACGCGCTCCCTGCGGAGCACACGGTTCTCCAAATCCTCCAATAGTGCAAGATAAGCCATAGCACTTGCATTTCAAGTTTTCTGTTCAGGTTGTCCTGTCACAGCTGTCTTTTATAACTTGTAACACAAATTATTCAAATTGACTGCTAAATTACTATATACTATTCAAAAAAAGCAGGGGATATTGGATTTACAAGTACCATGAAATGCAGATCATGAGGTCAGGAAGGAAACAAATGACATAAAAACATTAAGGAAACATTTGTCAATTTATTCGAAACCCTGTGTACAGTCAGTAAAGGACAGATTCTCCAGAATAAGGGTCGACACAAATACAGGGTCACACAGCAAATTTACCACCATTGTGAAACAGAGTCAGTAGCGGGTAAAACCCCCTCGGTTGGCTAGACAAGCTCGAATTCGGCGTGGCATACTCCTAACGAGACGTCCCAGGTCATTTTGGGGAACGTTATTCCATTCCTGTTGCAATGCTGCAGCAAGTTCTTGGACATTGGCAGGAGGTTGTTGACGTTGGCGTAGCCGCTGTCCAAGCATGTCCCAGACATGCTCGATGGGGGAAAGGTCCGGACTGAGTGCTGGCCATGGTAATGTGGTGATATTCTGCTGCTGGGGTAATCTGTAACGATCCTGGCCCTATGACATCTGGCATTGTCATCTTGGAAAATGAAACGGCGGCCATAACGACGTGCAAACGGCACAACATGGGGTGCCAAGATGTTGTCCCGGTAGTACTGCCCTGTGACACGTCCAGCAACAACATGCAAGTCTGTTCTGCGGCAGCAGTGATGCCTCCCCACACCATTACAGATCCACCCCCATACGGATCATGTCTAATGACGTTAACGTCATGGAAACGTTCGTTACGTCGGCGCCAAACCCTCCTGCGTCTGTCAAGGAAGTCCACAGTGAACCTCGACTCATCTGAGAACATTACGTTGTTCCATCGGCGATTATCCCAGCGTTGATGATGGCGACACCATTGAGTCTGGCCCTAATGACGATCCCTCAAACAGGGAATGACACGAGGACGTCGGGCGTGTAAGTGAAATCTGTGCAGACGATTCCTGATGGTCTGGCCACTCACTACCAAGCCAGTATCCCTTTGAAGTTGAGACCTTATCTGATTTGCTGTTACCATACGATTTCTCAAGACAATAGTGCGGATGAATCTGTCCTGAGCCTGAGTTGTTGCCCTTGGTCGACCGGATCGTGGTCTATCCTGAACAGACCCTGTAGCACGATGTCTGGACCATAATCTGCTGATGACAGACTGGGAAACATTCATTGCCCTTGCCACAACGACCTGTCTTGTGCCAACCTGTAGCATGCCAAGGGCACGTAACCTCTCCTCCTGTGTTAGACGGCGCATGGTCTCTGTTTAATTAACAACTTCAACCACTGATAATCTGATGCTTTCTCTTCAAAATCTTCCTTTACAGTGGCTCTAACCTTCCAATTCAGAGTCATGCAAATTTGTGGCACAACCCCCTTGATCATCAATAGCATCCCGTGCAGATCGTGAGAGTGTCATTGATGTGTTTGGGTGATGAATTTCTTTGGAAATGCTTCCTCAGTAAGGAACTATGCAACATGGTTTCGTATCCCTTTGTATATGTGAAAATTTTGATCCCAAAATAAAATATCCCCTACTTTTTTTGAATTGTATATTTGAGAATTTTTATTGATAAGAGGAAACAGGGAACATGTGTGAAGTTTGAGATTGCTGAACACTGTGACTCTCTTAGTGCGTTCTATTTGTAGTTTCACTGTTCTACCACTAGGTTTTGTGTGTACGCATGGTAAGAGTTGTGCTTAAATTTACACATGTTCCTACGCACAAGTACAAGTTGATAAATCCCATACTTTGCGTGGGAATGTTCTTACGCAATCATTATGCACACATCTGTGCGTACACACGGTTGAGAAATGAGTTATAAATAGAATATTATGACTGCGTGCATAAATTTGCAGCTCCACTTCCACTGGCGGACACATCTGCACAAAGATAACACCGTTGTTCTTCGCGAACTCGCCAAATCTGGATAATCCGTAAATGATGAATTCAATTAATATTTTAATTTGAAACGAGTAACTAAGTTGCCAGTGTCAAAGTAACGAAGTGAAAGTATACTTTTATTTTTTAAATGTAGTAGAGTAAAAGTCCCTGTTAAAAAAAAATCGAAAGTAATGTACAAATCCTCAAAAAAAAAACAACTTAAGTGCTGTAACGAAGTACATGTACTTAAGTTACTATGCACCTTTGAAAACGGGAGTATCATGCACCCCCCCGGAGAAAATCTCTCGCTCGCCTGCATTCAAAACTTGAGAGCCCTGCATACGTATATCCTCTTCGGTCGATTCTTCAGTCTTAGCGCGGCTAGCCACTCCAAGCGCCTATTCGTTGGCATCGAGTGTAGACTGTAAGGTGCTCGGCAAGGGCAATCTTTTCTAATCACCTTGTAAATAAGGCCCTCTGTTTCCATTCAAACATTTTATGTTTTTTGAGTTATTGGTACAACCAACAACGGAACAAGAGGAGCCTGAACGCATTCAGCCTGCCGATCTCTCTTCTGTACAGTGAGCAATGACCAGAAGTAGGAGACCGTCCGGGTTCTCATGGCGGCGCGCATCGTTAGAACAGGAATTAGGTGGTTCAAATGAAATAAGATCATTTGAAACGTCTTTATGCAATTTCACTGCTTCCAATAATCTTATTTCATTTAAACAGTTTAAACGATCATGAAACACGTGCATTTCTTCCAACCCCTGAGTAAAGAAAAGCGTGAGAAGTCCAGAGTCATAACGCAGGTGAAACTGATAAACCTCCATGCACAAGGACTTTAATTTCATGCGAGAATCTCTTACACATGCGTTGATTGAATAATTGTTGACTACAGCAGAGGAACGTAAATCTACCACTAAAACTCACGCGGAATGCATGAGAGTTGACAGGTGCGCATTATTAATGAAAACTGACCACACCTGTTAATGTTGAGAGTTTTCTGAGCTTTTGTAATGGTAATTTTAATGAACGATTGGAAACAGGTCATGACCAATCATTATTTTCAAGGGATGGGTTTGAGCCTCCCCTATCGCCAGTTCACCAGCCGCCACTATATATATATATATATATATATGGGTCAATCCAAGAAATGATGCTCAAGGGGATGAAAATAACAAACTCAGTATTACGTAATAACACTTTATTTTATTGATAGCCCTATATCTTGGCTTTATGGAATGGTTCATTCAAGTCACCAACTCCTAACGGGTCAGTTTTTATCGCACGCGCCGTAAAACCTTCCGAAATGCATGAAACATGAGTGATGAAATTAAATGCAACAGCAAAAGTACAATTAATAATTGTCATATCTACACCAAATTTTGTTTACAAACTACTACAATATGTTACTTTAAGTGTACAAAAAATCAAAAACCAGGGTTGAAAATTTATAGAATTATGAGTCATCGAATATACAGTGTAAAAGGTTAACTGTCTCGAGACACTCCTTCAGAGGTCTGGCACAAGGTCGCTGATTGGCTGTACGCAAGTAAGTTTCTGTTGGTGTCCGGAACTGTAGTGGGAAAAAATATTTTGTGCGCAGCAAAAATGAATGAATAAATAAATACAGTAAATTACACTGCTACCATAACATGGACAAATTTTTGACGGAGCTCCCACGTAAATGCAAAGCAGAAGATGAAGCACTGCCAAATGTGCTTCTCAAGCAATTTCCTTCCAAGGCAAAGACTAGAAAATATGACGACACATATCTTGCCTTTGGCTTCACCTGTACAACGGTGGGTAATGAGGTGAGACCGCAGTGTGTTGTCTGCCTTCAACAAACCTTTAGGTTTTTGGGTTTTTTTTCCTCTCAGGGAGTTGGTCATGTTTTAAAACCCATTTTTGCAGAGAGGCTGTTTTTCAAAAATGCATTAATAGCAATTTTGTTGAATATAAAAAAAAAGAAACCTGTTACACTGAACATAATTACACAGTTATAGTGTTTGAAAAGTGTTACACTTAAAATAATTACAACCTAAAGGCGGTTTGTTATTTTGTTATTTCTAATTCTAAAAGTAGTTGTAGTTTATTACAACCTGCAGTTTATGGCAGTTTATTTTTTCAAAAAAGGTTGAGGTTGTGTGAAATAAACTGCAATGGACTCTGAAAACAAAATAAGCGTATGTATGTCCTGTTTTTTTTTTTTGGGGGGCATAAAAATTTTCTTATGTACCAAAGGGGGGCCCAGCAGAGAAAGTTTGGGAACCACTGGGTCATTTCATTCTCTGCTTGGATGTTTTCAGTTGCAAACAAGCAAAGATGAGGTTCACCCTCGACTGTCAACTTTTTCATCTTGCAATGTGGGGATTTGTGGGCATCATTCACCAACCATCTTCTTGGGATGCATCGATGCTAAAATTGAAATAGGAAACATGCATGCCTAGGTTTTTCTTCGTAAAACACCACGCTCTAGGGAATATTTTTTATGGGCCTTTACAAACCACCAGGTGTTATTGTTCCATTCAAAATCAAACAAAAAAATTATTCTTTTCTGTGTACATCTTCTGCCTCTGGTCCCGTTCATATTCTGAGATTAACTCCCCAAGGTACTCAACAACAAAGGATCCCTTCTCAATTGGGGTACAGGCAAACACACCATGTCTGAATTCGACAAAGTTTACGAATTAGAGTCAAGTAACAAATTGCATTTGATCAGAAACAGGAAAAACACAAATACAAAACAATCAAAGATAAAAAAAAATACAGTAAGAAAAGAATATGAGTAACAGACTTGAGGTGGCTAATTTTTGATCTACAATCATTATTAATGTGGATATGATGACTAAGCTGGCACAGGGAACAGCTAGAACACTCTAAGAAAAGCATAAAAATGCATCAATTTACTCTAAAGCGGCCTTTAAAACCAGAAAAGAAAATACTCATGTCATGTCACGATATTATGGTATCCAAATCCCAGACGATATCTAATACAATATCATGATATCAATAGAATATCGAAATAGGGTCATTCCATGTCAAATGTCCGAATTTCAGAGAAACTTCCCACTTGACCACCTCAGATTTGGCCGAAAGAATTCCAGTGTGTGCATACACCTCCTAATGGGATAAATCCAAAATTTTAGCTCTCAACTTCAAATAGTTTGTCAGAAAAAAATATTTTTGCAACTTAGTTCCATTCCTATTTAAAAGCGATTTCTGAGGGGCCACTTTCACATAGATATACCCAGAAAAGTATTTCCGCTAAGTCCTTCAAATTTTCAGGGGTGAATATCTGCAACTATAACTTGAGAAATATGGACTTACAAAGGTGTCCCTTCAGTCAATCAAATATTGCTGGGTGCTTAAAGTTGCTCGAAAATTTTACTCTGCGCTCTGCGGTAGCATATTTGAAGGACTGTGAAAAGCCTAATTTCAAAGTCGGGGATTTGGTATTACACATACAGACACCACCCACCAACATCAAATTGACTGTTTTGGAAAGATTAGATGCCCGTTATTAACGAATCCAAAATTTGTGATGGTGAGGGGGTGGATCGCCCTCTCCTCAAAACTGCGTGGGACAAATCCCCCATATCCCCGTGCCTCCTGCGCCCCTGCGTAACACTCTCCCAGCACCGACAAGCGTGCCCCCCCCCCCCCCGGAGCCTGGAAGTCAACGGTCGTATAATTAGAAATGAAAACCATAAAAGGTGATATATAACATACCTTTATAGTCATTTATCCATTTTACTCTTAAACAAGACTTGTCACCTCGGGATGAGACAAACTGAATGGCCTCAGCCTCAGGGCTCTGCCTCGGCCATTTTCTGTATCATGTAACTCGTCTGGACATCATATGACGGGTCTGCACGTTGTGATTGGTTGAGTATGTGTAACATTGCAGCAGGTAGCCCCCACAAGGTAACTTCCTTGTGTGACGCAAAAATATCAAGCATGCTAGATACGCTGCTGCACTGTCATGTGAGGAAGTTACGCAGCAAAAACCATCCCCACATGGTGCAACATTGCCTGATGCAGTATACACGCGTGTCACTTGCCTCAGGCAAAGTTTCACCGTCTGGGGCAGGCTTAAACAACGGTGTTTTGAATGAGAACACCTATGAACAAAAATTATCACCAGGCATTCAGCTTTTACGCACTGGTGTTTCGATTATAAATGTCACATGTTCCACAGTTTTACAGTACAGGCTTGCTATTTTCCTATCACTAAGGTGAATCTAACACTTCGGATTCTCGATTAATAAATGGTATTGTAAAACCCACAAAACAATAACCAACGGCGGAAATTGTAGGGTTGAAGGTTTATGCGTATGGATTCCTAGTATTAGCACGCGCGACGTCCTGGCTGGTGCGAATCACAATAAAATGGATATATTTTCTCCGTTCGAACAACGGGGCACAAAAGCACAACGGTTACAATTAATCTGACTCCATAATAAATTTAGAATACCAAATTTAGTTATACCCTCGTTAAATATCTGACTCAACTTAGAATTAGAATTTATAGTTTAGGGACACATGCGTGAATCTCGGGGCAGCTACGCCCGCCAGACTCTTCCGTGAAAACCCAGTTACTCAACTGACGCCCCCGGGTAATAGCTCAGTTGCCGGATCTTAGTTCGGTGAGAGCTCTAGAGGATGGAAGAAATTACCATGATAGTAGCAACTTTGGCATAAACATATCATGAACCCAGATTTATGCACACCACAGGGCCCCTTAAGGGGATCGGCCAGGCACCGGCTTATAAACTCAAGAAAACCCTTAAGGTCAATCCCCAGGACCGATGCTACATAATGCGCACCACAGGGCCCCTTAAGGGGATCGGCCAGGTACCGGTTTATAA
This sequence comes from Gymnothorax javanicus, assembly GCA_029692085.1. Taxonomy (NCBI): domain Eukaryota; kingdom Metazoa; phylum Chordata; class Actinopteri; order Anguilliformes; family Muraenidae; genus Gymnothorax; species Gymnothorax javanicus. The sequence goes on along the minus strand of CM056200.1, from coordinate 19,188,499 downwards.
GCTCAAGAAAGCCCTTAAGGTCAAAAATCCCAGGACCGATACTACATAAACCCTTTATATGAGTAGACCGTAACTTGCAATCCAACTTAAAGCCCATCACATCCTTTAAAACATCAGCTAGCTAGTCTGGAATGATAAGGACTTACCCCCTAAGTACCGGTCGTAACGTGGCTAGAAAGGACAAAAGGATTAGGAGTCCCGGAGACCACGCAAGCTTAAAGGAATAGCAATGATTTATTCACCAGGTAGGCAAAAGCTTAAATCATACAAATCAATACTAAGCCAATTACAAGTTACACATAATTTAGAAGAGGAGAATAAAGTCATACCTGGAGGGAAAGGATACACGCACTAATGTGCGCGGGAAGTTCGAATTACGATGTTACATCATTGAAAAAAGCTACTCACGCCCTTCGTGCGCGGGAGAGATCGGATACGATCTCCCTGACTATATAGATTGGCTACATACGGCATACGGAATGGCTACTCACGCACTTACGTGCGCGGGGACAGATCAGATACGATCTTCCCAGAATGGATTGTTTCTCTTTGCTTTAAGCCAAATCACGCCTTTGATCCAGGCGGCATGGCCATAAACACTTGGAAGGGGGGTCGAATCCGGTTTTTGGGTAATAAAACACTTCAGCAGAGAGAGGAGAATAGGGTGATTACCAGAGAGTATTCTGACCAAATTCTCAGGAGTTTCCAAAAGAGAACGAACCATAATTTCAATGGGAATGAAACATACTCCATTCAACTCCTTAGATTCCCCCGAGAATAACAAGACCAAACATGATATGAATATGTACTAATATGATGCAGTTGTCATGAAAAAAGTCTTAAGATGAATTAATATATAGTTTAATTGGGTTATAAGTATATAAGTGCTATTTGGATATATAAGAACATGATTTAACATATAAGCACATTATGCACTTCCCAGTGGTTTGGATTATTTGAAACAAATTAATATAACTGGACTTTAGCTTAAGACTTAGGCCAGTAATATGACTCGCACAGGGGCATTGTGTCAGCCAGAGCCCTCTAACAACCCCCCATACAGAGGAACAGTAAGACTGTTAACACCTTAGCAAGCATTTTGGGGAGGAAGTCCACAAAAGCTTTATTGCTATCTGGCATGGCTCTGGACTAAGCTTATCAGCCATTTGTCGCATACAGTCGCTGGGCTCCCCCACGCATCAGCGTTTGCAGATCTTACAGAGGTGCCGCTCAGAACCTAACCCAAAGGCACAGACGAATTTTACGGGTTTAGAAATGGAACAATCTTTTGTAAAATGAAATATGCAATGTCTACAGTTCTATTGCCATTTGGCCTGGCTCTGGACCGAGCTTATCAGCCATTTGTCACTTATATTTCCAGATTCTACAGTATCTAGCACTAAACCAAGCCTCGGGCTCAATGAACAACTCCCTTACTATGAGAGCTCAGCCGGATATTGCAGAGCGGGTTGTAGCACCAATACAAGCAACTTGACTTTGACAAGCTAATTAAGCCACAGCGACCAGAAGGGAATACGAAAAAATCTAACCTAGAAATATGTTTACGCGTAAAAGCCCTCCAGTAAATGTCAGTCCTGAATTCATACACACTAAAAATAAGCACCTATGCACGAAACCAATCCAAGTTGCTATTCGATAAGAAATTCCATAAAGTAGCTTAGCCTTGAGTAGCTTCCTAAGGTTCGTTTTCAAAAATAGCCACAAAAATCAGAGAATAACAGCACAGCCCTTGAAAATACTTTTAATATTCGATTTGAAGCACAGAGGGTTTATGAAATGTTTTTACTCTATCTTTAATCAAAATTTACCCTCATTAGGTTATTCGGCTAGCTTCAGTTGTAATTGCGAAAATTTTTGCTTAAATGACTTACTACTTAGCTTGGTAAAGCATAAATATCATTCAAATCTAATTTACACAAAACACCTTAGATAATAGCTGTCTTTGTAGTTTAATATGTCGAAAAAGTAATAAATTACTTTAATTTAAAATCCACTCCTTCCAGTTCCATCCAGCTTTCCACGTGGCGCCACGTTACTTTTAGCTGATTAGCGAACATTAGCTTGTCTAGCTAATTAACCGACATGAGACTTACACGGGGAACTTTTTGAGTCACGTGACCACACTGTGTTATAAGCGTGTTAAGTTCCACAGCTGACGGCTAGCGGCTGTGGCTGAAGGTCAGCGAACACGCACACAGATTCCATGGAGCAAATTAGTGAAATTTTAGGATGTTGGAGATTTTTCATCTGGGACATGCTGGGAGTGTCTGGAACACTGTAGTGAGTGCAGAAGAATGAGGACCTGTTGAAAAATGTCCCCATTTCTCCAAGCGTCCTCATATTGTAGGTGTGTTATCATAAAATTGTCCTCATTTTTCGTGAAAACAAGTGCACATGCACACACACACACACACACACACGCGCGCGTGCACACACACACACACACACACACACACACACACACACACACACACAGAATTATGACAATCAAGAAGGAAGTTTTTTTTTTTCTCTTGTTACTTCCTTCTCCTTTCTCTTTAATATCAATATAAATTTCCTCATCAATATTCTGTTTTGTTAATTTTTGTTTGTTTATTTGTTCATTCATTTTTTGATTGTTTTGCATGACTTTCCCCATGTACCTCGCTTTGGTTGATTTTTTCTGCCTATCCTTGTCTTTTTCCTTGAATATTATCTGTAATGTCATGATTTGTCTTGTCCTGTCTTGTTTTGTCCTGTCAGTGTCTGTATTAGTACAGCATGTTAAGTATGTAAGGGATAATTAACGAGAAGGTGTGCATTCCACGGTTTTAATTCACGACGCGGGTGGTTGCCTCCGCAAAGTGCCTTAAAACCGTGGAATGCTCACCTTCGAGTTGATTATCCCGCTTATACCATGGTCATTTGCCAGCAATATCAAATCGCAGCATTCAGAAATTTTTTGGTTAAAGTTTTGCGCTAAAAAAAACGAGTTGGTAATCATTAAACAGGCGCTGCGCCTTCTCATATCCAATAGGCCAAGCTAAATTGAACCAGCTATCTTAGTTCATCTTACGTTCATGGAGAAAGAATTTTTTTGCACATGCTTACATCCGTTTACTAGCTGATGATTTGATACCGGATTCCATCTGAAACGGAGATTATGCATAACACAACATTATGTGCGATTATGCAGACTGTAGCTAACTTGCTACCCACAATTACAATGAACTTATGACGGTTTCCGTAGAGTCAGCAAGCTGAAATCAGTCCGCTGACATAGCACGTAGCTACTGAACTGTCAGCAGTTGCTGATACATGAAGTGGACACGTTAGCTTCATTTGTAACCGTACACAATTACAATCGTTTAATGAATAAAGCCTGAGTACTTCGCTGCTATAAAATTTACGGTCATTATCGCTTGAGAACCTATTGTTAACGGCCCCGCAGGACGCAACTTATATGATGCCGCTAAATTTACTGGAGATAAATGAGCAGCTAGGTTTCTGTTGTACCCAGTCAAATACCAGCTCTAACGTTGCTATGGTTACAAGTAGGCTCGTGGATGAATTTCGAATGGTGAAACTACCGTAGCCGAACTACCTGTGCGGTTCCATGGTTTTAATGCATACCTGCCAGCCAATCAGAAAAAAGTATTCACCCAGACCATGGTATAAGTCTGTATAATTGTCCGTCTGACTGTCTGACGACATACTTGTTTCTGTCTCTCTGTTGGTCTGTCTGCTTATCTCTTTCAATTGGGCGCTAGTCGGAAACGCAAATGAAACCGCATACGGCACTAAAGCAATTTGGCCAAAATCGATAAGCAGCCAGATAAATAGCCAGATAATGCTGTTAACCAGAACCAGGAACACGAGCTCTGCGACATACTCCATTGCTACTGTGTGTCTGACATGTGAGGTTATGTTGTATTTTGGGCTGCATGGAAGATGTCAAGAAGGCACTTTCCACTGTTGATCCTGCCTACAATTGAGCAGGTAATATGCTGTGTGGAAAATGAGTACATGGTACCAACGCTGAGTAGAGGAGAGTGAAGTAGATCTGGTCGACTAAAAGCACCATAAGTCGACTACCCGGTGGCCCTGTGGTGCCCGGCCCCTTCATTGCTGCTTGCAGCTATATTTCTGATAATTTAATCACAGGGTCTTCCAGGACCAGGTCTGAGAAATGAAAAGCAGTCACAAATGCAAAAAAAAAAAAAAAAAAAAAAAAAGGCTTTTACATGTTTTGAAATGTTCAATATCTATTTTAAAGACCAGAACATGTACAAAGTGCTTATAAACTTTAGCTAAGCTGTGTATATGAACAATCAGTATCAATACACTGCATGCATACGTTATGCATATTCAAGATTGGTTCTGCCAGACCAGAACATTAACTAAGTGCTTATGAACTTAAGCTTACCTGTGTCTATTTTCAATAAATAACAATGCACTGCATCCATACAGTATGTAATGGCCGGTAGTATACGGAGGCCAAGCTTAAACGACCAGAGAAAGAGAGTAGCACGGACACAGTACAAACACAGAGAATACTAGAGAGGCACTCATAGAGTGCAAACCTCTGCCAAGGCAGCACAATCCAAATGTGCATGAGTGGGAGCAAAAGTTGAGTTATCGCGTGTGATAGGATTTCAAGATGGCTGCCGTGGCGGCCATATTGTTACAGTGATCGCGGTCAAAATCAATAGGATCCATCCTTGATGTAACAGCAATCCACCCACAAAATTTCAGACAAATCCGTGCATGACTTTTTGAGTTATCGCGTGTGATAGATTTCAACATGGCTGCCATGGCGGCCATATTGTTCCAGTGATCAAAGTAAAAATCAAAAGGGTCTATCCTTGATGTAATAGCAATCCACCCACAAAATTTCAGACAAATCTGTGCATTACTTTTTGAGTTATCGCTTGTGATATGATTTCAACATGGCTGCCATGGTGGCCATATTGTTTCAGTGATCGCGGCGAAAATGAATAGGCTCCATCCTTCATGTAATAGCAATCCACCTACAAAATTTCAGACAAATCTGTGCATTTCTTTATGAGTTATATTGTTCACAAACAGACAAGCAGACAAACAAACAAACAAACAGGGGCGAAAACATAAACTCCGCCCCAACTTCGTTGGCGGAGGTAAATATAGACCAAACGCAAGTACTCGCGCTTCCAAAGGACTTATAATAGTTCGAACCACAAAAGCAAAGCGAGATAGAAAAAGGGAGAAGAAACTCCAATAATTAGAAGATAGAAAGTCATACAAAACCTGACTACAGATATCTTCGGCTATAGTGCGAAGCTAAACACAGACACTCTAGCGAAGGGGGCGTGCCGGACTACCTGCTTATATAGATTCTGGGAAAGCGCTGCCCCAGCTCAATCAGCCAGCTGGGTAAAGAATTAGGTCGTCCAGGAATACGATATCGTCCCGGGACGAGAGTTGCAAAGAAAAGTCCAAACAACACACACACCAAACAAACCATGACACAGTATGCATATTCAAAATAGTTTTTCTAAAAAAAATGTGGAGCGTATGGACTTAACTTCAATTTAACATCTGGCCTACTAATATAAAATTATTTTCCTGCAAAATTTCCATCAGCCGGTGGGAAGCCAGTTGACCGTTAATTAACGTGAGAGTAATTAAATTTCGCAGCCAATGAATATATTTAGTTTTTAGTTGTAACGCTGTGTAGATGACGGTTGCCATTTACTATTTTTCAGGAGATACAATGTTTAGACATTGAACAGCAGGAAGGGGAAAACAGCCATATAGCTCTGATCAAACGACCATTACTGGGATTAACCAAGTAATGAATATAATTCATGGCATATAGATGTGGACTGATATTTACATATTTTAAACAGCCATTGTGTGCCTGACTGCAGAGATAGAGTACCAGCCATGGTACAGTTGAATTTGGACTGTGAAACATGCTTAATTTACATCAGTGTACTGCAGTCCTAAATGATGTCCCCTCTCGACTTTTAATTGCAGATACTGGGGGTGGAAAAATATTGAAGTCCCCCTGAAAAAAGGCTTTACATTTGAAGACTCACAACGTAATTACTGAACAAACCAGTGTCATTCCTATTAATATGAATACTGTGAGCAGCAGGGGTGTGTTTAACAGGAGAAAGACGTACGATTAGTGTACTAAACAACAGTCTAAAATTCCTGGAGCCCAAACTGCTTTTGTGTTATTCTCAGAGACAGCAATTTAATATGGCAATGCGTAAAACACTTTTGTTTGATAGTTGCTAATAACCAGTAAATTACAGCTCAAAAAAATCAGAGAGGAATCGAATCAGTTCCAAAAAAAGCAGTATATCATGAGTTAAATAAAGCTGCCCTTTTTTTGATGACAAACCCCGGTGCTTCCTTTCGTTCCCTGGAGCTGTGACTTACAGCTGAACTCATAACGAAGTGCCGCATTCTCCTGAAATCAGAGATACAGTAGAGGTAATATTACAGGCAATAGACACTTTTCCTCTCGGTTGACCTTGGACATGTTTGAGACGCATTGTTCAAGAACTTAACATTTAATTTGTATTTTTTTAGTGTCTTTCTGAAGTTGATTTTTATATGGGTTATATTACACGCTGTTCCATGTTGAATGCGTTTTATCATTTTTTGGACTAAAATACTTTGAATGGTATATTCCCTAACTAATTGTTGGCATTAAGTACAGGAATAGCCAATACAATCATTTTGTATTTGTAAATAGGGTGTGCCCCCAGAAAGGTCTGTAGTCACTGTTGGCTCTTCGTTCTCTCTCTCTTTTTTTTTTTTTAATAAATTTGGCATCTCCAATCCCACCCGAATCTGGAATGCCAAATTGGGGAACTATGTACTATGGCTCGTATGCGATCAATTGTTACCAATTCAGGAGAGAAGGACGGTTCACGGCTCCCCTCCGAAGCACGTGCCCGTCAACTACTGCTTCTTTTACACTCATTGGTTTAATCCTCGCAAGTTCAGAACGAGGGCGGAGGATACCCGAACATGAACAAGCTTAAAATCTTCCTGATGAGCGCCCGGCTGGCCAACAGGAGGCGCTTGAGCAACAAACAAAGCAACCATTTTTATATTACCCTTCCCGGCAGACCCTTCCCAAATTGCATCCCTGTAGCGCAGTGGCCAATTGTGCGCTACTCTGAAAGAGCTGCCAACCACTGCCGGTTGGTACGACTGGGGCCGTGATAGTCACTTCTGCTCCGCAATGCGGTGCTTTAACCGAGTGAGCTATCCGGCAGCTTAGAATCTTCCTTAAACTTCCTTATGCTGGCATAATGAGATTAAATATGTAAATTAGAGAAAAAAATTGGTCACATTACCCTGAATTGATAGTTCATGCATATTCATAAAATGTTTAAGGCATTTGGTTGATTCAAACAATTTATGTTTTTTCATCAATGCCTACGGATACAGCTATGTTAATTGTTTTCTCTTTGTATATTATACTCATATCAGAGCTACAATACTTGCCTGTCACTCACTTCACGTTCTGTATTTGTTTTGTGAACTCATTTTCAAAACCTTACGTAGAATGAATATGCAATTTAACAGACAATCACAAGCATACATCTCATACATCTCATGTGCTTACATTATGTGGCTCAGGGGAAGGGCTTCGGCAGCAGATGCAGGGCAAGTTATTAAGGCATGGTAGCTGCTTAACCTTGGAGATGCAGAGTAGGGGTTCAATGCTGCAACTGAGGTCCATGATCAAGAAGGCAATATGTTCAAAGATGCAGATGCCTTTGAAATCATCGAAATATGTGAACTGCATGAAAGCAGCTATAGGCAGGTAATGAAACACTGTGATGGCCAGAGTGATTTGCACTGTTCTTTGGGCTTTCTTTTTCATGGGGCTAATCTTCTCCTTGCCCAAGACTGACTTCCTCAGACTCCACATGATAGAAATGTTGCAGAAAACCATGATTATGCTGATGGTCAGGATCATTCCAATGAAGAAGATACCTGTGTAATATTTCATCCATCCCCTCATGAAGCCATATGCTATCATGAATAGCCAAACAAGCATGAGAAAAGCAACTCTGATCTTGTTATCCTTGATGCGGGAGAACACAATGGGGTGGACCACGGCCACATAGCGGTCCAGGCAAATGCAGGTGAGGAAGAGAGGGGAGCTGTCTTTTATCCCATACATCATCTCCAGAAAATCTAAATTGACATTCTGATTCAAAAATCTGATGGAAAAGTAGTTCAGGGGCATAATCAGGGAGAAGAGGGCATCTACAATGGCCAGGTTTACAAAGAAGACATCGGAGGTGGAAGAGTCAATCTCCTTTCTGGCCACCACCCGAATTACCATGATATTCGCAGGGTAGCCCAGAAAAACATTGATAACAAAGACAATATATTGAATCACAAATACATAATATGTTAATCTACATCCTTCATACACACTCAAGAGCTGGAGACTGGATCCTGAAGAGGAGTGGTTGATCGGTAGGATGGAGTTGATGGCAGAGCTGTTCATTTTGGCTTTTATTTACCAAGCAGGTTTGAGGGTTGATGTCTTGAGAAAAAAAGAGTGAATATAAGTTAAATGGTCAAGCCTAACTGAACAGAGCAATGGTCCTCACCACTTAACCTGACTGCAAGGCTAAATTATGTTCTTATATTTATGCTAATTCCTGCATTATTTTACATCCTTCTTTTCTCCAAAGTATTTCTCATCATAACACATTTACTGCAAAAAATACCGATGGCAACACTCTTTTGTGGCCAATTTGCCCAAAAATTCAAGCTCGCTCTATTGATAAATAAATTAATCATGTGATGGGAGCCTTGCAGAATTTTGTAGTATTGTGGCAGTGAGGGATAATTTTTTTCTGGGAAGACGGCCTCCATGATGGAAAAGCTACCTCTCCTCTGAGCAACCACTCTTTACTCTTAGAAACTGCACAGCTGCTTCCCGAGATCGGAGACAGTGTTCCCAGAAGACTAGGTTTGCCCTTTGGGTTTACTGTATAACAGTCTGCAACAGGCTCTCACTCAAGCACAGCTTAAGAAATGAAAGAGTGGTTCATCAGCTTGAAAGAAAGAATAAGTGACTCACCTGAGAAACTGCAGAGGCTCAGCATACACTCCTTAAGGTCAGACAGGCCAGTGGGCAACTGTATCCTGATCACCTGTGTCCAGGAGGGTTATGTTTTTATTCAATATAGTTCTAGTTCATGTAAATGTATAAATTTGCGTGGTATGCAAGCAGTGCAGCCTCTAGCCAATCACAAATCCAGTGAGGGAGCAATAGCACAGTACCCTGTCAGCACAGGATTATATCTGAGGATGGGTGGGTGTGCCAAAAGTTTTGCGTAGATGGGGGTTAGATTTGGGGTGCAGGTTTCATTTGTGACAAACAGCTATGAAGTAAAACAGAAGAGGGGCTAAAAGGAGGGGTAGATGAGTACCCCCTATCCCTGTTCTAACAATATATTATTTGTCAGTGATGCAATCCAAGAAGTGCATCCCAGACAAACAAGTGACGCAATGCAGTCAGCCAGCTGGAGCACAAGTGAGACTGTAACCTGGTGTAAGGTCTTACACATGAAACCACAAGGTTCATCAAAGCACTCAAACAATTCTCTTTCATCCTCACAAAGAAAAGAAACTGAGCCCTCAGTTACAGGAAATGTATTACTGAAGATAATATTAGGTACATTATTGATGGTTTGACTTCCATTTAAATGTTTGGCAATCAGGAAGTTGGAGTTAACAAGTAATTTATCTTTACTTTCACTGCATAGACGTCACTAAAGCCTGGCATCTGAACCAGGAGATCTATTGTCCTATATGTTTTCATGCCGATCCTTAGACAAGAGAACATAATCAAAGGTGTGAGATCTCACACAGCTGCTGATGAGTAGAGTCAGGTGTATTGGGGTTGAGCTGATAAATCAAATCAATTCAAACTTTTTTTTATAGCACTTTTCAAACAACGAATGTAGCATAAAGTGCTTTACATATTAAAAACAAGACAGAAAACAAAACCTCTTCCCCCTCAGGCACCCACTTTCCCTCCCTCAGCTTGTCCCACCCTGACAGAGAGTTAGTCAGGTAAGAGGATGAGGAAACGCCATCATGGGGGGCCATCCACTCCAAGAGCTGATCACAGCCCATCGCTGCAGAGATGCCACCACACAGGTCACCCCAATCCCAACCAAGCGGCAACCTGCGGGGCTGAAAAGTGAAGCAAATACGTAAGTGCCAAAAGCTGCAGTTCCTCGAATGGCCACTTGAGGCTGACGAGTCAATCCCCATTGATCCCCATGTTAAAAAGCCCAATTTTACAGTAAAAATAAACATGTTTACAGCCTGGTTCAAAATACGGTTTTGGTTTATATGGCTAATTTTCCCCTCCGTGAAAACTGTGGCGGGAGTGAATTTTTTCGTTACTCTATTTTTTAAAGGCTTAAATTTCTGCATAATTAAGAGCGTGGCCACTTTGAGTGACAGAACCTTGAATTACAAAGTCTCGGGGCAGGAGTCGTCTCATCCGGTTATGTTATGGCCAGGCTAGAGCACAGGCCTACACAGCCCCGGGCTTTAGAGTAGGAACTCCAAGCCCTGCCGCTAACCACGGGCCTAGCCTGGCTGTCTGAGGGAGGGGGTTACTACATCTCAGCTAGCCTAGCCGCTAATCCTTGGCCTTTTCTCGTCGCTTCTGGACCGTTATCCTGCCTAGGCTCATTTGAGTCACGGAAATTGATCCATCGGCCGCGTTTCTGACTGGAGATTTTTTCTCGAAATATCAGGATGATAATGTCTTGCTGTGTGGCGAGGAGTCTGTGGTCTATTTTCTAAGGTGATGAAATTCTATTATTTCATGTAACATTATATGTCAACACGAAGTAACGTTAGTTCGTTCTCGAGCCAACTTGCCAGAGAATTAATACAGTAATCCCCCAGTTAGCTTCTGCCCAAGATGTCCAGCTGTGCCAGCGGGAGTGTACGCCTGCCACAGTTATTATACTGGCGTGCAGTGAAGTAATAGCGAAACAGAAAAGCATCTGTACATTTGAACAAAAGTTTTCAGTCAGGGGTAGGAAGACCGTCACGGTCTCTTTCAGGTTCCCAAGGTAACTGGCTAGTCAGCTACAACATTAGAACCACCATAGCACGCTACCAAATGACGGGGTCCCTCTGCTGCTTCCTCTGAGTATTTGGAGGGTTTGACCGGAGATTGCCGTGCTTATACACTCAACAGATTCACTCAGCAATATCTTATAGAACTGCATTTGCCACCGATGGATTCGTTCCATTTTCAGTGTGATTACTGAAAGGTATCATTGTAAATAGAAAGGCGAACTAGCTAGCTAGCTATATAGCTAATTTAACATATCCCACGTTATCTAGCTAGCTGTCGCTAAATGTGTTTCTTCTTAAAGTCCATCATCCACAAGCTAGCTAACCACATTAACCTAACTAATGAGCCAAACGGCAACGGAAAAGTGTGTAATATAGCCATGTTCGGCTATATTAGCTGTTGCTAGGAGTAAAGGCTTTTTTTTCCGAGAGTACCATCAATGATACGACGCAAGAGAAAAGTTGTGCATCGCTGTGGTATCGTTAGCTAATATAAAGGATAGAGATAAGCTGGACAGCTGATGAAATAACCATGGAGCCGAGGAGCCAGACGCCCAGATGTGAGAGTATTGATGAGCCCACGTCTGCTGGCTACAGTAACCCAATAATTCAGCTTTCACCCAAGTCAAAATGTAGGGTGATAGTACTTGTGATCAGAATGTGCGAGAGTGTGGTAGGAAAGGTCCGTCAGGTTTGACAGTAAGGTTACGTAATGCAGTGTTATCATTTGACTGGCCATACTACCGTTAATGGGACCGGGCTAAGGTGCATACAAGAGCTAAGAGGAGCACCCGCTCGCACTCTGGGGGGATACTGATACTCAGTGAGCCAACCGCCGCTACTTCCCAGCAGTGTCCAGCATTCGTCGCACAACTGCCTCACGGATACGAACAACTTTCGTCTCACAGCCGCTAATGAATATAAACAGCATTCGACCCGCCACCGCAAGCTACTTAGCAGGATCAATTCCTTTCTGGGACAGATATGACCCCGCATCTCGGCCTTAGCGGACCAGGTAGCATCGAGCTGAGCTAGGTTTTCAGTCGAGTATGGGAGCTGAAGCGAGCTTGGTAGCTGCGAGCTTAGAGGGCTCCATTCGGCCCGCCCACTGGGCTCACGTCAGCTCCAGCAACGGCCCACCTTTTTGCCCATTTTTGGATTAGCCGGGAGGTAGGCGGAGTCAAGTAAGTGCCAAGATGGCGGCCAAATTTGCTTCAAAATGGATATTCAGAAACCTATGGGCATATTTGTTAGTTCTGTCTTTGTTAGATTGAATACAGTTGTCATTCTATTCCATGAAGTGCTCATATTGATGTCAACAATAAAATTAGCATTTATTCGAGAATAATTATTAATTAATTAATTAATCATTAATAAAGGTGCCCGTTGATTTGCCAATATTTTATGGAATCCTTACTGTAATTACAGGATTGGTAAAAAATGAAATTTCTACAAAAAAAGTGTATATTAGCAGTGCAAATTTGTTGGAGTTAAGCCATTTTAATGACTGTGGAGTTGTAAAAGGACAAAGTTGCAGAATTAAACAGAATAATTATTCCTTCTGAAACCGAGCAAAAGTCCCTATTTCTTGATAAAATAAATGCTAACCTCTCTTAAACAATCAGTAACTATAAACAGAGGGAAGTTTAGATGAAGTAACAATTGAATGTAAATTATACAAACATGGACAAGTGTTTCTAAAATTTTAAAGAGCTAGAAAATCTAAGCAGTTTTCTGTAAATAATTAGGCTGTGTGAGAGTGGTGCGCTAGAAGCATATCTCTGTAAAGAAAATGAAGGAAAAGTAGAAACAAGAATAACACGGTGTGTTCAAAATTTACCAAAGTACTGTTTAACACTGTATACAGTGAGAGACTGTGTGCCAAATTCAATTGATGCAGAGGTTTTAATTAAGGTAAAATGATCAGAAAAGTGCCAGTAAATATAAAATATAAAATGAAATTTAATGATACATATTAAATTATTATTAAAAAAATCAAGTGAACTATTGTGGGATTAGAGACTGCATGGGTTCTTAAACAAAGGCGCCAGAGTCAAAACAATAGAGTGAATGGAGCTTATTGACCAAAGCAGATAAGTGGCACAGATAGGTGAAGGGTCGACATACAGAAGTCAGACAACAGAAGGATGATGAACAAATGTGACTGAAAGCTTTCCTGATCAAAGAAATGCAATTAAAGATTTTTTTCTCCATTTTGAACAGGAACTGTCAACGAGTGTCTTCATGGCAAAGGAACTGAGTGGCTGATAACCTTAATCTGTTTATTTAACTTTTACAGGAAAGGATCCGAACGAGTTGAATTAAAACAAAATTGTTCATTATTGTTTGTCTCTAACTCCTCTTGGAACTTTTCCACAGAGAGCACTGCTGAAGATAAGTGATGAGCTGGCCAGCTGGGGATTCAACTGTGGGGTTTCAGCTTCAAAGTTTACCTTCTAAAATAGATTTGGGGAAATCCAATTTGAAGTATTAACACAAGACTAAATTCTAAAGGTGGACCACCATATAATTGAAAAAGTCCACTAGTAACGTGATCGCATATTACTTTGCCATTTCTAAAATTTATTTTTGATTAAGTGGACAGTCAAATAAAAGGTACTGACTGAGGGGACCTTTATGTGCTGGGAGCCCAACATGAAAACTATTAGTTGAATATTAAATATGTACCAATTTTTGTGAATAAAAAAATTTGCAAATTGTAACATAGTCTAAAGTAACTCCACCTGGTTCTGCTGATGATGTGGGAAAATGTAAGAATGGTTGGGGCTAATAAGCCCTGACTGTGCATTTCCTCCATGCTTTTAGCGGAACCCTAGACTGAGGTGGATTGCTTAATCATAATTAATTGAGAGGAAAAAATAAAAAACAAAAATGTATTCTCCATTGTGTAAAAGAAGTCCAATCTAATAATACTGCATGTTCTTGACTTAAGGACATCCCACTATCAAATCCTGATATTGAATACTTTGTTGATGGTTCGGCGTCAAGAGTCGATAAAGGCAACCTATGTGTTGGATATGCTGTCAGTACTCATGATAGCTGTGTGGCCCTCTATAACCTACTCACTCTACAGAAGCAGCAGAGCTGATAGCTCACATCAAAACATGTTGACACAATCAGTTTGGCTGATGCCTTTGCAGACAGAGAAGCAAGGGACAGCCAAACACACTCTTGTGGGGCTATTACACCAATCTGAAGACTGAATTTCATGTGACCTGCTGTGAGCAGAGCATGATGCTGCTCCCCCACAAGAAGAACGTCAATGGACATCACATGGAACACAACACACTGATGACGGGTGGGTAGGACCCAATGGTAAGCCTGTATTACCAAAATCCCTCTTCCATATTGCTGTAGATTTGGTGCATGGGCAGTGCCATGGACCAAGAGGGGGGACCAAGGGATTAATAGATCAAAGTACTATCACTTCTTTACTAAAAAATTTTTTTAAGAAATGTCTAACATGACAAAGTTATAATACACGGGACACACGGGGAGGGGTAGTAGTACAGAAGGGGGCAATCCCTACAACCCCTGGGCCATTCCACACGGTTCATACATTTGACACCATGCGAAAGGAAGAGATATGTGTTGGTATTGGTATAACTCTTTTCTAGATGGATAGAGGCCTTCCCAGCCACAGCTATAGATGCGATTACAGTGGCTTAAGTTTTGAGTCGGGAAATTATTCCTAGGTGGGGGATTCCAAAAGCATTGCATTGTGATTATGGGCCAGAATTTAGAAATGAAGTACTGGCTCGTTTGGGAGCAAAATTGGGAATAGAATTGAAAAAACATTGCGCATATCATCCACTATCAGCGGGATTGGCAGAAAGGACTAATGGGACCTTAAAAGCAAAAATTTGCATAAAAGCCATGGCGGAGACTAAATGGAACTGGGTTGCATGTCTGCCGTTGGCATTAACTAGCATGAGAATAACACCACAGCGGTCATTGGGGTTGTCACCTTATGAAGTAGCACATGGGAAACCTTTTGAATCACCACATTTATTGCAGAGAACACAAGTAGAAGAGGCAACTCTAGCAGATGTTTATGAATAGAATGTTGACTAACAGAAGTGAGATTTGAAATGTGCTTCCTCCCAGATCAGTAGCGGAGCTGCCACCCGGAGAGATAAAGCCTGGAGATTGGATCCTGGTGCGGAGTGTCAGTAAAAAGCGGAAGTGGAGTGACCCGGCGTGGAAGGGTCCATATCAAGTGCTCCTGACCACACCGACAGCAGTAAAAATCCAGGAGAGAGAGATGTGGATTCATCAGTCACATTGTAAGGTGGTATCTTCTCCTCCAGCTGGTGTGTAGGTACATCTGAATAAGTCAGGATAGACTTGGAGGGAGTCCGATTACAAAGGGGGGCGTGGCATATAGAGCTTGTCCGTCTCAACCTCGGTGAAGAACTTATTTACGCTCCAAGTCAGTAGAGACTCTGGACTTATTCATTAAAAAAAAAAGAAGGGTCTAATAAAATGGCTTACCTCTCCCTGTGTCTGTTCATTTTAAACATATGTAGCGCCTGCAATGAATGTGAACAGTATAGTTAAATGCGCCATGGCAGTGTCTACTGCTCGTAGTGGATTAGTTTCAATAGACCCCAGTCTACCCCCACTTAACGTAGTACTGGGTTGAAATACTGCACCGATAGGGATGGATATCTGAAGTCGGGAATCATGGGTTCTAATGTCCCACTCATGGTAGACCATTATAGTTCGGAGCAGAAGTTTTTGGCGATGTGTCGAAGGAAATGGCACAGAGTTTGTGGGGTAACCTAGGGGTGCAAGGGGAAACTATTGATTTTCTGTGGGTATCCACAAATAAGTGACTAGAACAATTCAGACTAACCGCCCTGGGGGAAGGGTTAGCATCTGGGGAGCCACTACCCTATGATGATACTAAATTGTTTGCATTAATGGCTGCACCAACAAGTGCTTGGAAAACTGATTGTAAACGGTACACCAATTGCTTTTCTGTGTGACACGGGGGGCATGTCGAACTGTTATCAGAAAAGTGAGTCAATTTTTTTTCCACATCGGCTCAGCACTGATATGATACAAACTTGTGCTGCGAATGGGGCAATGGAACAGCGTAGCAACAGAGAAACTCAAATTTGAGGATCCTGATGAGGGAATTGCTACACGCTGCTCTGTAATAATATCCACACAGTGCCCAGTAAACCTCCTGGGGAGGGACGTAATGTCTAAACTGGGGCTCGGGGTGGTTCCTACAGGTCCTACTACGTGGGAGGCAATGCGGCGTGTTCGAGGGAAGCGAACAGGGTGAGATTGCGGGGATCAGATGGTGGTTCTGGGAACCGGACCCCAGCAATCTACTATGCGTTGCAATTTGCAGATTGACCCCCCGCAAGCCAATTACAGAAATGTTGCAAATAGTGCTGGGGAGAGGACTGAAGACCCCCGTGTCTGGTGAATCGGTGTCTGGTGAAGTATGAATTGACATATTGCCGTGGTACTGTCTAGTCGGCGTGTTTGTCGCATGTAAGGTTGTGGGCAACACGTGGTACGTGGGTGACAGCCCACACCTAGCAGAGGGGCATTGGAGACAACCTCTGTGAACAGCTGAGGCTGGTGAAAACGGTCAAAGCGAATGCGTCAGTCGGCGAGTGGTGCCTCTGTGATCGGTGGGCTTTGAAAAGGAGACACCGGGAAGCAGAAGGCAGAGTTCTCAACCTGGGCGGAGATCTCTGTGGAAAGGGATCTAGCCTGGGACTGCGCCCTGAATGGGAGATTTGAAGGATCTAAGTGGTCAAAAATATGTGCCCAAGTTGAAATTGCAGGATGCTACTACTGCTCATTGTATTTGTTGACAGCAGCACAGGGAGGGTCTGCCAGCTTATAGGGCCCATACTGTACCTATATACCCGCTAATGATGAGGCAGGAGGGGTGATTGATCAAGCCTTGCAACATTTGAAGGATATATCTGATGCACAACAGCGTGACCTCGCACCAGCATCAGCAGACTCCTGGTGGCACTGGCTCCTGTCTGGAGGATGGGAAGCAGGAATTACGTCTGTATTAAGTCTTGTAGCAGGGGGATTTGCAGTACTGTTCTTCTGCAGTTGCTGTGGGGTTCCCATAATTAAAGGATTGATATCAAAAATGTTGAGTGCTAATCCACACTATCAGATGTTTCTGTTACAGGACACCAGTGAAGTGTATACTCTCCCCGTCAATGAAACACATGCCGGAAATTGAGAAGTGGCATGCTGGCAGACAATCAATTTTAAACAGGGGGGAAATGTGGAATCATTTTTATATTGATTCACTTAATTATTATTAATTGTTTATCCTTGCTTACTCTTACTTTTACTCTTGCTTAGTTTCTCTCAGGCCTCAGTGTGCACCCTTTCATGTCTCTGATTAGCCTGGGCCTGCATAACTGTAAGTTTCCATAAATCTGACCAGTGCGTCATGGCATATAGCTTATCTGGAGCCATGCGGACCTGATGGGCCCATAACAAGGGCAAGATGTTCTTTCTCTCTCTCTTAGTTTATGTGTTTGCAGAAGAAGGAGTGCAAGGGAGAGCCCCGGAATGCGAACAAGACGGCCTGCAAGTTATGATAGCGAGGAATCACCTGTCTTCTCTGCGAGATGTACGCATACCTCAGGGGCGGCTTGACGTGGGTTGCGTGCGACTGCAAGAGTCTTCCAGATTACAGCATGATGTGTAAATCAGCACGGGGGGAGAAGAACGTCACAACGTTTTCCTACATAAGCCACAGAATCAGAAACTGTCCTTATCATTGTTTGACTGGACTTGTTGTGTGCGGGGATCCTTTTTCTGCAGAAAAAGTAAACTGACCTTTGGCTTGGAAACATTAATTCCTCTGTCTCTGTTTGAGTTCTTTTTGAGAAGGTAACACCAGGAATATAAAATCAAAATTCCGACAACAACGTCACGGAGGCTACGCCCATGTTTTATACAGTCAATGCTCCCGACAGAGGGAGGAGTCAACACCACAACCAGAAAGTTGTTGATCGAGACCCCCCCCCCGAGCCAGAGGAGCCAGGAAGACCTCCACAGCCAGAGCCAATCACAGCTCCCAGCGCAGAGAGCCCCCAGTGAGGAAACAATAGAGCTAATTAAAACATTAAAACTGACAGTATAAAACTTTAATAATTTGAATAATAGGATAAAATACAAGTGTTGAAAAGCTGAGAGAAAAAAATGAATAATAGTAAATAAATAAAAAATAAATAAAGGGATAGATAGGTAGATAAATAAATTAATAAAATTGTATATAAGAATTAATCAAATGCTATGCTACAAAGGTAGGTATTGAGCCTCCTTTTAAAAATCTCAATGCTCTGTGCAGCTCTGTGTATTTTCTACAGAGAAACAACATTTTGTTGCAGGCGTCTTTACTCATTGACTGTATGTCTTTACTTCGTATGTAGCGTTCTGGTCCAAGGATAAGCATTTTTAGCCGATGGCGCCAGACTAGGCTAAAAGTGACGTGAAATGCCGGCGACTTTCTGTCGCACAGGAGGTGAATAACCGTACTGTTTAGACCTGAAGCCCATAGAGGAATCATAGACAGTAGACGATTGAGCCACATCGCAAACGAAGTGAAGTACTTATGAAGTAATAATTCGCAAAACATAATAACATCGAACGGAATCAGACTATACTTACGGACGCAATCGCTTGCTCGCTGGGAATTATGTGTAGGGTACATCTACCAGGCAGGTACCGCTTCTCAGGGCGTTGGTTTCGTCAGCGAGCTGACTTCGAGCCTGCTGTCTATGGTCGCCCCCCTCTTGTTGAACTGTTGCTTACATCCGTTTTCATCGAACCGAGTAGTAGCTTGCAGCTAGCGTCTGTGGTACAGCGGGATGTGTACATACACATACATAGTGTATATTCAAATATAGAGGCTAGCTAACCTATTTTTTATTCAGCCAAAACATTCTTTAGCTTGACGAAGACGTGATATTTTTTTGGGTGACGACACACGTTCCTTCAGTCAAAGTAAAAAAAAAAAAAAAAAAAAAGCGTGACAAGACGGCGAGTTGCAATTCATATGCAGGAATTGATTAGCTAGCAAAACTGCGTATCAAAATGCTTTTGATTCAGCAAATAGTTTGGCGAGCAGTTTCTTTGTTTTGCACAAGGGTAAAAACCCAGCCGTCACCTGCTCCACAACTGAATGATATGCAGTAGCTGTGGGCAACAATCATTATTCAGAGCATCGAAGTAAAGTCCCTAAGCTTCACTTTGCATGCTGGAAATCACCAATGCACGGACCGAACAAAGATCTCAGTCCAATCCTTCACAACTGCTGTAGCTGACAAGCCAAATATTTATTATTTAGAATATAGTCGACTAAAGCTGAGGTTTTTACAAAAGCCAGGATTACGATTATGCACCTTTCAATATGCACTAACGCTACCGGTAAGCCCCTTGTTCAAAAGTGCTAACATTAGCCTGTAGAACTGCTAAATGTGTGGGTTTCAGTATGCATCCCACGTGTGACCGTAGACGGCCACTAATTACATGGCAAACGCTGGTTACTTCACCGGAAAACTAGACTGACCACTGGCTGACAATACTGCTTTTTGTACGAAAAAAGGATACTTGTTGGACCGATCTTTGAATTGACATATCAGGGGACTGTATAATGTATAATACAGTGAGATCGGGATGATCATCCCTTTCATCCGTCGGGCGCTTTTTTACGAAATGTTGTGAGCATACGCAGGGCTCTCAAGTTTCACGCACTGAGCGTGAGACACATGAGACACACGCATTTCAATAAGTTCACACGCTCTCACGGCACACATGACATTTCTCACGCTGAGAAGTGATAAAATCGCCGCACATTAGTAACACAGACTGTATATAAAAGAGATTAGTAATCTATGAATGGATGAGGCGAAGGCAGATTGCTCTGCTTGAATAAGCAACCTATCAGCCAATCAGAAAATAGTATTTCTTGTTGCTAGGTGAAATAGCAGCGCCGTAACACGTCATCCACACGTGCGCGAATACTGCTTTTGTGTGCACGCGACAAACAGCTGGAAGTGGAAGCCTGAAATCAAGTCATCACTTCATCACTTAAATTTTTTTTACAAGAGCTGCCTATTAAAGGCGAGGAACTATGCAGGATATTTGCTTTATGGACAATTTTTTGCCTCAATTTAACAGCTTTCGACGGTTATGGTTAGATGAATTGACTTGTAACTTGTTACGGGGAGAGTGGGGACTCTCCACTCCACTCCACTCCACTCAGCACGTGGTACGTGGGTGACAGCCCACACCTAAGCAGAGGGACGCATAGTACGACCTCTGTGAACAGGCGAGGCTGGTGAAAACGGTCAAAGTTTCTATACCCATAGCTAAGTGGGGTAGGGATCAGACCGTCGGCTCCCACCTGGGTGGCTGATAACCACTACGGGATTCAGGGATCGCTATCGACTGGGTCACCGGCCGGTCGGGTCGCGTATGGCAGTAAGACCCTTAAGTTGGCCGCCGCGCTCGGCTCAATGTACAGTCAGGCCACCACAAACCAAAAGCGAATGCGTCAGTAGGTGAGTGGTGCTTCTGTGATCGGTGAGCTTTGAAAAGAAGACGCCGGGAAGCAGAAGACAGAGTTCTGAACCTGGGGGAGCCCGGGTGAAGATCTCTGTGGGAAGGGATCTAGCCTAGAACTGCGCCCTGAGAGGGGAGGTTCAAAGGATCAAAGTGGCATTTCTTCATGTTTGTATGTGTTTATCCTGATCCGAGGGGAAAGCCATAAAGCATTGTTCCATTTAAAACTGGTACTAACTTCATCTGTTCTTTCTTTCTGAAAACAGGGGTGATGGAATCTTCAACAGTGCCATTCACTCGTCCTCAGTCACTGTCCCCCTTGAGGTGTCGTAAGGTTACCCAGACGGCGGGGACATGTGAATTGTAGGGTAATTGCATGCACTGCATTAACTCTTTCATCCATTGTTTTCCACAGGACAGTTTGCTGGCTCAGGAAAACCCAAATGCATCCTGAGTGTCTAATTTCAAAATGCTTCCAATTAACTTTCACTCTTTCTGATTCCTACAGGTAGAGTTATAACGGATTACCTTGGTCGTGTCTTGTCTTGGTCTCCCTTGTTGTTGTCAATTTGGCAGGGTGCTGTTTCTAACAATTTCTGTACAGGCATCAAGGATTCGAGGACCTGACTTTGCCATTTACACCTGAGGAACAGAAGCTCCATTTATATGCTTTTGGCTGATTTGGATTTCGGGATTTCATCACAAACATGGTAGCAAATCAAGGGTGTGACACGCCAGGGCACAATAATCCCTGTCCACCCTTCTGGCTCTTGGGAGCCATTTCTTCCACTATTCAACTTATTATGAACACACATTCAAATTCCAACGATATGTGCACCAACGCAGGCGGCCACCGGACCTCAAACATCTCTGCAGCTACCGGATTCATACAGGACAAAGGACATTTTCATATGGACAAACTGCAGTTGTGTTTGTGATTGTGATGTGTGAATTACATGTAAGGGGTGTGGGTTGATACAAAAATAGGTTGAGAGGAATCAACTAAATCCTATTTTATAATGCGGCAGTTAAAGGACTGGAGCGTATGGGTTCCTTACACTGGAGGCCAAAGGTAGTGTGCCTTAAAAGTTCATAAAGTAAGGTAGAACTACATATGCATTGATCCAGATAAGCCTAATTTGCCTTGAATATTTTTCAGAATTAAATTGGGAGGTCCTACGAGGCAGTTTCTGACCAGCCTATTATGTTACCAGCCCCACCCTCTCAGTTGATCTCCATATCATATCATGTGACAAATTGCTGAATGTCTGGACATATGAATTTCACAATTTTCAATATTTCACCGCGTAACTTCGCAGTATACTTCATGTAAATATTCTATTTTCATTTGTAACTGTTCTAATTGCACTTGTAATTGAATGCCTAAATAATTTGATATTGTGACCTCCATTGGATTTTTTCCCTCTGGGGTTTTTTCCAATTAGTTGGTTACATAGTTAGTGGCACATATAATCTTTTTGCTTTCCCTAGTCAAGTATGGGAAAGTTTTTGGTTTATGTGCTGGTTTGTTCTGCGATTTCTATTGTAACTGATTGTAGAAAAATTACTTTTCAAACTATCATTTTATTTGACATAATAAAATTGGTTCAACTAGTACACCAACTAACTTCAGATAATAGACTCATAGAACAAACCTAGATAACATACTTTTAATTTTATTTTATTTTTTGTTTTCCTTTTAATTTCTTCATATGTTTTATGTCGTTGATCAAACCGTTGTCTCTCTTTCTTTAAACGTCCCAAATCACACTTCTCTAAATTCTCAATTATATCGCACTGAGAGGAAATAATCCATTTTTCCATTTTATTATGTGATGCAACTGTCATGAAAAACTGAACTACTCAAATCTGGAATTTCTCATCAATGTTCCATCCATAATCTCAGCAAATATTCCCTGATGCTATTTATGACCCCGTGGGTAGAGCTTAGTCTCTCCACGTGCCCAGGGGGTGGACTGTAGACATTGCATATTTCATTTTGCAAAAGATTGTTTCATTTCTCAACCAGTAAAATTCATCTGTGCCTTTGGGTTCTGAGCGGCACCTCTGTAAGATCTGCAAACGCTGATGCGGGGGGGAGCCCAGCGACTGTATGCGACAAATGGCTGATAAGCTCAGTCCAGGGCCATGCCAGATAGCAATAAAACTTTTGTGGACTTCCAGGAGGTGGCAGTGGTCTCACCGCGGGGTGGGTTGTTGCAGGGCTCTGGCTGTCACAATGCCCCTGTGCGAGTCATATTACTGGCCTAAGTCTTAAGTTAAAGTCCGGTTATATTAATCTGTTTCAAATAATCTAAACCTCTGGAAAGTGCATAATGTGCTTATCTGTTAAATCATGTTCTAAGAAATCACTTATATAACTTATAACCCAATTTACCTATATAATAATTCATCTTAGGACTTTTTCATGACAACTGCATCATATTAGTACATATTCATATCATGTTTGGTCTTGTTATTCTCGGGAATCTAAGGAGTTGAATGGAGTATGTTTCATTCCCATTGAAATAATGGTTCATTCCCTTTTGGAAACTCCTGAGAATTTGGTCAGAATACTCTCTGGTAATCACCCTATTCTCCTCTCTCTGCTGAAGTGTTTTATTACATCCTCCCAATGGTGGAAACCCAAAAACCGGATTCGACCCCCCTTCCAGGTGTTTATGGCCATGCCGCCTGGATCAAAGACGTAGTTTGGCTTAAAGGAAAGAGAAACAATCCATTCTGGGAAGATCGTATCCGATCTGTCCCCGCGTACGTAAGTGCGTGAGTAGTCCTTTTCAATTATGTAATATCGTAATTCGAACTTCCCGCGCACATTAGTGCGTGTATCCTTTTCCTCCAGGTATGACTTTATTCTCCTTTTCTAAATTGTGTGTAACTTGTAATTGGCTTAGTGTTGATTTGTTTGATTTAAGCTTTAGCCTACCTGGTGAATAAATTATTGTTATTCTTGTTAAGCTTGCGTGGTCTCCGTGACTCTTAATCCTTTTATTCTTTCTAGCCACGTTACGACCGGTACTGAGGGGGCAAGTCCTTATCATTCCAGACTAGCTAGCTGATGTTTAAAGGTAGTGATGGGTTTTAAGTTGGATTGCAAGTTACGGTCTACTTATATAAAGGGTTTATGTAGTATCGGTCCTGGGGATTGACCTTAAGGGTTTTCTTGAGCTTATAAACCGGTGCCTGGCCGATCCCTTTAAGGGGCCCTGCGGTGCGCATAAATCTGTCTACTTATATAAAGGGTTTATGTAGTATCGGTCCTGGGGATTGACCTTAAGGGCTTTCTTGAGTTTATAAGCCGGTGCCTGGCCGATCCCCTTAAGGGGCCCTGTGGTGCGCATAAATCTGTCTACTTATATAAAGGGTTTATGTATTATCGGTCCTGGGGATTGACCTTAAGGGCTTTCTTGAGTTTATAAGCCGGTGCCTGGCCGATCCCCTTAAGGGGCCCTGTGGTGCGCATAAATCTGGGTTCATGATATGTTTATGCCAAAGTTGCTACTATCATGGTAATTTCTTCCATCCTCTAGAGCTCTCACCGAACTAAGATCCGGCAACTGCGCTGTTACCCGGGGGCGTCGGTTGAGTAACTGGTTTTCACGGATGAGTCTGGCGATGTAGCTGCCCCGAGATTCACGCATGTGTCCCTAAACTATAAGTTCTAATTCTAATTTGGAGTCAGATATTTAACGAGGGTATAACTAAATTTGGTATTCTAAATTTACTATGGAGTCAGATTAATTGTAACCGTTGTGCTTTTGTGCCCCGTTGTTCGAACGGAGAAAATATATCCATTTTATTGTGATTCGCACCAGCCAGGACGTCGCGCGTGCTAATACTAGGAATCCACACGCATAAACCTTCAACCCGGGCTCTTCCTTCCTTGGTCGAGCTGCGTGGGTCTTACAGCTGGTGACTGCCCTCTGTGATCGCTGTCGAGTATTATACCGTAATATGTCGGTTTGGGAACCTTTGCATTTTGCGGCGTGACGGCTTGTGTACCATACTGGCGATGCGTATAATCGGGAGTGCGTGATTCTGTTTCCCGACGCGTTCCGAGATGTTTCCGCATTGTGCTGGCTGAAGTGTGAATCCCCACATCCGATGTGATCCTGGTTTCTTACGTGATCTGGCCGGCTCCATCAGTCGTCATCCACATGTGGTAAGTAATGCGGTGTTTTCTACTTTGTAGGATTCAAGGAAAGTTAGAATTCACTGCATAGAGACCGTTGCTAAGGGATCGACATATCCCCAAATAGGCTTGGGACCGTAGAAACCAGGCACAAGTTTCAATTCTATCTTTTTCGGGATCAGAGAATGGAGTGCAAGTTGTAGGAATGTTTGCATGAGCCTACTTTGTATTTCTGTTATCTCTTTAGACTGCTCTGTTTTCAGATTAATCCAGGTCATTTGATATTTTCATGCTTTTGTGTAGAAGGTTTAATGGCAAGTTGGAGGTAATTGGGTTTCTGTGTGCAGTCGGGGGTTTTCGGCATTTTTTAAGTGGATGCGAACATCTGTTGTTGTTGCTTGGCACATTGGGCTGGGCTTTTCTTCGACCGTAGGTTGTTTGTGTGTTTTGCACCTAGGCTGTGCGGATGGGAGAGCGCGGATCCGGTGGTAATGCCATAGCGAGGATAAAGCTTGCCGCTGAAAATGTTGAATACTCTTGGCCTGTGCTTGAAACCAGGGAAGATTGTGTATATTGCGGTCGAAGATTTGCGTATGTGTACCGAAAGTAATCGGCAACTGTGTGCATTTGATGGATTTGGTGCAAGGTCCTGCATTAACTGTGCAGACAATCTTGCCCAAATACTGGAAGAAATGGGACACTGGTGAAATGCCAGTGTGATTTTGAAGGAGTCTTGTATGTAGGGGAGTGAGGTGATTTAGCTTCGAAATATCATTGGACTTACGGATTTTATCGTTCTAACAATCGCGCATGGGTTGCAAGTATGTTCTTTAGTGCTCTGACCCGCATCATTGGTTCGGTTTGAGTTGACAAATATTTCCATCCTCTTGTCTTGTTAAACTTTGTGTAAAGGTAATAGCTTACGGTTTCACTGCCCAGTGTGTGCGCTCTTTTGATCAGCGCCCCGAGAGAGATGCAAAACGGCATTCGGAAAATTGTAATAATTGGACTCGAAAGTTTAAGTAGGGTGCATTCTGCACCATTGGGTTTTCGAAGTTGGACAAATTCGGCAGAAGTTTTCGTGCCGGCAGTCTTTTGGGACACGGACAGTGATTAGATTAATTCCTGATTGGGTTTGTAATGTGGTTTTTCGCCGGCGGAATGTTCGGCAATTTCGGTGTGGGCCGAAGTTTGCTGTTGCGGGCCACGTGGGCTCCTCGGACTGCGGGTTGTTTTTGCTTCAGGCGACCAGACTGTGCGGTTTGTGGGAGAATATGTGCCCTGGACATAGCAGCAGGAAAGCTCATTACTGAAAGTGTTGAATATTTTCGCATTGCACGTAAAATTGGGAAATTGCCATTATGACGGCTTTAAAAATCGCCTTGCATTTGAGCTTATCCCAAGTAAGTATTGAAGCTGCCATATTACCTTTGCACAAAGGATTATCAAGTTGAACGGCCCGCCATTTTTAGCTCGGTTTGTTGGGGAATATAACGTGGTTTCATCTGAGGGCAGCCATTGGTTGAGTTTGCATGTGGGTAGGTGCTTCCTCCAGAGGGGGGAAAGTCTTAGCCGACTCATTGGGTCACGTGACTATTCGCCGGGAAGCTGGTTGGCTGATACAGCCCCGAGTCAATCCGTGTAATATGGTGACGTAGTCCGTTGTCGGTGAGCTGGTTGGCTGACCCGGCCCTCATCATAAATGCGAGTCAAATGGTGCTCTTCAAATCGGCCAATCACTGCCACGTTTGATGCTGGTTTCCGGTCTTCCTTCCGAGGAGGAGAAGGCGGAACCAACACTAAGTCGCATGCTGTGACCACCATCTTGAGTGTGGCCATTCGCGAACAACTAACTTGCCTTTTAACCGCTATATTTGAAGCAAACTGTCTAGTCTAATCTCGTTTTGTGTGGATTTTACTAACCACCAAATACGTTTATTGGAATTAATGTTTGGTTAACCATTTTTTGTATACTGTCATTGCCACTGAGTATCAAGTAACATCTGAGCTCTAAATGCCTAATGGGACATTTGGTCTGTGTTGTCTGCCCCAGCGGGGGGGACAGTTTATGGCCTCATGGAAGTAGGTAATTAGATTTGAAATGCCTACATGAGCTGCCTTTAGGGAGGAAAATTCCTCCCCTACCTGTATATTTTCCGTGGGCAGGGGATTAGGCTCCCCGAACCTGGGGAAAAACAGGCGGCGGCGGGGCTGCAAAGTTCCAAGGGCACGTTAAATCATATATATAGTGCAGGGGAGTAAACTGAAGGCCCTCGTGTCCAGTGAAGTATGAATTGACGTACTGCCGTGGTACCGTCTAGTCGGCGTGTTGTTGCCTTTAAGTGTGTGGGCATCACGTGGTACGTGGGCGACAGCCCACACCTAAGCAGAGGGACGCATAGTACGACCTCTGTGAACAGGCAAGGCTGGTGAAAACGGTCAAAGTTTCTATACCCATAGCTAAGTGGGGTAGGGGTCAGACCGTCGGCTCCCACCTGGGTGGCTGATAACCACTACGGGATTCGGGGATCGCTATTGACTGGGTCATCGGCCGGTCGGGTCGCGTATGGCAGTAAGTCCCTTTTGTTGGCCGCCGCGCTCGGCTCAATGTACAGTCAGGCCACCACAAACCAAAAGCGAATGCGTCAGTAGGCGAGTGGTGCTTCTGTGATCGGTGAGATTTGAAAAGAAGATGCCGGGAAGCAGAAGACAGAGTTCTGAACCTGGGGGAGCCCGGGCGAAGGTCCCTGTGGGAAGGGATCTAGCCTAGAACTGCGCCCTGAGAGGGGAGGTTCAAAGGATCAAAGTGAAAATTCATTTCTATTAAATTTGCGTTCGTCCTTAGGTATTGGAGCCAGATGGGCTTGGTCACTTTTGGCAAAGATTACTGTATTTCTACTCATACTTGTCTTGTTTCTCACAGTCTGCCATTCCTCTGCTTGTGCCCCCTCTCTCTGATCCTATTCACCCCTTTGTCAGTTAGGACTATGTTCCTCAAAACATGGATCACTTCAATCTATGGGCCTGTACTCTTTATAGAGTGCATGAATTAATCAGGGTTACTAGTACATCAGTAACTCAACGATAGTTGCCTGCATTCCTACTGGATTGCATGGTTCAGTCTATGTTCAATGTCTGTCTGTCATCTTCTGTCTTTTCAGTGTCTGAAGCTATGCAGACATTCACCCTGCATAGTTTATTCTTTTACAGTCTTCACACCTGAGAGCCTTAGGTTTACAGCAGATGTCTAAGGTGATGACATCCTCTCAGGGGATGGAAGAAGTTGCGGGGCCATAAAACACCCGCTCGTGGGTAACAGGCCCCATCAGAGCCACTTTACAACCCTCATTCACGCGCGCGCGCACGCACGCACATACATACACACACACACACACACGCATATACACGCACCACTTGCATTTCTTCATGCTTGTCTGTGTTTATCCTGATCCGAGGGGAAAGCCATGAAAGCATTGTTCCATTTAAAACTGTGGTACTAACTGCATCTGTTCTTTCTTTCTGAAAACAGGGGTGGTGGAATCTCCAATCGTGCCATTCACACATCCTCAGTCACTGTCCCCCTTGAGGTTTCGTAAGGTTACCCAGACGGCGGGGACATGTGAATTGTAGGATGATTGTAGGCACCGTGTTAACCCTCTCATCCATTGTTTTCCACAGGACAGTTTGCTGGCTCAGGAAGACCCAAGCTCATCTTGCGTGTCTCATTTCAAAATGTTTCCAATTAACTTTCACTCTTTCTGATCCCTGCAGGTTGAGTTATAACAAATTACCTTGGTCGTGTCTTGTCTTGGTCTCCCTTGTTGTTGTCAATTTGGCAGGGTGCTGTTTCTAAAATTTTCTATACAGGCATCAAGGATTCGAGGACCTGACTTTGCCATTTACACCTGAGGAACAGAAGCTCCCTTTCTATGCTTTTGGCTGATTTGGATTTCGGGATTTCATCACAAACATGGTAGTGAATGTAAGGGTGAGACACACCAGGGCACAATACTCCCTGTCCACCCTTCTGGCTCTTGGGAGCCATTTCTTCCGCTATGCAACTTACTAAGGACACACATTCAAATTCCAGCAATATGTGCACCAACACGGGTGGCCGCCGGACCTCAAACATCTCTTCAGCTACTGGATTCATCCAGGACAAAGGACATTTTCATCGGGACAAACTGCAGTTGTGTTTGTGATGTGTGAATTACATGTAAGGGGTGTGGGTTGATACAAAAATAGGTTGAGAGGAATCATTTAAATCCTATTTTGTAATGCGGCAGTTAAAGGACTGGAGCATATGGGTTCCTTACACTGGAGGCCAAAGGTAGTGTGCCTTAAAAGTTCATAAAGTAAGGTAGAACTACATATGCATTGATCCAGATAAGCCTAATTTGCCTTGAATATTTTTCAGAATTAAATTGGGAGGTCCTACGAGGCAGTTTCTGACCAGCCTATTATGTGTATCAGCCCCACCCTCTCAGTTGATCTCCATATCATATCATGTGACATAAATTGCTGAATGTCTGGACATATGAATTTCACGATTTCCAATATTTCAACATATCACTTCACAATATACCTCATGTAAATATTCTATTGTTTTCATTTGTAACTGTGTGTTTTTAATTGCACTTGTAACTGAATGCCTAAATAATTTGATATTGGGACCTCCACTGGATTTTTTCCCTCTGGGGTTTTTTCCAATTGGTTGGTTACATAGTTAGTGGCACATATAATCTTTTTGCTTTCCCTAGTCAAGTGTGGGAACGTTTTTGGTTCATGTGCTGGTTTGTTCTGCGATTTCTATTATTCATGATTTTAGGAAAAATTACTTTTCAAACCATCATTTCATTTGGCATAATAAAATTGGTTCAACTAGTGCACCAACTAACTTCAGATAATAGACTCATAGAACAAACCAAGATAGCATACTTTTAATTTAATTTAATTTTTTGTTTTTGTCTTAAGTTTTTTTCCATGGTTTAAGTTGTTAATCAAATGGTTGTCTCTCTTTCTTGTAATTTTCCAAATCACATTTCTCTAAATTCTCAATTATATCGCACTGAGAGGAAATAATCCATTTTTCCATTTTGACATGTGATGCAACTGTCATGAAAAACTCAACTACTCAGAAATCTGTAATCTCTCATCAATATTTCTTCAATAGTCTTAGCAAGCATTCCCTGGTACTCGCAACATCAGCCATACAATCACCTAGGTAATCTTTTATGACCCCGTGTGTGGACCTCTGTTGTACGGGGTCAGGGGGTGGATTTGTAGAATCTGGAAATATAAGTGACAAATGGCTGATAAGCTCAGTCCAGAGCCATGCCAGATAGCAGTAAAACTTATGTGGACTTCCAGGAGGTGGCAAAGGTCTCACCACGGGGGGGGTTGTTGCAGGGCTCTGGCTGACACAATGCCCCTGTGCGAGTCATATTACTGGCCTAATTCTTGAGTTAAAGTCCAGTTATATTAATCTGTGTAAAATAATCTAAACCCCTGAGAACTGCATAATATGCTTATATGTTCAATATTCTGCAAAGAAATCACTTCTGGACGTATAACCCAATTTACCTATATATTAATTCATCTTAAGACTTTTTCATGACAACTGCATCATATTAGTACATATTCATATCATGTTTGGTCTTGTTATTCTCGGGGGAATCCAAGGAGTTGAATGGAGTATGTTTCATTCCCATTGAAATTGTGGTTCATTCCCTTTTGGAAACTCCTGAGAATTTGGCCAGAATCCTCTCTGGTAATCACCCTATTCTCCTCTCTCTGCGGAAGTGTTTTATTACATCCTCCCAATGGTGGAAACCCAAAAACCGGATTTGACCCCCCTTCCAGGTGTTTATGGCCATGCCGCCTGGATCAAAGACGTGGTTTGGCTTAAAGCAAAGAGAAACAATCCATTCTGGGAAGATCGTATCCGATCTGTCCCCGCGTACGTAAGTGTGTGAGTAGCCATTCCCGATGCCGTACGTAGCCAATCTATATAGTCAGGGAAGATCGTATCCGATCTGTCCCCGCGTACGTAAGTGCGTGAGTAGCCATTCCCTATGCCGTACGTAGCCAATCTGTATAGTCAGGGAAGATCGTATCCGATCTGTCCCCGCGTACGTAAGTGCGTGAGTAGTCCTTTTCAATTATGTAATATCGTAATTCGAACTTCCCGCGCACATTAGTGCGTGTATCCTTTTCCTCCAGGTATGACTTTATTCTCCTCTTCTAAATTGTGTGTAACTTGTAATTGGCTTAACGTTGATTTGTTTGATTTAAGCTTTTGCCTACCTGGTGAATAAATTATTGTTATTCTTGTTAAGTTTGCGTGGTCTCCGTGACTCTTAATCCTTTTATTCTTTCTAGCCACGTTACGACCGGTACTTAGGGGGCGAGTCCTTATCATTCCAGACTAGCTAGCTGATGTTTAAAGGTAGTGATGGGTTTTAAGTTGGATTGCAAGTTACGGTCTACTTATATAAAGGGTTTATGTAGTATTGGTCCTGGGGATTGACCTTAAGAGTTTTCTTGAGCTTATAAACCGGTGCCTGGCCGATCCCCTTAAGGGGCCCTGTGGTGCGCATAAATCTGTCTACTTATATAAAGGGTTTATGTAGTATCGGTCCTGGGGATTGACCTTAAGGGCTTTCTTGAGTTTATAAGCCGGTGCCTGGCCAATCCCCTTTAGGGGCCCTGTGGTGCGCATAAAATCTGTCTACTTATATAAAGGGTTTATGTATTATCGGTCCTGGGGATTGACCTTAAGGGCTTTCTTGAGTTTATAAACCGGTGCCTGGCCGATCCCCTTAAGGGGCCCTGTGGTGCGCATAAATCTGTCTACTTATATAAAGGGTTTATGTATTATCGGTCCTGGGGATTGACCTTAAGGGCTTTCTTGAGTTTATAAGCCGGTGCCTGGCCGATCCCCTTAAGGGGCCCTGTGATGTGCATAAATCTGGGTTCATGATATGTTTATGCCAAAGTTGCTACTATCATGGTAATTTCTTCCATCCTCTAGAGCTCTCACCGAACTAAGATCCGGCAACTGCGCTATTACCCGGGGGCGTCGGTTGAGTAACTGGTTTTCACGGATGAGTCTGGCGATGTAGCTGCCCCGAGATTCACGCATGTGTCCCTAAACTATAAGTTCTAATTCTAATTTGGAGTCAGATATTTAACGAGGGTATAACTAAATTTGGTATTCTAAATTTATTATGGAGTCAGATTAATTGTAACCGTTGTGCTTTTGTGCCCCGTTGTTCGAACGGAGAAAATATATCCATTTTATTGTGATTCGCACCAGCCAGGACGTCGCGCGTGCTAATACTAGGAATCCACACGCATTAACCTTCAACCCGGGCTCTTCCTTCCTTGGTCGAGCTGCGTGGGTCTTACAACACCATCTAAAAGTACAATGCATGACAGAGGTCTTGTCAGAATATTTTGG
This sequence comes from Gymnothorax javanicus, assembly GCA_029692085.1. NCBI lineage: Eukaryota > Metazoa > Chordata > Actinopteri > Anguilliformes > Muraenidae > Gymnothorax > Gymnothorax javanicus. Next base: position 19,156,160 of record CM056200.1, on the reverse strand, counting down.
TGTTTGCTAGATTCCACAGATTTATTCCTCAATTTCATTGGTTTCATTGTTTTTGTTGGGGATGACTGTTTGGAGATGACATCAGTGCCTCAAACATGGCATGACATGACTGATTACAGGCTTCTGAAGTAATCCTAAATGAGCCCAAACTTGTATTACTGAATTGCGCAGTAATAGTTCACTATAAAAGGAGGCAGTCCCACTTTGGGATTATTAGATAATCATGAGCGCTGAAATGGAGGGGATTAATTTACCTTGGTGCAGCACTGGAATCCATTAAGATGATGCATGTCATTCAAGGAAATTTACTATTTACAACGGGCTATTGGGAGTGGATACTTTCTCAAGTGAGGATGCTGCCTTGATGCAGTGGCGGTCTGGTGTTCCACAGATTAATTCTGTGTGTTGTCGTGAGAAAATGTTTTCAACTTGCTATGAGAAGAATCAAAGGTACTATGCAGATCCCAGAAACATTCACCACAAAAAAGCAGCAGGCCTATACTCGTTTAGGTAACAAAAAATTTTGAACAATTTAAAAATTCATAACAAAAAAGTAAGCTGAACATCATTCTAATTTTTTTGTCAGACACTGTTCACATTTATAAGATTGCACAGTAAAAATTTCAGAGAGATGAATAACTGGTGACATGGTCATTTTTGCCCCAAAAAGGGCATTTTTGGGGCAAAACTGGAAAACTTGACTTAGAAATTAAAACTTCGACAAATGATATTACTTGGATTACGGCATTTTTACAGAGAGGTATATCATAAAATCATAAAAAATGAATTCTAGCCTTGGACAGGTTTCTGTTAGAAGAAAGATACACTACCGCTCAAAAGTTTGGGATCACCTGCAAATTTCTTTGTTTTCCAAAGAAAAATACATTTTCATGCATTTCACAAACATTTTTTCCATTTCACAAATAATTAAAATTAATCAGATGATTTTCAAAGAATGATCTACATTTTTGCATAGAGGCCTATTATCAGCAACTGTCAGTCCTCTGCATCAATCTCCTGGTATGGCTGCTAATCCAAGTTGAGCATTTTATAAGGCTAATTGATTATTAGAGAATCCTTCTGCAAATGTGTTGCACAGCTGAAAACCGTTGAACTAATAAGGGAGCGCAAAAGGGAGCATGGCATTCTTGAGGTTGGTTTAGTACCTGAAGCATCAGCAGTTGTTTGTTTGTTTACAGGCTCAAACTGGCCAGAAAGAAAGAACTTCCTTTAGAGACCCGTCAGTCTATTGTTGTGCTTAGAAAAGAAGGCTATTCAATGCGAGAAATTGAAAACTTAAAATCTCTTACCATGTTGTCAACTACTCCCTTCAGAGAGCAGCACAAACTGGCACTAACAAAGACAGAAAAAAGGAGTGGGAGGCCCTGATGCTCAACTGTGCAAGAAGACAAATATCTGAGAGTGTGTAGTTTAAGACAAAGACGGCTCACAGGTTGTCAACTGGCAGCTGCGCTAAATAGTTCCCGTCAAACACCAGTTTCAGTATCAACAGTGAAGGTGATTTTTTTTTTGATGAAGGCAAAGTTTGAAGTACATATTCATCATTTTCCATTAAAATCATTATTTCTAATTCAGAAAATGTCAGCATGTTCTGTTCATTTGCTATATTTCCTATTCAGACGAATTTCATGTGTGTTTCCATGGAAAACAAGAAAATTTCCAAGTGATCCCAAACTTTTGAGCGGAGGTGTATTTATTTTATTCTGTTAATTTTGTTATTTTGCACTGAAAATAAATTGTTGAATAATAATTTGTTTTCCATGTATTCATATCACTCAAAAACAAGCATCTAATTAAATTCAGGTTCGAGTCAAATAGCTTAAAAATAGTTTCACACACAAAAAAGGCAAAAAAATTCATCTCACCGAAAAGGGTGAAGGCAATCGGGTTGGCCGGCCCTGCCAATGAGGTGTCCCTTATTTATTTTTCAGGGAGTTGGCAACCCTACTTACTTCATAGCTTGGTAAAGCATAAATATCCTGAGTATTCTCATATTGTGCATGTAATGGTACCTGCTAGCACTTAGCCACCTACTCCATTCTTCACCTGTCCTGGTGTCCTGTCCTGTCCTTGGCCTGTAGACTGCCTTTAGTATGTTGCAAAGAGTATAGCCTATTGTCCATACATGTATTTTATTTTGTTAACTTCACAACTGTATCAGTTACAATGGTTACTAGTACAAGTACCTAGCTGAAAAAGGCGGATTTGCTTGAACTACTGCTTCCAAGCTGACATCCATCTATCCTCACCCAGTCCCATAATGTAGTCAGTTTAAAATAACCATAATGTTCTTTTAAGAGAGAGGAGGGAGAGATTTTCCATCGTCGGACTCCAGAAAACCATTTTCGTTCAGGTATATTGAGATGAAAGGTAAAGAGACCCCTGAAGTTTTTTTTTTTTTTTTTTTTTTTTAATGGTAATAAACTTAGTACATACTGAAAAACACATGAAAAACGTAGTGAGTTTGAAAAGTAATGTCTTTCTTTATAAGAGATACACGATTTGATATCCTTCTATAGCTGGTCTTATATTTCTGTGTTGTGTTGCATATAATGAATAATGCGGCGAAGACCTCACCTCTCTTGCCGGCCAAAAGATTTTTATTCTATTTTTTAATGTCATCTGTACAGCCCACTTCGGTGGAAAACTCAGAGGCTGGCGGTCATATTAAGCACAGTAATTTGACATAGAAATAACTATGACTAGGGATTACCGGGGCCCAAAGCGAGTAACTCCAAGTATAACGGTACTTCCATTCAGGGACCTTGCGTTTTACAACCCCAATTCCGAAATAGTTGGGACAAAGTGTAAATGATGAATAAAAGCAAAATGCAATGACTTTCAGATCTCATGAGCCAATATGTTATTTACAATAGAACATAAATAACATTTCAAATGTTGAAACTGAGACATTTTTCATTTTTATCCACAAAATAAGCTAATTTAAATTTTTCTGGCTGCAACAGGTCTCAAAGAAGTCGGGACACTAGGGACATCGGCAGATGGGTCTTTAACTTCTTGACTCGGCGACAACAAACAGTAAGGGTGGGCAGCCGAACATCAAAATCCATTACAGTGAGCACGGGCTCTCCCCAGGGCTGCACGCTGAGTCTGCAGCCTGCTCACCCACGACTGCACAGCTAGATTCTGCACCAACCACACTGTCAACTTTGCAGATGACACGGCCGTGGTAGGCCTTATTAAGGACAACGATGAGTCTGCATACAGGGAAGAGGTGAGGCAGCTAACAACATGGTGCAGACACCACAACCTCTCTCTAAATGTGGACAAGACCAGAGAGGTTGTGATAGACTTCAGGAGGGCTCACAAACAACATCATGCACCCCTACTGATCGTGGCCAGAGTCCAGCTTACGTGACAAAGTGCACATAGTTTTCCCTGCCTTTCCAGCGCGGCTTACACTAGAACAGGGGATGTTCAGAGAAAATACCGGATTAATTAATTATTTGACATTTCTTCATGACGTATATTAAAATTAAATTAAGAGGTAAACTACGTAAAGAGTTGGTGTTTGAAAGCAACAAACATTTTTTGAACATGAAAAGAAGTTGAAATAATTTGTTTTTAAACACAAACTTTTTACATACTTGTTTAAATTTTATTTAAATTAATTATTTGTTTGGTTTTTTCATCCTTACAATGCCAGAATTAAGTACGTTGTCATAGCCACCTTTCAGTGATCTGTCACTTTGTAATACTTACTTAATAATTCCATGGTGGTCATATGTATACATAAATTCTCAAAAAGAGCGGAGCCCATTGTCATCGAAAATGTCCTTAAAAACATGTATGCCTTTATCACTCCAAGCAGGAAAAAGAGAAAGGAATATTATCAGTAAGGAGTCTTGAAGTTATTAAAAATTGGGCTATTCAGTTGCCACTTCTGGACTGACTTAGATATTTTCTTAACAGAACGCCATACAGTGAGAAGAAAAGAAATAATAGGTCCTAAACAAAGCTTCAGGCGCTTAAGAGGAATTGCAGAGTGAACCAGATCTTGCAGCCTGTGAAAAAAAAAAAGCTTTTCTTCCACAGGTCTCCAAGAAACTGATGCATTAGAATTAAACCACTTTGAGAGGGGGCGGAGTACAAATGACCAAAAGTAGAATTTAAAATTTGGAACCGAGAAACCACCCTAAGATCTGTGTCGTTGTATGGTGGACATTTTGAGTCGAGGATACCCCCCTCCCCATATGAATTTTGAAATTAATGAAATTAATTTAATTTGTCCCAAAAGTTCGTGGGAGGCAGCAAAGGTAACATGGAGGAATTAAAATTCACCCAAGGCAAAATGTCCATCTTCATAATGGAAACACGGGTCCGCAGTGAATGTGTAATGGCCGGAAGAATTAGGAGGCCAAGCGCAACGACCAGAGATAAAGTGAGCACCACAGACACAGTACAAACACAGAGAATAATACAGACCAAACGAAAGTACTCGCGCTTCCAAAGGACTTATTATAGTCCGAAACATGGAAGCAAAGTGAGATAGAAAAAAGGGAGAAGAAACTCCAATAATAAGAAGATATAAAGTCATACAAAACCTGACTACAGATATCTTCAGCTATAGTGCGAAGCTAAAAACAGACACTCTAGCGAAGGGGGCGTGTTGGACTTCCTGTTTATATAGAGTCCGAGAAGGCGCCGCCCCAGCTCAATCAGCCAGCTGGGTAAAGAATCCGATGGCCAAGGAATTCGATATTGTCCCGGGACGAGAGCGGCAAAGAAAAGTCCAAACCACACAGGCCATGACAGGACCCCCCCCCAAAGGAACGGCTCCAGAAGTTCCCAGAAAACCCCGTGCACGGAACTCTGAGATAAGGGTGGGATCCAGGATATCCCGAGAAGGAACCTAGCACCACTCCTCAGGACCATAACCCTCCCAATCGACAAAAACTGAGCCCCACGGCCCACACGCCTTTCGGCTATAATACGACACAGTGTAAACAGGCCCCCTTCAATCATCCGCGGTGGCGGCAGGGGTTTGTCGACCGGAGCCAGAACGCAAGTGCTAACAGGTTTGAGCCTGGAGACATGAAAAGAGGGGTGTATCCGTAAGGATCTAGGGAGCTTCAACCGGACTGCGACAGGATTGATCCTTCGCACAATCTTAAAAGGACCAATGAAGCGGGGAGCCAACTTCCGTGACTCCACTCTCAAGGGCAGGTCCCGCGTGGAAAGCCAGACCTTTTGGCCAACCAGATAAGATGGGGCCGAACGGCGCCTTCTTTCCGCGGCGATCTTTTGTTTCCGTCCAGAGCGCAACAAAGAGGAACAGACTCTGGCCCAAACTGACCAACAACGCCGAACAAAGTGATTGACCGAAGGAACCTCTGAATCCCTGTCAGTCATAGGAAACAGTGGAGGCTGATAACCCAACTGAGCCTCAAACGGGGAAAGGCCTGTGGAGGAGTTACCTTGAGAATTGTGGGAATATTTGGCCCGTGCTAAAAATCGACTCCACGAAGATGGGTTGTCAGCCGCTAAACATCGAAGAGTATTCTCCAATGACTGGTTGGTTCACTCTGTTTGCCCCTGTCATGGTCTGTGAGGTGTGCGTGTGGTTTGGACTTTTCTTTGCGGCTCTCGTCCTGGGACGATATTGAATTCCTTGGCCATCGAATTCTTTACCCAGCTGGCTGATTGAGCTGGGGCGGCACCTTCCCGGACTCTATAAAAGCAGGAAGTCCAACACGCGCCCTCGCTAGAGTGTCTGTTGTTAGCTTCCTGTCATGGTCTGTGAGGTGTGTGTGTGGTTTGGACTTTTCTTTGCGGCTCTCGTCCCGGGACGATATCAAATTCCTTGGCCATCGGATTCTTTACCCAGCTGGCTGATTGAGCTGGGGCAGCGCCTTCCCGGATAAGCAAGAAGTCTGACATGCCCCCTTGGCTAGAGTGTTCTGTAATGGCCGGTAGAATTAGGAGGCCAAGCGCAATGACCAGAGAGAAAGTGAGCAGCACGGACACAATACAAACACAGAGAATAATACAGACCAAACGAAAGTACTCGCAGTTCCAAAGGACGTATTATAGTCCGAAACACGGAAGCAAAGCGAGATAGAAAAAAGGGAGCAGAAACTCCAATAATCAGAAGATAGAAGTCATACAAAACCTGACTCCAGAAATCTTCAGCTATAGTGTGAAGCTAAATACAGACACTCTAGCGAAGGGGGCGTGCCGGACTTCCTGTTTATATAGAGTCCGGGAAGGCGCCGCCCCAGCTCAATCAGCCAACTGGGAAAAGAATCTGATGGCCAAGGAATTCGATATCGTCCCGGGACGAGAGCGGCAAAGAAAAGTCCAAACCACACGCACACCTCACAGACCATGACAGAATGAGGTTGATGTAACCATCTGTTTAGGTCAGTCTCTATGCGGTTATAGATGCCTTTAAACTTTTTGGAAGTAATTTTGGCTAATGATGAGTAAATTTCAATGCCTAAGTATTTAAAATTATTTACTATAGGGATATGAAAAGGGAGTGCTGTCAAATGTAAAATAAAATAAAATTTCTTTTTATATCTTCGGTTAAGGTCTTCCGTGAAGGCATATGGTGTACCATGGAATACACAACTCCCATCTCACATCTTACGAAGTCTTTTAGACAAGCATGGTGACACAAAGAGCCTGGTCTCTGAATTGTTTTTGCTGCTTTCTAAATCTTACAAGCCTCTGAATATTCAGAATACTTGGTCCAGAGATCTGGGTTTATCAAATGGGGATAATGGTATTCCATGGAATAATGTGTGGTCTTCTGTAGTTGATTCATCTAAGAATCCAGATCCTTATTTCCTTTTCTTTGTTATCCAAAAAAAAAGGCTGTAATTGAAGACAAACTAAAATCTGATCATCAACTTATTTCACTTCATTTAGAACTAATTGAATATCCACGAGGACAGGGATACTGGAAATTTAATCAAAAGTTACTAGAGGATCAGGCATTTGTAGAAAGTACAAAAGAATTTATTACAGATTTTTTTGCACATAATATAGGATCAGCAGACCCTCTTATTGTATGGGATAATTTTAAATGTGTCTTTAGAGGCTACTCGATTCAATTTGCCTCACAAAGAAATAAACAATTAAGATTAAATGAACAAAAAATCAAAAAAGAAATTGAGATGCTTGCATCACTACTTGACAGCTCAGAAGCAACTCTGGATGTGGCTGACAAACTGGACCAAAAACAAAAAGAATTTGAACAACTAATTTATGATAGGTCAACAATAATGCATTATAGGAATAAAGCGAAATGGATGGAGAAGGGTGAAAGATGCAATAAATTATTTTTAAGTCTCCAACATAGAAATATGGCAAAGAAAAATATACAGATTAAAAAGTCGTATCCGAAACAGTTGCAATAGTTTATTCTTGCCAAAATTCAAGGCCTGCAATAACATCTGGTACACACCAGTCATTCCCAAAAACCGCTCCCCCCTATCGACAGTCCCTCCAAGTTCTGCCTGCTGGGATTACACCGACACCTGTTGTAATCCTCCGCCAGCCGCCAGGCCAATCAGAGAAAGGTGGACGAAAACGCGAAGCTAACTTCTCGTTAACTTTAGCGGGACCTTTATCCTCACTGGTACTGTAGTTTGGCTCTAAGCGTTTGGATAATGACAACATAACACTGAGACAGCGAATAGGTCTTGTGACATGAACAAAAACACGGCTTTTAAAAAGTTTGCTGCTAACTTAAATAGTGTGAAATTTGCGGGCAATGTAACACTAGAAGCTATAAGCTAGCTGAGGTGGTTTGGCTGTCTCACAGAGATGAAGATCAAGGTGCCTATTTCATATGTTTCATGATGGATGTTAAGTAGATACGACAACTTTTCCTGAAACCTGTAGGGAGAAGGGCTACAACATCATTTCCATTCAAAAAAACTAACCAAACATTCATCTTGTTGTGGCTTTAAGTCGCTGATACCAGGGATTTTCTCCACGACAGAGCAAATGGCCTCCCATGTATCTATGTCCATCGCCATTATTGATTTTGGAGACTACAATTACAAACTCGGTGCAGCGGCTACATCATGGCTCTCGGCCACGCCTTCTGTTCGTTGATTGGTCAAGGGCAGCCGGGTCTTCGCTGCCGAGCTGAGCTAGGCAGAGCTCTCTGTGATCAGACGGAGTGGTGAAGCGAAATGAAATTGAGCGGAAGTACGTAGGCTGGCGGAGTCAGGCTACCATATACCTCACTTGCCATCAGATTAGCCAATAGAAAAATTCAATTGCAATAGCAGCATTTCAAACAGTGGGGGGCAAAAATGTAAAGCCTTGGACCTGACTCCATCAGCATTACGTCAAAATATTGAAAAACATTCCTTATAGGCTTTTAAAAAGTGGTTTGGGGGTTTTGTTTCTCTTTACGTGTGAATAAATCGCACAAAGTCACAAAGACTTGACCATTAAATGTTCAGGAACATGAATTCATGATACATCCAGCAATAATTAATGCCTTATATCATCAAGTCATTCATTAGTTCAGCATTACTAAAGCAAATGACTTCTTCTGGAGACTCACCTTTTAAGATGGCGGCGTGCATAGACGCTGCGGCTCAGAACTCCCTAAAACAATGCTTTGTGTGGTTGTTATTTGGACTTTTTCTTGTGGTTGAGCTCAGTTTGGGAACATCAAACAACACAGAAGATTTACTGCATATCAGGAGAACATATCGGGTCCCTATCACGAGTGCCTCCCCACACTCGCATGGAACACCGCAGGGAATTTAACACAGAAATTTAACACAGAAGATTTACTGCATATCATGGAACACAGGAGAAACATATCGGGTCCCTATCACGAGTGCCTCCCCACACTCGCATGGAACACAGGAGGGAATTTAACACAGAAGATTTACTGCATATCGGGAGAACATATCGGGTCCCTATCACGAGTGCCTCCCCACACTCGCATGGAACACAGGAGGGAATTTAACACAGAAGATTTACTGCATATCGGGAGAACATATCGGGTCCCTATCACGGGTGCCTTCCCACACTCGCATGGAACACCGGAGGGAATTTAACACAGAAGATTTACTACATATCGGGAACACGGGGAGTGAATTTGGAACACAGGAGGGAATTTAACACAGAAGATTTACTGCATATCGGGAGAACATATCGGGTCCCTATCACGGGTGCCTTCCCACACTCGCATGGAACACCGGAGGGAATTTAACACAGAAGATTTACTACATATCGGGAGAACATATCGGGTCCCTATCACGAGTGCCTCCCCACACTCGCATGGAACACCAGAGGGAATTTAACACAGAAGATTTACAGAATATCGGGAGAACATATCGGGTCCCTATCACGAATGCCTTCCCACACTCGCATGGAATACCGTAGGGAATTGCCAAACACCAAGTCTCCGTGGATCACTACATCGGCGACAAGCCCCGGAGATGGTGGCGAGAACACACGGAAGAGAGGCTGCCGGTCTGGCTACTTGGCTAGGCTAAAGAGGGATCCGAATAGACCGCCTCTACCTAGCCTTTTCGTCGCAAGTGCCCAGTCACTTGGAAATAAAATGGACAAACTAAGCCTGGATCTATCAACCTGGTCAACCATATGAGACAGCTCTGTGATGATTATCACAGAAAGTTAGTTAAATCCAAGGATACCAGACGCAGTGGTTGAGCTAGCAGGCCGCTCACTCCACCGGAGCGACAGAACAGAGGACTCTGGCAATAGCCGCGGAGGCGGACTTTGTACATATGTTAACAAGGACTGGTGTACAAATTCTTATGTCATTGATAAACATTGATCACTTGACTTGGAGCTCTTAGCAGTTAAATGTAGACCTTTCTATCTACCACGGGAATTCTCTGTTGTTGTGCTGATGGTGGTCTATATCCCACCGGATGCTAAAGCTAAATTAGCGCTCAGCTATGTGCTAACAGCAGAGTGCTTACCCGGAGGGCGTTTTCATCCTGGCTGGCGATATCAATCATGCTAACCTAAAGACTGTGTTACCCAGATTTGACCAGCATGTTAAATGTGTGTCTAGAGGGAATAATACACTGGACTGTGCTTACTCTAACATCATAAAGGGATACAGAGCCTCTGCCCTCACACATCTAGGCCAGTCTGATCACCTGTCACAACTCCTGATTCCAGCATATCGCCCTATTGTTAAAAGGCAGAAACCTACCATCAGAACTGTTAAGAGGTGTCCTGTGGACGCAACTCAGCAGCTACAGGACTGTTTTGAATGGACTAACTGGACTCTGTTCTTTAATGATGAAATAAATGACTATGCCTATACTGTGCTTTGCTACATCAGAACCTGTGCTGAAAACATCGCCATCAATACACGCATCCGGACTTTCCCTAACAGGAAACCCGGATGACCATGGAGGTCCAGGCCCTACTGAGGGAGCATGACAGCGCTTTTAAATCAGGTGACACAGCATTGTACAGAACAGCAAGGCACAATCTGAAAAAAGGCATTAGGCAAGCAAAAGCTGCATGGAAGGCAAACATCGAAGATCACTTTTCCAATAAAGATCCGACAAGCGTGTGGCAGGGCATCCAGCAGATCACAAAACACAGAGGCAGCCGTGAACGACCCACAAACATCAGAGTCTCCCTGGCGAAGGAGCTCAACAATTTTTACGCCCGCTTTGAAACATCAGTGATGGATAACAGAGCTATTCCCCACCCCCCTGCTGACACAGACTACTCACTCACTGTTTTGGCAGAGGAAATGAGACACGTCTTTAAGTCTGTGAACGCCAGGAAGGCAGAGGGGCCAGACGAGATTCCAGGGAGGGTGGTCAAAGACTGCGCCCACCAGTTTGCAGATGTCTTCATGGACATCTTTAACAGGTCTATGTCCAAAGCCACCGTACCGACCTGCTTCAAAAAATCCACCATCGTCCCAGTGCTCAAGCAAAGCAACATCAGCACCCTGAACGACTATAGACCTGTGGCGCTTACCCCCATCTTTGCTAAGTGCTTCGAGAGGCAGGTAATGAAGCACATAAAATCTGTCCTTCCCCCCAACCTGGATCAGCATCAGTACGCCTACAGGGCAAACAGGTCCACAGAGGATGCGATCATCATAGCCCTCTACACAGCTCTAACACATCTCGACAAGAAAGGGACAAGTGTGAGAATGCTTTTTATAGACTACAGCTCGGCGTTCAACACTATTGTACCCCGCAGGCTGGTCACTAAACTCCTCAACCTGGGCCTCAGCAACACTCTATGTGCATGGGTTAAGGACTTTCTATCTGACCGCCCACAGTCAGTCAGACTGGGCCCACACCGATCCTCCAGTCTGTCTCTCAGCACCGGTGCACCACAAGACTGCGTGCTGAGCCTGTTGCTGTACTTCATCTACACATATAACTGCATCTCCACCCACCCCTCAAATACAATCATAACATTTGCGGATGAAACAACTGTGGTAGCATAGATCACCTATGGCAATGAGACAGCCTACAGAGATGAAGTTGACAGACTGCTAGAGTAGTGCACAGGAAACAATCTGACCCTGCATGTCAAGAAAACCAAAGAAATCATAGTTGACTTCAGGAGGCACAAGGAGTACCCCCCCCACCCCACTCCCACCCCACCCCTCCTTAATCATCACAGGTGAGGTAGTAGAGAGGGTCTCCTGTTTTAAATTTCTGGGCACCTGGATAGCTGAGGATCTTAAACGGGAAACAAATACAACTGCCATTGTCAAAAAGGCGCACCAGCGGCTCTCCTTTTTATGCACACTCAAGAAAAACAACCTGCCTGCCGAGCTGCTCGAGGCCTTTTATCACTGCTCCATCGAGAGTGTTTTAACTTATTGTATCACAACATGGTACGCCAACTGCTCAGAAAACAACAAGAAATCCCTGAAACGAGTCATAAGAACGGCCGGAAAAAATCATTGGATTCCCCCTGCCCTCACTGGATATTTTCAGGACTCGCTGTCTCCGCGGAGCGAGCAGTATTCTGCAGGATGGAACACACCCCTCACACCACCTCTTCTCTCTGCTCCCATCCGGCAGGTGTTATGGGGCCTTCAAAGCCCGCAGCACAAGGCTGCAAAATAGTTTTTTTCCTAGGGCTATTACAGAGCTGAACAGAATAATGAAGGGCATGTGCAATATGGGACTAAAACAATATTGGACATGTGCAATATGGGACTAAGACAATGTGGAACAAGTGGACTTAGGCCTGTGTGGGTCAGTGCAATATAAGGACTTTTGTAATATGGAACTCAAAAGCGATACTCTGCTGCTACCACTGCTTTTTTTTTTTTTTTTTTCCATTTATTTATTATTCATTTATTTTTTTTTGCAAATCTCCTGATGCTCTTAATATTTATTGATGTGCGTGTGTGTGCGTGCAGATGTGTGTGTGTGTGTGTAGGCGTGTGTGTGCAAGTCTGTGTGTGTGAGTACATTGTTTTTGAGGCTGCACAAGCAAATCTCATTGTGCTGTTTTACAGCGCAATGACAATAAAGGTGATTCTGATTCTGACCTGTCCCCTTATTGTAAAGTGTGATTACTGTACAGTGCGTTTCCATGACGTTAAAGAAAATAGAATTGTTGTGTTAAAATGCATGTAAACGAACTAAACATCATGTTAGTCCGACTGGAATCGCGTCAAATCAAATTTCTCATAGTCCGACTAACACACCCAGATAACGCGGTAAATAATCAGTCAAAAAAGAAACTTCACACTCATAAATTTCTAAATATTTTCTTGAAACTTAATACAAGAGATATTATTATTATTATTAGGGGTAAATGCGTTGTCAAAGACATCATGACACACAGCAACTCCCGGCGTGCACAAGCATGCAGCATGTGCGAGCATACATCAAGGTAAAAGCATGTTTCCTCGTGTTCCTAGTCACGTGACCTTATGAGACACGTGCAATTGAGCCCACGTTAGCACGGTAGGTGACATCTCGGAAAAACAAGTTCTTACAGTCAATTATCCGTTGATTTGCAATGCCACGACTGTCAAACATTCAACGTGAACGTGCCATTGGCATGCTGAATACGGGAACGTCGGTCACTGACGTTGCCAGGGTTATGGGATGCAGTCGACGGACTATCCATGATCTTCGGACACGTCTCCAACAAACTGGCACCACAGCAGACCGACCTCGTTCGGGTAGACCACGTGTGACGACACAAGCAGAAGACCGACAAATCGTCTTACGTCATTTGCGTAATCGATTTCTCACCAACGTCCACTAGGAATGAATTGTTTAGAGGTCGTGTGACTGCCTAAACCATACGTAATTGCCTGCGCACTGCTCGTCTCCATGCACGTCGGCCATATCGTGGACCAATTTTAACCCAGTTACACCGACGTCAACGGCTTCTCTGGGCACAACGACATCTGAGATGGACTCAGCGTGATTGGAATAGGGTCGTTTTTAGTGACGAATCCAGATTCACTTTGCACTTCGCTGATGGGAGAGTTAGAGTTTGGAGGAGACGCGGTGAACGCAACGCCCAGTGTTGTGTGCAAGAAGTGGACCGTTTTGGGGGTGGTAGTGTTATGGTTTGGGGTGCCTTTAATGGTCCTGCCCGTTCCCGACTGATGGTCGTTCAAGGAACCTAACTGCTGCAGGATACAGAGATCAAGTGCTCATTCCAGAGCTTTTGCCATTCATGGCAGCTCATGGCCCAGGTCTGACATTCCAACACGATAATGCCAGACCTCATACGGCCAATTTAACACGGAATTTTCTTAGGAATGCTGGCATCAATGTCATGGAGTGGCCCTCAAGGTCTCCCGACCTTAATCCCATAGAACATGTATGGGATGTGTTGGGCAGAAGACTCCGTCAAGTAAGGAACCCTCCACAGAATTTGCAGGAATTTGCCATGTTTTGCAGGAATTTGCCATGTTGGTTCAATTATGGCGACGCATCCCCCAAGCTGTGTTCAGACGCATCATTCAATCCATGAGGAGACGTTGCGTCGCAGTTGTGAACGCTCATGGAGGGCATACGCGCTATTGACATGCTTTCATCAAGTTGTAACTTACCATTTTTACTGTCTTACATTTCCGCAGCATTTCCGGTGGAACTGGTTACATTATGAACATGATTTTTATGGTACACCGTCCTCAATGGGTACAGAATGGAATTAAATCATTATTTAAAACCACTTTCCTTGTATGTTCAACTTATCGACCTCCAAACGAGTGTGAAGTTTCTTTTTTGACTGAGTATAGTTGCATTAACTTGCTGAACAGTAACAATCCTAGTCTTCAAGGGTATTGGTGCTTAAACAGTCACGCCTTGGGGTCTCTTAACTTCTACCATTAATCCGCATGATTTATCGAATGACTTGTGCGTCTTGCAAAAAGTTTTCCTCCACTCACCATCGGAAAAAGGACACTCTCCCATCAGTCATTACTCCTGACCCGCGTCCAATGTTAAACCTCACAATACCAACGACGGAAATTGCCAAAGGCAAAGGCAAAGCGTGAACTTTTGGCTGGTGCGTGAACTTTTTGGCTGGTGCAAATCATAATAAAAATGAATCAGTTTTCTCTGTTCGTAGAACAATGCACAAAGGCACAACGGTTACAATTGATCTGAGAACATAAGAAATTAGATATACTCTTGTTCAATATCTGACTCCAATTAGAATTAAATTTTAGAATTTAATGCAAACATGCGTGGATCTCGGGGTGAGTGCAACTCGGACCCTTAAGTAAAAACCTCCGTTACTCAATATATTCCTCCCGGGTTTTAACATTATTGCCGAATCTTAGGTTCGTTGGTAATACCAAGGGATGGGAGGAACCACCGCAGCAAAGGCATCTTTTGGCTCAGTGACTACGAACCCAGGTCTATGCAAACACCCAGAGGGTTCCTTTAGGGAATTTAACGGAAACCGACTTTTCGTCCATGGGCTCCCTTATGGCTAAATTCCCAGAACCGGCGCTACATAGACCCTTTATATGAGTAGAATTGATTGTCTCTCCAACTTAATAAAACCAATTCCCATCCCAAAGCCGCTGACCAGTCGGTCTCTTGGTTGAGATTAAACCCCTAAAGTGGCTGAAAAGAATATAAAAGGATTAGAGTCACAGAGGCCACGCAAGTTTAAAGGAATAACAATAATTTATTCACCAGGTAGGCAAGAACTTAAATCAAGAAACCAAATACACGTTACCACAAATTTAGACAGAGACAAACGTCATACATGGCTACTCACATACAGAGCACAGGCGGGAAAGACAGAACGCAGTCTTTCAGGTGAATATGCACTACACAAGCACTAACATTCGCGGGGGTAAGATCGAATAAGATGTCCCCCAAATGGATTGTTTCTCTCTCCTTTAAGCTCACTCCATCCTTTAATGCAGGCGCATGGCCATAAATTGCCAAGAAGGGGGTCAAAACCGAAACTTTGGGCTTTCCCCATCGGGAGGCTGTAAAGTAATTTAGTAAATGGTACTATTACCTGAGCGAAAATTCTACCTTAACCAATTTTAGGGAGTTTCTGAAAGTGAATGAATTATAATTCCATTTGATATGAAATATATTGCATTCAACTCCTCGAATGAAAACAAAAACATACATACCAAACAAGTCAGAAAAAATTTATCAATGAAGCAGTTGTCATGAAAAAGCCTTCAGCTGAATTATTATCCAGGTAAGTTGGGTTAAAAGTACAGAAGTAATTTCATAGCAGTATATTGAACATATGAGCATATTGTGAAGTTTCCAAAGGTTTAGATTATTTTAAATAGATAAGTTAAGGTCCAGTTTTATAAAAGACTGAGGGCCATAAAATTACTTCCACAGGGGCATTGTGTCAGTCAGAGGCCTTGCAACTACCCCTGCCATACAGAGTTACACCAGGGACACAGAAAGACCATAAACACCTTCTACTCGCAGGCTGAGCAAACGTCCTGGGCCCACTCATAACGGAGGAAGTCTGAACAGTTTTATTGTTATCTTGCATGGCTCCGGAGTTCCTTGAGGCCCAGTTCCCGAGCTATCAGCCATTTGCCACTCCCAGCCTCTGGGCTCCCCCACTCAGCAGTGTCTGCGGTCATCCAGGCCCCCTTTCCCAATTTTACACCAACTTGCACGGGAAGCCCGGGAGTGCGTTTCCCGATAGCACAGATGGTAACATACATAGTTGGAACCGCCGACAGTCAATGGACGAACTATGTTAGTTGCTATGTTAGTAATGCTTTTTCACAGGTATAGTACACATGGACCTTAACTGTGATTCTCCCCTTTCCTTTAAATTCACAACTGAGAGGTTAACAAGCCAACATGAAATATGTGCTACGCCGATGCCAACAGGGGGTCAGCTTTAGATCAAGGGGATTTACCATCCTGTAAGTTATCAACTCAACCCCAGTACACCTGACTCTACTCATCAGCAGCTGTGTGTGTCATTGTTTGGAGGCTTTAAGAGCTTTCTTTTCTTGCTCTCGTCTGGGACGATATCGTTTTGCTCTCAATCGGATTCTTTGGCCAGCTGGCATTAATTGGGGCCATCGCCCGGATTCTATTTAAGCCCTAGTTCCGCCTCACTTCCCTTGCTAGAGTGTCAATGTTATGTTTGCACTTCAGCCAGCAAGGTCTCTAGTAAGACAGTTGTTTGAGGTTTAGCTGCATATTTGAGGAGAAGTTCTAGATAGCAAGGGATTCTTTCTGTTTTTTCCCTTTCTATTATTCCTGTCAAGCTCGCATTGCTTCCTTGCTTCGGACGACATCTAGGTCCGTTGGAAGCGCGAGTCTCGCTCTCTTATTTTATTTGTTCCTCTCTCTCTCATCTGCCTGCCCTCCTTTTGTTCTGGCCGCTGCGTTTGGCGTCTCGAATCACCAGCCATCACAGTGTGAGATCTCACACCTTTGATTGTGTTCTCCTCTCTGACGACCGGCATGAAAACATACAGGACAATAGATGTCCTGGAACAGATGCCAGGCTTTAGTGAAGTCTTTGCAGTGAAAGTAAAGAAAATTACTTGTTAATTCCAACTTCCTTATTGCCAAACATTTCAATGGAAGTCAAACTGTCACAAATGTACCTAATATTATCTGCAGAAATACATTTACTGTATCTGATTGTTCAGGTCCTCTTCTTTGTGAGGATGAAAGAGAATTGTTTGAGTGTGCTTTGATGAACCTTGTGGTTTCATGTGTAAGACCTTACACCAGGTTACACAGTCTCACTTGTGCTCCAGCTGGCTGACTGCATTGCGTCACTTGTTTGTCTGGGATGCACTTCTTGGATTGCATCACTGACAAATAATATATTGTTAGAACAGGGATAGGGGGGTAAATTTTAGCCCCTCCTCTGTTTTACTGCATAGCTGTTTGTCACAAATCAAACGCGTGCCCCAAATCTAACTCCCATTTACGCAAAACTTTTGGCACACCCACCCATCCTCAAATATAATCCTGTGATGACAGGGAATTGTGCTATTGCTCCCTCACTGGATTTGTGATTGGCTAGAGGCTGCACTGCTTGCATACCACACAAATTTATACATTTACATGAACTGGAACTATATTGAATAAAAACATGACCCTCCTGGACACAGGTGATCAGGATACAGTTGCCCACTGGCCTGTCTGACCTTAAGGAGTGTATGCTGAGCCTCTGCAGTTTCTCAGGTGAGTCACTTATTCTTTCTTTCAAGCTGATGAACCACTCTTTCATTTCTTAAGCTGTGCTTGAGTGAGAGCCTGTTGCTGACTGTAATACAGTAAACCCAAAGGGGCAAACAGAGTCTTCTGGGAACACTGTCTCCAATCTCGGGAAGCAGCTGTGCAGTTTCTAGGAGTAAAGAGTGGTTGCTCAGAGGAAAGGCAGTTTTTCCAGCATGGAGGCAGACTTCCCAGAAAAAAAACTTATCCCTAACTGCACCAATACTACAAAATTCTGCAAGGGTCCCTTCACATGATTAATTTATCAATAGAGCGAGCTTGATTTTGTGCAAATTGGCCAGCATAAGAGTGTTGTCATCGGTATTCTTTTTTTTGCAGTAAATGTGTTATGATTAGAAATACTTTGGAGAAAAGAATGACATAAAATAATGCAGGAATCAGCATAAATATAAGAACATAATTTAGCCATACAGTCAGTGTAAGTGGTGAGGACCATTGCTCTGTTCAGTTAGGCTTGACCATTTATCTTATTTTCACTCTTTTTTTTCTCAAGACATCAACCTTCAGACCTGCTTGGTAAATAAAAGCCAAAATGAACAGCTCTGCCATCAACTCCCTCCTACCGTTCAACCACTCCTCTTCAGGATCCAGTCTCCAGCTCTTGAGTGTGAATGAAGGATGTAGATTAACATATTATGTGTATGTGATTCACTATATTGCCTTTGTTATCAATGTTTTTATGGGCTACCCTGCCAATATCATGGTACTTTGGCTGGTGGCCAGAAAGGAGATCGACTCTTCCACCTCCGATGTCTTCTTCGTAAACCTGGCCATTGTAGATGCCCTCTACTCCCTGATAATCCTGCTGAACTACCTTCGCATCAAATATTTCAATCAGGGAGCCAATTTATATTTCATGAACATGCTGTTTGGGATGAAAGACACCTCCCCTCTCTTCCTCACCTGCATTTGCCTGGACCGCTACGTGGCTGTGGTCCACCCCATTGTGTTCTCCAGCATCAAGGATAACAAGATCAGAGTGGCCATTTCCATGCTTGTTTGGCCATGCATGATAGCCTATGGCTTCATGAGGGGATGGATGGGATATGTCGCTGGTATCATCTTCACTGTAATGATCCTGACCATCAGCATAATCATGGTTTTCTGCAACATTTCTGTCATGAGGAATCTGAGGAAGTCAGTCCTGGGCAAGGAGAAGATTAGCCCCATGAAAAAGAAAGCCCAAAGAACAGTGCAAATCACTCTGGCCATCATAGTGTTTCATTACCTGCCTCTAGCTGCTACCATGCCCTTCGTATATCTCAATGATTTCAAAGTCTTCTGCGTCATTCAAGATATTGCCTTCGCATTCATGGACCTCAGCTGCAGCATTGAACCCCTGCTCTGCATCTCCAAGCTTAAGCAGCTACCATGCCTTAATAACTTGCCCTGCATCTGCTGCCGAAGCCCTTCCCCTGAGCCACATAATGTAAGCGCATGAGATGTATGCTTGTGATTGTCTGTTAAATTGCATATTTGTTCTTTGGAAGGTTGAGAAAATGAGTTCATCAAACAAAGACAAAATGTGAAGTGAGTGACAGGCAAATATTTCAGCTCTGATATGAGTAAAATATACAAAAAACAATTAATATAACTGTAGCCGTAGGCATTGATGAAAAAACATAAATTGTTTCAATCAACCAAATGCCTGTATCACCATTATTACATATTATGCAAATTAAACATTCAACATTTTATGAATATGCATAACCTATCAATTCAAGTTGAAGTGACCAATTTTTTTTTTCTAATATAAATATTTAATCTCATTTTGCCAGCATGGGTTCTAGTTTTGCTGACAGAAGAGCCTACAGTGACTATAGACCTTTCTGGAGGCACACCCTATGATTGTATTGGCTATTCCTGTACTTAAGGCCAACAATTAGTCAGTGAATATACCATTTAAAATATTTAAGTCTGAAAAATGATAAAATGCATTCAACATGGAATAATGTGAAATGTAACCAGTATAAAAATCAATTTCAGAAAGACACTAAAAGAATAAAATTAAATGTTCACTTCTTGAATAATGCATCTCGAACATGTCCAAGGTCAACCGAGAGGAAAAGTGTCCATTGCCTGTAATATTACCTCGACTGTATCTCTGATTTCAGGAGGATGCCACACTTCATTATGAGTTTAGCTGTAAGTCACAGCTCCAGGGAACGAAAGGAAGCACCAGGGTTAGTCATCAGAAACAATGGCAGCTTTATTTAACTCATGATATAATGCTTTTTTTGGGAACTGACTCAGTTCCTCTGTGATTTTTTGAGCTGTAATTTACTGGCTATCAGCAACTATCAAACATAAGTGTTTTACGCATTAGCATTTGAAATTGTCATCTCTGAGAAGAACACAAAAGCAGTTTGGGCTCCAGGAATTTTTCGACTGTTGTTTAGTACACTAATCGTACGTCTTTCTCCTGTTAAACACACCCCAACTACTAATAGTATTTATATTAGTAGGAATGACAGTGGTTTGTTCAGTAATTAGGTTTTAAGTCTTCTAATTTAGAGCCTTTTTTCAGGGGGACTTCAATATTTTGTCCACCCCCTATATCTAAAATGAAAAGCCGAGAGGAGACTACTTGCAGAATTGCAGTATACTGATGTTATTTAAGCATGTTTCACAGTGCAAATTCAACTGTATCATTGCTGGTACTCTATCTCTGCAGTCAGGCACACATTGGCTGTTTAAATTATGTAAATATCAGTTCACATCAATAGGCCATGAATTATATTAATTACTCGGTTAATCCCAGGTATGGTCGTTTGATCAGAGCTATATAGCTGTTTTCCCTTCCTGCTGTTCAATGTCTAAACATTGTATCTCCTGAAAAATCATAAATGGCACCGTCATCTACACAGCGTTATGATTAAAAACTAAATGTATTAATTGGCTGCAAAATTTAATTCCTCTCGTGTTAATTAAGGGTTGACAGGCTTGCCACTGGCTGATGGAAATTTTGCAGGAAAAGAATTTTATAAATAGGCCTCGTTAAATTGAAGTTAGGTCTGTACACTCCACATTTTTTTTAATAAAACAATTTTGAATATGCATACTGTTTGGATGCAGTGCATTGTTAATGAGTGGAAATAGACACAGGTTAGCTAAGGTTCATAAGCACTTTGGTTCTGCCAGACCAGAACATTAACCATCTTGAATATGCACAAGATTCGCATGCAGTGTATTGATACTGATTGTTCATGTACACAGCTTAGCTAAAGTTTATAAGCACGTTTTAAATTTTCTGGTCTTTAAAATAGATATTAAACATTTCAAAACATGTAAAAGCCTGGTGTCATGGCATTTTTTGCATTTGTGACTGCTTTTCATTTCCCAGACCTGGGCCCTACTGCACAAAGGCGGGATAAGGGAGTAGCCTGATCTCAAGCCCCATTTCGGTTGCACAGAGCATGCTGGCTAAGCCATGGCACAAGTTTCTATGGAAACAAAGTCTGTGGAGCCAGTCAGCTCCAGACCTGGCTTACCTTCTGGCTGAGCTCCTACCTCCAGCTGATTTCACCTCACCTCATTCAGCAGTCACCCAAATTGAAAATCACTGTCCTTAACAGTCATTCTAAATTCTCCATTACACATTGGTATCTCAATTATAGTAGGCTCAGAGTAATTATTTTAAAAACTTGTGACCATTGATGTCAGTAAAACAGCCAATATTCAGTCATTATATTCAAGTATCCATGTGACAGTGACCAGCACAGTTCAATCAGTCCCCCTTCCATGTCACATTTTAACCATATTTAGAATCTGTCATCATCAGATTTGTCCTTATTCCCCAGACTTTCATCTGAGTAGATGAGCAGTGCTGTATGAAGTAGGTTACTGTGTTTCAGCGCGGTCTTATATCGCTGTGGTAACCCCCTACATACAGCACTGCTGCTACTTTTCTCCGTTTTATTCAGGCTGCGACGGGAAAGGTAGAGTCGATGCTTTAACGCCGTGTACGTGCACAGTGTTACTCGCTTCGTGATACTGGAATCAAACATTTTCAGGAGGCTCCTTTACGTTATTTTCTGACATTCACATTTTAATTTGAATATGCCTCAATTTGAAATGATTAAGAGTAGAAAGTAAAGTCAACTAGTCTGAAAACGTCTTCTAGATCGGACAATCATTTCAGGGTTATTGCAGGACAAAAAAAGGGGCTTGTTCAATATTGTGGTATATAAGAAAATATGCACTTGGGTTTGCCTGGCAGTTCACATGTGCATTTTATGCATAATCACATCTGCCTAATTTCTTGTCTCGATGTTATATCTCAATTATGCCTGGTAACGATGGCTTATCCCATTCACACAGATGCTGACGTGCATCAGGCACTCCTTTTCGATGGCACTGAAACACTTCTCCAGTTCACTTTAAAGGGGACTTATTATACTGTTTTCATTTTTTTAAATTTAGTTTGATGTCATTTTAGCTCACTTTAATACTCCTCTCAAACGCCTTCCACTATTCAGACAGAAACTATCGGAGTAGCAAACTGAGGCGTTTCGGAGACTATGGGGCTGTCCCATTTCTCCACACTTGGCTGAGTGCGCTTTTTTGGTGACGTTTTGCCACGTGGAACGTACATTTGCCTATAGTGTGCAAGCACGTATTAAGTGGCCAAGTACGCGGGGATATTTAAAAGCAATTGGAACATACTTGACAATGCATATGAAACTCAGGCATATGACCATCTCCACACGCACTCACGACATGCATCCTATTTCTCACAATGTGAAATAAAAGATATGAATAATAATAAAATTTTATTATGAAATTAGGGCCTAAATATAATAACAAACAGTCAGATATGGGGATATCATTTCAATACCGGCATATTATTTACTTGTTTACATGATTTATGCTTGTTAATTTCCCCTGCTTCAGCAGGCTTTATTTGGATGTTGAGGTGTACACCTCCATCTAGTTCCATCCAGCCACAGAGCTACTGTATTCCAGCTAAAAGGCGCTTTAAAAATAAAAGAATCGGATGTGTCTGGTCAAATGAAAGATTCAGCTCGTACTCTTTTGTCTGTTCTGCACCACATCAAACTCCTGTCAGCCACTCGTATGTTTTACCCAAAGTGCAGCCTTGAAATTGAAATTATTCTAATGTTTATTTTATTTCTATTATTATTATTATTATTATTATTATTATTATTATTATTGTTGTTGTTGTTGTTGTTATAATTAATATTATTATAACGAGAAAACCATAAAAAATTGAATTAATGAGATTAAAACATTGAGGTTAGAGTCATAAGCATGATGGGTTTAAGACATAATTATGGGATAAAATGTTGACATTAAGACCAGTATTTTGACCTTCATTTAGATAGTTACTTATTGTCTCTTATTTCAGTACACAAATAGTCTAAACAGAAAACAGTTCACCAGCTGGTGATGCATTATGGTATTTATACTTGGCCAAATATCGCTCAGGTGCGGTCTTACCGTAAGTGTGGATAAAGTGCAAATCAAGCACAGTGCACTTTTGGTCGTTAGAGAAGTGAGACACACTTGCGCACTTCCGTCAAAAACATAAGCGTGCACGTGAAATCTTACAGCGTATAATCATGTTGTAGCGAGAAGAAAGGGACAGCCTCAATATCGTCCCTCACGCTGAACGCGGTACTTCAGTGAAAGCTAGAGCATGCGTCTACTGCATCGATCTAATAAGTACACAAGGTGATTATCAGCGATTTGATCTCGGGGTAACTATATGTGCGCACTCAGCAGGATCAGCCACAGCGGGCTTCCCCTAGCCGATCCTCTTCCGCCCGCTGTTGGCTTTGTGCAATCAATCTGACGTAAACATATTAATTTTTAATTTGAATATGCCTCAATCAGAAGTGATTAAAAGCAGAAAATTAAGTAAACTACTCAGAAAACATCTTCTAGATCGGACAATCATTTCAGGGTTTTTGCAGGACAAAAAAAGGGGCTTGTTCAATATTGTGGTATATAAGAAAATATTCTTGTAAAATTTTTCTACTTGGGTTTGCCTGGCAGGAAGATGCATTTTTAGCATAATCACATCTGCCTAAGCAATGTTATATCTCAAGGATGTCTGGTAACGATGGTATCCCATTCACACAGATGTTCAGGTGTTTTTGGCACTGAAACACTTCTCCAGTTCACTTTAAAGGGGACTTATTATACTGTTTTGATTTTTTAAATTTAGTTTTATTTCACTTTAGCTCACTTTAATACTCCTCTCAAACGCCTTGCACTATTCAGACAGAAACTATCGGAGTAACAAACTGAAAGACTATGGGGATGACCATTTCTCCACACTTGGCTGAAAGTTTGCAAACACAAAAATTTTCTGGAAAAAGTATTCTTGTAAAAATTTCTACTGAAAGAACTATTGAAGTGTTGCAGCAAAAGGATGTCACAAAACAGTGTTTTGCTCGTACTGCGTTGCATGCGGGTGATTGTAGCTGTATTACAAAGTCATGTTATATACCGAATTATCCGGAAGAAACTTTGATGACCATTTCAGAAATGAAACTGGATCTGACACAAAGCTACTGAATGAACTTTTTTCAAAAAGCTTCAGCGTTTTTTATAGATGAATGTACCAGAAAGAATTGCATTCAATCTACACAAGGCTTTTTATAGATGGATGCAGAGGCAATGCAAATTGTTTGTTATATCAGACATGTTATAGCTTGTGCATTTCGTGATTGCTTTCACCGCGGTAGCATCAGAGAGCTAGCCCAGATATTGGTGACGTATCCGGTCATGGATAAGTAAAAAGATTGTTTCACAGCTGTTGTAAACAAACCCAAACACGTACCCCAAGCCCTGCAAAGCCTACGTCTGGTCTAACTGCAACCTTAATATCAGCCCAACTTTGCAGACACATACAACGCCACTCCGGTTAGCTTTAACTGTTGCGGCTATGGTCAGGTAACGTTATTACAAACTACCACCTTGATGCTAACCAAAATAACACAAGCACTTCAATCTGTTTATATTGCGTTCATCCTTGAGAAGTTTCATGTAATTTTTACCAAAAAACTATCTCTATTGATCGTAGAGCCTGTTCGCAGCATCAGTTTGTCACAGTTCGGGTTTTTGTGGTGTTATTGCTTTTAAGTTAGCCTACGTTGATTGTTATGTTGTCCCATGGCAGCCGTCGAACTGGAAGCGGTCACAAAAGGATCTACGACAGCTGCATGTCAGACAAAACGTTGCGACAAACAGGTTCTACGAACATTAAAAACAGTTAATGCTTGATAAAAATTTCCCCAAACTTCTTCAGGATGCACGCGATGCAAACAGATTGAAACACTAACACGAATTCACCGACAGCATTGAAATAGTTTACCTGATACTTTCAATGTGTTTTCACCCAAAGAAAATATGGATGGATAGTCTAATTTATTCTTCACTGGTTAACCGGCAAAGATAAATGAGGCCACTCTGGAAACTTCGCATTTGCATGCCATCTTCTTTATTTAAAACAGCGATTTAAGGTACACTTTTTACACGTACTAATAAGCTTGGGGTTTTCATTTCTGCTCCGTTGATATCGCACTGTATATATGTAAATATTTATTGACTGGACTCTACTACGCATGTGCCCCAGCTGACATGTAGTCCCTGTAGCTAAGCCGATCATCCTCCACCACTGTTGGCTTTGTGCAATGATTCAGGATATCAGGATCCAACTCTGGTGCACTAGGCCCCTGGTCCTGGAAGACCTTATGATTACATTACCACCACACCCCCTTTTTTCGGAGGATAACTTACCTTCATTTCAAACTGAAATTGAGTTCATAGACATTTATTGGAACCACTCCGTGACCACAACGTACCCATCCAAATACCGTGACATGACATGACGAAATAGACAAGTAGACAGACGTATACAGAGAGGCAGATGCAAGTATGTCGACAGACAGACAGACAGACAGACAAGTATACAGACATACTCGACATGCTGGACTAATGCAGGCGCTGACAAGACAAGACAAAACTGGACAAGACAGGACAAGACAGATCATGACATTACAGATAATATTTAAGGAAAAAGACAAGGATAGGCAAACAAAACCAACCAAAGCGAGGTACATGGGCAAAGCCAAGCAAAACAACCAATAAATAAATAAAAATAAATAAACAAGCAAATATAAACAAAACAGAATATTGACGGGAAATTTATACTGATATTAAAGTGAAAGGAAAAGGAAGTAACGGGGGAAAGAAAAAGAGAAACTTCTTTCTTGATTGGTATAATTCTGTGTGTGTGTGGTTAGTTGAGTTGAAGGGGGAAGGGAGTGGAGTGGAGTGGACATGGTAATGCCGTTATGGTTGGTTATTGTGGTCATGTATATGGCTTAAGTTATGGTAGAGTT
This sequence comes from Gymnothorax javanicus, assembly GCA_029692085.1. NCBI lineage: Eukaryota > Metazoa > Chordata > Actinopteri > Anguilliformes > Muraenidae > Gymnothorax > Gymnothorax javanicus. Next base: position 19,130,065 of record CM056200.1, on the reverse strand, counting down.
CAGTAAATAGATTATAAATGGGTCCCAGGCAGGGGCGGAGCTAGGCTCTCAGCCCAGAGGGGGCGGAGCATTGTCGAGGGGCTCTCAGATGGTCACTGCAGTCAACTGTAAAATGAAGGGTAGGCCTATATATTATTCTATCCGACCCAACACATTCACGGACACATGAAGAGTCTGTTTCCGAAATGCAGTAAGTGCTAAAAGTTCAAAAACTAAGATAATACCATAGATTGGTAACCCTGTGCTTCTTATACACGGTGCAAAAATCAGTTTTTAGAAATTCAAACTATACGGTGTATTTTTTTCATGGTCAAAGTATGTGTTTTTCTGTAAAATGCAATAGGTGCTGTTAAGGACGGTAGGTCAAGATGGAATAAAGATAGACGATGGCTGAACTTGCAAAAACATTGGTGCTTTTATTTACCAAAAAATTGTGCAATCGCCAGTAAAAATGGACATCTATAAAACAAAAAAACAAAAAAACCCAGTTCAGGTTCCCATTTGTAACAGCGAACAGGAGAGCTCCAAACAGTTCCTATCACTTCAACTGCCACCCCATACCGATCAGCTTGAAAAAGACTTCTCCCCAGGACTGTTTGAGAAAGCCTTTTGTACTCCAAGCCCCTCCCACTGATTAACCAGACCAATTAATCAATTAGCCTTGTTTTACAGGACAAAGCAGAAGAGGAAACATTACATTAAGGATCGACCGATACATCGGCCGGCCGATATTTTGGGCCGATATTTGCATTTTTTACTTGAATCGGCATTGGCCGATTCGCGCGTGGGTTCGCCGATGTATTTTCCGCGGCATGATTTACAGACAGGCATCCGGGGGCAGCTCTGTGTTGCCGGAAGACCCTGCAGCACATGCAGACGCATTACCCCTCCCCCTCTGGAAGAGTGGTGAAAGCAGCATTGCCCCGAGGCTGCTTCAGAACAAGTTAAGTTTTAAACTTTCAATTAGCCTCTAACTGTTAAACTTAGTTGAAATATTGCCACCCACTTTGAAATAGGAAACATGAATGCCAAGTAATTGCCATGTAATACCTGTGCTTGCAAATATAGTAAAGTTTGTGGGTCAGAAAAACGGGAATGCTGCTGAATGCTTCGTCTTTAAAACTGCTTACCATTGTATTTAGGGAGCTGTTGACGTATTTGTAGGCTAATATGTACAGCTGTTACGAACACCGGTTTAAGGATTAAGTAATGTCAACGTTGTCAATTCAGTTCCATGGTGTTTGTAGGAGTTTAATTCAGCGAACACCGGGCTGAGGTTAAATGCGTGTCGTGTCGTGTGTGTATGTGCAGGGCTCGAAATTGCGACCGTTTCACTGTGCGACCTTCGAATTAAAATAGTCGCACCTGTGCGACTGCTTTTTCCCCCAATTAAACGCCTCTTTTCGGGTACATTTGGCAGTCAGAAGGCATGCCAGCCGCTGCTGCAGCTTCAATAGAGATGGGCATATGTTTCGGAGCAGTGCATGAATCTACTGGACATACCGCAGCCGTGCGTACCGGTATAAGAATGGAGCAGACCCAGTGTGTTCCCTCGAGCTGACAGTGACTATTCTGACCAATCCAAGGGGAGGTTGACGTCCTAAACCTCAGTACTGATTCTAGAATGGTTAATATTAACCGTCAATCACTCCATTTCAGGGGACTGAGAGTTACTACTGTAGCTATGCACAAGACTTGGACGGAAAATGAAACGAAGAGCAATGGAAGACTTCTTTTTTTGGTACCGTTAACGTTAAAAAAAGTCGAGTCGGTATCAAAAGTTGCTGAAACTGAGAATCATGACGGTGATTCGGATGAACGGGCGGCGAAATCAGTTGATTATTTTCGCAAAGAGTCGCATCGAAATTTTGAATGGCTGAGGTTATAAGAAGGTGAAGTGCACCGTGGTCATTGTAAAGATAATGGCCCGAATCTCGCTGGTAACAGCGCGTTATCTACTGAATTCAAACACTTTAAACGTGAAAGTCCTTCCAAACATGGAGAAAGCACGAAACACAGAAAATAATGTAACAAATGTGCGTAAACGAGTAGGTCCAGTGTTCTGTTAATAGTTGCAACTTATCAAAATATGCTGCCTCGTGGCTCTGCGCTTGCGCAGCCCTAAAATCTCCGTCTCGGTTTCTTCGCTCATATCTTCAGTATCCTATCTGCAAAAATCATGAACATACTTTTTTTTTTTTTTTTTTTTTACAGCGCGTCTTTAGACCAGTAAACGTTTATATATTTGCAAGTACACGCAACGTTTTCCTGAAAATGCAGAAATTAGATGACAATGGCGTGTGGCATACTATATCTTAAAACAAACATATCCAACTCATTATAAAGTCTGCTTATGTTATAATAAGCCAACAGATAGCAAAGTCACCGCTATAGGCTGACAGGAGAACATGCAGAGCGCCTCTGTTTCCTCCATTACAACCTACAGCTCCTAAACTGGGACTATTAAGAACTTTCAGTGAGGGGTGTGTGGGGTAACTAAAGAGTATTAGAAGTGGGCCAAAGTGCATATTATGCACTATTCTTTTTACGCAGTTTTTATTTGTTGTTGTTTTTGTTTTGTATTGCTGTTTACACTTATCTTAAGAGAGCCATTTGTACTTTAAAATTAAGTATTGTGCAGTGTGCACACTATGCTGCTTTTTCGTTACTACTGTGTGCAATACTTCAATTGTTTTAATTATGCTTAAATATTTGTTTTATTTCATAGACATACTTGAATAATTAAAAGCACAAAAGCTTTTTTTTTATTTGAAAATATGTGTGGTTAAGTTGAACAAAGCTGAATCCTACTGTGTACAGTAGGTGTTGTTTCATTTATGCTTAAGTTAAAATATTTGTTTATTTTATTTCATAGACATACTTTATTTCATACAAACATACTTTTCAATAAATGTTTGTTTAAACTTGAGACCTGTGATATTTGTTATCATTGTGTCATTTTTTTGATGTAAATTGAGGGAGCAAAAGCAGTATCGGCCACAAATATCGGCCCAAGAAAATCGGCAGTCCATAATCGGTCATCGGCTAAGGGTGATGGAAAAAAATCTGTATCGGCATCGGCCCTAAAAAATCCATATCGGTCTATCCCTACATTACATTATAAAGACTCATGCCATTAACAACAAGAATCACCATTTCCTATAATTACATTTTCAGAAGTCACCGTACTTGGTCACAAACAAACTCTTTGAGTAATCCAGGCAATCAGCACAGGTGTGCTGATTCCCCACAGCCTCCATAAAAAGCAGCTCACAGAACTGCCTCTGTTTGACTGGGAAGGAGAGAACAGCAAGATTACTCAACAAAACACTCCAAAGATCTAAACAAAAAATACTATGGGACAAATGAAAACTAGTGATGGTAAATGAACCAATAATCATGGTGCGTGCACTCACCACAATAACAGTGGGGGAAAAATATATATGGTGTTAGTGTAATGTGTTACCAAATGCTGCCTGCAAACAGTGACGCGGTTTGCGTCACAGTGCCAACATAAAAAAAGCTCATTTACTCAAAATGAGTAAAATGAATATATTGCGCTTTGAAAACAAGCTCTTCACATGTAAATGGGCGACTTGGGAACGTGTTTTTCAACATAGCCACTAGGAAAAGCATATGGGGTATGGTTGCAAGGCATCTGCTAAACGAGAATTGTAATTTCAATTTATTCCGAGCTTTTGGCGAGGTATTCATGAGAATTACTGCTCGAGTTTTATAAATTTGATATCTCGGCAGGGCTCGATCTTCCCATTTTTTGCCACAAGCTAGTCGGGCTTGTGACAGAAAGAAGGCACTAGCCCTCAAGATTTTACAAGCTCGACTGAAAAAGATTTAACTATCATGTGAAATTCAATTACACAGATACAAACTTTATTGAAACACGTGATTAAAATCAAAAAGAAAGTTAAAGGGGACCTATTATGCTGATCCTTCTTTCAATACATATTAGTAATGTTATAATTTTAGTTATCCATACTCAACCTCTGAAAAGTTTCTAAACTTAAGATACAGGGGTTTTGCCGTGATCCAAGAATGTGATTTTGTGAACGTGATTTCCTCTCTGAACAGCTCCTCCTGAGATCTTCGTGAGATCTGGGCAAAACCTGATGTCAGGTTGTGCCATCCAATTAGTACAGACCAAGCCAAAGCCAATCACGGCGCTGGACCTGCCCACACCGGGAACTATTCTAGCAGGCACTAACAACGGCAGATCATACTATGCCTTAGTAGCGTCGACACTTTTGGAAATACAAAAGAAGAACCGCAGATCATTTGAGGTGCAATTTTGTCAGTATCTCTTCCAAAGCTGCTTGTCCGTTTACTTTTGGAAGTGAAGAAAAACACCAATTTCTCTTCCAAAAGAGGATGCCATCAGAAATCAGTGGGTAGCTTTTTTTGTTTGCTGGCAGCAAACAGCCACGGCCAAAGGGAACGTTAGCTGTTTGTGTTCAGCATTTTACCAAAGACAGCTTTATCAAAAAAGGATAATTCGACACAGGATAAGCCTTTCAGCTGCTTCTCAAACCTGAAGCAGTTGCATCGATCAAGCGCTCGGAGCCACAAGCTGTAAGTAACGATATAACCGCAAATAATGCAAGTGAAGCTAATGTGTTACGGGTGGCTAGCAGGACCGCTAGCGATAGTTAGCACTAACAACTGGCCTTAAACGCAGGCTTTGTAAAATATCTGAAGATAAAGCCTGTATTGGTCGCGACTGTCCGTGACTCACAGACGCAGAAGCTGTAAGTTGCTTTTACTGCATAAGCCAACCTGACGTGATAGCCAGTTGATTGTGGCTGTAACACAGTGGCTAACGTAGCCAAGTTACTGTTGCTAATGTTTGTGTCCTAAATATGCAAGAGTGATATCAGGGAAATTCTACAGAAGGTGTGTGAACATAAACCTCATTTGAAGCTAACTTTTAATACTTGTTTGTAATTTGGATGTTTGGTACAACTGTCCACGGTAACGGAACTTGCTGTCTGTAAAACCTGTATTGCAAGGGTTTGTCTCTGTGGTTATGACTGCTCGGTTACCAGCTACTGCATGCTAGCTTGTGTGTCGTGCTAATTAAAAATGCTCCTGGTTAACTTATATGCAGCAGTTATGATCGGTATGCTTGTGTTACTTCAGTAAGCATCAATGTGACAGTTTCATCATAATGTTGCCTGATTGTAGCCACTACGGTTGAAGCCTAACCGGAGAGGTGCAGTTAGACCAGACGTAGGTTTTGCAAAGCTAAGGGTGCGTTTGGGTGCTTGTCAAGCAGTCACTTGTATCCACCGGCCTGGGTCAGCCTGATACACTCTCAATGTCTGGGCAAGATCTCTGATTCTACCCGGTGGCTTAATAGGGGGGAAGCGCGCGCAGGCAAAGCGTGTCAGTCCTAATAAATGATTTCTCTGCGTGACAATGATTGAACCAATAATTTCTTTCCTGTAAAGTGATCGATTCGCTAGCTCCACATAAGCAGCGGTTCACGCAAACGGAATGCGGTCTGCAGAAACCTGTAGCCATGTTCATGACATAACCGAACTCTATCCAGCTTTTCGTCACGAAGTCCGCGCTTCGCCCATATTCCGCTAGGAAATGCTGGTCATTCCGACGCAATGAGTAAACCATTACCACGGGCAATTTCCGAAAAGGCCGTTTAGCCTGGAGCTTTCGCCCCTTCGTCATACACCAGTGCAGAAGCTGTTCGTTATTCCACGCTAACAACACACCACAGTTATGCACACGAACCAGCAGGTCCTAATATACACCGAAGCAGTCCATAAGTTGTTAGTCACTTTTATCTGCTCCTCACTGTCGTTTACCTCTAAACTCAGACCACGGTTCTATGGTCTCCGGTCTACACTTGGGTTTGTCGACCCGTTCTACAAATGTGTCTATGGGGTGGATTCTAGCTTTCCCTCAATCCTAGCTAGAGTAGAAACACCAGTGTACTCACCATAGTAGCCGTAGGTAGACAGCAAATTCGAGCTTGACCTGCCAGACATTCGGACTGCGTCCTCCACTTTCGTCGCTGCGTTTATTAGAACAAGCTAATTTCGTTAGATCTATACACATGTACTGCGTTTGTCGCAGAGATATACGTCGATTCCTTCGGAGACTTGTCAGTTTCAATCTGGGGAGACTGACCGGAAAACTGGATTCTGCTGCGCATCACTTCAGATCCTCCACAAACTGGCCAATCATAAGAAAGTGAGCACACGGGGAGTGGGGCCATAAGCGGAAGGAAACCACCCCAATAAGGCGTTTCAGGCAGAACTACAATGGACTACAAATGGGGTTTCGTGAGGATGGTAGTATGAGAAATAAAGTACCCTTTTTTACTTTGCGCGATCCAGGGTACTCTAGAGGTCGCGACCAAAATATAAACTTGGAAAAAATAGCATAATAAGAGTCACCTTTAAATAAATTTAAGAAAAAAACACCAACAGTTTACATAAAACAGATTATTTCATACATTAACTAAGCAAAAAGGTGAGCTGTCCATTGGACAATTACTGTAGAGAGTGGGATAATGACATTGATCTAAATGGGGTTTCTCAACGCAGGCGTTCGGACAACTTCGGGGCGCTGGGAACGTGAGGGCTGAAAGGGGTGCGTCAACAATCACCACAACTTAGCTTATGCAGCGTTCATTATTTGAATTTAACTTTTTTAAAAATCATGTTTTTAAACGTTTCAACTGCAAATAACTTAAGAGCCTATCCACATGGTTTCCCAACTCCTCTCAGGAGCTTCCGTCACGATCTCCATCGTAACGCCCATAAACAAATCCACCTCAGCGCAGCAGCGCAGCCCTTTCCGAAACTACTTCGTCCTCCCACTACAACCTTTCACTGGTTTGCGGGTCTGTATGCAAAGCAAGGGGAGGTTAGTAGGGATAGGGTGAAATAACGCTAGACCAGGGAAGCCCCAGAGTGGCTTTGATGGCTCTCATCTCGAACCTGCATACCGCAGATTCAGTAACGTCATTAGCATTTTAACCATTCATTTTTGGACGTTCTTTAGCGTAATTCGGCAGAGAATAGAGAAAAAAATACTTCCATTTACGTTAATATGAAAGGCATTAACGCCTTCTTTAAAGTCATTTGCGACAATCATCGAACATTAAAGTGCATTTAGCATTTTTATCACTCCGTTTGACTTTCAGGTACATTTCTGGACGGCGTTAGTCGCGAATTAACACAAATATATTCGCAGCGATTGTATAAACAATTGAGCGTTCTTAACATTCAATCCACAAAAACCTTTTCCAACTGAACAATAGCCTACATTTTGCTCATTGTTAGCATGATAGTCAAACTGAGAGAATACCGAATCTTACATCACACTGACAATGCAATAATGATCAAAATGTAGGCTACTGTTCAATTGAAAGAATAATTTTTTGTGCACTTTAAATGCACTTTAATGTTTGTTGATTATCGCAAATGACTTTAAAGACGGTGTTAATGCCTTTCATATGAACACAAATGAAAGTATTTTTTCTCTATTGGGAGTGCTGCGTGGCGGCAGAATTCATCCGTAAAGATGATTAAAATGCCACGAGGGTTCCTGAATCTACGAGTACGGGCAAATGTTTGATTTTGCTGATGATCATTTCTTGAAATTGGTGGCCATTTCACCTGGTAGGATCTGTATTTTCTCGTATTAACCTTGAAGTTAACAGCCTACTACTAATATTACAATTATATACTATTATGAAATATATAGGCCTTCTATTATTATTACAAATATATATATACTATTATTACTATTAGGCCTATTAATTATTACAACCAATTTTAATATGTTAGTTTTTTTTTTCTTATCCAGCACTTCTCCTATGCTGATAATAAATCTGTAATAGGAGCGTGGAATTTCAGAAATTGTCACTTTACCCATATTCACCCTAAACAAACACAAGGGCAATTTTAATGTTATTTCAGAAGATTTCAGCTGCCTCTTGTTGCCATAATATGGCGCAGAATGTTTCTAATGGACATATTTTTATATTTTATTGAAATGGTTGATATAAAAAAAGAAAGAAAAAGTGAACCATTATCACTTGGTGGGTGTGGGGTGGGGGGGGGGCACCAGAGGATCATGGTGAGGTCAGGGGCGTTTGCTCAAAAAGGTTGAGAACCACTGATCTAAAGGAATGGAGTGTCTCTGACAAAGCAGGCGTGCAACGGCAGAAGTGCCAATATTAAGCAGGCCCTGCACAAGCCCCTAAGGGAATATACGTGACCTTGGATCTTGCTCCTCACTAAAGACACTGTACCAGAGACCAAACCTGTTGACCCACGATGACCAGCAGACTGAACCATCTAACTGTCATTTCATTTCATATGTCAGTAACTTGCAGTGATGATGTATGAGATATGGTATTTGCACTTCTGGCTGTAAACGGGAAGCGTTGATGCAGCTGTGGAACCGATGACGCTTCATAGGCAAATCCGTTCTGCTGCTGTTTTCAGCAGGAAACGTGCTGGGAGGTTTGAAAGTAGCCGGCGGCCGGAGATAATCGCCGTCTATTTGGGATACAACGACCGGCTACTTGATAACTCTGATGCTCGATATTATTTAATTCTTTTGGATACATTCGTTGTTTCCTCTATCCAGTTTTAAGCCATATTTTCAATAGAATAAGAATCTTGTGTGTAATTTCCTTGTTTTGGTCAGCCGTTGCCATAACCTTCCAGTGTTGCCAGATTGGTCGCGTCGTTTCCAGCCCAAAACTGATGAAAAAAACCACCTAATTGCACAAAAAAAAGTAGCCCAAAGTAACACGAATGAAAACTTATGCCATTTATCAATTAATTTATTATGTAAGCACATCATATGTACCTTCAGAAAAAACAATTTACCTCGCTACACGTATCCACAGAAGCGTAACACACAGGCTGAAAACCCCGAGACTGAAAACCTGTCATAACTTACTTTAGCCTGTCAAAAGCTGTCACAGTAATTACAGCTATTAAGAAATCAACTGTAGCTCTACAGTCAAATGGTCCCAATATACGAAAATCAATAATATTGACAAATCCTCTAGGGCGGTCAAAAGCGAACAAGCCGAATCGCCCTTCCTTTCTTTCTGTGTTTTTGGGTGATACTTCATGTATGTATTTAAAAGTTAAAAATCAAGACAATTGTAGGCAAAGTTTTCGCGCTTTCTGACTGACGCGGGTATACACAAAGCAGTTAACCCTCTTTACCCTAACTTCCCAAGTTCCCATAAGTAGGTTCAAAGTCAGAAAAAAAATTATTCTCATCACTGCTGAAAAAACCAGCATGAACCAGCACAAAACACAACATGGCACAGTACATGCTGGTTGCACTCAAAGCAGTGGGTAACATTGTCGTCACCATCTGTAATTAATCTGACTTTCTTCCATATATTCGACTTGACCATCATAAGACAAGATGAAACAAGTTATTGTCTCTCCTGTTGGATATTATTCAACAGGCTCAGCATGAACTGCATACCAGCCAGAGATGGGGACTTGCACTTGCAACTTGGACTCGAGTCGCACTTAAGTTGCACACACAGTATGGGGTGTGATTAGTGCCACGGCCTTATGGGGTGTGATTAGTGCCACGGCCTAGCTAAAGAGCTCACTGACCTGACGACCGTCCGTGTCTATCCCGTGACTACCTGACCTGACGCCGCCGCTACGTCTGAAGAAACTTGAGCTGCGTCCGAATAGTTAAAAAATTGCGGCCTATCCACTAATTCCTAACTACTTTTCTTTAACCTTTGTAGAAAATGTCATAAGGTAAAGGAAAGGTGTAAAAGGGAATCCCTAACGGCTTAGGAACACAGCTGCGCTAATTAGACAATCCATATGCACTGACACTAGGCAATGTGATCATGAGTCCCCTGCCCATCGTATACGTTTCTTTCCGCGATTGGTCGGATGAATGGTCGCCGCTTGACATATTGCTGCTGCGCAGAATTGTGGGATAGCGTTACCTCGGCTGCGTCCGAATAGTTAAAAAATTACTTCCTGTCGTCTAATTCCTAACCACTTTTCTTTAATCTCTGTGTAAAACGTCATGAGGTAAAGGAAAGGTGTAAAGGGGACTCTATTACAGCCTAGGAAGAGAACCACGCTAATAAAAGAGAATCCGAATGCACTTACACTAGGCACAGTGATCACCCGCCTCCTGCCCATCATGTTTGTTTGTTTTTGTGATTGGCCGGATGGACGGTCATCGCAGAATTGCGGGATAGCATTTCCTCCTTTCTTCTCGAAAAGGATGGTTCAGTGTACTCTATGCTAAGGTAATCAGTGGAAGCATTGTGGCACCTTTCCTTTACATTTAAAGAATCCGAACACACTTATCATGGCTGCCGTGTAAATACTTTCGGCTCGTTTTCTAGGAGTTAGGAACTTTCCGAGGCATAAAAGACTATTCGAGCGCAGCCCTCCTTTCTTTTAGAAAAGGATGGTTCTGTGTACCCTATGCTAAAGGAGGTAAATTAGGAAGTACTGAGACACCTTGCCTTAGCATTTAAAGAATTCGAATACACTTATCATGGCTGCCATATCATTATTTCGAGTTCGACACGGGGTTACAAGACTCCGACAAAAAAGGCTATTAGGATGCAGCCTTGTTAAAGCGAACTATGCCCGTGACTAAGTGACCTGGCGCTTTGGAAATCGCTCCGTCTATAGAAAGTTTACTTAAGATTTATATATTACTTTGAAAAATGTGAACTAGCCAGCTGAGAGCAGAGCTGGGAAAAGGAGAGTAAGTAATAAAAATGTGAACCTTTAGGTTTCTAATCGAATTTTCATAGTAAAAGTAAAAATGCGGTATGAAATTTAATCCTTTCAGGCACGCAGTATTCATTGAGAGACATTTGTTTGCAGTTCATCGTTGTAACATTGGCTACGATGACGGTTATCTCGAAAGTTTTTGTATTATTCACAGGCAATCTCTCCAATATGTTCTCAATAAGAAACCTAATCTACCATTTATTGTTATTATTTGGTTTCCGATTTGACGAGTGAAAATTTTTTTTTAATCTCTTGAATAATTATTTCTAGTCAGTCATTTATCTTTTTTGTCAATATGCGAGGTATAACATGCCTAATTTTGCACTATTTGTCGTCCAAACTCTGTTGCATAAGTCTTGACACCCCTAGAGAATCCTGGATTAAAATCAAAGTCAAGTAATGAGGTCTAAAATTCAATCGGTATTTAATCATATATTTGCAATATCTCATAATATTTATACAGCTTGGAGTTGAAGAAAACCAGTTACATTACTAATTGCAAATAAATTCAGTGAATCAGGAAAATGACTATACAGTACATTTCTATCTTTACAACCCAGTAGGGAATGAGTATTGTTTGTATTTTCTTCTTGTACTTGTGTTTTCTTGTATTCTTAATGTTTCTTACATGTGTATTCATACATTTTGTAGTTGTGGGACTGTTCTTGTTCCAAGCCCTGGACATCTTATTAGGATACACATTGTATCATGGACCCGATCTAATACTAGCTGATATTCAGCTGAAAAACTGACAGCCTCAAGGAAGCTTTAAGGCCTGTAGCACATAACCTGGTACCACCCCACTTTTCTGACATATCCTTTACTAACACCAGCACATTCCCTTACAGTTAAGAATAAGTCTGTTAAGCCTGTGATATTCTGTGCTCTCTGACAAATCTTAAAATGTATGGTTTGCCCGTGTTACCACTTGATGTTTTCATTTTGTAAGCCACTGAACATCTGAAAGTGACAAAAAAGTGGAATTTCTGTGTTCCTTTTCAAATTCCCCCATGTATGTAGTTCTGCCTAAAAAGCTTTACTTATTTGTATTATTCTTACTAATGAGCTTTTCCTGATAGTTAATTATCCCTAGAAGCAGAAAAATAGGCAGCGCTTGCTTGGGTCTTGAGTAATTTTTGAAACTTCACACCAGTGTTGCCAAATCCTCAGTAAGGAAAGTAGCTATTTCGCTGTCCTAAAAGTTGCAAGAAGTCACTACAGGGTGGGGAAGCAAAATTTGCAAAATCGTACCATCCATGGGTGTATATTTTCTACTCAACTGGCATATTTATTGAAAAAAAAGATTAGCATTGTCAATGCAAGTTTTACCCACCCTGTATACACACATATTGAAGCAGTGATAATATTTTTACTCATTTTTTTGTTGAGCAGGGGGGCCTTGATTCATTTCATTCATATGCAGCGCATCTTCAGTCTTTCAGTGTTTTGCAGGACAGGGGAGGGGCTCACGGCAGCACCCGCTGCTCGTTGAGGGCAGTAACTACAGAATGAAACTTGGCACCACGTCGTCGCCAAAACACCAGAAAACTCTCCAATAACAACAGAAAAAGTCGCTAGATTTGTCGCTAGTTGCTTCTGACAAAAAAAGTCGCCAAGATGATTTGGAAAGTCGCCAGATTTAGCGAGAAAGTCGCCAAGTTGGCAACACTGCTTCAGACTTATGTCAGAAAACATGGATTTTTCACATTTTCTTTTAAAAACAGTATTAGCTCCTGCCGCTCGCGGTTCGGGACCTATGGTATCGGGCTCTGTCCATGCGTGCGTGTGTGCGTGCGTCCGTCAACACATTTCACTTTATCTCATCAATGATTTCAGTTACAGGCTCCTAATTTTTACTGGACATGCATCTCATAAAGGCCTACAAATGACGTGCCTAGAGGTGACCTTGGCCCATTTTTCCAAGGTCACTGGCCTAAACATATCACCAAAAATTTCTCCATTTTGCTTTATCTCATCAACTTTTTCAGTTACAGGCTCCTAATTTTAATTGGACGTGCATTTCATAAAGTCCTACAAAAGACGTGCCTAAAGGTGACCTTGGCCTATTTTTCCAAGGTCACTGGCCTAAAAATATCACCAAAAACTCCGACAATTTGCTTTATCTTATCAACATTTTCAGTTACAGGCTCCTAATTAGCTCCTGGCGCTCGAGTGGCACGGGAGCTATGGTATCGGGCTCCATCCGTGTGTGCGTTTGTCCGTGCGTCCGTCTGTCCATGCGTGCGTCCGTCAACAAAAACTTTGACTTTTTGTTTATCCTAATGGCGGGAGCTTCTGGGGCCGCTAGTGCCCTATATTTATTATATTGCTTCAGCACCTGACTATGAATGTTATGTTTCAGTGTTCACATAGTTGTTCGTACTACGATGTAGCGAACCATTCCCGCTAACGAACCGGTGGATGTCAGTATGTGATATTACGGTGGGCGTCAAAATGCCACGTCATTAGAGGCGCCTAGTGGTCGCCGTAGCACCACTGTGTCCTTCCTGTAGCAACCTAGGTTTGATTCTGGCTCGGGTCATTTGCACATGTCTTCTGATATCTTATACAACCTTCCTGTCACTCTCCACTGTACAGCTGTCTAATAAAAAAAGGGAAAATCCCCCCCAAAAAAAAAGCCACGTCGTAATTCCGGGCTATGCGTCATGTTTGGTACGATTTCCCACTGATGCCATCACTTTAAGTTTGATACTCAGGCTTTCGGTCTTTTGCTGTGGCCTCAGTCACTATAACAGCAGCTACAAAAAAAAGGAAGCTGTGGCTTTGAGACACGAATCGAGATTTTCCGACTGTACGTGACGTTTCAAATCAAGATATAAATCTGTAAAAAATCACTGTTTTCTATGGCTTCCTCTGATTTCATGGCTTCAGCTGATTTAATTGATGACAGATGTCCTTTCTGAGCTGTTCAGCCCCTACTGGTCATCTTGAAAACTAGTTGTTTGTTTTGCCCAATCATCTAATAAAAAAAACAAAAACATAATTTCACCGGTAGTATTAAATTCTGATATAAAGTAGACCAATTAGAGGTATGCATATTCAATAATATGTGCAATTAGTATTTTTATGTTAACATTGAGATAAAAACAAAAAAAAAGGAAAGGCATTTTTTGTATTTTTGGAAAAAAATGCAATGTCATGTTATGCGTTGTTGTTACATAATAGACTATATGGGTACCATGTTCAATTTGGCGTTTATCGTTTCTATCCCAGTAATGAATTTGAAACAATGCAATTATGCTGTCGCAGAGGCTGTGATTTAAGACTGACACTATGCTGCGCTGACTGACCGAGGATCTGGTGTGTCTCCTTTTGTACAACTACACGCTGCCTTCCTTGAGAGTCATTCATGCTGAGTCAAGCTCACCAATCAGATGCGGCATGCCACATGCGTATGGAGGTAAAGCCCAATCTTTAGTCAAGAGCGTGGTATTTTGACATGAGAGCAGACAAATCAATTTCATGCATAGATTTTTTAAAGTTTCCCCGAAAATTCTGCTCTTGCATCAAAATAGCCCCCGCTTGTGCTTTGATCTGCTGCTGCGCGGAAAGATATTTTGTGGGCGAACTTCAGCCTTTTCCTCTGTCTCTCTGTGCTTGAAACATTTCTGCTTGCACTCGGAACATTGCTGCTCACGCTCGGATTTTTTCTCTTTGTGCTCATAACTGCCTCTGCGCGCTTGAAACGTTTCTGCTTGCACAGGAAACATTTCCACACACGCTCGGAGAGGTTTTTCCGACTGTACGTCACATTCTTGTTGCAACATTTTAAATCATTTAATTGGACACTGGATATAAAATATATAAATTCAAGCTGATCTCTTTGTTAACTGGCTAGAGAACACTGTGGTTGAATGTTAAGCTGTCAAAATGTAGCTATACCGAAACCGTCCCAACATTTTAAACTGTTGTGAAATATGTTGTTGGTTAAATTTTGTCTTGAGTCTATTAGAATCATTTTAGCGAAATGAAAATTTATGTATTGTGTCCCTCCGGGTTAAATTCACATTTAAGAGGCTTCAAAATAGCACACCAGGGTAATCACTTTGTCATAATAATGCTGTTTAGGCATTCTATTCATAAATCACGCGTTTTATCGGTTTGCAGTAAGGTATTTAAAGTAGCGATTGCTCATATTTTTGAAATTCCTCTAATTTTAGCCTGAACCTCAAAGCTAAGTCCTGGGGCATAAATAAGACTGGTTGGAACCTATTAAGTGGCTCGATCATCTATTTTCTAAAGGAAAGGATATGACTCTGAGGAAAGAATTGAGTATTTTGCATGAAAAATGGAAATTTTCAAAAATTTTTGAGAAAAGTGTAACTGAGTCCCGTCACATAGCACATGTACCATCCTAATTATAAAGTAGCACAGTTCAGTCACAGCCTTTGATTATACAACTCTGTGCCTGATAATCTTGATGGCTGTTAGGTTTACTAGTTCAGCCTCCATTTCTCTTAAAGGGGACTATGCTGATCCTTCTTTTTAATACATATTAGTAATATGTTATAATGTTGGTTGTCCATATAAGCCTCTGTAAAGTTTCTAAACATAAGATACAGGGGTTTTGCCGTAATCCAAGAACGTGATTTTGTGAACGTGATTTCCTCACTGAACAGCTTGTCCCAAGATCTTCGCGAGATCTGGGCAAAACCTGACGTCAGGTTGTGCCGTCCAATTAGTACAGACCTAGCCAAAGCCAATCACGGCGCTGGACCTGCCCACACCGGAAACTATCCTAGCAGACATAAACAACCGCGGATCATACTATGCCTTAGTAGCATCTACACTTCCAAGCCTGAAAAATGCAGATCGCTTTGAGGTGCCGTTTTGTAGTATCTCCCAAAGTTGCTGGTCATTTACTTTTTGGACGCGAAAAAGCACCTATTTCTCTTCAAAAACAATGCCTCCAGAAATCAGTGGGTAGCACGGCAAAGGGCGTTAGCTGTTTGTCAGCATTTCACCAGGCAGCTTTGTCAATAAGGATAATTCGACACAGGACTCCAGCGTTCAGCTGCTTCTCAAACCTGAAGCAGTTGGAAGTGATCAAGCGCTTCGGAGCCTGGCTAGCAAGTAACAATATAACAGCAAATAATGTAAGTGAAGCTAACGTGTTACGGGAGGCTGGCAGGACCGCTAACGATAGTTAGTACCAACAACTGGCCTCAAATGCAGGCTTTGTGAAATATCAGAAGATAAAGCCTGTATTAGTCGCGACTATCGCGACTACAGCTCATCATCATCATTGTGTCCAGATTATCTGAAGTTACGCCAAAAAAATATTCCAGCGGAATAGCTGAAGAAAATATGTTTCCATCTAACGGCATTAAAGCGAATAAAAAGTAGTGCTAAATGACGCCATGTGCTGTTATGTGATCGTATTGGTGTATCGAATACATTTCTGACATTTTAAGCTGTTTCCATTCATTTTCGCACTGAATCGCAGAACCTTCAAGTGAACAAAAGTAGTTTGTTAGCCAACTAATTTAGCTGGTTAGCCAAAATGGATCGCGTTTACCAACAAATGACGATAATTGCACAAGTTGTAATAGTGCTTAGGTGCCAGCTATTAGCAGCATAGCAGACCATTATTGAAGACAACAGCAGGCATCAAAACACCGTCAAGATGCAGTAGCAGATTTATTCAGCAAATAACGTTTCCATCAGCATTTATCGCATAAGCCTTTTACCAATCAAGAGAAAATCCGATGAGATGGACCGTACAAACTTTGAGTCGATAGTCTTGAAATCAAGTAGAATTTCACCGTCTCCATAAGGCATTTTTAATTTGATATTACTTAATTCGCCTTAGGCATTGTGGTTGAAACACTGGCTACAGATCGGAAGCAGTTGTGCCGCTGCTTCACCCAACTGATGGCCTGTTGAATGTGAAACAGCAGCACTTTCGCGACTACTTGTAGCCAAGTTACTGTGCTAATGTTTGTGTCCCCAAATGCAAGAGTAATATCAGAGACATTCAACAGAGTGTGTGTAAGCTTATAAACCTCATTTAGGCGAACTTTTTATACTTGTTTGTAATTTGGATGCTTGGTACAACTGCCCCCCGGTAACGGAACTTACTGTCTGTAAGACCTGTATTGCAGGGGTTTGTCTCTGTGGTTGTTATGAATGCTCGGTTATCAGCCACTGCATGTTAGTTTGTGTGCTGTGCTAATTAAAATGCTCCTGGTAACTTATAGGCAGTAATTCTGATCGGTATGCTTATGTTACTTCGGTAAGCATCAATGTGGCAGTTTCATCATAACGTTGCCTGATTGTAGCCACTAAGTTGAAGCCTAACCGGAGGTGCTGCGTGTCTGCACAGTTAGACTCACAGGAAGCTGCAGGTATGAGCGTAGGTTTTGCAAGAAGAGGCTTGGGGTGCGTTTTGGTGCTGTGAAATAAAGTTGCTTTGTTTTTTATCCATGACCGGGGTCAGCTGGATACTTCACCAATATCTGGGCTAGCTCTCTGATGCTACCGGTGAAAGCAATGCGAAA
The DNA here is from genome assembly GCA_029692085.1 of Gymnothorax javanicus. Taxonomy (NCBI): domain Eukaryota; kingdom Metazoa; phylum Chordata; class Actinopteri; order Anguilliformes; family Muraenidae; genus Gymnothorax; species Gymnothorax javanicus. The sequence continues at coordinate 19,112,745 of CM056200.1, read as the reverse complement.
CGCACAGGCTATAACGTGTCTGGTATAACAAACGATTTCTCTGCATTGCCATCGATTAAATATTAAATCAGCGATTGAATGGGAAATTCTTTCCTGTAGAAGTTATCGATTCGATAGCTCCACATAAGCAAACGGAATTTACCGTCTGTAAAACCTGTATTATATTCATGACATAACTGGAGCTCTATCTGGCTCTCGCGCACTATATATGGCACGCCCATGTTCTGCCGAGCAAACGCTGGTCATTCGGCCCTTAATAAATGGCTTCATTACCACGGGCAATTTCGAAAAGGCCGTTTTAGCCTGGGCTTTAAGCCCCTCAAGTACTTTACTTGCCAGTAGCTGTTCATTCTCCGCACTAACGACACCACACAGTTATGCACTGAACCAGCAGGTCCTTATAATACACACCTAAGCAGTCCATAAGCTGTTGGTCACTTTTTAGCTTCTCCTCTGTGCATATTCCTCTAAACTCAGACCCACCCCAGTTTCTCAGGTCTCCGGTCTACATTGGGTATATCCTTACGTTCTACAAATGTGTCTGTATGGGGTGGATTCTAGCTTCCCTGCATCCTAGCTAGAGAGTAGAAAAATCACTAACTGCTCTGTTGCGTGAAGTGAATATAAGTGTCGAGCTTGAGCTGTCAGACTTTGGCACTGCGTCCTCCACTTTCGCCGCTGCGTTTATTAGAACAAGTTCATTTCACTTGATGTATACACATGTACAGTGTTAGATTGTGGAATTCCTCCGCCGATTCCTAATCAGATGGCAGACGTGTCTCACGTTTCACTCTGGGGAGGCGGACCCAGAAAACTGCATTCTGCAGCCTCATCCCGCCCAACCCCGCCCTCGACAGAGCTGGCCAGTCAGAAGAAAGTGGGCACACGGGGGGTGGGGGCCATAGCGGAAGAGCCACTCCAGCGAGGCTTTTGAGGCAGAGTCTGCTTGGACTAAATGAGTTTTTGAAAGATAGTATTGTATACGCTAAATAAGGACCGTTTTGGACTTTGAATGATCAGGAGTCCAAGATCAAAATATAACCTTGGGAATATTGCAAAATAGGTCTCCTTTAAGAGCCAAGCATAAAAAAATAAGCTCCATTACTGCTGTTTCCGATAACCTTGGAGTGTGTACATTTGAATTAAAGTTTTTTCTGCAGAAATGAAGTTGATTTTTTGCTTCAAAAGGAACACAGTGGTACCAGGTTATGTGCTACAGGCCTTAAAGAGGCTGTGGTTAGACCTTGCTGCAGGACTTGGATCCAATGCACTGTTGAGAATTATATTTCAATCTTACTCATCATATTCATCAGTAAATCAATAACCATAATTAATAACCATAATGAATAATCATAATCAGCAACCATTGTAATGGCCGATTGAATTGAAAGGCTAAGTGCAGCGGCAAGAGGGAAACTGAGCAGCACAGACTTAATACAAACACAGAGAATGATACTGACCACACAACAGGAACAGTTCTCGTGCTTCCAAAAGGACGTCCAACCATCCAACAACACAGAAACCAAAGCGAGAGAGAGAAAGAAAAGTATCTAGAGAACCAAGATAAAAAAGCTCCTCAAATGGGAAGTACAAAGATTGAGAGGAAAGGAATAACCTAAAGAAAAAAGCTACAAATAATGAAGATATAAAGTCAAATAAATCTGACTACACAGATATCTTCGGCTATAGTCTTATAACTTCACAGACACTCTGACGAGGCCTGGCGGACTTCTGGCTTATATAGAGTCCGGGGAAGTGCCACTCCAGTTCAATGAGCCAGCTGGGTAAAGAATCTGATTGAAAAGGAATTCGATATTGTCCAGGGACGAGAACCACAAAGAAAAGTCCAAAACACATGCACAAACATCCAGAACCATGACAGGACCCCCGAGACAGCCCCCAGAGCGTTCCCAAGAACCCGTGCCACGAACTCTGATAAGTGCAGGACCCATGATATCGAAGGGACTCAGCATAGATCCTCAGGACCATCCCTCGAATTCAAAAAAACTGGACCCCATGACCAACACGCCTCTCAGCCAGAACGCGACGCACGGTCTCAAATGCGCCAATGAAAAGCGGGGCCAACCTCCTTGACTCCACTCTCAATGGAAGGTCCTGAGCAGAAAACCAAACCCTCTGGCCAACCCGATAAGCAGGTGTAAGCGGTGCCTCCCTATCAGCGGCAACCTTCCATTTCACCTTTTACGCCATGAGACAGACAAACAACCAGAGCGGCTCCCCCACCAGGCAAGATGCAGACCGCCAAGGCCTCCCCTAACAGACTCAGTATCCCACTGCATGAGCCACAATCTGAGCACTTGAATAACCGGCTCAGAAATGGGATCACGGCCCGAGCGGTCATAAATCCGTGACAAGGCGCCAGGCTTGATGTTTTTGGAGCCGGGGCGATAAGTTAACGTAAAGTCAAAGCGATTGAAAAACAATGCCCACCGCGCCTGCCGGGAATCACGTCGCCTAGTCTGCTGGACACACACTGGAAATTCCTGTGATGTTGGAACCATAAAAGGATGTTCAGCCCCCCTCAACCAATGGCACCACTCTTCTAATGCCAACAACAGCTAACAACTCCGGTCACTAATACTTTGTAATTCCGTTGAGCAGCGACGACAGAGAAAATAGGTGCATGGGTGCAACTTATTGTTAATCCCGAAGAAGCTGGCTTGAACAAAATACGCTTACCCGACCTCCGAAGCGTCAACCTCCAACACAAATGGGAGGGAGGGGTCAGGCAAAACGGCAATAGGTTCAGAGCTAAATCGTTTCTTCAACTCCTGAAAAGCAGCCTCCGCTGCTGGAGACCAAGCAAATGACGAGGAGGAATTCCTCTTAGAAAGCGCAATGATGGGGGCAGCCACAGCGCTAAAATTGCGAATTAACCTCCGATAAAAATTAGTAAAGCCCTGCTGCCGGATAGCTCACTCGGTTAAGGCACTGCGTTGCAGTGCAAAATATCCGTCGCCAGATTAAAGGCGGTGCGTATAACCGACAGTAATTCGACAGATTTTTCAGAAATGGCGCACAATTGGCTATTGTGCTGGGGTTGGTTTCAAACTGGGAAGGACTGCGGAAAGAAATAAAGCAAAAAGCTTTGTTCGTTGCTCAAAAGCGCTATCCTGTTGGCCAGGCGAATTGCTCGTCAGGAAGATTCTAAGCCTGTTCATGTCCGGGTATCCTCTGCCCTCGTTCTGAACTTGCGAAGATTCAACTAATGAGTGTATAAGAAGCAGCGGCTGACAGGCACGTGCTTCGGAGGGGAGCCGTGAACTGTCTTCACTCTCCTGAATTGGCAACAAGGGGTCGCAAACAAGCAAGCCTTGTACATAGTTCCTGGTGGGCATTCAGATCCGAATTGGGATTGGAGATACAAAATTTAAAAAATAAATAGGTAGCAAAGCTGCTGTCAGCCCTCTGGTCCTCGACCAGTTCTGTACTCTAGAAGCTTTTGTTTATCTGGTATTCGCTGCCAACTCTTTGCTAAGATCATCGGCTGTATATGGTTTCTGTATCATTTGATGGTTTGAAGGCTATTTTCATTGTCTGTATCTGTACATAGAATTTCCCTTATTGTACTCATATTTTTACCTTCTGAATTATTACAGTAAAATTGTTGAACTGCTAAACTGTTTTTGGGTCCTTCATTTAAAAGTCAACGCTAACCAGTACGAATTCCTCAACAGTATATTTGGTTTTTACCTCTTGATTTGGACCAATAACAACTGAATGTGTTCTCTGTCACTTTTACTGTTAGCACTTGTACTAGTCCCTTAGGAGCTCTTCACTTTTCTACCGATCTTTTGCACTTTTGTACGTCGCTCTGGATAACAGCGTCTGCTAAGAACCTGTAATGTAATGCAATGTAATTTACAACTTTTTTCGGCGTTACCGCGCGATTCATCAGGAAAATCTCCTAAAAACTACCGCGAAGGTACTCTGCACGTGCAATTTTCTGTCATGTCTGTTAACATTTTGCTTCATTCCTACTGGTAGTTTATTTGCCCCATGGGGCGTAACGAGTTGTCACCACGTTGACAGCTTGTTAGGGGCGGAATTCAAAAACCCCTGGCTTTCGTGCAGGCTCTCTTTTCCCTCTCTCTCCCCGCCTCCCATCGCAAACAAGAGAGCCTGCTCGCAGGCTATATATAGGACTGTAGTGGGACATCTATTTTATTTAAATGGTAACAACCCACAATGAATATATAATAACCTGTTGGGAGGGTGAAGTGGACCCCTCACTCCCTGCCGAGTCTGTTGTAGTTTTAGTCGGGATCTTTCAACTCATCGTCTACAATGAAATACAACAACAACCTTCAGTAAAACATGCAGAGACAATATTACCACAATCATAGTCGTGATATATGTACTCAAGAAGGGAAATGTACAAGCATTCGTTAATTCAACATGGATCTTATACAATCTTGTTCTTGTGTATGCTTGTACAAGAGGATTCACTTACCAGAGCACGCCATGGCCACTGACATTCTCCATTCTCTTCGTAAAGCACCATGCTCTAGGGAATATTTTTTATGGGCCTTTACAAACCACCAGGTGTTATTGTTCCATTCAAAATCAAAAAAAAAAAAATTATGCTTTTCTGTACACATCTTCTGCCTCTGGTCACGTTCATATTCTGAGATTAACTCCACTACTCTAACTATGCATTATAATAAAAGAAATGAAAAGCATATGAGATATATAACTTATACCTTTATAGTCATTTATCCATTTTACTCTCAAACAAGACTTGTCACTTCGGGATGAGACAAACTGAATGGCCTCAGCCTCAGGGCTCTGCCTCGGCCATTTTCTGTGTCATGTAACTCGTCTGCACATCATATGACGGGTCTGCACATTGTGATTGGTTGAGCACGTGTAACATTGCAGCAGGTAGCCTAAGTCGATAACTTCCTTGTGTGGCCTTAAAAATATCAAGCATGCTAGATCACGCTGCTGCACTGTCATGTGAAATTACACAGCAAAACCATCCTCATGGCTGGCATTACCTGATGCAGCAGCCACCGCAGCGTATCACTTGCCTCCAGGCAAAAGTGGCACCGTCTGAAGAGCAGAAACTTAAACATCGGTGTTGAATGAGAACACCTAATGCTCAATAATTATCACCATTCAGCTTTACGCACTGGTGTTTCGATTATAAATGTCACATGTTCCACAGTTTTACAGTGCAGGCTTGCTATTTTCCTATCATTAAAGTGAATCTAACACTTCGGATTCTCGATTAATAAATGGTGTCTAGCACTAAACCAAGCCTCGGGCTCAATGAACAACTCCCTTACTATGAGAGCTCAGCACGATAGTGCTGAGCAGGTTGTAGCACCAATACAAGTAACTTGACTTTGACAAGCTAATTAAGCCACAGCGACCAGAAGGGAATACGAAAAAATCTAACCTAGAAATATGTTTATGCGTAAAAGCCCTCCAGTAAATGTCAGTCCTGAATTCATACACACTAAAAATAAGCACCCTCGCCGCGAAACCAATCAGTTGTTGCTAGATAAGAAATTCCATAAAGTAGATTAAGCGTTGAGTAACTTCCTAAGGTTCGTTTTCAAAATTAGCATAAAAATCAGAATATAGCACAGCCCTTGAAAATACTTTTAATATTGTGAATATTCAAATCAATTTTCGATTTGAAGCACAGAAGGGTTTATGAAATGTTTTTACTCATCTTGATAAATTCACCCTCATTAGGTTATTAGGCTAGCTTCAGTTGTAATTGCGAAAATATTTATAAATGACTTACTATGCTTGGTAAAAAGCATAAATATCGTTCAAATCTAATGTACACAAAACGCAGCGATAATAGCTGTCTTTGTAGTTTAATAATGTAGAAAAAGTAATAAATTACTTTCATTTAAAATCCACTCCTTCCAGTTCCATCCAGCTTTCCATGTGGCGCCACGTTACTTTTAGCTGATTAGCGAACATTAGCTTGTCTAGCTAATTAACCGACATGAGACTTACACGGAGAACTTTTTTGAGTCCGCATTGACCTGGCGATGTTATTAAGCGTCTTCAGATTCCACAGGTGACTGCTGGCTGTGACTGAAGGTCAGCGAGAACACACAGATTCCGCCGACCGTGGTGAGGTACAGGATGTTGGAGATTTTCATGCAGGACATGTGAGTGTCTGGAACACTGTAGTGAGTGCAGAAAATGAGGACCTGTTGAAAATATTCCCATTTCTCCAGCGTCCTCATATTGTGGAGTGTGTTATCATAAAATTGTCCTCATTTGTCATGAAAACAAGCGTACATGCACACACACACACACACGCACACGCGCACACACACACTCAGAATTATGACAATCAAGAAGGAAGTTTCTCTTTTTCTTTCTCTTGTTACTTCCTTCTCCTTTCTCTTTAATATCAATATAAATTTCCTCATCAATATTCTGTTTTGTTAATTTTTGTTTGTTTATTTGTTTATTCATTTTTTGATTGTTTTGCATGACTTTCCCCATGTACCTCGCTTTCGTTGATTTTTTCTGCCTATCCTTGTCTTTCCTTGAATAATATCTGTAATGTCATGATTTGTCTTGTCCTGTCTTGTTTTGTCCTGCTCAGTGTCTGCATAAAAGTACGGCATGTGCATATGTAAGGATAGTGCGAAGGTGTTGTTGGTTAATGCCCGCGATCTTGGTGGTTGCCTCCAGCAGTGCTTAAAACCGTGCGGAATCTCTCTATCAGAATTAAATCCTTTCTCAAAGTAATTGCCAGCAATATCAAGTGCAACGTTGAAATTTTGGTTAAAGTTTTGCTAAAAAAAGCGAGTTGGTAATCATTAAACAGAAGCTAAGCCTTCTCATACTAACCTATAGGCCAAGCTAAATTGGGCAATATCTTGGTTTATCTTCGTTCATGAAAGAATTTTTTTGCACGGCGCTTACATCCGTTTATTTAGTGTTTGATGCGGTTCCATCTGAAAGCGGTGTACCTCTTTAACATTATCTTGAATTATGGCGACTGTAGCTAACTTTTACTAGGTACAAAGAACTTATAGCGGTTTCCGTAAGTCAGCGAGCTGGAAATCGAATACATATATAGCTAGTGAACTGTCGCGGTTAACATTTTATGAAGTGGACACGTTAACTTCATTGTAACCGTTTTACCATTTATCAGACATTAAATAAGCCTGATTACTTCGCTGCTATAATATTTGGGTCATTATATAAAACTGATGCGAGCCAGCGGCTGAAATGGAAGGTCTGCTGGCATGGCACGTAGCTAGCGAACTGTCAGCAGTCGCTGGATACGTGAAGTGGACACGTTAGCTTCATTTGTAACCGTTTTAATTACAATTATTTTGGATAAGCCTGATTACTTCACTGCTATGGTACGGTCATTATCAGCAGTACCTATTATTTACTTGACCCGCGGGCATAGCTTATATTACCAGAGATAAATGAGCAGCTGAGTTTCTGTTGGACCCAGTCAAATGCAGCTCTAACGATTTTCTATGGTTACCGTGGCTAGTCAGATGGTCGAATGGTGAAAATCAGAAAAAGTATTCACCAGACCATGAGTATAAGTCTGTATTGTCCGTCGGCTGTCTGGCATCGCGTTTCTGTCTCTGTTTGTCTCTGCTTATCTATTTCAATTGGGCGCTAATACGGAAATGCAGATGGGACCGCATGCGGCACTAAAGCAATTTAGCCCAAAATCGATAAGCAGCCAGATAAATGACAGCTAATGCTGTTAACCAGAACCAGAAATTGCAGGCCCGCCGACACTTCTGACATGTGAGGTTATGTTGTATTTTGGGCTGCATGGAAGATGTCAAGAAGGCACTTTCCACTGTTGATCCTGCCTACAATTGAGCAGGTAATATGCTGTGTGGAAAATGAGTACATGGTACCAAGGCTGAGTAGAGGAGAGTGAAGTAGATCTGGTCGACTAAAAGCACCATAAGTCGACTACCCGGTGGCCCTGTGGTGCCCGGCCCCTTCATTGCTGCTTGCAGCTATATTTCTGATAATTTAATCACAGGGTCTCCCAGGACCAGGTCTGAGAAATGAAAAGCAGTCACAAATGCAAAAAAAAAAAAAAAAAGCATGACACAAGGCTTTTACATGTTTTGAAATGTTCAATATCTATTTTAAAGACCAGAACATGTACAAAGTGCTTATAAACTTTAGCTAAGCTGTGTAGATGAACAATCAGTATCAATACACTGCATGCATACGTTATGCATATTCAAGATTGGTTCTGCCAGACCAGAACATTAACTATGTGCTTATGAACTTAAGCTTACCTGTGTCTATTTTCAATCAATAACAATGCACTGCATCCATACAGTATGTAATGGCCGGTAGTATACGGAGGCCAAGCGCAACGACCAGAGAGAAAGAGAGTAACACGGACACAGTACAAACACAGAGAATACTAGAGAGGCACTCATAGAGTGCAAACCTCTGCCAAGGCAGCACAATCCAAATGTGAATGAGTGGGAGCAAAGTTGAGTTATTGCATGTGATAGGATTTCAAGATGGCTGCTGTGGCGGCCATATTGTTACAGTGATCGCGGTCAAAATCAATAGGATCCATCCTTGATGTAATAGCAATCCACCCACAAAATTTCAGACAAATCCGTGCATGACTTTTTGAGTTATCGCGTGTGATAGATTTCAACATGGCTGCCATGGCGGCCATATTGTTCGAGTGATCAAAGTAAAAATCAAAAGGGTCTATCCTTGATGTAATAGCAATCCACCCACAAAATTTCAGACAAATCTGTGCATTACTTTTTGAGTTATCGCTTGTGATATGATTTCAACATGGCTGCCATGGTGGCCATATTGTTTCAGTGATCGCGGCGAAAATGAATAGGCTCCATCCTTCATGTAATAGCAATCCACCTACAAAATTTCAGACAAATCTGTGCATTCCTTTATGAGTTATGTTGTTCACAAACAGACAAGCAGACAAACAAACAAACAAACAGGAGCGAAAACATAAACTCCGCCCCAACTTCGTTGGCGGAGGTAAATATAGACCAAACGCAAGTACTCGGCTTCCAAAGGACTTATAATAGTCCGAACCACGAAAGCAAAGCAAAATAGAAAAAGGGAGAAGAAACTCCAATAATTAGAAGATAGAAAGTCATACAAAACCTGACTACAGATATCTTCGGCTATAGTGCGAAGCTAAACACAGACACTCTAGCGAAGGGGGCGTGCTGGACTACCTGCTTATATAGATTCTGGGAAAGCGCTGCCCCAGCTCAATCAGCCAGCTGGGTAAAGAATTGGATAGTCCAGGAATACGATATCGTCCCGGGACGAGAGCTGCAAAGAAAAGTCAAAACAACACACACACCAAACAAACCATGACACAGTATGCATATTCAAAATAGTTTTTCTAAAAAAAATGTGGAGCGTATGGACTTAACTTCAATTTTAACATCTGGCCTACTAATATAAAATTATTTTCCTGCAAAATTTCCATCAGCCGGTGGGAAGCCAGTTGACCGTTAATTAACGTGAGAGTAATTAAATTTCGCAGCCAATGAATATATTTATTTTTTAGTTGTAATGCTGGGTAGATGACAGTGCCATTTATGATTTTTCAGGAGATACAATGTTTAGACATTGAACAGCAGGAAGGGGAAAACAGCCATATAGCTCTGATCAAACGACCATTACTGGGATTAACCAAGCAATTCATTTAAATCATGGCCTATAGATGTGGACTGATATTTACATAATTTAAACAGCCATTGTGTGCCTGACTGCAGAGATAGAGTACCAGCCATGATACAGTTGAATTTGGACTGTGAAACATGCTTAATTTACATCAGTGTACTGCAGTCCTAAATGATGTCCCCTCTCGACTTTTAATTGCAGATTTTGGGGGTGGAAAAATATTGAAGTCTCCCTGAAAAAAGGCTTTAAATTTGAAGACTCACAACGTAATTACTGAACAAACCAGTGTCATTCCTATTAAAATGAATACTGTGAGCAGTAGGGGTGTGTTAAACAGGAGTGAAATAAAGGTGCCCTTTTTTTGATGACAAACCCCGATGCTTCCTTTTGTTCCCTGGAGCTGTGACTTACAGCTAAACTCATAACGAAGTGCAGCATCCTCCTGAAATCAGAGATACAGTCGAGGTAATATTACAGGCAATGGACACTTTTCCTCTTGGTTGACCTTGGACATGTTTGAGACGCATTGTTCAAGAACTTAACATTTAATTTGTATTTTTTTTGTGTCTTTCTGAAGTTGATTTTTATATGGGTTATATTACACGCTGTTCCATGTTGAATGCGTTTTATCATTTTTTGGACTAAAATACTTTGAATGTTATATTCCCTAACTAATTGTTGGCATTAAGTACAGGAATAGCCAATACAATCATTTTGTATTTGCATCTAGGGTGTGCGTCCAGAAAGGTCTGTAGTCACTGTTGGCTCTTCCTTCTCTCTCTCTTTTGTTTTTTTTTTATAATAAATTTGGCATCTCCAATGCCACCCGAATCTGGAATGGCTACTTGAGGAACTATGAACAAGCCTTGCTCGTATGCGACCAATTGTTGCCAATTCAGGAGAGAAGGACGGTTCACGGCTCTCCTCCGAAGCACGTGCCCGTCAACTACTGCTTCTTTTACACTCATTGGTTTAATCCTCGCAAGTTCAGAACGAGGGCGCAGGATACCCGAACATGAACAAGCTTAAAATCTTCCTGATGAGCACCCGGCTGGCCAACAGGAGGCGCTTGAGCAACAAACAAAGCAACCATTTTTATATTAACCTTCCCGGCAGACCCTTCCCAAATTGCATCCCTGTAGCGCAATGGCCAATTGTGCGCTACTCTGAAAGAGCTGCCAACCACTGCCAGTTGGTACGACTGGGGCTGTGATAGTCCCCTCTGCTCCGCAATGCGGTGCTTTAACCGAGTGAGCTATCCGGGAGCTTAGGCTCTTCCTTAAACGTCCTTATGCTGGCATAATGACATTAAATATGTAAATTAGAGAAAAAAAATCATCACTTTACCCTGAATTGATAGTTCATGCATATTCATAAAATGTTTAAGGCATTTGGTTGATTCAAACAATTTATGTTTTTTCATCAATGCCTACGGTTACAGTTATGTTAGTTGTTTTCTCTTTGTATATTACACTCATATCAGATCTAAAATACTTGCCTGTCACTCACCTCACATTCTGTTTTTGTTTTGTGAACTCATTTTCTCAAACTTACTAACAACGAATATGCAATTTAACTGACAATCACAAGCATACATCTCATGTGCTTACATTATGTGGCTCAGGGGAAGGGCTTCGGCAGCAGATGCAGGGCAAGTTATTTAGGCATGATAGCTGCTTAACCTTGGAGATGCAGAGTAGGGGTTCAATGCTGCAACTGAGGTCCATGATCGAGAAGGCAATATGTTCAAAGTCGCAGATGTCTTTGAACTCATTGAAATATATGAACGGCATGATAGAAGCTACAGGCAGGTAATGAAACACAATGATGGCCAGAGTGATTTGCACTGTTCTTTGGGCTTTCTTTTTCATGGGGCTAATCTTCTCCTTGCCCAGGACTGACTTCCTCAGATTCCTCACGATAGAAATGTTGCAGAAAACCATGATTATGCTGATGGTCACAATCATTCCAATAAAGAGGAAACCTGTGAAACGTTTCATCCGTCCCCTCATATAGCCATAGGCTATCATGAATGGCCAAACAAGCATGAGAAAAGCAACTCTGATCTTGATATCCTTGATGCGGGAGAACACAATGGGGTGGATTACAGCCACATAGCGGTCCAGGCAAATGCAGGTGAGGAAGAGAGGGGAGCTGTCTTTTATCCCATACATAATCTCCAGAAAATCTAAATTGACATTCTGATACCAATATCCGATGGAAAAATAGTTCAGGGGAATAATCAGGGAGAAGACGGCATCTACAATGGCCAGGTTTACAAAGAAGACATCGGAGGTGGAAGAGTCAATCTCCTTTCTGGCCACCAGCCAAATTACCATGATATTCGCAGGGTAGCCCATAAAAACATTGATAACAAAACAATATATTGAATCACAAATACATAATATGATAATCTACATCCTACATCCACGCTCAAGAGACCGGATCCTGAAGAGGAGTGGTTGAACTGTGGGATGGAGTTGATGGCAGAGCTGTTCATTTTGGCTTTTATTTACCAAGCAGGTCTGAGGGTTGATGTCTTGAGAAAAAAAGAGTGAATTTAAGTTAAATGGTCAAGCCTAACTGAACAGAGCAATGGTCCTCACACTTAACCTGACTGCAAGGCGAAATTATGTTCTTATATTTATGCTGATTCCTGCATTATTTTACATCCTTCTTTTCTCCAAAGTATTTCTCATCATAACACATTTACTGCAAAAAATACCGATGGCAACACCCTTTTGTGGCCAATTTGCACAAAATCAAGCTCGCTCTATTGATAAATAAATTAATCATGTGAAGGGAGCCTTGCAGAATTTTGTAGTATTGTGGCAGTGAGGGATAATTTTTTATCTGGGAAGACGGCCTCCATGCTGGAAAAACTACCTTTCCTCTGAGCAACCACTCTTTACTCTTAGAAACTGCACAGCTGCTTCCCGAGATTGGAGACAGTGTTCCCAGAAGACTAGGTTTGCCCTTTGGGTTTACTGTATTACAGCCTGCAACAGGCTCTCACTCAAGCACAGCTTTAGAAATGAAAGAGTGGTTCATCAGCTTGAAAGAAAGAATAAGTGACTCACCTGAGAAACTGCAGAGGCTCAGCATACACTCCTTAAGGTCAGACAGGCCAGTGGGCAACTGTATCCTGATCACCTGTGTCCAGGAGGGTTATGTTTTTATTCAATATAGTTCTAGTTCATGTAAATGTATAAATTTGTGTGGTATGCAAGCAGTGCAGCCTCTAGCCAATCACAAATCCAGTGAGGGAGCAATAGCACAATACCCTGTCACCACAGGATTATATTTGAGGATGGGTGGGTGTGCCAAAAGTTTTGCGTAAATGGGGGTTAGATTTGGGGCGCAGGTTTGATTTGTGACAAACAGCTATGCAGTAAAACAGGGGAGGGGCTAAAAGGAGGGGTAGATGAGTGCCCCCCTATCCCTGTTCGAACAAAATATTATTTGTCAGTGATGCAATCCAAGAAGTGCATCCCAGACAAACAAGTGACGCAATGCAGTCAGCCAGCTGGTGCACAAGTGAGACTGTAACCTGGTGTAAGGTCTTATACATGAAACCACAAGCTTCATCAAAGCACACTCAAACAATTCTCTTTCATCCTCACAAAGAAAAGAACCTGAGCACTCAGTTAAAGTAAATGTATTACTGAAGATAATATTAGGTACATTATTGATGGTTTGACTTCCATTTAAATGTTTGGCAATAAGGAAGTTGGAGTTAACAAGTAATTTTCTTTACTTTCACTGCATAGACTTCACTAAAGCCTGGCATCTGTACCAGGAGATCTATTGTCCCGTATGTTTTCATGCCAATCCTTAGACAGGAGAACATAATCAAAGGTGTGAGATCTCACACAGCTGCTGATGAGCAGACTCAGGTGTATTGGGGTTGAGTTGATAAATCAAATCAATTCAAACTTTATTTATATAGCACTTTTCATACAAAGAATGTAGCACAAAGTGCTTTACATATTAAAAACAAGACAGAAAACAAAACCTCTTCCCCCTCAGGCACCCACTTTCCCTCCCTCAACTTGTCCCACCCTGACAGAGAGTTAGTCAGGTAAGAGGATGAGGAAACGCCATCATGGGGGGCCGTCCACTCCAAGAGCTGATTACAGTCCATAGCTGCAGAGATGCCACCACACAGGTCACCCCAATCCCGACCAAGCGGCAACCTGCGGGGCTGAAAAGTGAAGCAAATACGGAAGTTCCAAAAGCTGCAGTTCCTCGAATGGCCACTTGAGGCTGACGAGTCAATCCCCATTGACCCCCATGTTAAAAAGCACAATTTTACAGTAAAAATAAACATGTTTACAGCCTAGTTCAAAATACGGTTTTGGTTTGTATGGCTAATTTTCCCCTCCATGAAAACTGTGGGGGGAGTGAATTTTTTCGTAACTCTATTTTTTAAAGGCTTAAATTTCTGCAAAATTAAGAGCGTGGCCACTTTGAGTGACAGAACCTTGAATTACAAAGTCTCGGGGCAGGAGTCGTCTCATCCGGTTATATTGTGGCCAGGCTAGAGCACAGGCCTACACAGCCCCGGGCTTTAGAGTAGGAACGCCAAGCCCTGCCGCTAACCACCGGCCTAGCCTGGCTGTCTGAGGGAGGGGGTTACTACATCTCAGCTAGCCTAGCCGCTAATCCTTGGCCTTTTCTCGTCGCTTCTGGGCCGGAAATTGATCCATCGGCCGCGTTTCTGACTGGAGATTTTTTCTCGAAATATCAGGATGATAATGTCCTGCTGTGTGGTTAGGAGTCTGTGGTCTATTTCCTAAGGTGATGAAATTCTATTATATCATGTAACATTATATGTCAACACGAAGTAACGTTAGTTCGTTCTCTAGCCAACTTGCCAGAGAATGAATACAGTAATCCCCCAGTTAGCTTCTGCCCAAGATGTCCAGCTGTGCCAGCGGGAGTGTACGCCAGCCACAGTTATTACACTGGCATGCAATGAAGTAATAGCGAAACAGAAAAGCGTCTGTACATTTGAACAAAAGTTGTCAGTCAGGGGTAGGAAGACCGTCACGGTCTCTTTCAGGTTCCCAAGGTAACTGGCTAGTCAGCTGCAACATTAGAACCACCATAGCACGCTACCAAATGACGGGGTCCCTCTGCTGCTTCCTCGGAGTATATGGAGGGCTTGACCGGGGATTGCTGTGCTGATACACTCAACAGATTCACTCAGCAATATCTTATAGAACTGCATTTGCCACCGATGGATTCGTTCCATTTTCAGTATGATTACTGAAAGGCATCATTGTAAATAGAAAGGCTAGCTAGCTGTATAGCTAATTTAACATATCCCACATTATCTAGCTAGCTGTCCCTAAATGTGTTTCTTCTTAAAGTCCATCATCCACAAGCTAGCTAACCACATTAACCTAACTAATGAGCCAAACGGCAACGGAAAAGTGTGTAATATAGCCATGTTCGGCTATATTAGCTGTCGCTAGGAGTAAAGGCTTTTTTTTTCCGAGAGTACCATCAATGATACGACGCGATAGAAAAGTTGCGCATCGCTGTGGTATCGTTAGCTAATATAAAGGATAAAGATAAGCTGGACAGCTGATGAAATAACCATGGAGCCTACGAGCCAGACGCCCAGATGTGAGAGTATTGATGAGCCCATGTCTGCTGGCGACAGTAACCCATTAATTCAGCATTCACCCAAGTCAAAATGTAGGGTGATAGTACTTGTGATCAGAACGTGCGAGAGCGTGGTAGGAAAGGTCCGTCAGGTTTGACAGTAAGGTTACGTAATGCAGTTATCGTTTGACTGGCCATACTACCGTTAATGGGACCGGGCTAAGGTGCATACAAGAGCTAAGAGGAGCACCCGCTCGCACTCTGGGAGGATACTGATACTCAGTGAGCCAACCGCCGCAACTTCCCAGCAGCGTCCAGCATTCGTCGCACAACTGCTCTCACGGATACGAATAACTTTCTTCTCACAGCCGCTCATGAATATAAACAGCATTCGACCTGCCACCGCAAGCTACTTGGCAGGATCAGTTCCTTTCTGGGACAGATATGACCCCGCATCTCGGCCTTAGCGGACCAGGTAGCATCGAGCTGAGCTAGGTTTTCAGTCGAGTATGGGCGCTGAGGCTAGCTTGGTAACTGCGAGCTTAGAGGTCTCCATTCGGCCCGCCCACTGGGCTCACGTCAGCTCCAGCAATGGCCCACCTTTTTGCCCATTTTTGGATTAGCCGGGAGGTAGGCGGAGTCAAGTAAGTGCCAAGATGGCGGCCAAATTTGCTTCAAAATGGATATTCAGAAACCTATGGGCATATTTGTTAGTTCTGTCTTTGTTAGATTGAATACAGTTGTCATTCTATTCCATGAAGTGCTCATATTGATGTCAACAATAAAATTAGCATTTATTCAAGAATAATTATTAATTAATTAATTAATTAATAATAATTAATAAAGGTGCCCGTTGATTTGCCAATATTTTATGGAATCCTTACTGTAATTACAGGATCGGTAAAAAATGAAATTTCTACGAAAAAAGTGTATATTAGCAGTGCAAATTTGTTGGAGTTAAGCCATTTTAATGACTGTGGAGTTGTAAAAGGACAAAGTTGCAGAATTAAACAGAATAATTATTCCTTCTGAAACCGAGCAAAAGTCCCTATTTCTTGATAAAATAAATGCTAACCTCTCTTAAACAATCAGTAACTATAAACAGAGGGAAGTTTATATGAAGTAACAATTGAATGTAAATTATACAAACATGGACAAGTGTTTCTAAAATTTTAAAGAGCTAGAAAATCTAAGCAGTTTTCTGTAAATAATTAGGCTGTGTGAGATTGGTGTGCTAGAAGCATATCTCTGTAAAGAAAATGAAGGAAAAGTAGAAACAAGAATAACACAGTGTGTTCAAAATTTACCAAAGTACTGTTTAACACTGTATACAGTAAGAGACTGTGTGCCAAATTCAGTTGATGCAGAGGTTTTAATTAAGGTAAAATGATCAGAAAAGTGCCAGTAAATATAAAATATAATATGAAATTTAATGATACATATTTAATTATTATAAAAGAAATCAAGTGAACTATTGTGGGATTAGAGACTGCATCGGTTCTTAAACAAAGGCGCCAGAGTCAAAACAATAGAGTGAATGGAGCCTTATTGACCAAAGCAGATAAGTGGCACAGATAGGTGAAAGGTCGACATACAGAAGTCAGAGAACAGAAGGATGATGAACAAATGTGACTGAAAGCTTTCCTGATCAAAGAAATGCAATTAAAGATTTTTTTCTCCATTTTGAACAGGAACTGTCAACGAGTGTCTTCATGGCAAAGGAACTGAGTGGCTGATAACCTTAATCTGTTATTTAACTTTTACAGGAAAGGATCCGAACGAGTTGAATTAAAACAAAATTGTTCATTATTGTTTGTCTCTAACTCCTCTTGGAACTTTCCCACAGAGAGCACTGCTGAAGATAAGTGATGAGCTGGCCAGCTGGGGATTCAACTGTGGGGTTTCAGCTTAAAAGTTTACCTTCTAAAATAGATTTGGGGAAATCCAATTTGAAGTATTAACACAAGACTAAATTATAAAGGTGGACCACCATATAATTGAAAAAGTCCACTAGTAACGTGATCACATATTACTTTGCCATTTCTAAAATTTATTTTTGATTAAGTGGACAGTCAAGTAAAAGGTACTGACTGAGGGGACCTTTATGTGCTGGGAGCCCAAAATGAAAACTATTAGTTGAATATTAAATATGTACCAATTTTTGTGAATAAAAAGATTTGCAAATTGTAACATAGTCTAAAGTAACTCCACCTGGTTATGCTGATGATGTGGGAAAATGTAAGAATGGTTGGGGCTAATAAGCCCTGACTGTGCATTTCCTCCATGCTTTTAGCAGAACCCTAGACTGAGGTGGATTGCTTAATCATAATTAATTGAGAGGAAAAAATAAAAAACAAAAATGTATTCTCCATTGTGTAAAAGAAGTCCTATCTAATAATACTGCATGTTCTTGACTTAAGGACATCCCACTATCAAATCCTGATATTGAATACTTTGTTGATGGTTCGGCGTCAAGAGTCGATAAAGGCAACCTATGTGTTGGATATGCTGCCTGTCCTCATGATAGCTGTGTGGTCCTCTATAACCTACTCACTCTACAGAAGCAGCAGAGCTGATAGCTCACATAAAAACATGTTGACACAATCAGTTTGGCTGATGCCTTTGCAGACAGAGAAGCAAGGGACAGCCAAACACACTCTTGTGGGGCTATTACACCAATCTGAAGGCTGAATTTCATGTGACCTGCTGTGAGCAGAGCATGATGCTGCTCCCCCACAAGAAAAATGTCAATGGACATCACACGGAACACAACACACTGATGACGGGTGGGTAGGACCCAATGGTAAGCCTATATTACCAAAATCCCTCTTCCATATTGCTGTAGATTTGGTGCATGGGCAGTGCCATGGACCAAGAGGGGGGACCAAGGGATTAATAGATCAAAGTACTATCACTTCTTTACTAAAAAATTTTTTTAAGAAATGTCTAACATGACAAAGTTATAATACACAGGACACACGGGGAGGGGTAGTAGTACAGAAGGGGGCAATCCCTACACCCCCTGGGCCATTCCACACGGTTCATACATTTGACACCATGCGAAAGGAAGAGATATGTGTTGGTATTGGTATAACTCTTTTCTAGATGGATAGAGGCCTTCCCAGCCACAGCTATAGATGCGATTACAGTGGCTTAAGTTTTGAGTCGGGAAATTATTCCTAGGTGGGGGATTCCAAAAGCATTACATAGTGATAATGGGCCAGAATTTAGAAATGAAGTACTGGCTCGTTTGGGAGCAAAATTGGGAATAGAATTGAAAAAACATTGCGCATATCATCCACTATCAGCGGGATTGGCAGAAAGGACTAATGGGACCTTAAAAGCAAAATTGCGCAAAGCCATGGCTGAGACTAAATGGAACTGGGTTGCATGTCTGCAGTTGGCATTAACTAACATGAGAATAACACCACAGCGGGGATTGGGGTTGTCACCTTATGAAGTAGTACATGGGAAACCTTTTGAATCACCACATTTATTGCAGAGAACACAAGTAGAAGAGGCAACTCTGGCAGATGTTTATGAATAGAATGTTGACTAACAGAAGTGAGATTTGAAATGTGCTTCCTCCCAGATCAGGAGCGGAGCTGCCACCCGGAGAGATAAAGCCTGGAGATTGAATCCTGGTGCGTAGTGTCAGTAAAAAGCGGAAGTGGAGTGACCGGCGTGGAAGGGTCCATATCAAGTGCTCCTGACCACACCGACAGCAGTAAAAATCCAGGAGAGAGAGATGTGGATTCATCAGTCACATTGTAAGGTGGTATCTCCTCCTCCAGCTGGTGTGTAGGTACATCTGAATAAGTCAGGATAGACTTGGAGGGAGTCCGATTACAAAGGGGGGCGTGGCATATAGAGCTCGTCTGTCTCAACCTCGGTGAAGAACTTATTTACGCTCCAAGTCAGTAGAGACTCCGGACTTATTCATAAAAAAAGAAGGGTCTAATAAAATGGCTTACCTCTCCCTGTGTCTGTTCATTTTAAACATATGTAGCGCCTACAATGAATTTGAACAGTATAGTTAAATGCGCCATGGCAGTGTCTACTGCTCGTAGTGGATTAGTTTCAATAGACCCCAGTCTATCCCCACTTAATATAGTACTGGGTTGAAATACCGCACAGATAGGGATGGATATCTGAAGTTGGGAATCATGGGTTCTAATGTCCCACTCATGGTAGTCCATTACAGTTCGGAGCAGTTTTTGGCGATGTGTCAAAGGAAATGGCACAGAGTTTGTGGGGTAACCTAGGGGTGCAAGGGGAAACTATTGATTTTCTGTGGGTATCCACAAATAAGTGACTAGAACAATTCAGACTAACCGCCCTGGGGAAAGGGTTAGCATCTGGGGAGCCACTACCCTATGATGATACTAAATTGTTTGCATTAATGGCTGCACCAACAAGTGCTTGGAAAACTGATTGTAAACGGTACACCAATTGCTTTTCTGTGTGACACGGGGGCATGTCGAACTGTTATCAGAAAAGTGAGTCCAATTTTTCCACATCGGCTCAGCACTGATATGATACAAACTTGTGCTGCGAATGGGGCAATGGAACAGCGTAGCAACAGAGGAACTCAAATTTGAGGATCCTGATGAGGGAATTGCTACACACTGCTCTGTAATAATATCCACACAGTGCCCAGTAAACCTCCTGGGGAGGGACGTAATGTCTGAACTGGGGCTCGGGGTGGTTCCTACAGGTCCTACTACGTGGGAGGCAATGCGCGTGTTCGAGGGAAACGAACAGGGTGAGATTGCGGGGGATCAGATGGTGGTTCTGGGAACCGGACCCCCAGCAATCTACTATGCATTGCAATTTGCAGATTGACCCCCTCGCAAGCCAATTACAGAAATGTTGCAAATAGTGCTGGGGAGAGGACTGAAGACCCCCGTGTCTGGTGAAGTGGTGTCTGGTGAAGTATGAATTGACATATTGCCGTGGTACTGTCTAGTCGGCGTGTTTGTCGCATGTAAGGTTGTGGGAAACACGTGGTACGTGGGTGACAGCCCACACCTAGCAGAGGGGCGTTGGAGACGACCTCTGTGAACAGCTGAGGCTGGTGAAACGGTCAAAGCGAATGCGTCAGTCGGCGAGTGGTGCTTCTGTGATCGGTGGGCTTTGAAAAGGAGACACCGGGAAGCAGAAGGCAGAGTTCTCAACCTGGGCGGAGATCTCTGTGGAAAGGGATCTAGCCTGGGACTGCGCCCTGAATGGGAGATTTGAAGGACCTAAGTGGTCAAAAATATGTGCCCAAGTTGGAATTGCAGGATGCTACTACTGCTCATTGTATTTGTTGACAGCAGCACAGGGAGGGTCTGCCAGCTTATAGGGCCCATACTGTACCTATATACCCGCTAATGATGAGGCAGGAGGGGTGATTGATCAAGCCTTGCAACGTTTGAAGGATATATCAGATGCACAACAGCGTGACCTCGCACCAGCATGGGCAGACTCCTGGTGGGACTGGCTCCTGTCTGGAGGATGGGAAGCAGGAATTACATCTGTATTAAATCTTGTAGCAGGGGGATTTGCAGTACTGTTCTTCTGCAGTTGCTGTGGGGTTCCCATAATTAATGGATTGATATCAAAAATGTTGAGTGCTAATCCACAACATCAGATGTTTCTGTTACAGGACACCAGTGAAGTGTATATTCTCCCCATGAATGAAACACATGTCGGAAATTGAGAAGTGGCATGCTGGCGGATAATCAATTATAAACAGGGGGGAAATGTGGAATCATTTTTATATTGATTCACTTAATTATTATAAATTGTTTATCCTTGCTTACTCTTTCTTTTACTCTTGCTTAGTTTCTCTCAGGCCTCAGTGTGCACCCTAGCATGTCTCTGATTAGCCTGGGCCTGCATAACTGTAAGTTTCCATAAATCTGACCAGTGCTCCATGGCATATAGCTTATCTGGAGCCATGCGGACCTGATGGGCCCATAACAAGGGCAAGATGTTCTTTCTCTCTCTCTTAGTTTATGTGTTTACAGAAGAAGGAGTGCAAGGGAGAGCCCCAGAATGCAAACAAGATGACCTGCAGATATGGTAGGAGGAATCACCTGTCTTCTCTGCGAGATGTATGCATACCTCAGGGGCTGCTTGACGTGGGTTGCGTGCGACTGCAAGAGTCTTCCAGATTACATCATGATGTGTAAATCAGCACGGGGGGAGAAGAACGTCACAACGTTTTCCTATATAAGCCACAGAATCAGAAACCGTCCTTATCCTTGTTTGACTGGACTTGTTGTGTGCGGGGATCCTTTTTCTGCAGAAAAAGTAAACTGACCTTTGGCTTGGAAACATCAATTCCTCTGTCTCTGTTTGAGTTCTTTTTGAGAAGGTAACACCAGGAATATAAAATCAAAATTCCGACAACAACGTCACGGAGGCTACGCCCATGTTTTATACAGTCAATGCTCCCGACAGAGGGAGGAGTCAACACCACAACCAGAAAGTTGTTGATCGAGAGCCCCCCCACCCACGAGCCAGAGGAGCCAGGAAGACCTCCACAGCCAGAGCCAATCACAGCTCCCAGTGCAGAGAGCCCCCAGTGAGGAAACAATAGAGCTAATTAAAACATTAAAACTGACGGTATAAAACTTTAAATAATAATTTGAATAATAGGATAAAATACAAGTGTTAAAAAGCTGAGAGAAAAAATGAATAAGAGTAAATAAACAAAAAATAAATAAAGGGATAGATAGGTAGATAAATAAATTAATAAAATTGTATATAATTAATCAAATGCTATGCTACAAAGGTAGGTCTTGAGCCTCCTTTTAAAAATCTTAATGCTCTGTGCAGCTCTGTATTTTCTACAGAGAAACAACATTTTGTAGCAGATGTTACTCACTGACTGTATGTCTTTACTTTGTATGTAGCGTTCTGGTCCAAGGATAAGCATTTTTAGCCGATGGCGCCAGGCTAGGCTAAAAGTGACGTGAAATGCCGGCGACTTTCTGTCGCACAGGAGGTAAATAACCGTACTGTTTAGACCAGAAGCCCATAGAGGAATCATAGACAGTAGACGATTGAGCCACATCGCAAACGAAGTGAAGTACTTATGAAGTAATAATTCGCAAAACATAATAACATCGAATGGAATCAGTCTATACTTACGGACGCAATCGCTTGCTCGCTGGGAATTATGTGTAGGGTACATCTACCAGACGAGTTACCGCTTCTCAGGACGTTGGTTTACATCAGCGAGCTGACTTCGAGCCTGCTGTCTATGGTCGCCCCCCTCTTGTTGAACTGTTGCTTACATCTAGGGTTGCCACCTTTAAGAAGTAAAAATAAGGAATGGGGGGGGGGGTATGGGCCGAAGAGAATGGGTGGATATTACACTGATATAATAGGCTAACATATCACAAATCTGACCACATTTTTCCCTATATGTATGTATGTGTATATATATATAAAAAAATAATATACCATGGTCTGGGTGAATACTCTTTTCTGATTGGCCGGCAGGTGTTGATTAAAACTGTGGAACCGCACAGGTAGTTTAGGCCTACGGTAGTTTCACCGTTCGAAGTTCGAAATTCATCTGCTAGCCAACCTATAACCATAGCAATGTTAGAGCACTAGCATTTGGCTGGGTATAACAAAAACCAAGCTACTCATTTATCTCCAGTAAATTTTGCGCCGTTAAGTTACGTCCTGTGGGGCGTTTTACAATAGGTGCTCCAGCGATAATGACCGAAAATATTAAAGCAGCAAAGTAATCATGCTTTATTCATTAAACGATAGTAACTGTGTTACAAAGGAAGCTAACATGTCCACTTCATGTATCAGCAACTGCTGACAGTTCGCTAGCTACGTGCTGTGACAACAGACTGATCTCAGCTCGCTGACTCTACGGAAACCGTCATAAGTTCATTGTAATTGCGGGTAGCAAGTTAGCTACAGTCTGCATAATCGCGCATAATGTTGTGTTATGCATAATCTTCATTTCAGATGGAATCAGTTACCAAATCAGTAGCTGGTAAAAGGATGTTAGAATTTTTTTGCGCATGCTTTTTCCATGAAGGTAAGCTGAACTAAGTTAGCAGGTTCAGTTTAGCTTGGCCTATGGCTATGAGCTATTGGCTATGAGAGCAGCGCCTATTTATTGATTAACAGCTCGTTTTTAAGTGCAAAACTTTAACCAAAATTTCTGAATGCTTTGATTTGATATTGCTGGCAAATCTCCTGTGATCTGGAAAAACCTAGTATGTGTTTAACTTTTGGTAGAAACTGAGTTTAACCTTCATTTGCAGTAATTAAAAGTGGTAAAAATCTTAAAACGCTAGCTATAAGTGTCATTTGAACTTTCAAAATCAAGTTTCTATCATTTTTTCTGTTAGGAAAAGTCCAGAACCTAAAGGTTTTTGTCAACTGCGAGATCTTTGCCACTGATAAACTTACTAGGTTTTTCCAGATCACAGGAGAAATGAGCATGGTATAAGCGGGATAATCAACTCGTCGGTGTGCATCATGCGGTTTTAAGGCACTTCGCGGAGGGTGGTTATTCGCCTCCGCGTCGTGCCTTAAAATCGTGTGATGCACACCTACGAGTTGATTATCCCTTATATACACACATACGCACGCGCATACCCTCACCAGCCACTTCACCTGGTACACCGTGCTGGTTGGCCTTCGGGCTTTGGTATGAATATGCATTAGCAAAAAAAAGGCCTGTTGCCATCAGGGCAAACAGTCACAAAATCAATCAAAATACATTTGATAGAATGGAAAAATGTATTTTCACTTTTAAAAATTGTGTAAAGAATGGAAATATTCATTGTTTGTCAGAAAAATAAACTTTACATTCCATTCTTGTTGCATTCAACGAATAATATCCATTATAAAAAGTCAAGCCGACCAACTATCAACAGGGATAAGAGCTTCCAAAAATTAGTTTAGCCTGATAAGTTTTAGCCTTCAGCATCAACAATTTGCATATACTTAAAAAGCTGGGATTATCTGGATAACTGCTGACAAAATAACAAATTAAACGGAAAGATAACTTGGGCTAATAGTTAAATTTTTCATTTGTAAGTCAAAACCGTTCGCCATTATTCACTGAGCTAGCCAATTGTTTGTTATAACACAGCTCAGCGGTCCAGGGGCTGAGCTACGTTATACTGAGCTCAGTTATCACACCAAATTCATTGGTACTAACCACATTCATGAATTCTATTCCCGACCTCTTCGTGAATTTTTTTTTTTACTGTTTTGAAACTCAGATGGAAATTTCTCCCTCAGTGAGTAGTCAATAGTGCACGGTAATCCACTTCAGTGAACTTGCGCGTAGCTACCGCCGCTCCTCGAGCAGTAGGCAAGAGGTGATGGATTATCAATTGAGCGTGTTAAGGAGGTCTGCTTTGTCATTGATGCGGATTTAATTGAGCATATTACGGGAGCCTCCTTAAAGCTTGGGTCTCTGATTTACCTTTCCTTCAGATTCAGCTCTGGACACGCACACTGAAGTCAAGCTGAAGGAAAGTGATCTTTTTGCCTGAAATGGGTTCGTTTAACTCACGGCCACTCTTGTTAAGTTATGCATTGAGATAATCTGCTTTTCGATTTTTTTTTCATGATTAATTGGATGCTCAGATGTAAAATACGGAATAAATGGCGTTCCGTATTGATTCGTCAAGGAACGCAACAAATTATTTTCAATTACGGAACGGGTGCAACCCTACTTACATCCGTTTTCATCGAACCGAGTAGTAGCTTGCGGCTAGCGTCTGTGGTACAACGGGATGTGTACATACACATACATAGTGTATTTCAAATATAGAGGCTAGCTAACCTATTTTTTATCCAGCCAAAACATTCTTTAGCTTGACGAAGACGTGATTTTTATTTGGTTGGCCACACACGTTCCTACAGTCAAAGTAAAAAAAAAAAAGCATGACAAGAGGGCGAGTTGCAATTCATATGCAGGAATTGATTAGCTAGCAAAACTGCGTATCAAAATGCTTTTGATTCAGCAAATAGTTTGGTGAGCAGTTTCTTTGTTTCCCACAAGGGTAAAAACCCAGCCGTCACCCGCTCCACTACTGAATGATATGCATTAGCTGAGGGCAGCAATCATAATTCAAAGCACGGAAGTAAAGTCCCTAAGCTTCACTTCGCATGCTGGAAATCACCAATGCTCGGAACGAAACAAAGATCTCAGTCCAATCCTTCACAACTGCTGTAGCTGACAAGCCAAATATTTGCCACAAGAATACAGTCGACTAAAGCTGGGGTTTTTACAAAAGCCAGGATTACGATTATGCACCTTTCAATATGCACTAACGCTACTGGTAAGCCCCTTGTTCAAAAGTGCTAACATTTGCCTGTATAACTGCTAAATGTGTGGGTTTCAGTATGCATCCCACGTGTGACCATAGACGGCCACTAATTACATGGCAAACGCTGGTTACTTCATCGGAAAACTAAACTGACCACTGGCTGACAATGCTGCTTTTTGTTCGAAAAAAGGATACTTGTTGGACCGATCTTTGAATTGACATATCAGGGGACTGTATAATGTATAATACAGTGGGATCGAGATGATCACGCCTTTCACCCGTCGGGCGCTTTTTTACGAAATGTTGTGAGCATACGCAGGGCTCTCAAGTTTCACGCACTGAGCGTGAGACACACGCATTTCAATAAGTTCACACGCTCTCACGGCACACATGACATTTCTCACGCTGAGAAGTGATAAAATCGCCGCACATTAGTAGCATAGACTGTATATAAAAGAGATTAGTAATCTATGAATGGATGAGGCGAAGGCAGACTGCTCTGCTTGAGTAAGCAACCTATCAGCCAATCAGAAAATAGTATTTCTTGTTGCTAGGTGAAATAGCAGCGCCGTAACACGTCATCCACACGTGTGCGAATGCTGCTTTTGTGCGCACGCGACAAAGAGCTGGAAGTGGAAGCCCGAAATCAAGTAATCACTTCATCACTTAAATTTTTTTTTACAATAGCTGCTTATTAAAGGCGAGGAACTAGGCAGGATATTTGCTTTATGGACAATTTTTTGCCTCAATTTAACAGCTTTGGACGGTTATGGTTAGATGAATTGACTCGTAACTTGTTACGGGGAGAGTGGGGACTCTCTGCCCTCCATGTAGTGTATTTTGGCTGAAAACAAACCCTGCTCCGATCCGGTGTCAGATGTGGTACCGCAACATCTCTTGTTTGTGACAGACAAAACGATAAAAATACACAAAAGAATTATTTAATTTAGCCTTTAATATTCTGGGGAGTCCCACTGAAATAAAAGTAGTACAGGTATGGCTAAACATTATCTTGTTCAAAATCTAACAACTACTCCAAGGGTAAACGCTAGCAAGTTGAAATCAAATTTTTAAGCTTATGTCAAATAGCATTCGCGAATGCCGTAGGTGGCCAGCTAACTCATATTCGTGACGCTAAGCACAGCTGTTAGCTGTGTTGTAAAATGCTTGATGTTATAAAGAAAAAGGAAATATACACGCAACATGCAGATATGAGATAGATACTTGTATATCGCAACGTTTAATTGCTCGCCAACTTGAGCTACCACTTCTGACAACAAGATACAATGGATAACACGGTCAGCATTCATTCTGCAAATAGCCTACAACGCGCACAAAACTTCTGCGACCGATCCTGGGACCTCATTTATCAGTATGAGTATGGGATTTATCAACTTGTACTTGTGCGTAGTGTAATGTGGTAAAAAGCCACTAGATGGCAGTATTGACATTTTTTTTTGTTAAGCAATCTAAAACTAGGTTTGGGCATGTCTCGGGCATGCCTCAGAGGGGGCTGGAAAAGAGTATATAAGGAGAAAAATCGAGGGAGTGTAGAGTAGTAGGAGAAATTGCGAGAAGGATACATTTGACCAGACCTGTCACTCTTTTCAAGACCTTTTAAGCTTTTTGTGGATTTTTGCCTGTGTTGGAACATTTTCCTGTCCCAGGACATCACAACAGAGCAGCCCATCTCCATTACAGGGAACTGTAAATATCTCTTTTTTTTATTTTTCATTTCAATCTTGGTCAGTAGTGTAGGGTGTAGATTAGTTCTATGTGTTTGTTTAATTAAATCTGTTGAACTTTAAGAATTTTGTCTGTCATCCTTTGCTGTCCGTGACGTCATAACAAATTGGGGCCATAACAAATTGGGGGCTCGTCCGGGATAGACCATTGTGCGAGTCATTTATTGAAAATCTAAAATTTCAAATTGTGAAATTGTTTTTGAATTTTCCTATATATATATTGACAGATCAACAGCAATGGATGATTTCTTGGCATCACCAACCGTAGAGGTTTTGAAGTCTTTTAAAAAGACAGAACTGCTAAAAATATGCAGACAGTTAGAGCTGACAGATGTAAAACCAGCCATGCGAAAAGCAAGACTGGCTAGAGAGATTGTTGAATATTACATTGATGAAAATGTGTTTGCACCAGGAGATCTAGAACAGTTTCCGGTGGAAAATCCCAATGTAGAATTGGAACTTAAATTAAAAATGCTAGAGATTGAAAGGGAGGAAAAAGAAAAACAAAGGCAGTTTGAGTTAGAAAAATTAGCAAGAGAAAAGAAAAAAGAAAGGGAGGAAAAAGAAAAACAAAGAGAATTTGAGAGAGAGAAAGCGGAAAGAGCAGAAAGAGAGAGACAGAGACAGAGAGATTTCGATTTAGAAAAATTAGATAGAGAAGAAAGGCTCCAAATGGAGCTACTAAAAATAAAAATTCAGGCTGAAAATAAATTTCACGCCAGCCAGGAGGTAAAACTGGTGCCTCCATTTTCAGAAAAGGAGGTTGATAAGTATTTCCAGTGCTTTGAGAAGGTAGCTAAGAGTTGTCAGTGGCCAAAGGAACACTGGCCTCTGATGTTGCAAACTGTCCTCAAGGGTAAAGCTCAACAAGCCTATTCGGCTTTGTCTGCAGATGATTCCTCTGATTATGAGGTTGTCAAAAAGGTTATTTTGACAGCTTATGAGTTGGTTCCAGAGGCTTACCGACAGAAATTCAGAGGTCTGAAGAAATCTGACAATCAGACTTATGTTGAATTTGCTAACGAGAAGAAGGTTTGCTGTGAGCGCTGGTGTACTTCTATGGAGGTCAAGGATGATTTCAACTCACTAAAAGAGATTGTGTTAGTTGAAGAATTCAAGAACTGTGTCAAGGATGATATTAAGACCTACCTTAATGAGAAGCAAGCACTGAATTTGCAATCAGCTGCCAAATTTGCAGACGAATATGTTCTCACACATAAGTCCAAATTTCAGTCTAGCAGTAACAATAGATGGTCCCAATTTCAGAAAAAAGGTAACGGTGATACCCAAGATTCCTCACCCAAAGACAAAGACAAATCTGGTGATGGTGCTCAGAAATCCAGTAAAAGGTCTGAACAAAGTGTGAAAGCTGACAGTGACAAAAGTGGTCTAGTTTGCAATTATTGCAAGAAATATGGTCATGTTACAACTAACTGTTGGTTCCTTAAAGCTAAGAAAGAGCAAGAAAAGGATACCAAACCCAATGCCTTTGTGAAGACAAGGTTAGAAACCCCTGTAGTAGATGACAGATCTGCTAAATTGCCTGCTCCTTGTGAGGCTAAGAAGCCTGATACTGCTGACTTTGTGAGGGAGGAATTTCTTCCATTTGTGTCAGAGGGATTTGTGGCTCTGAATGAGCATTCTCCTCCTGTCCCCATATATATCCTAAGGGATACCGGAGCTTCTCAGTCACTTTTTGTTGATGGACTCCTTGGAGTTACGTGATGAGACCGCTTCTGGGGATTTCATACTTGTACAAGGTATTGAAGGGAGGACTGTATCTGTACCCCTGCGCTCTGTATTCTTGAAGTCAGATTTAGTTACAGGACAGGTAAAGGTGGGACTTATGTCAAGTCTACCTATCAAGGGTGTTTTCTCTGTTGCTAGGCAATGACCTGGCTGGGGGCAATGTAGTTCCCCTGTTCATCTTACTTCACAGCCGAGCACTGAAGATGGCGATGAAGACCCATCTCTGTATCCTTCCTGTGCAGTGACTCGTGCTATGGCCAAGAAGGCTCAAGAAGAAGATGATGTGGTGCCGTCCAGCACCTTGAAAAGTCATGACTCAGGTGGTTCGCCTCATGACTCTGTTCAGCCTACTATGGTTTCTCCGTTTGAGGACTTATCAGACACTTTTATCAGTTCTCTATTCAGCCAGCCAGATGGGTCTGGTGATTCTGATGTGTCTGGAGACTTGTCTCTGTCCAGAAAGCGGTTGATTCAGGAGCAAACTAATGATCCTGAAATTTGTGTACTAAAAAAGAGAGCCCTTCCTGATGAAGAAATAGACGCAGTTCCAGTTGGGTATTATCTCAAGGATGGAGTGTTGATGCGGAAGTGGCGCCCTCCTGATATCCCTGCCAATGCAGATTGGGCAGTGGTCAAGCAAATTGTTGTTCGAAGGTCTACAGGAATGAGATCTTAACAATGGCTCATAGTTTGCCTTTAGGAGGTCATCTTGGTGTTAACAAGACTGTTGACAAGATCATGAAACACTTCTTCTGGCCTGGACTTCGGAAAGATGTTTCCAACTTTTGCAAAACCTGTCACACTTGTCAGGTAGTTGGAAAACACCAGTTAGACCCACCCGTAGCTCCATTGCAGCCTATCCCAGCATTTGGGGAGCCCTTCTCCAAGGTCATTGTTGATTGTGTTGGTCCATTACCCAAGACTAGATCTGGAAATCAGTACTTGTTGACAATCATGTGCATCTACCAGATTCCCTGAAGCCATCCCTCTCACGCAACATCAAGGCAACTGCAATTTCGAAGGCTTTGATAAAGTTCTTCACGTTGTTTGGCCTTCCCAGGGAAATTCAGTCAGATCAAGTTAGCAATTTCACTTCCGGATTGTTTCAGCAGGTTGTGTATGAACTAGGTGCGAAGCAGATTCTTTCCAGTGCCTATCATCCAGAGAGTCAGGGTGCCTTAGAGCGGTTTCATTCCACTCTCAAGAAAATGATGAGGACTTATTGTTATGACCATGAGAAAGACTGGGATGAAGGTGTTCATTTGCTGTTGTTTGCAGCTAGAGAAGCAGTGCAGGAGTCTACTGGATTCAGTCCGTTTGAGCTAGTGTTTGGCCATGAAGTGAGAGGACCTTTGCTATTGTTGAGTGAACAATGGCAAGAAAGAGCCGCATATCAGTCTGTTAGACTATGTTAGCAAGTTCAAGGAAAGACTGCGTGCAGCTTGTGACCCTAGCCAAAGAGAACTTGAAATCAAGTCAGGGAAAAATGAAAACTTGGCATGATCATAAGGCTAGAAGCCGTGAGTTTAAACCAGGAGACAAGGTCCTTGTGTTGTTTCCCTTGCAGTCCAATCCATTGCAGGCTAGATTTCATGGTCCTTATGAAATTGTGACAAAACTCAATGATCTCAATTACATTGTGAAGACTCCAGATAGGAGAAAGCCAAAACAGTTGTGTCACATTAACATGCTGAAGCCTTATCATGATAGGAATGCTAGGGTTGCAGCTGTCACTTCAGATCCTCCTATGGTCGAGACTTGTGAAGATGAGGGGGATTTTCAAGATGATGAACCTAGAATTAAAGCTGAAGTTCTTTCATGTAAATTGTCAAATTCTGAAGTGTTGCAAAATCTTGATGTAAAACTCCAGCACTTAGAACCCTCACAGAAAGATCAGTTTGAGAGGTTGATCAAGAAATATAAAGATATATTTCCTGATGTTCCAAAGAGAGTTTCTATAGCCTCTCATGATGTAGATGTTGGTGATGCCAAACCAATAAAACAGCATCCATACCGGATGAATCCTGAAAAGAGAAAGATTGCTGAGAAAGAGGTTGAGTACATGTTAGAACATGATATTATCAGACCCTCTAACTCCGATTGGAGTTCACCCTGTGTTCTAGTTCCAAAACCTGATGGAAGTACTAGATTCTGTACAGATTATCGCAAAGTCAATGCTGTAACTAGAACTGATGTGTTTCCAATGCCTAGGATTGATGATTGTATCGATAGAGTAGGGCAAGCAAAGTTTCTGACCAAGATTGATTTATTGAAGGGTTATTGGTGTGTGCCTTTAACTGAGAGGGCCAAGAGCATCTCTGCTTTTGCCACACCATCTGGGTTATACCAGTATGAAGTCCTACCCTTTGGCATGAAAAATGCCCCAGCCACGTTTCAAAGGATGATACAGTCTACAATCGCCGGATTGCCACACACGGGTGCATACATCGACGACCTGATCATATGGAGTGACTCCTGGGAAGAACATCTGAAAGATGTAGAGACGTTGTTCCAGCACTTGACCCAGGCTAACCTGACTGTTAACCTGAACAAGAGTGACTTTGGTTGTGCTACTGTCACGTATCTTGGCTACGTCATAGGCCAGGGTAAGGTGGCACCCATAAATGCTAAAGTCCAAGCCGTCATGGACTTTCCAGTTCCTGACAACAAAAAAGCTTTGCGCTGCTTCCTTGGAATGATCGGGTACTACCGCAAGTTCTGCAAGAACTTTGCTGAGATTGCTCTCAGTCTCACCAACCAACTGAAGAAAGGCGTAAAAGTTCACTTGGGATGAAGCATGCCAAAGAGCCTTCGATCGCCTGAAGTCTCTGCTGTGTCACTTCCCCGTGCTCAAATCTCCTGACTTCAACAAACCGTTCTCCATAGCGGTCGATGCTAGCGACCAAGCTTGTGGATCTGTGCTCCTACAGAGAAGTGACTCTGATGACATTGAGCATCCCGTGGCATACTTCTCCAGGAAGTTCAATCGCCACCAAAAGAACTATTCCACAATTGAGAAGGAGCTGTTGGCTCTGGTTCTATCCTTACAACACTTTGAGGTTTATGTTTATACAGGGCAAAAGCCAATGACTGTATATACTGACCACAATCCGTTAATGTTTTTGAGTAAGATGAAAAACAAGAATCGGAGATTGTTGAAATGGAGTTTGATTTTACAGGAGTTTGACTTGGAAATCAAGCATGTAAAAGGGTACTGACAATGTAATTGCTGATTGCTTATCCCGTGTTTGAGTATGTGTATATATATATCACCTGTGTTTATTAGCATATTGTATATATGTATATATATATACACAAGTGTCAACTTAACCATTTTTGTATTGAAAAGAAAAATTTTGCCTTTATAAGTCAAAAATTTTTCCCTTTTGGAATGGAGGTGTAATGTGGTAAAAAGCCACTAGATGGCAGTATTGACATTTTTTTTTGTTAAGCAATCTAAAACTAGGTTTGGGCATGTCTCGGGCATGCCTCAGAGGGGGCTGGAAAAGAGTATATAAGGAGAAAAATCGAGGGAGTGTAGAGTAGTAGGAGAAATTGCGAGAAGGATACATTTGACCAGACCTGTCACTCTTTTCAAGACCTTTTAAGCTTTTTGTGGATTTTTGCCTGTGTTGGAACATTTTCCTGTCCCAGGACATCACAACAGAGCAGCCCATCTCCATTACAGGGAACTGTAAATATCTCTTTTTTTTATTTTTCATTTCAATCTTGGTCAGTAGTGTAGGGTGTAGATTAGTTCTATGTGTTTGTTTAATTAAATCTTGTTGAACTTTAAGAATTTTGTCTGTCATCCTTTGCTGTCCGTGACGTCATAACAAATTGGGGCCATAACAGTAGGAACATTTGTAGATTTAAGCACAACTCTTACCATGCGTTCACACAAAACCTAGTGGTAGAGCAGTGAAACTACAAATAGAACGCACTAAGAGAATCACAGTGTTCAGCAATCTCAAACTTCACACATGTTCCCCGTTTCCTCTTTTTAATAAAAATCTCAATTAGCAATTTAGCAGACAATTTGAATAATTTATGTAACAAGTTTTAAAAGACAGCTGTGACAGGACAACCTGAAAAAGAAAACTTGAAATGCAAGTGCCATGGCTTATCTTGCACTATTGGAGGAATTGGAAGAGCGTGCTGATCTGTTCAGTGAGAGTACAGAGTGGCTTCTTGGCAGGTACTGCTTCCCAAAAAACATACTGATGGATTTATGCTGTGATTTACAACCCATGTTGGAGCGAGAGACAAAACGCACCAAAGCCATCACAGTGCACATCCAGCTCCTGTTCACCCTGGGGTTTTTGGCCACCGGAACGTTTCAGCGAGAGATTGGAGACATATGCGGCATTTTGCAGTCGACACTAAGCAGAATCATGCCGGCAGTGTTGGATGCAATAATTTCTCTGGCCCCAACTTACTTCCAGTTCCCATACAGACATCACCAACAAGCCAAAATTAAACGAGGATTTCACGCCATCGCTGGATTCCCAAACATAATTGGAGCCATAGATTGCACCCACATCGCAATAAAAGCACCATCACACAATTAATTCAGTTACGTGAACAGGAAAGGATTTAATTCAATCACTGCACAAATAATCTGTGATACAAATATGTCTCTGTTAAACTTTGTTGCCCGGTGGCCTGGAGGAACGCACGACTCATTCATTCTGCAGAACAGCTCTGTGGGTGTACGCCTCCAAGCAGGAGCTGTTGAGGATGGCTGGCTTATTGGTGAGTATTACGTTTCGAAATTATTTTCTGGGCTTCGAATTGTTTATTATAACATCTCTTATAGGTAATCGGGGATATCCACTGAAGCCGTGGCCCCTGGGGCCTCATTTATCAACCTGTGCGTAGAAAGTGTTCTAAATTCTTTCATAGGAATGAAACTAAGAATGTGTGTAAGTACAAAAAAATCTGTATATATCAAACGTCGGACACCAGTAAATGACGACACCAGTAAGTAATATGTGATGATAAATCCCACCTGTTCTAAACTACCATGCTCGTGCATGGTTAGGCTCATTTGCATTCAGAAACGCCTCCAATTGACCATATATGGTAGCAGCAATCCTTTTAAGATTGCATGAATGGATTTATTTCCCTCACCCGAAATCATGGCAAAGAGGAATTTCTCCGACACAGAGATTGAGGTGCTTTTAGGACAGGTTGAAAAAAAAAAAAAAAAAAAATACTGTTTGGAACACTCAATGCAGGTGTGATCAACAAAAGAAAAAATGCTGCGTGGGAGAAGGTAACGACTGCTGTTAATTCTGTTGGGTCAGCAGAAAGAGCAGTCTCAGTCATTAGCCACGGCTTCAGTGGATATCCCCGATCACCTATAGAGGTGTTATAATAAACCATACGAAGCCCAGAAAATAATTTTGAAATGTTGTAACACTCACCAATAAGCCAGCCATCCTCAGCAGCTCCTGCTTGGAGGCGTACACCCACAGAGCTGTTCTGCAGAATGAATGAGTCGTGCGTTCCTCCAGGCCACCGGGCAACAAAGTTTAACAGAGACATATTTGTATCGCAGATTATTTGTGCATTGATTGAATTAAATCCTTTCCTGTTCACGTAACTGAGTTCATTGTGTGATGGTGCTTTTATTGCGATGTGGGTGCAATCCATGGCTCCAATTATGTTTGGGAATCCGGCGATGGCGTGAAATCCTCGTTTAATTTCGGCTTGTTGGTGATGTGTGTATGGGAACTGGATTTAAGTTGGGGCCAGAGAAATTATTGCATCCAACACTGTCAGCATGATTCTGCTCAGTGTCGGCTGCGAAATGCCACATATGTCTCCAATCTCTCGCTGAAATGTTCCGGTGGCCAAAAACCCCAGGGTGGACAGGAGCTGGATGTGCACTGGGATGGCTTTGGAGCGTTTTGGCTCTCGCTCCAACATGGGTTGTAAATCACGGCATAAATCCATCAGTACTCTGTACTCTCGCTGAACAGATCAGCACGCTCTTTGAAAACGCGCGCCCTGCGGAGCACACGGTTCTCCAAATCCTCCAATAGTGCAAGATAAGCCATAGCACTTGCATTTCAAGTTTTCTGTTCAGGTTGTCCTGTCACAGCTGTCTTTTATAACTTGTAACACAAATTATTCAAATTGACTGCTAAATTACTATTTGAGAATTTTTATTGATAAGAGGAAACAGGGAACATGTGTGAAGTTTGAGATTGCTGAACACTGTGACTCTCTTAGTGCGTTCTATTTGTAGTTTCACTGTTCTACCACTAGGTTCTGTGTGTACGCATGGTAAGAGTTGTGCTTAAATTTACACATGTTCCTATGCACAAGTACAAGTTGATAAATCCCATACTTTGCGTGGGAATGTTCTTACGCAATCATTATGCACACATCTGTGCGTACACACGGTTGAGAAATGAGGCCCCAGGTGTGCTATCTAGTGACAGAATATTGTAACTGCGCGCATAAATTTGCAGCTCCACTTCCACTGGCGGACACATCTGCACAAAGATAACACCGTTGTTCTTCGCGAACTCGCCAAATCTGGATAATCCGTAAATGATGAATTCAATTAATATTTTAATTTGAAACGAGTAACTAAGTTGCCAGTGTCAAAGTAACGAAGTGAAAGTATACTTTTATCTTTTAAATGTAGTAGAGTAAAAGTCCCTGTTTAAAAAAAATCAAAAGTAATGTACAAATCCTTAAAAAAAAAACACAACTTAAGTGCTGTCACGAAGTACATGTACTTAAGTTACTATGCACCTTTGAAGACGGGAGTATCATGCACCCCCGGAGAAAATCTCTCGCTCGCCTGCATTCAAAACTTGAGAGCCCTGCATACGTATATCCTCTGTGGTGGATTCTTCAGTCTTAGCGCAGCTAGCCACTCCAAGCGCCTATTCGTTGGCATCGAGTGTAGACTGTAAGGTGCTCGGCAAGGGCAATCTTTTCTAATCACCTTGTAAATAAGGCCCTCTGTTTCCATTCAAACGTCGGTACAACCAACAACGGAACAAGAGGAGCCTCAACGCATTCAGCCTGCCGATCTCTCCTCTGTACAGTGAGCAATGACCAGAAGTAGGAGACCGTCCGGGTTCTCATGGCGGCGCGCATCGTTAGAACAGGAATTAGGTGGTTCAAATGAAATAAGATCATTTGAAACGTCTTTATGCAATTTCACTGCTTCCAATAATCTTATTTCATTTAAACAGTTTAAACGATCATGAAACACGTGCATTTCTTCCAACCCCTGAGTAAAGAAAATCGTGAGAAGTCCGGAGTCATAGCACAGGTGAAACTGATAAACCTCCATGCACAAGGACTTTAATTTCATGCGAGAATCTCTTACACATGCGTTGATTGAATAATTGTTGACTACAGCAGAGGAACGTAAATCTACCACTAAAACTCACGCGGAATGCATGAGAGTTGACAGGTGCGCATTATTAATGAAAACTGACCACACCTGTTAATGTTGAGAGTTTTCTGAGCTTTTGTAATGGTAATTTTAATGAACGATTGGAAACAGGTCATGACCAATCATTATTTTCAAGGGATGGGTTTGAGCCTCCCCTATCGCCAGTTCACCAGCCGCCACTATATTATATATATATATATTTATATATATATGGGTCAATCCAAGAAATGATGCTCAAGGGGATGAAAATAACAAACTCAGTATTACGTAATAACACTTTATTTTATTGATAGCCCTATATCTTGGCTTTATGGAATGGTTCATTCAAGTCACCAACTCCTAACGGGTCAGTTTTTATCGCACGCGCCGTAAAACCTTCCGAAATGCATGAAACATGAGTGATGAAATTAAATGCAACAGCAAAAGTACAATTAATAATTGTCATATCTACATCAAATTTTGTTTACAAACTACTACAATATGTTACTTTAGGTGTACAAAAAATCAAAAACCAGGGTTGAAAATTTATAGAATTATGAGTCATCGAATATACAGTGTAAAAGGTTAACTGTCTCGAGACGCTCCTTCAGAGGTCAGGCACAAGGTCGCTGATTGGCTGTACGCAAGTAAGTTTCTGTTGGTGTCCGGAACTGTAGTGGGAAAAAATATTTTGTGCGCAGCAAAAATGAATGAATAAATAAATACAGTAAATTACACTGCTACCATAACATGGACAAATTTTTGACGGAGCTCCCACGTAAATGCAAAGCAGAAGATGAAGCACCGCCAAATGTGCTTCTAAAGCAATTTCCTTCCAAGGCAAAGACTAGAAAATATGACGACACATATTTGCCTTTGGCTTCACCTGTACAACGGTGGGTAATGAGTAGAGACCGCAGTGTGTTGTCTGCCTTCAACAAACCTTTAGGTTTTTGGGTTTTTTTTCCTCTCAGGGAGTTGGTCATGTTTTAAAACCCATTTTTGCAGAGAGGCAGTTTTTCAAAAATGCATTAATAGCAATGTTGTTGAATATTAAAAAAAAGAAACCTGTTACACTGAACATAATTACACAGTTATAGTGTTTGAAAAGTGTTACACTTAAAATAATTACAACCTAAAGGCGGTTTGTTATTTTGTTATTTATTTCTAATTCTAAAAGTAGTTGTAGTTTATTACAACCTGCAGTTTATGGCAGTTTTTTTTTCAAAAAAGGTTGAGGTTGTGTGAAATAAACTGCAATGGACTCTGAAAACAAAGTAAGCGTATGTATGTCCTGTTTTTTTTTTTGGGGGGGGGGGGGCGCAAAAATTTTCTTGTGTACCAAAGGGGGGCCCAGCAGAGAAAGTTTGGGAACCACTGGGTCATTTCATTCTTTGCTTGGATGTTTTCAGTTGCAAACAAGCAAAGATGAGGTTTACCCTCGACTGTCAACTTTTTCATCTTGCAATGTGGGGATTTGTGGGCATCATTCACCAACCATCTTCTTGGGATGCATCGATGCTAAAATTGAAATAGGAAACATGCATGGCTAGGTTTTTCTTCGTAAAACACCACGCTCTAGGGAATATTTTTTATGGGCCTTTACAAACCACCAGGTGTTATTGTTCCATTCAAAATCAAACAAAAAAATTATTCTTTTCTGTGTACATCTTCTGCCTCTGGTCCCGTTCATATTCTGAGATTAACTCCCCACGGTACTCAACAACAAAGGATCCCTTCTCAATAGGCGCACAGGCAAACACACCATGTCTGAATTCGACAAAGTTTACAAATTAGAGTCAAGTAACAAATTGCATTTGATCAGAAACAGGAAAAACACAAATACAAAACAATCAAAGATAAAAAAAAAAATACAGTAAGAAAAGAATATGAGTAACAGACTTGAGGTGGCTAGTTTTTGATCTACAATCATTATTAATGTGGATATGATGACTAAGCTGGCACAGGGAACAGCTAGAACACTCTAAGAAAAGCATAAAAATGCATCAATTTACTCTAAAGCGGCCTTTAAAACCAGAAAAGAAAATACTCATGTCATATCACGATATTATGGTATCCAAATCCCAGACGATATCTAATACAATATCATGATATCGATAGAATATCGATATAGGGTCATTCCATGTCAAATGTCCGAATTTCAGAGAAACTTCCCACTTGACCATCTCAGATTTGGCTGAAAGAATTCCAGTGGGTGCATACACCTCCTAATGGGATAAATCCAAAATTTTAGCTCTCAACTTCAAATAGTTTTGTCAGAAAAAAATATTTTTGCAACTTAGTTCCATTCCTATTTAAAAGCGATTTCTGAGGGGCCACTTTCACATAGATATACCCAGAAAAGTATTTCCGCTAAGTCCTTCAAATTTTCAGGGGTGAATATCTGCAACTATAACTTAAGAAATATGGACTTACAAAGGTGTCCCTTCAGTTAATCAAATATTGCTGGGTGCTTAAAGTTGCTCGAAAATTTTACTCTGCGCTCTGTGGTAGCATATTTGAAGGACTGTGTAAAGCCTAATTTGAAAGTCGGGGATTTGGTATTACACATACAGACACCACCCACCAACATCAAATTGACTGTTTTGGAAAGATTAGATGCCCGTTATTAACGAATCCAAAATTTGTGATGGTGAGGGTGTGGATCGCCCTCTCCTCAAAACTGCGTGGGACAAATCCCCCATATCCCCGTGCCTCCTGCGCCCCTGCGTAACACCCTCCCAGCACCAACAAGCGTGCCGCCCCCCCGGAGCCTGGAAGTCAACTGTCGTATAATTAGAAATGAAAACCATAGAAGATGATATATAACATACGTTTACAGTCAATTATCCATTTTACTCTTAAACAAGACTTCTCACCTCGGGATGAGACAAACTGAATGGCCTCAGCCTCAGGGCTCTGCCTCAGCCATTTTCTGTATCATGTAACTCATCTGCACATCATATGACGGGTCTGCACGTTGTGATTGGTTGAGCATGTGTAACATTGCAGCAGGTAGCCCCCACAAGGTAACTTCCTTGTGTGACGCAAAAATATCAAGCATGCTAGATACGCTGCTGCACTGTCATGTGAGGAAGTTACACAGCAAAAACCATCCCCACATGGTGCAACATTGCCTGATGCAGTATACACGCATGTCACTTGCCTCAGGCAAAGTTTCACCGTCTGGGGCAGGCTTAAACATCGGTGTTTTGAATGAGAACACCTATTAACAAAAATTATCACCAGGCATTCAGCTTTTACGCACTGGTGTTTCGATTATAAATGTCACATGTTCCACAGTTTTACAGTACAGGCTTGCTATTTTCCTATCACTAAAGTGAATCTAACACTTCAGATTCTCGATTAATAAATGGTATCTAGCACTAAACCAAGCCTCGGGCTCAATGAACAACTCCCTTACTATGAGAGCTCAGCATGATATTGCAGAGCAGGTTGTAGCACCAATACAAGCAACTTGACTTTGACAAGTTAATTAAGCCACAGCGACCAGAAGAGAATACGAAAAAAATCTAACCTAGAAATATGTTTACGCGTAAAAGCCCTCCAGTAAATGTCAGTCCTGAATTCATACACACTAAAAATAAGCACCTATGCACGAAACCAATCCAAGTTGCTACTCGATAAGAAATTCCATAAAGTAGCTTAGCGTTGAGTAGCTTCCTAAGGTTCATTTTCAAAATTAGCCGCAAAAATCAGAGAATAACAGCACAGCCCTTGAAAATACTTTTAATATTCGATTTGAAGCACAGAGGGTTTATGAAATGTTTTTACTCTATCTTTAATCAAAATTTACCCTCATTAGGTTATTAGGCTAGCTTCAGTTGTAATTGCGAAAATTTTTGCTTAAATGACTTACTACTTAGCTTGGTAAAGCATAAATATCGTTCAAATCTAATGTACACAAAACACCTTAGATAAGAGCTGTCTTTGTAGTTGAATATCTAGAAAAAGTAATAAATTACTTTCATTTAAAATCCACTCCTTCCAGTTCCATCCAGCTTTCCATGTGGCGCCACGTTACTTTTAGCTGATTAGCGAACATTAGCTTGTCTAGCTAATTAACCGACATGAGACTTACACGGAGAACTTTTTGAGTCACGTGACCACACTGTGTTATAAGCGTGTTAAGTTCCACAGGTGACTGCTAGCGGCTGTGACTGAAGGTCAGCGAACACACACACAGATTCCATGGAGCAAATTAGTGAAATTTTAGGATGTTGGAGATTTTTCATCTGGGACATGCTGGGAGTGTCTGGAACACTGTAGTGAGTGCAGAAGAATGAGGACCTGTTGAAAAATGTCCCCATTTCTCCAAGCGTCCTCATATTGTAGGTGTGTTATCATAAAATTGTCCTCATCATTTGTCAAAAAAACAAGCACACACACACACACACACACACACACGCGTACACACACACACACACACACACACACAGAATTATGACAAGAAGGAAGTTTCTCTTTTTCTTTCTCTTGTTACTTCCTTCTCCTTTCTCTTTAATCTCAATATAAATTTCCTCATCAATATTCTGTTTTGTTAATTTTTGTTTATTTGTTTATTCATTTTTTGATTGTTTTGCATGACTTTCCCCATGTACCTCGCTTTGGTTGATTTTTTCTGCCTATCCTTGTCTTTTTCCTTGAATATTATCTGTAATGTCATGATTTGTCTTGTCCTGTCTTGTTTTGTCCTGTCAGTGTCTGCATTAGTACAGCATGTTAAGTATGTAAGGGATAATTAACGAGAAGGTGTGCATTCCACGGTTTTAATGCAGGACGCGGGTGGTTGCCTCCGCGAAGTGCCTTAAAACCGTGGAATGCTCACCTTCGAGTTGATTATCCCGCTTATACCATGGTCATTTGCCAGCAATATCAAATCGCAGCATTCAGAAATTTTTTGTTAAAGTTTTGCACTAAAAAAAAAAAAAAACGAGTTGGTAATCATTAAACAGGCGCTGCGCCTTCTCATACCCAATACTATAGGCCAAGCTAAATTGAACCAGCTATCTTAGTTCATCTTACGTTCATGGAGAAAGAATTTTTTTGCACATGCTTACATCCGTTTACCAGCTGATGATTTGATACCGGATTCCATCTGAAACGGAGATTATGCATAACACAACATTATGCGCGATTATGCAGACTGTAGCTAACTTGCTACCAACAATTACAATGAACTTATGACGGTTTCCGTAGAGTCAGCGAGCTGAAATCAGTCTGCTGGCATAGCACATAGCTAGCGAACTGTCAGCAGTCGCTGATACATGAAGTGGACACGTTAGCTTCATTTGTAACCGTACACAATTACAATCGTTTGATGAATAAAGCCTGATTACTTCGCTGCGATAATATTTATGGTCATTATTGCTTCAGAACCTATTGTTAACGGCCCCTCAGGACGCAACTTATATGACGCCGCTAAATTTACTGGAGATAAATGAGCAGCTAGGTTTCTGTTGTACCCAGTCAAATACCAGCTCTAACGTTGCTATGGTTACAAGTAGGCTAGTGGATGAATTTCGAATGGTGAAACTACCGTAGCCGAACTACCTGTGCGGTTCCATGGTTTTAATGCATACCTGCCAGCCAATCAGAAAAAAGTATTCACCCAGACCATGGTATAAGTCTGTATAATTGTCCGTCTGTCTGACGACATACTTGTTTCTGTCTCTCTGTTTGTCTGTCTGCTTATCTATTTCAATTGGGCACTAGCCAGAAATGCAGAATGGGACCGCATACGGCACTAAAGCAATTTGGCCAAAATTGATAAGCAGCCAGATAAATAGCCAGCTAATGCTGTTAACCAGAACCAGGAACACGAGCCCTTCGACATACTCCATTGCTACTGTGTTTCTGACATGTGAGGTTATGTTGTATTTTGGGCTGCATGGAAGATGTCAAGAAGGCACTTTCCACTGTTGATCCTGCCTACAATTGAGCAGGTAATATGCTGTGTGGAAAATGAGTACATGGTACCAACGCTGAGTAGAGGAGAGTGAAGTAGATCTGGTCGACTAAAAGCACCATAAGTCGACTACCCGGTGGCCCTGTGGTGCCCGGCCCCTTCATTGCTGCTTGCAGCTATATTTCTGATAATTTAATCACTGGGTCTTCCAGGACCAGGTCTGGGAAATGAAAAGCAGTCACAAATGCAAAAAAAAAAAAAAAAAAAAAGCATGACACAAGGCTTTTTCATGTTTTGAAATGTTTAATATCTATTTTAAAGACCAGAACATGTACAAAGTGCTTATAAACTTCAGCTAAGCTGTGAATATGAACAATCAGTATCAATACACTGCATGCATATGTTATGCGTATTCAAGATTGGTTCTGCCAGAACTAATTGCTTATGAACTTAAGCTTACCTGTGTCTATTTTCAATCAGTAACAATGCACTGCATCCATATAGTATGTAATGGCCGGTAGTATACGGAGGCCAAGCGCAACGACCAGAGAGAAAGAGAGTAGCACGGACACAGTACAAACACAGAGAATACTAGAGAGGCACTCATAGAGCGCAAACCTCTGCCAAGGCAGTACAATCCAAATGTGCATGAGTGGGAGCAAAGTTGAGTTATCGCGTGTGATAGGATTTCAAGATGGCTGCCGTGGCGGCCATATTGTTTGATTGATCGCGGTCAAAATCAACAGGGTCCATCCTTGATGTAATAGCAAAGCAAAATCCAAACCCACAAAATTTCAGACAAATCTGTGCAAATAAAAAACAAAAGGGTCTATCCTTGATGAGTTCAGACAAATCTGTGCATTACTTTTTGAGTTATGCGATAGGATTTCAGCATGGCTGCCATGGCGGCCATATTGTTCCAGTGATTAAAGTAAAAATCAAAAGGGTCTATCCTTGATGTAATAGCAATCCACCCACAAAATTTCAGACAAATCCGTGCATTCCTTTATGAGTTATGTTGTTCACAAACAGACAAGCAGACAAACAAACAAACAAACAAACAGGGGCGAAAACATAAACTCCGCCCCAACTTCGTTGGCGGAGGTAAATATAGACCAAACGCAAGTACTCGCGCTTCCAAAGGACTTATAATAGTCCGAACCACGAAAGCAAAGCGAGATAGAAAAAGGGAGAAGAAACTCCAATAATTAGAAGATAGAAAATCATACAAAACCTGACTACAGATATCTTCGGCTATAGTGCGAAGCTAAACACAGA
Organism: Gymnothorax javanicus; assembly: GCA_029692085.1. Classification (NCBI taxonomy): domain Eukaryota; kingdom Metazoa; phylum Chordata; class Actinopteri; order Anguilliformes; family Muraenidae; genus Gymnothorax; species Gymnothorax javanicus. The sequence goes on along the minus strand of CM056200.1, from coordinate 19,069,035 downwards.
CACTCTAGCGAAGGGGGCGTGCCGGACTACCTGCTTATATAGATTCTGGGAAAGCGCTGCCCCAGCTCAATCAGCCAGCTGGGTAAAGAATTGGATAGTCCAGGAATACGATATCGTCCCGGGACGAGAGCTGCAAAGAAAAGTCCAAACAACACATACACCAAACAAACCATGACACAGTATGCATATTCAAAATAGTTTTTCTAAAAAAAATGTGGAGCGTATGGACTTAACTTCAATTTAACATCTGGCCTACTAATATAAAATTCTTTTCCTGCAAAATTTCCATCAGCCGGTGGGAAGCCAGTTGACCGTTAATTAACGTGAGAGTAATTAAATTTCGCAGCCAATGAATATATTTATTTTTTAGTTGTAATGCTGGGTAGATGACAGTGCCATTTATGATTTTTCAGGAGATACAATGTTTAGACATTGAACAGCAGGAAGGGGAAAACAGCCATATAGCTCTGATCAAACGACCATACCTGGGATTAACCAAGTAATGAATATAATTCATGGCCTATAAATGTGGACTGATATTTACATAATTTAAACAGCCATTGTGTGCCTGACTGCAGAGATAGAGTACCAGCAATGATACAGTTGAATTTGGACTGTGAAACATGCTTAATTTACATCAGTGTACTGCAGTCCTAAATGATGTCCCTTCTTGACTTTTAATTGCAGATATTGGGGGTGGAAAAATATTCAAGTCCTCCTGAAAAAAGGCTTTAAATTTGAAGACTCAGAACGTAATTACTGAACAAACCAGTGTCATTCCTATTAATATGAATACTGTGAGCAGGACTGTGTTTAACAGGAGAAAGGGATTAGTGTACTAAACAACAGTCTAAAATTCCTGGAGCCCAAACTGCTTTTGTGTTATTCTCAGAGACAGCAATTTAAAATGGCAATGCGTAAAACACTTATGTTTGATAGTTGCTAAGAACCAGTAAATTACGGCTCAAAAGATCACTGAGGAATTGAATCAGTTCCAAAAAAAGCATTATATCATGAGTTAAATAAAGCTGCCCTTGTTTCTGATGACTAACCCCGGTGCTTCTTTTCGTTCCCTGGAGCTGTGACTTACAGCTAAACTCATAACGAAGTGCCGCATTCTCCTGAAATCAGAGATACAGTCGAGGTAATATGACAAGCAATGGACATTTTTCCTCTTGGTTGACCTTGGACATGTTTGAGACGCATTGTTCAAGAACTTAACATTTAATTTGTATTTTTTTAGTGTCTTTCTGAAGTTGATTTTTATATGGGTTATATGACACGCTGTTCCATGTTGAATGCGTTTTATCATTTTTTGGACTAAAATACTTTGAATGTTATATTCCCTAACTAATTGTTGGCATTGAGCACAGGAATAGCCAATACAATCATTTTGTATTTGCATATAGGGTTTGCCTCCAGAAAGGCCTGTAGTCACTGTTGGCTCTTCCTTCTCTCTCTCTTTTTTTTTTTTTTTTTAATAAATTTGGCATCTCCAATTCCACCCGAATCTGGAATGCCTAATTGGGGAACTATGAACAAGCCTTGCTCGTATGCGACCAATTGTTGCCAATTCAGGAGAGAAGGACGGTTCACGGCTCTCCTCCGAAGCACATGCCCGTCAACTACTGCTTCTTTTACACTGATTGGTTTAATCCTCGCAAGTTCAGAATGAGGGCGCAGGATACCCGAACATGAACAAGCTTAAAATCTTCCTGATGAGCGCCCGGCTGGCCAACAGGAGGTGCTTGAGCAACGAACAAAGCAACCATTTTTATATTACCCTTCCCGGCAGACCCTTCCCAAATTGCATCCCTGTAGCGCAATGGCCAATTGTGCACTACTCTGAAAGAGCTGCCAACCACTGCCGGTTGGTACGACTGGGGCCGTGATAGTCACTTCTGCTCTGCAATGCGGTGCTTTAACCGAGTGAGCTATCCGGCAGCTTAGAATCTTCCTTAAACTTCCTTATGCTGGCATAATGAGATTAAATATTTAAATCAGAAAAAAAAAAAATCATCACTTTACCCTGAATTGATAGTTCATGCATATTCATTAAATGTTTAAGGCATTTGGTTGATTCAAACAATATATGTTTTTTCATCAATGCCTACGGATTCAGTTATGTTAGTTGTTTTCTCTTTGTATATTACACTCATATCAGATCTAAAATACTTGCCTGTCACTCACTTCACATTTTGTCTTTGTTTCGTGAACTCATTTACTCAAACTTACGTAGAACGAATATGCAATTTAACAGACAATCACAAGCATACATCTCATGTGCTTACATTATGAGGCTCAGGGGAAGGGCTTCGGCAGCAGATGCAGGGCAAGTTATTTAGGCATGATAGCTGCTTAACCTTGGAGATGCAGAGTAGGGGTTCAATGCTGCAACTGAGGTCCATGATTGAGAAGGCAATATGTTCAAAGTCGCAGATGTCTTTGAACTCATTGAAATATATGAACGGCATGATAGAAGCTACAGGCAGGTAATGAAACACTATGATGGCCAGAGTGATTTGCACTGTTCTTTGGGCTTTCTTTTTCATGGGGCTAATCTTCTCCTTGCCCAGGACTGACTTCCTCAGACTCCTCATGATAGAAATGTTGCAGAAAACCATGATTATGCTGATGGTCACGATCATTCCAATGAAGAAGATACCTGAGTAATATTTCATCCGTCCCCTCATGTAGCCATAGGCTATCATTAGTGGCCAAACAAGCATGAGAAAAGCAACTCTGATCTTGTTATCCTTGATGCGGGAGAACACAATGGGGTGGATCACGGCCACATAGCGGTCCAGGCAAATGCAGGTGAGAAAGAGAGGGGAGCTGTCTTTTATCCCATACATAATCTCCAGAAAATCTAAATTGACATTCTGATAAAAAAATCCGATGGAAAAGTAGTTCAGGGGCATAATCAGGGAGTAGACGGCATCTACAATGGCCAGGTTTACAAAGAAGACATCGGAGGTGGAAGAGTCAATCTCCTTTCTGGCCACCAGCCAAATTACCATGATATTCGCAGGGTAGCCCATAAAAACATTGATAACAAAGACAATATATTGAATCACAAATACATAATATGTTAATATACATCCTTCATACACACTCAAGAGCTGGAGACTGGATCCTGAAGAGGAGTGGTTGAACGGTAGGATGGAGTTGATGGCAGAGCTGTTCATTTTGGCTTTTATTTACCAAGCAGATCTGAGGGTTGATGTCTTGAGAAAAAAAGAGTGAATATAAGTTAAATGGTCAAGCCTAACTGAACAGAGCAATGGTCCTCACCACTTAAACTGACTGCAAGGCTAAATTATGTTCTTATATTTATGTGATTCCGGCATTATTTTACATCATTCTTTTCTCCAAAGTATTTCTCATCATAACACATTTACTGCAAAAAATACCGATGGCAACACACTGGCCAATTTGCACAAAATCAAGCTCGCTCTATTGATAAATAAATTAATCATGTGAAGGGAGCCTTGCAGAATTTTGTAGTATTGTGGCAGTGAGGGATAATTTTTTCTGGGAAGACGGCCTCCATGCTGGAAAAACTACCTCTCCTCTGAGCAACCACTCTTCACTCTTAGAAACTGCACAGCTACTTCCCGAGATTGGAGACAGTGTTCCCAGAAGACTAGGTTTGCCCTTTGGGTTTACTGTATTACAGTCTGCAACAGGCTCTCACTCAAGCACAGCTTAAGAAATGAAAGAGTGGTTCATCAGCTTGAAAGAAAGAATAAGTGACTCACCTGAGAAACTGCAGAGGCTCAGCATACACTCCTTAAGGTCAGACAGGCCAGTGGGCAACTGTATCCTGATCACCTGTATCCAGGAGGGTTATGTTTTTATTCAATATAGTTCTTCTTCATGTAAATGTATACATTTGTGTGGTATGCAAACAGTGCAGCCTCTAGCCAATCACAAATCCAGTGAGGGAGCAATAGCACAATACCCTGTCACCACAGGATTATATTTGAGGATGGGTGGGTGTGCCAAAAGTTTTGCGTAAATGGGGGTTTGATTTGTGACAAACAGTTATGAAGTAAAACAGAAGAGGGGCTAAAAGGAGGGGTAGATGAGTGCCCCCCATCCCTGTTCTAACAATATATTATTTGTCAGTGATGCAATCCAAGAAGTGCATCCCAGACAAACAAGTGACGCAATGCAGTCAGCCAGCTGGTGCACAAGTGAGACTGTGTAACCTGGTGTAAGGTCTTACACATGAAACCACAAGGTTCATCAAAGCAGACTCGAACAATTCTCTTTCATCCTCACAAAGAAAAGAAACTGAGCACTCAGTTACAGTAAATGTATTACTGAAGATAATATTGGGTACATTATTGATGGTTTGACTTCCATTTAATCAGGAAGTTGGAGTTAACAAGTAATTTTCTTTACTTTCAATGCATAGATTTCACTAAAGCCTGGCATCTGAACCAGGAGATCTATTGTCCTGTATGTTTTCATGCCTATCTTTAGAGAGGAGAACATAATCAAAGGTGTGAGATCTCACACAGCTGCTGATGAGTAGAGTCAGGTGTATTGGGGTTCAGTTGATAAATCAAATCAATTCAAACTTTATTTATTTAGCACTTTTCATACAAAGAATGTTGCACAAAGTGCTTTACATATTAAAAACAAGACAGAAAACAAAACCTCTTCCCCCTCAGGCACCCACTTTCCCTCCCTCAACTTGTCCCACCCTGACAGAGAGTTAGTCAGGTAAGAGGATGAGGAAACGCCATCATGGGGGGCCGTCCACTTCAAGAGCTGATCACAGCCCATAGCTGCAGAGATGCCGCCACGGAGGTCACCCGACTCCCGACCAAGCGGCAACCTGGGGGGTGGAAATGTGAAGCAAATACGGAAGTGCCAAAAGCTGCAGTTCCTCGAATGGCCACTTGAGGCTGACTGCAGAAATGGGTCAATCCCCATTGACCCCCATGTTAAAAAGCCCAATTTCACGGCAAAAATAAACATGTTTACAGCCTGGTTCAAAACACGGTTTTGGTTTCTATGGCTAATTTTCCCTTCCGTGAAAACTGTGGGGGGAGTGAATTTTTTTGTTACTCTATTTTTTACAGGCTTAAATTTCTGCAAAATTAAGAGCGTGGCCACTTTGAGTGACAGAATCTTGAATTACAAAGTCTCTGGGCAGGAGTCGTCTGATCTGGTTATGTTGTGGCCAGGTTAGAGCACAGGCCTACACGGCCCCGGGCTTTAGAGTAGGAACGCCAAGCCCTGCTGCTAACCACGGGCCTAGCCTGGCTGTCGGAGGGAAGGGGTTACTACATCTCAGCTAGCCTAGCCGCTAATCCTTGGCCTTTTCTCGTCGCTTCTGGGCCGTTATCCTGCCTAAGCTCATTGATCCGGAAATTGATCCATCGGCGCGTTTCTGACTGGAGATTTTTTTCTCGAAATATCAGGATGATAATGTCTTGCTGTGCGGTTAGGAGTCTGTGGTCTATTTTCTAAGGTGATGAAATTCTATTATTTCATGTAACATTATATGTCAACACGAAGTAACCTTAGTTCGTTCTCTAGCCAACTTGCCAGAGAATGAATACAGTAATCCCCCAGTTAGCTTTTGCCCAAGATGTCCAGCTGTGCCAGCGGGAGTGTACGCCTGCCACAGTTATTATACTGGCGTGCAGTGAAGTAATAGCGAAACAGAAAAGCATCTGTACATTTGAACAAAAGTTGTCAGTCAGGGGTAGGAAGACCGTCATGGTCTCTTTCAGGTTCCCAAGGTAACTGGCTAGTCAGCTACAAAATTAGAACCACCATAGCATGCTACCAAATGACGGGGTCCCTCTGCTGCTTCCTCGGAGTATTTGGAGGGCTTGACCAGAGATTGTCGTGCTTATACACTCAGCAGATTCACGCAGCAATATCTTATAGAACTGCATTTGCCACCGATGGATTCGTTCCATTTTCAGTGCGATTACTGAAAGGTATCATTGTAAATAGAAAGGCTAGCTAGCTATATAGCTAATTTAACACATCCCACGTTATCTAGCTAGGTGTCGCTAAATGTGTTTCTTCTTAAAGTCCATCATCCACAAGCTAGCTAACCACATTAACCTAACTAATGAGCCAAACGGCAACGGAAAAGTGTGTAATATAGCCATGTTCGACTATATTAGCTGTCGCTAGGAGTAAAGGCTTTTTTTTTCCGAAAGTACCTTCAATGATACGACGCGATAGAAAAGTTGCGCATCGCTGTGGTATCGTTAGCTAAACGATAAACGATATAAAGGATAGAGATAAGCTGGGCAGCTGATGAAATAACGATGGAGCCTAGGAGCCAGACGCCCAGATGTGAGAGTACTGATGAGCCCACGTCTGCTGGCTACAGGAACCCATTAATTCAGCATTCACCCAAGTCAAAATGTAGGGTGATAGTACTTGTGATCAGAATGTGCGAGAGTGTGGTAGAAAAGGTCCGTCAGGTTTGACAGTAAGGTTACGTAATGCAGTGTTATCGTTTGACTGGTCATACTACCGTTAATGGGACCGGGCTAAGGTGCGTACAAGAGCTAAGAGGAGCACCCGCTCGCACTCTGGGGGGATACTGATACTCAGTGAGCCAACCGCCGCTACTTCCCAGCAGTGTCCAGCATTCGTCGCACAACTGCCTCACGGATACAAACAACTTTCGTCTCACAACCGCTCATGAATATAAACAGCATTCGACCCGCCACCGCAAGCTACTTGGCAGGATCAATTTCTTTCTGGGACAGATATTTTTTTTATTTTTATTTGTTTTTTCATTTCGGCATGATTGTACAGTCGTTCCATGACAATTTCAACACAACATGTATCATGACCGAAAGGGTCGCGGGAGAAGGGAGATCGCTTGTCAAAGTCCCGCCCCCAACTCCCAGAAAAACAGTTTGATTATGGTTAAGATATCTTAAAGATTTATAAATCACAACAGAGCTGAGTGTCCATTTACACTACGATTTAAACGTCACAACATAAAATCATAGAGATTTATGATCATCATGAAGAATTTTAATCACAATATAGCTGAGTGTCTATAAACAACCCCTATTGTTTATGCCCGTTATGGTTCCGTTTAATTTATCCAATGCCATTTTGTTGGATAAGTTTATAGTTATTCAAACATGCACATTTCAAAAGATACTTAAAGTCCTTCAGATTGTCTGCCATTCTAATATTGTCTTCAAGTATGTTCCATGCACTGACTCCAGCCACAGATAAGGAGTGCTCACTCCGAGTCGATTTGACCCTTCTAGTTTGCAACAACATTCTGCCTCTTTGGTCATGACTACATTCACGCTGGAGAAATAGGCATTGTATATTTCTAGGCAATTCTTTGTGGTATCCTAAATATACAATTTGCAAGGAGTTGAATTTTATTATATCCTGCAATTTAAGAAACTTTGCCTTAATAAACAAATCGTTTGTATGAGTTCCATAGGGAACGTTATGAATAATTCTAAGCGCCTTTTTTTGGAGTTTAAACAATGATTCTATTGTATTATTATAAGTGTGTCCCCATACTTCAGCGCAGTAGTGTAAGTGGGGTGCTATGAGTGCTGAATAGATTATTTTAAGAGACTTGTGTTTTAATAATTTCTGCATTTTCCACAGAATAGACACGCTTTTAGCTAACTTTCTTTGAACCAAGTTTACATGTGGTTTCCAGCTTAAGAGATTATCTAACATAACTCCCATGACTTTATATTCGTTTACCCTTTCAATGCTGGTACCATTTACCTTTAAGTCTATGTCGTCCTTTAGGCCTTTTTTCCCAAATATCATAAATTTGGTCTTTGTAAGATTTAATGATAATTTGTTTACATTAAACCACGTGTGAAGTTTAGACATTTCTTTATTAACCAATTTTGTCAATTGCTTAAGATCGACACCTGAGCAAAAAATAGTCGCATCGTCTGCGAATAAAATTAGTTTTAGGATATCGGACACCTTAACAATGTCATTAATGTAAATTATGAACAACTTGGGACCTATGACCGAGCCCTAAGGAATTCCACTGGTAATGTCCAAGCAATTTGATTTGCTATTGCCCATCTGCACAAATTGCGTCCTACTTGTTAAGTAATTTTTGATCCATTTTAATGCGGTCCCTCTTAATCCATATTTGTAAAGTTTTTCAATCAATATATCGTGATTTATAGTGTCGAATGCTTTCTTCAGATCAATAAATATGCCTTTAGAATATAAGTTTGAATCTAGTGAATCTTTAATCATTTCAATAAATTCTGTTAGGGCTAGTGCTGTCGAATGCTTTTTCCTGAACCCATACTGACTCTCACACAGTAGTTTGTGTTTATCAATGTACTTGTCCAATCTGTCATTGAAGAGCTTTTCTAGGACCTTCGAGCATTGAGGTAAAATCGAGACAGGACGATAGTTTGAGAAATCATATTTATCCCCACTTTTGTAGAGAGGGATAACTTTCGCTATCTTCATTTTATCTGGAAACACTCCCCCCCGCATCTCGGCCCCGCATCTCGGCCTAAGCGGACCAGGTAGCATCGAGCTGAGCTCGGTTTTCAGTCGAGTATGGGCGCTGAAGCTAGCTTGGTAGCTGCGAGCTTAGAGGGCGTGTTTCAGCAAATGGGCTCCATTCCGCCCGCCCACTGGGCTCGCGTCAGCTCCAGCAACGGCCCACCTTTTTGCCCGTTTTTGGATTAGCCGGGAGGTAGGCGGAGTCAAGTAAGTGCCAAGATGGCAGCCAAATTTGCTTCAAAATGGATATTCAGAAACCTATGGGTGACGTCACGGAGGCTACGTCCATGTTTTATACAGTCAATGCTCCCGACAGAGGGAGGAGTCAACACCACAACCAGAAAGTTGTTGATCGAGAGCCCCCCCACGAGCCAGAGGAGCCAGGAAGACCTCCACAGCCAGAGCCAATAACAGCTCCCAGTGCAGAGAGCCCCCACTGAGGAAACAATAAAGCTAATTAAAACATTAAAACTGACGGTATAAAACTTTAAATCAGAGGTGGGAAACAAGGGCTGTATCTGTCCCTGGTTTTCACACCAACTTCTGGCCTTCAATTAGTTGATTATCTAAACTAGCCAAACCATTTATGAAATCTTACGCTTCAGGCGCATTTCTTTAAATTATCATGAATGACCACCAAAGACTGTTCTTGTCTCCCTTCATAAAACATTTTCCTTTGATCGAATCATTGCAAAAATATATATTTGTGCATGCAATCAATTAACTCAATTAGTCGGGGTAGTTGATAGAAATAAAAACCAGCATACACACCGGCCCTCCAGGACCGGGATTGCCCACCCCTGCTTTAAATAGTAATTTGAATAATAGGATAAAATATAAGTGTTAAAAAGCTGAGAGAAAAAATGAATAAGAGTAAATAAATAAAAAAATAAAGGGATAGATAGGTAAATAAATTGATAAAATTGTTTACAAGAATTAATCAAATGCTATGCTACAAAGGTAGGTCTTGAGCCTCCTTTTAAAAATCTCAATACTCTGTGCAGCTCTCTGTGTATTTTCTACAGAGAAACTACATTTTGTAGCAGACGTCTTTACTTCGTATGTAGCGTTCTGGTCCAATGATAAGCATTTTAGCCGATGGCGCCAGGCTAGGCTAAAAGTGACGTGAAATACCGGCGACTTTCTGTCGCATAGGAGGGAAATAACCGTACTGTATAGACCAGAAGCCCATAGACGAATCATAGACAGTAGACGATTGAGCCACATCGCTAACGAAGTGAAGTACTTATGAAGTAATAATTTGCAAAACATAATAACATCGAACGGAATCAGACTATACATACGGACGCAATCGCTTGCTTGCTGGGAATTATGTGTAGGGTACATCTACCAGACGAGTTACCGCTTCTCAGGACATTGGTTTACGTCAGCGAGCTGACTTCGAGCCTGCTGTCTATGGTCACCCCCCTCTTGTTGAACTGTTGCTTACATCCATTTTCCGTCAGGGAGACGTGGTTGCGCAGTGGTCAAGTAGGCTTGACTTGAGGTCGTAAGGTCCCAAGTTCAAGCCCCGGCCACGGCCTTCGCGGTGTGTTCTTGGGCAAAACGCTTCACTCCCACACTCCACGCCTCACTCCACCCAGGTGTATGAATGGGTACCAGCAAATAGTCAGGGAAACTTGACTAAGAGCTGGGGAAGTACCTGCGATGGACTGGCATCCCGTCCAGGGGGAGTAGTAATACTCCTAGTCGCTTCATGCCATGGAAACCGGGATGGAAACCGGGGTTAAGCACCGGCCCGATGGGCCACTAGGCTCGAACAGGCTTACTTCTTACATCCGTTTTCATCGAACCGAGTAGTAGCTTGCGGCTAGCGTCTGTGGTACAGCGGGATGTGTACATATACATACATAGTGTATATTCAAATATAGAGGCTAGCTAACCTATTTTTTTTCAGCCAAAACATTCTCTAGCTTGACGAAGACGTGATATTTATTTGGGTGGCTACACACGTTTCTACAGTCAAAGGAAAAAAAAAAAAAAAAAAAAGTGTGACGAGACGGCCAGTTGCAATTCATATGCAGGAATTGATTAGCTAGCAAAACTGCGTATCAAAATGCTTTTGATTCAGCAAATAGTTTGGCGAGCAGTTTCTTTGTTTCGCACAAGGGTAAAAACCCAGCGTCACCCGCTCCACTACTGAATGATATGCATTAGCTGAGGGCAGCAATCATTATTCAGAGCACGGAAGTAAAGTCCCTAAGCTTCCCTTCGCATGCTGGAAATCACTAATGCACGGAACGAAACAAAGATCTCAGTCCAATCCTTCACAACTGCTGTAGCTGACAAGTCAAATATTTGCCACAAGAATATAGTCGACTAAAGCTGTGGTTTTTACAAAAGCCAGGATTACGATTATGCACCTTTCAATATGCACTAATGCTACTGGTAAGCCCCTTGTTCAAAAGTGCTAACATTTGCCTGTATAACTGCTAAATGTGTGGGTTTCAGTATGCATCCAACGTGTGACCGTGAAGCGGCCACTAATTACATGGCAAACGCTGGTTACTTCACCGGAAAACTAAACTGACCACTGGCTGACAATGCTGCTTTTTGTTCGAAAAAAGGATACTTGTTGGACCGATCTTTGAATTGACATATCAGGGGACTGTATAATGTATAATACAGTGGGATCTGGATGATCATCCCTTTCATCCGTCGGGTGCTTTTTTACGAAATGTTGTGAGCATACGCAGGGCTCTCAAGTTTCACGCACTGAGCGTGAGACACACGCATTTCAATAAGTTCACTCGCTCTCACGGCACACATGACATTTCTCACGCTGAGAAGTGATAAAATCGCCGCACATTAGTAACATAGACTATATGTAAAAGAGATTAGTAATCTATGAATGGATGAGGCAAGGGCAGACTGCTGTGCTTGAATAAGCAACCAATCAGCCAATGAGAAAATAGTATTTCTTGTTGCAAGGTGAAATAGCAGCGCCGTAACACGTCATCCACACGTGTGCGAATGCTGCTTTTGTGTGCACGCGACAAAGAGCTGGAAGTGGACGCCTGAAATCAAGTAATCACTTCATCACTTAAAATTTTTTTACAATAGCTGCTTATTAAAGGCGAGGAACTATGCAGGATATTTGCTTTATGGACAATTTTTGTGCCTCAATTTAACAGCTTTGGACGGTTATGGTTAGATGAATTGACTTGTAACTCGTTACGGGGAGAGTGAGGGCTCTCTGCCCTCCATGAAGTGTATTTTGGCTGAAAACAAACCCCGCTTCGATCCGGTGTCAGGAGGTGGTCCCGCAACATCTCTTGTTTGTGACAGACAAAACGATACAAATACACAAAAGAATTATTTAATTTAGCCTTTATTATACAGGGGAGTCCCACTGAAATAAAAAAATAAATTAAAAAAAAAAATAAAAAAACTACTCCAAGGGTAAACGCTAGCAAGTTGAAATCAAATTTTTAAGCTTATGTCAAATAGCATTCGCGAATGCCGTAGCTGGCCAGCTAACTCATATTCGTGACGCTAAGCACAGCTGTTAGCTGTGTTGTAAAATGCTTGATGTTGCAAAGTAAAAGGAAATATACACGCAACATGCAGATATAAGATAGATACTTGTATATCGCTACGTTTAATTGCTCGCCTACTTTCAGCTACCACTTTTGACAACAAGATGCAATGGATAACCCGGTCAGCATTCATTCTGCAAATAGCCCACAACGCGCACAAAACTTCTGGGACCGATCCTGGGGCCTCATTTATCAACAGTGCGTACGCACAGATGTGTGCGTAATGAGTGCGTAAGAACATTCCCACGTGAAGTATGGGATTTATCAACTTATACTTGAGCTTAGGAACATGTGTAAATTTAAGCACAACTCTTACCATGCGTACACACAAAACCCAGTGGTAGAACAGTGAAACTACAAATAGAACGCACTAAGAGAATCACAGTGTTCAGCAGAATTCTAGCAGCTAGAATTCTAAGCTGGTTTAAGATGGTCTGAGCTGTGTTATTAGCTGGTCATAACTGGTCTAGATGTTTTAAGCTGGTCTCTATAGCTTGATGAAGGTGGTCAAAGCTGGTTAAGTGGGTATTATCAGCTGGTGAAGGGCTGGTCGACCAACTAAAACTGTCCAAAACACAGCTGAAACCAGCCTGGCCAGCCTAGGCTGGTCAAAAATGGAATTTTCAGCAGGGCTCCCACACCGCATTTTTCCTTTTGTTGATCACATCTGCATTGAGTGTTCCAAACAGTATTTTTCGGTTTGTTTCAACTTCTCCTACAAGCACCTCAATGTCTGAATCGGAGAAATTCCTCTTCTTCGCCCTCTTTGCCGTGATTTCGGTGAGGGAAAAAAATCAATTCACGCATTCTTAAAGGGATTGCTGCTACCATATATGGTCAATTGGAGGCGTTTCTGAATGCAAATGAGTCTAAACATACACGAGCATGGTAGTTTAGAAGAGGTGGGATTTATCATCACATATTACTTACTGGTGTGCGTACGACCGGTGTCCGCACGTTTGATAAATACAGATTTTTTGGTACTTACATTCTAAGTTTCATTCTTACGAAAGAATTTAGAATGGATATCCCCGATCACCTATAGAGGTGTTATAATAAACCATACGAAGCCCAGAAAATAATTTTGAAATGTTGTAATACTCACCAATAAGCCAGCCATCCTCAACAGCTCCTGCTTGGAGGCGTACACCTACAGAGCTGTTCTGCAGAATGAATGAGTCGTGCGTTCCTCCAGGCCACCGGGCAACAAAGTTTAACAGAGACATATTTGTATCGCAGATTATTTGTGCATTGACTGAATGAAATCCTTTTCTGCTCACGTAACTGAATTCATTGTGTGATGGTGCTTTTATTGCGATGTGGGTGCAATCTATGGCTCCAATTATGTTTGGGGATTCGGCGATGGCGTGAAATCCTCGTTTAATTTCGGCTTGTTGGTGATGTGTGTATGGGAACTGGATTTAAGTTGGGGCCAGAGAAATTATTGCATCCAACACTGCTGGCATGATTCTGCTCAGTGTCGGCTGCAAAATGCATGTCTCCAATCTCTCGCTGAAATGTTCCGGTGGCCAAAAACCCCAGGGTGGACAGGAGCTGGATGTGCACTGGGATGGCTTTGGTGCGTTTTGTCTCTCGCTCCAACATGGGTTGTAAATCACAGCATAAATCCATCAGTATGTTTTTGAGGAAGCGGTACCTGCGGAGAAGCCACTCTGTGCTCTCGCTGAGCAGATCAGCACGCTCTTTAAAAACACGCTCCCTGCGGAGCGCACGGTTCTCCAAATCCTCCAATAGTGCAAGATAAGCCATGGCACTTGCATTTCAAGTTTTCTGTTCAGGTTGTCCTGTCACAGCTGTCTTTTATAACTTGTAACACAAATTATTCATATTGACTGCTAAATTACTATTTGAGAATTTTTATTAATAAGAGGAAACGGGGAACATGTGTGAAGTTTGAGATTGCTGAACACTATGACTCTCTTAGTGCATTCTATTTGTAGTTTCACTGTTCTACCACTAGGTTTTGTGTGTATGCATGGTAAAAGTTGTGCTAAAATTTAGACATGTTCCTACGCACAAGTACAAGTTGATAAATCCCATACTTTGCGTGGGAATTTTCTTACGCAATCATTTTGCACACATCTGTGCGTACACACGGTTGAGAAATGAGGCCCCAGGTGTGCTATCTAGTGACAGATTATTGTAACTGCGTGCATAAATTTGCAGCTCCATGTCCACTGGCGGACACATCTGCACGAAGATAACACCGTTGTTCTTCGCGAACTCGCCAAATCCGGATAATCCGTAAATGATGAATTCAATTAATATTTTAATTTGAAACGAGCAACTAAGTAGCCAGTGTCAAAGTAACGAAGTGAAAGTATACTTTTATTTTTTAAATGTAGTAGAGTAAAAGTCCCTGTTTAAAAAAAATCAAAAGTAATGTACAAATCCTGAAAAAAAAAAAAACAACTTACTTGCTGTAACGAAGTACATGTACTTAACTTACTATGCACCTTTGAAATTGGGAGTGTCATGCAACCCCCCCGGAGAAAATCTCACGCTAACCTGCATTCGAAACTTGAGAGCCCTGCATACGTTTTTCCTCTTTGGTGTATTCTTCAGTCTTAGCGCGGCTAGCCACTCCAAGCGCCTATTCGTTGGCATCGAGTGTAGACTGTAAGGTGCTCGGCAAGGGCAATCTTTTCTAATCACCTTGTAAATAAGGCACTGTTTCCATACAAACGTTTTATGCTTTTTGAGTTATTGGTACAACCAACAACGGAACAAGAGGAGCCTGAACGCATTCAGCCTGCCGATCTCTCCTCTGTACAGTGAGCAATGATCAGAAGTAGGAGACCGTCAGGGTTCTCATGGCGGCGCGCATCGTTAGAACAGGAATTAGGTGGTTTTAAATGAAATAAGATCATTTGAAACGTCTTAATGCAATTTCACTGCTTCCAATAATCTTATTTCATTTAAACAGTTTCAACGATCATGAAACACATGCATTGCTTCCAACACTGTGTAAAGAAAAGCGTGAGAAGTCCGGAGTCATAACGCAGGTGAAACTGATAAACCTCCATGTACAAGGACTTTAATTTCGTGCGAGAATCTCTTACACATGCGTTGATTGAATAATGGTTGACTACAGCAGAGGAACGTAAACCTACCACTAAAACTCACGCGGAATGCATGAGAGTTGACAGGTGCACGTTATTAATGAAAACTGACCACACCTGTTAATGTTGAGAGTTTTCTGAGCTTTTGTAATGGTAATTTTAATTAATGATTGGAAACAGGTTATGACCAATCATTATTTTCAAGGGATGGGTTTGAGCCTCCGCTATCGCCAGTTCATCAGCCGCCACTGATATATTTATAGATATGGGTCAATCCAAGAAATGATGCTCAGGGGGATGAAAATAACAAACTCAGTATTACTTAATAACTCTTTATTTTATTGATAACCCTATATCTTGTCTTTATGGAATGGTTCATTCAAGTCACCAACTCCTAACGGGTCAGTTTTCATCGCACGCGCCGTAAAACCTTCCGAAACGCGTGAAACATGAGTGATGTTTCATCACAACAAGTTGAAATTCCAATTAAAAGATATAGGAAAAAAAAAATATTGGTCATGAAATGGCTAAACCACATGGAGGTGTTAAATATGATCCCCCACTAAGAAAATAATAAGTTTATGGTGGTCTAGCACTATTTGGCTTGACAATACATGGCTTGGAATGAGGTGAAAATAGCCCAAAAATGGCAATTTTGGGCAATTTTTTAACTTTGGGGATCAATAACTCGCGAAATTATGGGCCGACATCTGCAAATTTGCCCTTTTTTTGGAAGCCCTGGATGTTTTCTTTCAAATGAGACTAGAAACAGGAAGAATGGTTCATTGTTTTTTTTCTATAGCTCTCTGAAGTCAAAACGACCCTAAAATAGGCCCAAACATCATTTCTTGGACATGTTGTACATGTTGTATTTTACGCCGATTTAGAGGTTCTTTTTTTGCCCCCCCCCCAAAGAGGACAAATGCCCACCCAAGCTTGGCATCCTGGCAACGCCTCTGTGCATCAGTGTCTCAGTGTTTGCTTGAGAGAGAAACGGGCGGACTCAGGCGATGTTCTTAAGATGGAAAAATCCAGTTTTTGTTATAATTTTAATATGTGGGATAAAACTAAGCTCAGAGTCAAAGATGACGCCAAGGTTTTTCACTTGTTAAGCTGGTTCTAAGAATAGTGATTTTACTTTAGGAGCAAGTTTCTCTTTCTGTGCTTTAGGATCAGTAATTAAAACTTCAGTTTTGTCCTGGTTGAGCTGTAAAAAATTTTCTGCCATCCAGGACTTGACGTCTGAGATACAATTTGACAGGGCATCAATTGGTCCTGTGTCATTGGGAGACAGGGAGATGTAGAGCTGTGTATCATCAGTATAACTGCAAATGAATGCCGTGCCTCCTAATGATATTTCCAAGTGGGAGCATGCAAAGATTAAAAAGTGCGGGACCTAAAATTGAGCAATGTGGCACTCCACAGTTCATTCTGTGGCACTTTGAGGAGCAAGTATCCATAGTTACTACAAATTTTCTTTCTGGAAGATAGGAAGAGAATGAATTGAAAACAGTACCAGAGAGGCCAACCAGGTTACGGTGTCTATCTAAGAGAATTTGGTGATCCCCTGTATCAGAAGCAGCGTTTAGATCCAGTAGAACCAGAATGGAAAGTTTTTTCGTGTCCATATTATTCCTTAGATCATTAACAGTCCTTAAGAGGGCTGTCTCGGTACTGTGGTTTGTCCTAAAACCAGATCGATATTTTTCAAAAATGTTAAATTTGTTGATAAAATCATTTTGCTGAATAAGAACAAATTTTTCTCAAATTTTGCTTAAAAATGATAAGTTGGATACTGGTCTGTAGTTATTAAGTATGGCAGCATCTAAGTTACTTTTCTTCAGAAGGGGTTTAACTATTGCAGTCTTGAAAGCAGTGGGGAAGACGCCCGTCTGAAGAGCATATTCATGATAGTTAAAACATCATCCTCAAAGAAACCATAAAATGTTTTCAAAAGTGATGTGGGAATTGGGTCTAAAAAGCAGTTTGTTGGGTTTACTTGGAAGAAAACTCATCCAAGTGTCTCAGCATCAACCAGAACAAAACTCTGTAGCGTCCATCCATCCATCCATCTTCTTCCGCTTATCCGGGGCCGGGTCGCGGGGGCAGCAGTCTAAGCAAGGATGCCCAGACTTCCCTCTCCCTGGACACTTCCTCCAGTTCTTCCGGGGGTACCCCGAGGCGTTCCCAGGCCAGCCGAGCGACATAGTCCCTCCAGCGTGTCCTGGGTCTTCCCCGGGGCCTCCTCCCGGTGGGGCATGCCCGGAACACCTTTCCAGGAAGGCGACCAGGGGGCATCCGATACAGATGCCCAAGCCACCTCAGCTGGCTCCTCTCGACGTGGAGGAGCAGCGGCTCTACTCTGAGCTCCTCCCGGGTGACAGAGCTTCTCACCCTATCTCTAAGGGAGCGCCCGCCACCCCTGCGGAGGAAACCCATTTCAGCCGCTTGTATCCGAGATCTCGTTCTTTCGGTCATGACCCAAAGTTCCTGACCATAGGTGAGGGTAGGAACGTAGATTGACTGGTAAATTGAGAGCTTCGCCTTTCAGCTCAGCTCCTTCTTCACCACAACAGATCGGTACAATGACCGCATTACTGCTGCCGCTGCACCGATCCGTCTGTCAATCTCACGCTTCATCCTTCCCTCACTCGTGAACAAGACCCCAAGATACTTAAACTCCTCCACTTGAGGCAGGAGCTCTCCTCCAACCCGGAGGGGACTAGCCACCTTTTTCGGTCGAGAACCATGGCCTCGGACTTGGAGGTGCTGATTCTCATCCCAGCCGCCGCTTTTCGGCTGCAAACCGCCCCAGTACATGCTGAAGATCCTGGTTGAAGGAGCCAACAGGGACGACATCATCCGCAAAAAGCAGAGATGAGATCCTCTGGTCCCCAAACCGGACTCCTCCGGCCCCTGGCTGCACCTAGAAATTCTGTCCATAAAAATAATGAACAGAACCGGTGACAAAGGGCAGCCCTGCCGGAGTCCAACATGCACCGGAAACAGGTCTGACTTACTGCCGGCAATGCAGAACCAAGCTCCTGCTCCGGTCATACAGAGACTGCACGGCCCTTAGTAGGGCCCCGGACTCCATACTCCCGAAGCACCTCCCACAGAATGCCCACGGGACACGGTCAAATGCCTTCTCCAAGTCCTCAAAACACATGTGAACTGGTTGGGCAAACTCCCATGAACCCTCAAGCACCCTCACGGCGGAGGGTATAGAGCTGGTCCAGTGTTCCACGACCAGGATGAAAACCGCATTGTTCCTCCTGAATCCGAGGTTCGACTATCGGCCGAATTCTCCTCTCCAGCACCCTGGAATAGACTTTACCGGGAGGCTGAGGAGTGTGATCCCCCTGTAGTTGGAGCACACTCTCCGGTCCCCCTTCTTAAAAAGAGGGACCACCACCCCGGTCTGCCAATCCAGAGGCACTGTCCCCGACTGCCACGCAATGTTGCAGAGGCGTGTCAACCAAGACAGCCCTACAACATCCAGAGACTTGAGGTACTCAGGGCGGATCTCATCCACCCCCGGTGCCTTGCCACCGAGGAGTTTCCGAACTACCTCAGTGACTTCAGCCCGAGTGATGGATGAATCAGCCTCTGGGTCCCCAGCCTCTGCTTCCTCTATGGAAGGCGTGTCAGTGGGATTGAGGAGATCCTCGAAGTATTCCTTCCACCGGCCGACAATATCCCCAGTCGAAGTCAACAGCTCCCCACCTCCACTGTAAATAGTGTTGGCAGGGCACTGCTTTCCCCTTCTGAGGCGCCAGACGGTTTGCCAGAATCTCTTCGGGGCCGACCGATAATCCTCCTCCATGGCCTCCCCGAACTTTTCCCATACCCAAGTTTTTGCTTCCACCACCGCCCGGGCTGCAGCACGCTTAGCCTGCCGGTACCTGTCAGCTGCCTCAGGAGTCCCATGAGCCAACCAAGCCCGATAGGACTCCTTCTTCAGCTTGACGGCATCCCTTACTTCCGATGTCCACCACGGGTTCGGGGTTGCCGCCGCGACAGGCGCCGGAAACCCACGGCCACAGCTCGAACGGCCGCATCAACAATGGAGGTGGAGAACATGGTCCATTCAGACTCAATGTTTCCAGCCTCCCTTGGGATCTGGTCAAAGCTCTCCCGGAGGTGAGAGTTGAAAACCCCTCTGACAGAGGGTTCCGCCAGACGTTCCCCAACAGACCCTCACAACACGTTTGGGCCTGCCAAGTCTGTCCAGCTTCCTCCTCCGCCAGCGGATCCAACTCACCACCGGGTGGTGATCAGTGGACAGCTCAGCCCCTCTCTTCACCCGAAAGTGTCCAAAACATACGGCGAAGGTCAGATGACACGACCACAAAAGTCGATCATTGACCTCCGGCCCACGAAAATCCTCGTGCCCGTGCACTGATGGACGTCCTTATGCTTGAACATGGAGTTCGTTATGGACAAACTGTGACTAGCACAGAAGTCCAATAACAGAGCACCACTCGGGTTCAGATCGGGAGGCCGTTCCTCCCAATCACGCCCCTCCAGGTAACACTGTCGCTGCCCACGTGGGCGTTGAAGTCCCCCCAGCAGAGCGATGGAGTCCCCAGTTGGAGCACTTTCCAGTACCCCTCCCAGGGACTCCAAGAAGGCCGGGTACTCTGCACTGCCATTCGGCCCATATGCGAAAGCGACAGTGAGGCACCTGTCCCCCGACCGAAGGCGCAGGGCAGCGACCCTCTCGTTCACTGGGGAAAACTCCAACACATGGCGGCTAAGGTGGGGGGCTATAAGCAAACCCACTCCAGCCCGCCGCCTCTCACCGCAGGTAACTCCAGAATAGAAGAGAGTCCAGCCTCTCTCGAGGAGTTGGGTTCCAGAGCCCAGACTGTGCGTGGAGGTGAGCCCGACTATCTCTAGCCGGTACCGCTCGACCTCCCGTACAAGCTCAGGCTCCTTCCCCCCCAGTGAGGTGACATTCCATGTCCCGAGAACCAGATTCAGTGTCCAGGGATTGGGTCGTCGGGGCCCCCGCCCATGACTGCTACCCAAAGCACAATGCATCTGCCCCTTTTGAACCCTCCCGCGGGTGATGGGCCTACGGGAAGGCGGGCCCACGTCGCTCGTTCGGGCTGTGCCCGGCCGGGTCCTGTGGGTGGAGACCCGACCACCAGGCGCTCGCCTGCCAGCCCCAACCCCAGGCCTGGCTCCAGGGTGGGGCCCCGGTGACGCCAATCCGGGCGACGTAACTGTCCTTGATGTAGATCTGTTCATTGGGGCTTTGGAACCGCTCTTAGTCTGACCCGTCACCTAGGACCTGTTTGTCCTGGGAGACCCTACCAGGGGCAAGAAGCCCCAGACAACGTAGCTCCTAGGATCATCCAGGTACTCAAACCCCTCCATCAAGATAAGGTGGCGATTCAAGGAGGGGTAAGCTTACAGCACCTGGTATTCCCAGGTGGTCACCCATCCAAGTACTAACCAGGCCCTACCCAGCTTAGCTGCCGAGATCAGACGAGATCGGGCGTTTTCTGGGCGGTATGGCCATAAACTCTGTAGCGTTTCCTCGGGTAAAAGCACAGGTTCAGATGTGTAAAAAACAGTCTTTGGTAGCGGCAGTAAACCAGGGCCCGTATTCACAAAGCATCTTAGTACTAAAAGTAGGTCCTAATTGCCGGATTTAGGAGAAACTCCTAAAAAAAATGGGAGTGTCAGTCGTAAATTTAGGACAACTAATTATTTTTACTAAGTGTTATTCACAAAGCATTTTAGGCTGAAAAGTAGCTCCTAAGTCTGAGAGAGCTTAAAAGTAGTCAAGAGGACTCCTAACTCGCTAAAACCTATTCACAAAGAATCGGAAAATGGCTGCTGCTGTTGAAAGACGGAATGACTTGGAAATTCTGAATGATGCGCAGTTGTTGAAAAGATATCGGCTCGACCGTGAAGGGATTTTATTTGTGGTTGACTTGGTGAGGGAGAGAATTACGTCTCCAACCATGAGAAACAACCCAATAAGCCCCAAAATAAAATGTTTGACGACACTTCGTTACGTGGCCACCAGGAAAAATGCAACTTTGCAACTCGGACAATTTAGGGATTTCACAGTCATCTGTCAGTCGCTCAATTCACAAACAATCATTGCGCTCAGTGAACCCCATATCATCCGACAGTTTATCCGGTTTCCAATGGACATTCGCCAACAACACAGAATCAAACTTGAATTCATGCACATCTCAGGTATGCCCGGTATCATCGGTGCTATTGACGAGACCCACATTTGAATTATTTCACCGACCCAAGATGAAGAGGTATTTGTAAATAGAAAAAAGTTAATTCCATCAACACCCAGATAGTATTTGATGCCGAATACAATATTTTAGACATTGTTGCGAAATGGCCAGGATCCACGCATGACTCGCATTTTAATGGAAAGCAGCTTATGCCCATTATTTGACAGGCATCTTGTGCCTGCGAGATGCCACTCGCTCGGGGACAGTGGCTTTGGTGCTGCACCTCTTCCTGCTATGCATGAATTATTTCATTAGGCTGTTGAGCGAGGGTTACATTTAATAGATCATCATAATAATACCAGCCTTTGTCATATTTTGTGTACATATTTAAATTATAGGCTATAAATCACAAACCAAGCTTAGTATGCTTTCCTGTTTAAACGAAAGCCCTCGGACCTCCTCTGCGATTGCAGCCCATACCACCACTTCTCACAGTCCTCTGTCGTCCGAGGATTTGCTGTTCACCCCCAAGCCAAATTTCCCTTTGATTACATACTTTCGCTCCAGCACCAACTGGGCCAGCAGCAGGAACTGGTCGTAGCTCCAGTTGGGCTTTCGCGTCCTTTTTGAACTTTCATCCAAGACAGTTTAGGGCAAACAAACTTGAACGGCTCGACATTAAAAATGATCGCAACATATTCTCATTGGGTAATAAGTTGCCAATTATTGGGGAAAATTACGCGTTTTATTATTGACTCGTTTTATGCTATTTGCATTTTACAACTGTTTCTTTCCTATGTATGTTTATTTGCCTAGAGCGTGATATGTGTAGACTGTGCACAGTGCAGTTTCAGGAGTGCTCAACATGTTTTTATTTTATGGGACAAACTGGCCGCTTGGACTATTTCCTCATTTTTTTCCTCCATGGGTTGTATGTGGGATATTTTTTCAATGGGCCGCCCTGTCACCAAACAACCAATCACCGTGCTCATTGTCCCAAGACACATGCATGAGAATTGACGCCATGCATAGCAACGGGATTGACTCCCACCTCTCACAGAGCTACTCCGAGTCTAGGAGTTACCAGTTTTCTTAACTAAAAGTTGCTCTCAGCGGCTTTGTGAATAACTTTTAAGATTTTACTCCTACATAAAACGTTTTAGCGCGATTTAGGAGTACTCCTAGAGATAAGATAAGATGCTTTGTCAATACGGGCCCTGATCTGATATTATCGATTTTACTTCTGAAGAGGTCTGCAAAGTCCTCACATCTGGAGTCCGTTGACATCCAGCTAGTCTGATTAAAATCGGGGTTGATTAAACGGTTGATATTGGAGAAGAGGATTTTGGGGTTGTTCTTGTGGTCGCTGATTAGTTTGGAGAAGTGAGCTTTCCTTGAGTCTTTGACTGCTTTGTTATAAATGTTTAGTTGCTCATGGAATATTTGGTAATCGATTGTGAATTTATTTTTTCTCATTTCCTTTCCACTATACGACAGTTCCTTTTAAGTTGTTTAATTTCCTCGTTTCTCCATGGCGGTGTATGTTTTGCTTTTACCTTCTTCAGTGTGAGTGGAGCCACTGAGTCAAGAGTTGAACTCAATTTACTGTTAAAATTATTAACAATAAAATCACAAGAAGATGGTAGAAAGTCGACAGGGATGTGACGTAGCAGGTCAATAAAATTTGCAGCCACTTCACAGGTAAGACAGCGTTTCCTCATAATTCGCTCTATTACAGCCTGCTCTATAAAACCAGTGACATTAAAAAACACACAGAAGTGGTCAGACAGTGCAAGATCATCAGCAGAGGACACATGGATGGACAGGCCATGAGTAATAACAAGATCCAAGCCCATGGAAAACATTTTGTCAGGAAGTCTACCAGAAACCGAGGGCGGCACGGTGGCACAGTGAGTAGCATTGTCGCTTCAAAGCAAGAATGTCATGGGTTTGAATCTGGCCTGTGGCTTTTCTGTGTGGAGTTTGCATGTTCTCCCCGTGTTCACGTGGGTTTCCTCCGGGTACTCCGGTTTCCTCCAACAGTCCAAAGACATGCATATTAGGCTAATTGGAGACACTAAATAGCCCATAGGTGGGTCATTCCGTCTCAATTGGACTAACCTTCCCGGATGACCATCTCCGAATTTCTTCCTACTTTGATATATCATTTATCAATGTATCTGAAGTACTCTCCCCAAATATTTAATCAAAAGTCCACATCGTCCTTGAGTTTCATACCTTTAAGTGTGAGGGGGGGTCAGTGCTCCTGAGCAAATCCTTATTTCTGGGCCATTTTGAGGGGGATACTATGAGAAATCCAAAAGTGGTACAGGTCTAAGTTTAGATATACAAGTAGTACAACTTCTAGAGACCAGGGAGAAAATATAAAATCATACCCCATGTGTCATGGGCTGATGCACCGAGGCTCGGAAAATGGGAAAAAATCAATGGGCCATGACAAATTTTAAATAATCAAAAATTAGTCAAAATTAGAATTCTATCTCCAGCAAATAACCGACTTTTCGTCCATGGGTTTCCTTAAGGCTAAAATCCCAGAACCGGCAATACATAAACCCTTTATGTAAGTAGATCATGATTGTCTCTCCAACTTAATAAAACCAATTCCCATACCAGGCCGCTGGCCAGTCGTACCTCGGTCGGGATTATACCCCTAGGTATCCGTCGCAACGCGGCTAGAAAGAATAAAAGGATTAAGAGTCACGGAGACCACGCAAGCTTAAAGGAATAACAAGAATTTATTTTCCAGGTAGGCAAGAGCTTAAATCAACAGACCAAATATTAGTTACCACGAATTTAGACAAATATAAACGTCATACCTGGCGACAGCTACACACACAGAGTTGGGTGAGTGTGAATTCTGAGAGACGATCCGCCATAGCTATAGAGTTTACTCACGCACTTATGTGCGCGGGGAGAGATCGGATACGATCTCCCCTGAACAGCTCATTTCTCTTTCCTAGAAACCAAACCAGCAACTCCCCCTCCTCCAACCAGAGAGCCCCATAAGTTAACCAGGTGAGATATCGGGTTACAGGTCTCAGGACTGAGACAGAGTCAGGCCATTTGGCTGTAAAGGAGGGGTCATTCAGACAAAGGAACTACACTTTATTACCCGAGAGGAGATTTTACCTTACCCAAATTTAGGGAGTTTCTAAAAGTGAACGTACTATAATTTCATTTGATATGAAACATACGCCATTCAACTCCTCGAACTGTAACAAAAACATACATATCAAACAAGCCAGGAAAATGTATGATTATGATGCAGTTGTCATGAAAAAGTCTTAAACTGAATTATTATACAGGTAAATTGTGTTGTAAGTACAGAAGTGATTTCTGAGCAGTATATTGAACATATGAGCATATTGTGACATTCCCAGAGGTTTAGATTATTTAAAACAGATAGGTTAGGGTCCAGTCTTACAACAGATGATTGAGGGCAATGTGGAGCATTGGGTAAGCCAAAGGCCTCCCATGCAGGGTGACATCAAAAGCGCAGAAACCATGCAATCCCCCACTCCCAGCTCAGAGGCCGGGTTTATTGCCTCCTCCTGTCCGGCCATTCACAAATACAGTTTGCTCACACTTTGCATCCCCCAGTTCTGGTCTCCAGTCTCTTACGGGCATAAACCACCCCCACTTCCCTTCACGCAAACCCCAGCAAACAACAAGCTGCTTGTCATCAGGAACTCAACAATTTGTTATATTGGATGGCATTGAAGTCTTTTGATGCTCAGAAGGCCCGCCAGTCTTGCTGCAGTGTCACAGATGCACTCATCAGCGCCAGCAGTGCTCCAACCCCCCTTTTCCCATCTTACAAAGGTAACCAAGTTGGAAAGAATCTCTTGACAGGAGGAAGCTTGTATTGTGGTCCAAATTGTCCACAGCACCCACTGTAAAAATCCCTTTCTTTAGCTTAACTGGGCAAACCATGCCTTCTTCACAATACTGTGCACAAACTGCATTTGTGATTGCTGTGGAAATAGTTAGCAATTGGCCATACGGAATGCATAAGCCCATTTGGTACAATTTGTCAACCAACTCACACTTCCGTGTATATGCATGATTAATCATGCTGAGATAAATGGAGAGAGGTGTTTCTCTCACAGGAATGCCTGATGGTTGAAGATTCTTTTTATGGAGTTGCTTTGATCACATTAAACATGATTATTTGAGCAATATTTGTGGCAATAGCTGTCCTCACAGCATTTGAATTGCTCTGATTAACAATGCCTGGACCCTGTAAGATCATATTCACCAGGGATTGCAAGGTTGGAGGCACAGTTGTGTTAGAGGAGTCCTCAGAGAATGATCCTGTGAATGAATTTGCCTTGTTCTGGATATCTTTGCGTATTAACTGAACAGTCCTGACCATGTGAACTGCATCTGAATCAATTGTACGGGCCATTGCAATTTTGATTGTTTCCCCAATGTCTTTGTCAAACATTAGAATGACTTGTTTTCCTTGGGTTTGGGCTCTCGGGTTGGGTAAATGACCCAACAGCCTTTCTTTTAGTCTAGTGGGATGGACCTGATCTGGTGAATCTTAGTCCATTTGAAATATTCTGGAGTTATAGAGCTTGACCAGGTCAGACAGCTTGAAAACAGGAATAACACTGCCTATGCTTTGTCTTTCCTCTGTATGCCACAAGTTCACCAAATACTAAGGCATGCAATGACTTCTCATGGCTGTTTGTGGCAGTAGATGAATGGAAAGCATGATATTTATTTCTCAAGTGAGTTAAGCATGACAGGTGATACAGAGCATCTATTGCAATCATGTCACCTGCTGATAATTTAGCTAGTAATCTAGTGTCTCCCAGTACAGTTGCCATTTGTGTCACATTTGTGTCCATGTTATAGGTAGGGGTGTAACGATTCTGAATCAATGTTTTTTTAAAGCGTAGTAACACCACCTGCTACCATGGGGCGAACATCTGAGCTTTCCCTTTTCCTTTATTAACCCCCGTGCTGTCCTGAACGAAAGTGCCTAACATCAAAGGGCATGGGAAATGCTCCCGGAAAAAAACTTGACTGACATCAGTATTTTTCGGCTACGTGCTGAGAGGAGCCAAGCAAATGGAAACAAAATCGTCTCCTATTAACCAATTAAGCACCTCTAAGTAAAGCATACCTGTTCTCGTTTACTTTGGTTGATAAGCAATCAAATGGTGGATTCGTTTACTCTTTAAGTTGAATGAGTAGAGCTGTTTATTAAGACATGTTAGATTGCTGCATTTTGAAATTTAAATGGCCATAGAATAGCACAGCATGAGCACGATTTCCATTGCCACGGCATTTCGTGCGACTGTGATAATTTATATCTCACATTCACGTTTCATCCACTTTTCAGAATGTTTTCCACCTTGTGTATTTTTTACACGCTTAAACTCCAGGGCGATCTTATAACAAATCTGTTTTAAATTAATCTTGAATAATGTCCTATAATGCTACAATGAGAGATGTAATTCAGAGGAAAATTTTATCTAATTATTCAAATTGGCATTCTTTCAATCTAACACCGTAGCCCAGTTAGCCCTAGTCAAAAAGTCCTATAGGATTTTTAATTTTTTAAATGGAATTCTACAGGACATCTGCAATTCCTATAAGACTTCCTGTTGTCTCTATCAGAATTGTGTCTGGTTCCTTTCAGATTTCCACAGTCCTGTTGGAAATTTTGAAGTATTCTATTGGCACCTATTGTTTTTTCAAAAAGTCAAATAAAAGTTTCTCTTTTTTATTGCAATCAAATAGGAGTTATAAATATCCTTTCAGACTTTCTGTCATCTCTGTCTGGTTCCTTATGGACTGTCATAATCCTATTGGAAATTTTAAAGTACTGTATGAGAACCTATTGGTTTAAGACTTGCCTTCACCTTTATCAGAATCACCAAGGAAAATTCCGTATGTAAAATATCATCTGATTAGATGGTTGCTTAATGGATCCTTAACCCTTTAACTTCATCAGGAGGAGTGCATTTTGTTTGTATTTTGTTTATATTTCCTATCTACTAGATCTAAATCCGATCTCAGTTCAGTGTTGTTATGAAACAGTTGAATTATGATGATGATGATGATGATGCAGGAGGCATGACAACACAGGAGACAACATTACTTTCTCACATTTATTCATTGACATATGACTAATCACGGCGAAAGCCATGGTGTCACTTTGGGAATATTTTAAAAAAATTTAAATATCTACATGAATACAAAAAGCAACACAAGCAAAGGGCACTCATAAATATGTCAGAGCAATGTAGTTTAAAAAATTGAATCAGTTCAGTTAATCAGTTTATCTTGCACATCATAAAACAGACAATGGCGCTTTTGTTTACAGTTCACATACTTAAAGTAATGACAACAGTGACAACAATAAGACTTCACTCCCTACACAATTGCCAGAAACACACACATCAGCACCATAACTATTATCAAAGCAATTATACATCAAGTTCTTGCCATGGTATCACTTTGGGAATATAAAAAGAACCTGAAAATATAAACATATACATAAAAATCAACACAAGCAAACGGCGCTTATAAATTTGTCAGAGCAATGTAGTTTAAAAAGTTAATAAATCAATCAGTTTATCTTGAACATCAAAAAACAGACAAGGTGCTATTGTTTACAGTTTACATACTTACAGATATGACAATAGTAACAAGAGTGCTCGTAGAGCACAATATCCCCCGCCGGGCTTGGTAATAATGAACACATCTAACAAAGCATCTTAAGATTCCTCTTTCAGTCACTGGCCAATAATAATACATTAAATACTAGAAGCCTATCTGAAAAAGTTGCATGATGAATATCATAAGTGGATATCATTGGCATGGCGTTGCTTGTAAACTATTGTAATCTGATCAAAAATATGATGTAGACATTATTATGAAGCCAACTTTAAAAACGTAATATGGGCATAACCAATATATGCTTATAATTTTTGTAAAATTTCATGGAAAACCCTCAAAAAATGTGGGAGGAGTTAATTTTAGAACATCAGTACCCTCCCAAAGATATACAAGAAGTCGCCATGTAACGTTAAGGGCAGTAACTCTGTTAAATATTCAACGAAAATGCGACATGAGCATAACCAATATCTGTTTATCATTATTGTAAAAGTTCGTGAAAATCCCTCAAGAAATGTAGCCTGGAATCCATACAGATAAAGTGCTGGTTGCTCCCAACAGTCACTGACTTACCAGTCTGGCCTCAGTCGTATAGCCAGCGTTTAGCCCTTACGTCACTAATAAAGTGAATACATGAATATTCATGTTTTCTGCTCTTGGCGAGAACCACCAATCGAATATGAGTTAGCTGGCCAGCAACGGCATTCGTGAATGTTATTTGACATGAGCTAAAAAATTACATCGCGGTTTGCTTGCATTTACTCTTGGAGTGGTTGTTAGGTTTTGAACAGGATAATGTTTGGCCATATCTACATTTTGTTTATTTCAATGGGATTCCCCGGAATAATAAAGGATAAATTAAATAATACTCAAATTACATAACGTATTTCACGGTAATTGGCATTAGCTATAGCTCGAAGGGCATGATTGCATCAGCTAGATTAAAGTGATACTCTACCCAAAAACAATAATTTGTATATCACTTACTCACCATTAGATGTCTTGAACGGACGAAGTTGTTCTTCACCTGGCGCAACTTTATGGCCACTGGGGAGTTTTGAAAAATTTTCCAAATTCCTTTTTTGCTGGAAGCAAATGGGTCATGCAGTAGCAATGGGAAAACTCCACAAAACGTCCATTGACAAACCTTCAAACCATCGTCCAACGCAAAGTCCAATATAATCCAAGTCAGCTTTGTCCACTCGTATCCTCAGAACTCTAGAAACGCGTTTATTTTTCCCTAAAAATAATAAAATACCAGTTATGCTTCAAGTAAGCTCGCGCATTCAACAGAAGTCCCGCCTCCCAGCTCGTTCATTGCCCAGAGACTCTGCTACCACTCAGATGTATACTCGTAAAACACGAGCCGGGAGGCGGGACTTCCGTTGAATAGAGGACTGCGGTATTTTTATTTATTTTTAAGTCTGTCTAAAGGGGGGAGGGGGGCACCCTTGCGACTGTGAGCCAATCACGGATCTCGCATGGATTTTGTGCGAATATTTGAAAGTCAAAAGCTAGTCTGCCGACTGAGGCCAGACGTACAAGCAAGTGACCGTTGGGAGTGACCAAAGCTTGATACGGATGGATTCCAGGCTACAAGAAATGTGGGAGGAGTTAATTTTCGAACATAAGTACCCTCCCAAGGATAAACAATAAGTCACCATTTAATGACATGGGCAGTAACTCTGTTCATTATCATTTTGGCACAACAAAAATGTGATACGCGCATAACCAATATATGGTTATCATTTTTGTAAAGTTTCATGAGAATCTCTCAAAAAATGTGGGAGGAGTTGATTTCAGAACATATGCACCCTTCCCGGGACGTGCGGACGGATGGACATCACTGCGACATTATTCCCCGCGGGTCGCAACAATAAAACTTCACTCCCCACGCAATTGCAGAAACACACACATCACCACCATAACTATCATCAACGCACTTGTACATCAAATTGTTACATTACCTATTGGTGAAAATTACTGATTGGAAAACTTTGTTAGCACCATGCCAAAGCTCCATAGACCTTGGTGGATTTAAAACCTGTTATGTATGAGTATTTTATTTAAAGCACTGTATATCATTTGTAAATGGAGATTTGTTACATGCTGTTTTTGCTGCCTTGCTGGTCAGCTATTTATTTTGTTCTTCAGCACCCTCTGGTGGTGTGTTTTTAGCAAAACATCTGATGTAATATCACTTCTTTGTAATAGACTAGTGCTTTCTAGAAGCTTCTGGCATCTTCCTGCCTGGAGGGGGCGGGATTACCCAAGGAATCCTGTAGATCTTTCCAGAATGTTGCTAGTCTATATAAATGCTGTGATTTTGGTCAGAGGAGGCAGAGTTTTAGTTTTGGCAACAGAGTTACATAGTGGCATTAGAGTGTTATTTTAAGATTAAACAGTGGATTATTTGTAGAAGTTTTTTTTTTTTTTTTTACCAGTGAAGAATAAATTTGTTTAAGTTGTCATTGCTGGTTTTCTTTGTTGTAATTTTCAAGTCATAACAAATTGGAGGTTCCACCGAGATAAACCATTCATTGGATCAACGATTGGATTCACCAAAGATTAAAGCTGATCTATCATTTTTAAATCTTGTAACTATTTGAAAAACCAGCAATCATGACTTTTGATGTTGGAAATTTTTTGAAAACTCCAACCCAGGAATCAATTGTGCTGGCAAAGGAGAAGGACTTGCTGCAAATAGCCTCAACCCTTGGATTATCTGATGTGAAATCATCAATGAAGAAACAAGAAATATTGAACAGTTTGGTTCAACATTTCATCGATGAAGATATCTTTGGGGAAGAAGCAGCAGAATTAATTAAAGATGTGGAAGTGTCTGCAACAGAGCTGCAAAGACTTGAGATTCAGCTATGCCAAAAGCAACTAGAGCTGGAAGAAGGAAGGTTGGAGAAAGAACTGGAAGAAAGAAGGTTGGAGAAGGAGAAAGAACTGGAAGAAAAAAGGTTAGAGAAACAACTAGAACTAGAAGAAAAAAGGATGCAGTACGAATTGGAAATGAAGAAAATATAAGCAGGTACTGTTCCAAAATCTTTTGGACTTTCTGATCATTTTGATGTGGTTAAACACATCAGACTTGTTCCTTACTTCCGAGAAAATGATGTAGATCAATACTTTACCCATTTTGAAAAAATTGCTGAAAATTTGAAATGGCCAAAAGAGCATTGGACAATGATGTTACAAAGTGTTCTTACTGGTAAAGCTCAAAAAATCTATTACCAATTATCTGTCCAACAGTGTTCTGATTATGATTTTGATTCTGCCATTCTGAAGGGTTATGAATTGGTCCCCGAGGCTTACAGGCAAAAATTTTGGAATTCTCGCAAGGAAGCCAGTCAAACTCATGTTGAATTTGGCAGGTTGAAGGAACAGTTGTTTGATCAGTGGTGTAATTCCATGAAAGTTGAGAAAGATTTTGACAGAATGAGGCAACTTATTCTGGTTGAGGAATTCAAAAGGTGTATCCAGCCTGATATTAAGACTTTCCTTGAGGAGAAACAAGCCAATACTTTGCAAGATGTTTCCACCCTAGCTGATAGTTATGCATTGACTCATAAGTCTTCTTTTATCCAAAAATCCACTTTTTCTAAATTTCAAGGCAAGTCTCAGTCCAAGACTTCTTCTAATAACACTTCTAATGATTCTAAGGCCACTTCGGAGAGGAAACCTTCCAGTGAGAAGCAATCCTCTGATTCTTTACCCTCTGTGTCTTGCCAATACTGCAAAAAGCAAGGTCACCTTATTTCTGAGTGTTATGCTCTCAAGAAAAAAACAACAACAAGAAGAAACCAAGCCAACTGCTTTCACTAAGAGAGAATCTCTTGTATCAAAGGTCAGTTCGCCTGATCTTCTACCCTCTGTGTCTGATTCTGTTATGGAGAGTTTTGAGCCATTCATCACCGATGGTTTTGTCTCACTTTCACATGATTTGTCCTCATCTGCTCCTGTTCGAATTCTTAGGGATACTGGGTCTTCCCAATCTCTTATTCTTGCAGATATTCTGCCTTTCTCAGACAAATTGTCTACTCAGGCTAATGTCCTTATTCAAGGAGTAGAATGTGGTTTTACAAGTGTACCTCTCCATAATGTTCATCTCAAATCAGACTTGGTCTCTGGGCCTGTTACTGTTGGGGTTAGGTCTTCTCTTCCTTTCAAAGGTGTTCATTTGCTTCTTGGTAATGATCTTGCGGGGGATAAGGTTGTGTACCCTGTGGTAACTGACACTCCTTTGATTGATCAAGAATCTGACTCTATAGAGGAGGAAATTCCAGACTTCTATCCTTCATGTGCAGTTACTCGTTCTATGGCCAAAAAAGCTATTCAAGATGATGCTGATCTGGACTTCAACCTGGCTGACACCTTCATAAGACAGTCTTTTCATCAGGAACCTTCCAGTCCTGAGATGTCTGGGAAATCTTCAGACTTGTCCTTGTCAGGTCATTCTAATGACATTCTGTCTCGGAAACAACTTATTCAGGAGCAACAACAAGCTCGTGATCTAGCGCATCTTCAACCACAGGCTGCAAGTGAACAAGAGGCTACTCAAGTTCCTGTCTGTTTTTACTACAAAAATGGTGTGCTTATGAGAAAATGGCATCCACCTGATGTATCTGTTGATGAAGAGTGGATGATCACCCATCAAATTGTTCTTCCAAAGTCTTATCGTCAAGAAACTCTTAGTCTGGCCCATGACAATCCTATGTCAGGTCATTTGGGCATTAAGTAGACCCTTCAACGCGTCAGGAACCATTTCTTCTGGCCTTCTATGAGGTCTGATGTACAGGACTGCAAATCCTGTCATACTTGTCAAATTGTTGGGAAGCCGAACCAAAATATTCCAAAGGCTCGACTTAAGCCCATTCCCGCTTTTGAAGAACCTTTCAGTCGGATCATCATTGACTGTGTTGGACCATTGCCGAAGACTAGGTCTGGTTGTGAGTACCTACTGACTATCATGTGTGCTTCCACCCGGTTTCCTGAGGCAATTCCACTTCGTAATGTCAAGGCAAAGACTATCATCATGGCTCTTACCAAATTTTTTTGCTTTGTTGGTCTTCCTAAGTCTATTCAGTCTGACCAAGGGTCAAATTTCATGTCTGGCATATTTCAACAAGTTATGCATGAGCTTGGTATTAAACAATACAGGTCATCAGCTTACCATCCTGAAAGTCAAGGTGCTTTGGAGAGGTTCCATCAAACCCTGAAGAACATGATAAGGACCAACTGCCTTGACACAGAGAAAGACTGGGATGAAGGTGTCCATCTTCTTCTGTTTGCTGCCCGTGAAGCTGTTCAGGAGTCTCTTGGGTTCAGTCCTTTTGAGCTTGTTTTTGGGCATACAGTCCGTGGACCTCTGAAGCTTCTGAAGGAAAAGTTGCTGGCCGAAGATGATGTCCCAATGAACTTGCTTCAGTATGTCTCTGACTTCCGTAATCATCTCTCTAAGTCTTGTGACTTTGCTAAGTCTAATCTCAAAGAGGCTCAGGGTAAAATGAAAGTCAGATATGACCTTCATTCAAAAGACAGAAGTTTTAAAACTGGTGACAAAGTCCTGGCGATTTTGCCAGTTCCTGGAAACCCTCTAAGAGCCCGATGTTTCGGCCCGTACACTGTCCTCAAAAAGGTCAGTGATCTCCATTACATCATTTTAACCCCTGGAAGGAGGAAACAAAAACAAATGTGTCACATCAACATGCTGAAAGAATATATTGACAGAGACACTCAGCAAAAGCCAGTCAACGTGGTAAATACGATTGAACTGGAAAATTCTGAAGAAGATTGTGACTGCCCGTTGGAAAATGAACCTGGTCCAGCCAAACTTGAAAATTCAGACATTCTTCAAAATATTGACAACAAGTTGTCCCACCTGGACCCTTCTCAACAACAACAG
Source organism: Gymnothorax javanicus (assembly GCA_029692085.1). NCBI lineage: Eukaryota > Metazoa > Chordata > Actinopteri > Anguilliformes > Muraenidae > Gymnothorax > Gymnothorax javanicus. Next base: position 19,035,098 of record CM056200.1, on the reverse strand, counting down.
CTAAAGCAGCTTATTTTGAATATAGTCACATATTCCCTGACGTTCCATCAAGGACTGATATGGTTTACCATGATGTCATCCTACAAGATGATGCCAAGCCTGTAAAACAGCATCGTTACAGAATGAATCCGGAGAAGCAGAAATACCTTAAACAAGAAGTCAAATACCTGCTTGAAAATGACTTTGTTGAACCAAGTAACAGTGACTGGAGTTCTCCATGCATCCTAGTTCCGAAACCCAATGGAACATAAAGAATGGTGACGGACTACAGGAAAGCGAACGCTCTATCAAAAACTGACTCATATCCTATTCCAAGGATTGATGACTGCATTGATAAAGTTGGACAGTCAAAGTATGTCACCGAATTTTATCTCCTCAAGGGCTTCAGGCAGATCCCTCTAACAGACAGAGCAAAGGAGATCTCTGCTTTCGTCACACCAGATGGATGATACCAATACAAGGTCATGCCCTTTGGAATGAAAAATTCTCCGGCCACCTTCCAATGTCTGGTAAACAGAGTGATTGCTGGACTACCAGGATGTGAGGCCTATATTGACGACATTATCATCACCAGCAACAGCTTCCAAGAGCACCTCACCTCCATCAGAAACTTCTTTCAGAGAGTGAGTGATGCCAAGCTGACTATCAACCTTGTTAAAAGTGACTTTTGTCAAGCTACAGTTGTTTACTTAGGTCATATTATAGGACAGGGTCAAGTCAAACCAATTGATGCAAAAGTAAAAGTTATCATTGAATTTCCTGAGCCTCCAACTAAAATTTGACTAATGAGATTTCTAGGGATGGCTGGCTACGACAGAAAATTCTGTAAAAATTTCTCCATCATTTCTGAACCTTTGACAAATTTACTGAAGAAAAATGCAAAATTTGTTTGAGATGAAAAAATGTCGAAATTCATTTGACCAACTGAAAGCTATCCTCAAAAATGCACCAGTTCTCTCATCTCCTACTTTCAAAAAGGAGTTCAAGTTGGCTGTTGATGCCAGTGATATTGGTGCAAGCGCAGTTTTGCTGCAAGACGACACTGATGGAGAAGATCATCCTGTTTGTTACTTTTCCAGAAAGTTTGATAAACATCAGAAAAACTATTCATCAATTGAAAAAGAATGTTTGGCACTTGTTTTGGCTTGACAACATTTTGACCTCTATTTGACTTGTTCAGCTACTTCCATCAAGGTCTTCAGTGATCACAGTCCCCTCACATTCTTGCATAAAAGCAAAAACAAGAATCAAAGATTACTAAGATGTAGTTTACTTTTGCAAGAGTATGATTTGGATATTTCTCACATCAGGGGAAAAGATCATGTTATCCCAGATACACTTTCACGCATGTAATTTTACTTCTCTATTTGATGGTGAAAATTGCACTGGTTGTTTTGTATATGATTGTTATTATGATCAATGATACTTTTTGTGTAAAGTTCGAGATTATACTGATTATAAAACTGAGTTAATTTGAACAAAAGAAAGCTTTTAGCAAACCTTTCTTTTCTTTAAGAGGGTTTGTGTTATGTATGAGTATTTTATTTAAAGCATTGTATATCATTTGTAAATGGAGATTTGTTACATGCTGTTTTTGCTGCCTTGCTGGTCAGCTATTTATTTTGTTCTTCAGCACCCTCTGGTGGTGTGTTTGTAGCAAAACATCTAATGTAATATCACTTCTTTGTAATAGACTAGTGCACTGGCGCCGGAAGGGGGGGGGGGCAGGGGGCCATTGGCCCCCCCACTTTTGCCCTTCTACCACTTGCTTTTTAAGCATAAACAGTTCAAGAGGTTCGCGCATGCATAGTCTATCGTCACGCAGTCTTCAATGGGCATCATTAAGGCACAGCGCTTCTATTCCCAATGACGTAACTATGGGGAGCGCAGCGAATACAATGGCCTTAGCACCAAGTGGCGAGGGGGGCTATGAGAGGCCCACGCACGAAAGTGTCAAATCTTGTTCGTAGTCAGCACAAATACGTCACATTTTCGAGATATTCTTACTAATTAAGACCTGTAGAGATTCTCACAAATGTGAGTGCTACTAGACATTTATACCACTACAACTGCATTCATTTCTCAGTCATGGTGCTGGCAAGTCGATGTCATCACGGTACATTATTCATAATTTTAACTGAACATAAGTCGTTATAACATTAAATAATTTAGATTTCTTTTTGGAAAATGCTTAATAAAACAAACAATGATAATTTTATTTTTCTGTTGATATCGTCATTGAGACAGCAAGTGTTTCTGGGTAATGGCCATGAGCGTGAGCGCAGATCAGCTGTTTTTACGATCTCCACTCGCTCGCTGATTATTGTGCCCACAACTCCTTGCTGTTCACAAAATTTCAGATCATCCCAATAAAGTTATGCTAATGTGTCGTTCATTGGCTCATTATGCCTTATTGTTCTTGATGATGACCATTATTAAGATAATAATTTTAAGATGATAATGTTGAGAAAGAAATAGGAAACTTTATATTATAGAGTGAAATAGTGTAGTAACCCTTAGTGTGTTTTACGTAGGTCTATAACACTTTGAGGAACGTGCTACTTTTGAAGTTTACACAGTAAATATCCATGTGGCAACGTTATCGAAAACGCGTTCATCTGAGTGGGAAAACATATATAGAACTGTGTACACTTGCAATGTGCGAACAGTGAGCGCGCTCCAATCCGACGATGTCAAAAGTTGCATTGATTTAGCAACGTATTTAATAAGAAGTTGTACTTTGTACTTAATATAGTTTTGCATGCATGTTTTATATGCGATTTAAGCTCTGGCTGATTCTGCATACCCAGCCACGGATCTCACTACGCGTTAATTCATGATGTACATTGAAACGAAAAGTCCAAAGCATTAGTTTTAAAGCGGAGGTGATGGATTTGGGGCATGTGTGTCTGGGTTAACGGGAATGAGCCAAACGTCTTTTTATTTTTTATACCGTAAGTGTTGCAATATAGGGGCATCGCTAAGGTGCACGGAATAGAGGCACTGTGAATGAGCTGAACACCCAACGCGGCACTTTTTGGCCCCCCCACTTCTTCAGTGAATCCGGCGCCCCTGGACTAGTGCTTTCTAGAAGCTTCTGGCATCTTCCTGCCTGGAGGGGGCGGGATTACCCAAGGAATCCTGTAGATCTTTCCAGAATGTTGCTAGTCTATATAAATGCTGTGATTTTGGTCAGAGGAAGCAGAGTTTTAGTTTTGGCAACAGAGTTACATAGTGGCATTAGAGTGTTATTTTGAGATTAAACAGTGGATTATTGGAAGAAGTTTTTTTTTTAATCAGTGAAGAATAAATTTGTTTAAGTTGTCATTGCTGGTTTTCTTTGTTGTGATTTTCAAGTCATAACAAACCGCACACATGGACTGGTACTAGAGGTGTTCTAGCTGGTACTATGTACTGGACCAAAGAATTTGTCCTAGTCCATCTCTATGCTGTTAGGCTGCAATGAAATATAGCACACCTTTCTGTTACACTGCCTAAAGAAAACAACCGTTTGGATAATGTCACCAGGCTTCACAGCTATTTTTTTCTCTGTTTATACTACAGCCTTGAAATGTGGTTGAGACTCAGAGGCAAAACTGGCAATCTCAGTATGAAACAGCTGTATTTGAAACACTGGATGGTTTGTTTGGTTTTCTGTGATATTGACAATGGACTTTATGATACCAACACAACCATTTCTCAGCTCAACTGTAAAGCTGTAGAGTGTGATGTTTTCCATAATGTCCTGTCGTGAACACTTTTCCTTTTAGAATCGCTCTCTCATAGGTTTCAGCTGTGGCATTCTCATCTCCTGATATACTGAAAATTGGAAAGATGATTGCCTTCTCATTCTGCTCAAGTACTTTTTTGACGGAGACACCCCAGCAGCACAATGTCATCCAGCATTTTTGCCTTTGTGATCAGTGGGTATCCACTCAACCAGTCATTTACTAACGTGTTAACTCTATGTGATGTTTCACTGCTAGATGTAGTCTGAGACAGCTTCAGAAACTCAGGTGCGGACTGGAGTGTGCTGAACTTGTCATGTTACAGGTTTTCCCTTTGAATATTTTCTGCCTTAATCAAAGCTGCTTTCAGCTTCTGGGTATTTTTCTTTATTGTCAGGACTGGTTGTTTCTTTTTTACCTTCGTTGAGGAGTTAACTACGTTCCTTTTGCTAATCAGCTATCTTTTCCTATCTGCTGACTGCTTATGTGGCTGATTAGTAATTGGTCTCAGGTGTGTGAAGTCTATATATTACCCAGGGCTCCAGCATTTCTTTGTGTTAGTGTCGTCTTGCACTGCTTCAGTTTAGGCAGAGGTTTTGTCCGCCGATGTGCGGTTGGTATTAGCCTAGAGTTTTCAAGGCAGTGTATTATCTTGTGCTGAATACTTTATTTGTGCTCGCGGAATTTGCCTTTTTTTCCGCCGAGCTTCCTTTGTGTTTTAGTGTCTGCGAAGTATTTCTCTCCTAGCCCTTTCTTTCTTTGGGGCTGGGAGTAGGCACTCTGCTGCCTTCCATTTTTGTGCATCTCTCACAGTTCGCATCCAGTGTGCAAGCAGCTTAATACTATTATTGTCACTTAGGTTTTATCGTTTTTAGTGGGGGAAAGGAATACAGCCTAATTGCTATGATCTCGTACTGAGTTAAGATCACATATTGAAAATAGATGTGTAACGTATCCTGCATTGTTGTCCATGCGTGTTAATCCCAAAATTTTAAGCAGCAACAGAGTGTAATAATAGGAACACGCTATCCATCGTTTCTCTTCCCAATGATGCAGGCAGAAGAAATAAATGAGCAACCGTCGTATTTCATTCCAACTTCATAAGTTTGAATGATCTGACGTAGTTTCGTTTTGAAATTCCATTCAAGTTCGCTAACGGTAATAATAATGGTTTGTATTGAGCTAGAACCAAGCATACTAACTTCCTGCTACTTTAGAAATGTGATTATCAAGCTTCGTGTGACATCATACCTTGTACGTCTTGCTCGATAGTCATCACTCTCATTACAGCCACTGCATTGTACATCATGAGCAGTGTTTGACAAATCTGTTTCAATATTCTCTTTCAGTTCATCTTTTAATAAGGTGACATCTGTGATGTCTGCTTATATGAAAAGTGTATGTAGAGTATTCTTCAAAAGTTACATTACAGTGTTACATCACACAAACAATAAATTGACTTTCTGCAGTGTGCATCATTATGTGAGGTCAGTGCTGTCAAATTCTCCACTTTGTGGTCACATGTTGGACATGTAATCTCAAGGTTTTAAATACTAGTCTCAGGGAATTTATCCGACAGCATGAATTCTACACACGTGCTTTGTAATATCCAATGCTTGAGAATATTTTGCAGCAATACTCCCTTTCAACATAGGGAAGGTTACAAGGCACTGTGAAATTTGGCTCATTACTTTGAATTTCAGACAGGTCATCAATCTTGCAATGTTTCTGCATTGGGCCAGAGGCGTAGCCAGTGGAGGGGAACAGACACGTCACGTTATGACAATAATTAGTCCTAGTTAGTTCTCAATCATTTTCCTTTCTTGATGCGTTCTCCAATTATCGTAATTTGCAACTGAAGACACGTTTCTCTCCATAGCGATCTAACAGCGATTAAATCATGGGCTAAATTCAGTGCAGTTCAGGGGTGAAAGTAAGCCGGAATGCAGCGGTACGCCGTACCGGGAAGAGATATACAGTCCTCTACAGCCGGTACGCAGGGGTACGCCTCGGAAGAGCAACTTGCACCCCTGCACACAACGCGGAGCCCTTTCAATTTTCAAGCGAATTTCTCCGAAATAAATGGAAATTTGATGAATACATGAAAATCATCAGCAGAATGTGCCTCCCCTGATGTGTTGAAGTAGATTTTAGTGCACTGGACAAACGTTATCATTTGTAGTAGGCTACTCGCTTACCGTGATATGTTGCAACTTGTAGGCAGTCTACACTCTGCATTGTAACGTTAATCCAATGGTAGTGACTCCAGTGCTGTGGATTTTTGCAGACACCAGTGAGTAGTCGTTTTTGCAAAAAACAAATCCCCAAGTAATAAATTGTAAGGTTTCACGATTAACAATCTAAATCATGAATGACTCTCTGTCATGCGAGCGAGTAGTCCACCCCTCACTTCCGCAAACAAACACATGAGAAAGTGGAAACACTCAATGCGTTCTTGCTGGTTGCCTAGGTGATGCAAGGCTGGGTGTTTGGGGTCGCGTGCATCCTTTTGACAGGGAACGGTAAAACACAACTTGTTCAAAATGCAAAGGAAAAAATTGATTGTATGTTTAAAAGAAAGAGAGATGATAAAACGGTGGCAGTTGAGGAACAGATGGAGGAAGATGCAGAAGAGCAACATGGAGCAGGTAGGCTATGCAGACAGACCAGAGATGGGCCATGAAGTCGATCCCTCTGTCGAAAATGGCTGACAATGTTACTATATCAGAACACAACAGTTACATAGTAGGCTGTTTTTATGATGAATTTTCTATTTGTGTAAATTTACTGTAGGCTCTAAGCTAGCTTCTGTGCAGCTCACAGAACACTGCAGCAGCATGAGATAACCTACATTTTTTTATCAAAAAGTCTGCACTAGTATTACTCTGTGCCACCTGCAGGTGGCAGTGCATTTTCCCTTTCTCTGTTATTTTCAGAAAAAAAGAACAGATTGTTGCATTGTTTAATGACGTTGAAGTTGTTCTCTTGTTGTTGTTCTGATGTTATTTCCCAAAAAATGATGTTTGCACTTTACCTGAAAATAAATGTTTTGCCATAAATTGCGTTGCGTGTCTAATATCATACATTATGCACTCATGGATGTGCACAGAATTTAAGAATCTCAAAGTCGGAAAAGAGCAGTCTTTAATATCTTTAATATGATGCGAGTGCGCAGGCAAAAAAATTATTTGAGTAGTGCAGTTCCTGCAAGAATCTAATCTTACTTTCACCCCTGGTACAGTTGCGGAACAAGAACAGAGCATTGGGTTGCACAAAACATTGTTGAAAACAATTATTAGTCCTGACCTGTTCTATTTCGTACATGCTCCGCCCTCTAACGGGCTTCGCTGTTGGTTACCCCTCCGAGGCCCCGCCTCGGTGCCTGAGAAAGAATATTGAACTCACCTGCTCCGTAGGAGTGGCTAGCATACTCACCTCCTATAAAGCCTCGGTGCTGCCAATGCTCGTCTCCCTTTTTCACTCAGCCTGATGAAAGTTTGGACTCTTGCGAATTTCAGTCAATATCAATATCACAAGATATTGTGTCGCGAAAGATATGGACAAAGTTTGTCTTCAATATGCCTCCCCCATGGCGCCCTCGGACCAGCACGATGACTGTTCAAGCGCTCCCCCCGAGAGGAGCGTGAGTGGCAGCTTCGGTTTGTGCGCCCTCCAGGCTGGTACGGGGCCAGCCTGAGAGCCGGCGGCGGCGGCGGTCCTCTTCCGGGACGACGAGCTCCCTCCTGTGCTCGAGTGACGACTTCACCATCGGCCTGCTGGCCCAGCCGAAGTGATGACCATGGCCCCGGGTTGTGTGTCCGAAGATGTTGCGCCTTCGCTCAGCAGCCGCCGTCACAGGTCTTCAGAGGACCGGTCATCTGCGGGCTCTTGCCCCCGTCTACCGCCACCACAGCCTTTCCAGAGCCGCACCAGGGGTGCAGCTTCTGGTTGCCCTGCTTCTGGAAAATTTACAAATAAAAGGCATTATTTGTGTATGGCTTCAGGATCGTTATGATTCTCATGCTAAACACACTGACACACTGGCTGTTTCAGATGTTCGCATTCGTGGTCATTTGGGACACACTACCGGGGGGAGCAGAGTGGCTCTCTCTCCCGTTGATAGATTAATAAGAGGGACACGGTGCGTGAGGCTCGTGTTTTCTCCGCATTTCCTCTCAACACAAATCTGCATATCGGCGCTTCACCAGCTATAGCCTGTTTATGAAACGCTGCCTAGATAATCGCTGGCGTGGTTTGCGTTGTTCTACCCGCGGGGGTAGTACACGGTCAAACAAATGTGGCTAATCTGAAATCTGGAGGTGATACCCTCCCGTCATACTGTGGCAGGTGGGTTCACGCTGAATCCTTCAATTCGGCTCGCGTTTCGTCCTGATGTAGCACCAGCGAGGAAACGTTCACGAACTGATGCATATTGCCAGCAACTTCCTAACTGCTTGCTGGGCCGGCTCCAGCGGCATGGTTAGTTCACGTCAGCATGCTCCATCTTCCGGGAAATATGGCCTTCGGGTCATTATGTTCTCACGCTAGACACTCTGACGCACTGGCTGTTTCAGATGTTAGCATTCACGATCATTGGGACACCTTACCGGGGGAAGCAGAGTGGCTCTCCCTTCCGTTGACGGGGTGAATAAGAGGGACACGGTGCGTGAGGCTCGTGTTTTCTCGGCATTTCCACTTGACACAGATCCGCAAATCGGCGCTTCACCAGCTAAGGCCTGTTTATGAAACACCGGCTAGCTAAGCGCCAGCGAAGTTCGCGTTGTTCTACCTGCGGGGGTAGTACACGATCAAACAATGTGGTTAATCTGAATTCTGACGGTGATACCCTCCCACCATACACTAGCGGGTGGGTTCAAGCTAAATCCTTCGATTCGATTCACTCGTTTCATCCTGATGCAGCATCAATGAGGAAATGTTCATAAACTGATGCATATTGCCAGCAACTCCTAACACTGCTCGCTGGGCTGGCTCCAGCGGCGTGGTTAGCACACCTCAGTATGCGCCATCTTTTTCCGGGTTACGCGGAAGTGGAGCTGTCTGCCATTTTGGCTCCACGGCTCCTGAGATGTCACACGACGTTCACCGTGCATCCCGAAGACAAGCGGCAGGAGGTTTACAAAAGTGTTTCTGGACACTGTTTCTGAAGTTAAACGTCAGGAAGGGCTCTCGCTTAACTCAGAAATCACTGTGTCCTTGCCGTCTATGGTGAGTGAGTCACCAGGTGACGTGCTTGGGGATGCAGAGAGGAAGTACTGCTGTCATTAGCCTCTCAGCCTTTCGGGCAAGGCCCCCTGGTCGACCCCTCCCACAGGGGGTGGGGCGTCGCGGGAGGACCCAGGCTATCGGAGACCATAGAATCAACTGCAGTGCCACTTATGAGCCATATCAGTCTTAGGTGAGTTTGTGCGCCCCCCTCCCAGTCTGGCTGAACAGAACACTGCGGAAGGGATATGCATTGCAGTTTCGCTGCCGTCCTTCTCCATTCAGAGGCATTGTGCAGACGAGCCTCCCCAATTCCGAGGGCGGTTTTGAGGGAATGGGTGAACTCGCTTCTACGAAAAGGTGCCGTAGTGCCGGTCCCCCAATCGGAAGCTTGAGCGGGTTTTTTTCCCCCATTTTTTTTTTTTTTTTTTTTTGATTCCAAAAATAAATAAATAAATCAGGAGGCCTGGATACCATTCTGGATGCTGACAGTGAGGTCTCTGCTGGAATGTGTCAGGCCAGGCGACTGGATGACATCAATAGATCTGACGGGCGCCTATTCCATGTCCCAATTCTGCCGCGCCATCAGAAGTTCCTTCATTTTGCATTGGAAGACCCGAGTTTCCAATTTTGCCGCCTTCCATTTGGATATTCCCTGGCGCCTCGGACATTCTCCAAATGTGTGGGGACAGCAGGAGCGCCGCTTCGGCAGAGATGGATACAGATCCTGACCTATCTGGACGATTGGCTGATCCTGGCCCCTTCCAAGCAGATGGCAGCTTTCCATACGATGCTGATAATGCAACATATGGCTCAATTGGGCTTTGCTATCAACAGCGACAAGAGCACCCTGTGGCCCAGCCAGAACAGCGCTTTTTCTAGGGCTGCTGTTGGACTCGCGATCTAGGACCGCATGTCTGTCACTGGACAGAACAGAGGCGATCCTGTCTCGGGCCCAAGGAATACTGGACGCAGTCTCGGTACCAGCGATGGCAGTCAGGTCACTGCTGGGAATGATGGTTGCAGCCCATTCTGTAGTCCGCCTGGGGCTGCTGCACATGAGAGATTTTCAGCGCTGGTTCATACGCCTTCGTCTGGACCCAAGGCGGGACCAACAGCGCATGCTCCACCTACCAATGCAAGCACGACGAGCATTTGCGTTTTGGGCCTCACCCAGCCAGCTCCGCGAGGGGGTTCGGATGGGGTGTGTGTCTAACTACACCCACATATTTGTGGATGCCTCCCTCACAGGATGGGGTGGGACTTGTGGCCCTGCTTCTGTTGCAGGTACATGGCAGGGGCCCCAGCGTCATGTCAACCTACTGGAACTCACGGCAGTTCAGATAGTGTTGCACCATTTTGCCCCACAGTTGGAAGGGCGGCACGTCCTAGTGAGATCGGAAAACATAACAGCGGCGGCCTATCTCAACAGGCAAGGGGGGGTCAGGTCTTGGCCCCACACAAGATAACCGCTTCCATCTTAACGTGGGTGGATCGCCATCTCTGCTTCCTGAGAGCCCGGCATGTTCCTGGCATCCTCAACACTCAGGCAGATGGGCTGTCCAGGGGGGTGCTGCCTGAGGAGGATGGGAGCCTCCCACCAGTGACGGCCAAACAGATCTGGAGGCTGTTCGGTCAACCAGTGGCGGATCTGTTTGCGAGCAGGGAGAACACTTTGTGCCCTCTTTGGTTCTCCGTGAAGCCTACCGACAATCCTCCCCTGGGGGGTGGATGCGCTGGCCCATCCAGTCTAGCCAGTGGGCCTGCTGTATGCATTCCCGCCCCGGCGACTACTGATGCCACTGCTCCGCAGAGTACGGGAACAGCACCTGTCCATAATTGTTGTGGCACCAATGTGTCTGAGCGCCAGGTAGTTTCCGGATCTCATCCAGCTGGTGGGTAGCAGGCTCGTGGAAGTTTCCGGACCTTCCCTCGACCAGGATTCGGGCGCCGGGTACCATTCTCGCCTGCCCCCTCATGGCCTGGAAATTGAAAGGGTGAAGTTGAGCGAGTTGGACCTGCCTGAGGCGGTGGTGTCCACAATTCAGTGTGCACGTGCCCCAGCCACATCCAAGGCTTATGCGGCCCGTTGGCGGATTTTTGTTAGCTGGTGTCAGGCTGGAGGCCTGAACCCGTGCTCATGCCCCTTCAAGGGGTGCAGGATTTCCTTCAAGGACTCTTCAAGGGGGGCCGTGCAGCATCCACTCTGGGGGTGTTTGCTGCCGTGATCGCAGCTGGACATGACGGGTTTGACCACTTCACAGAAAGAAGTCACTCCCTGGTGAAGCGCTTTTTAAGAGGAGTCCGCAGGATAAGACCGCCTACGCAGCGTGTAATCCCGAAATGAGATCTGCAGACAGTGTTGGACCGCCTGGCAGGGTCACCATTCGAACCCCTGGACCAGTGGACCTGCATATTTTATCGATCAAAACTGCCCTCCTTTTGGCCTTGGCGTCAGCTAGGAGGGTGAGCGAGCTGGGCGCCCTCTCCGTGCACCCGTCATGCTTGACCCTAGAGAGGACCAGGGTTCAGTGGAGCTTTGTCCTAACCCATCCTTCCGGCCGAAGGTCATCACCGTAGCTTTCAAGTCATCATTCAACTGCAGGCCTTCTGTCCACCTCCTCATGCCACCAGCAAGCAGGAACTGATGCACAAGCTGTGCCCAGTGCGCGCGCTCTGTCTTTACATAAAACGCACTGTAAATCTTAGGAAGGTGGATCAGCTGTTTGTTTGTTATGCTGGACAGGCTCAGGGGGCCCCTCTGTCAGCACAGCGCCTCGCCCCCTGGATCTGTGATGCAATCTGTAGAGCCTATTCGGCTGTGGGTCTCAGTGCCCCAGCAGGATTGACTGCACATTCTACCCGCGGTATTGCATCCTCTACAGCACTTTTGAAGGGCTTATCCATAGAAGAGATTTGCAGGGCGGCCTCTTGGTCTTCTGCATCAAACTTTGCGCCTTCATATCTCAGGGATATGACAGCCAGCATGGTTGCACATTCAGTCCTGGAAACCCTGTCAGCGGGGTTCCCCTCCAACACTGACTAGTGTGTTAGCACACCCTGAGGCGATGCGCTCTGGGGGCGCCCCGCCTGCAGGTGTGGGGGCTTGTTGTCAGGAGATGACAGCTAACAAGCCCTCCCATTCAGTCTGGGGAAGGCACCCTATCAGAGGGGGGTTCCCTCCCAACATCGACTGGTCCTCTATTCTTGTGGCATGCCACTGCCTGAGGCGATGCACTCTGGCAGTGCTCGCCTGTGGGTGTGGGTGTTTCTCGTTGGGAGATGACAGCAAGCAAGCCCTCCCATTCACTCTAAGAAGGGACCCTATCGGAGGGGTCCCCTTCCAACTACTAGTGGATCATGGCCACAACCTGAGGCGAGGCGGTCCGGGGGCGCCCCGCCTACAAGTGTAGGTGTTTGTCATGGGGGAATGACAGTTGGTGCGCTCTCCCAGTCGTCTGGGAGGGGACCCTATCAGGGGAGGGGTTCCCTTCCCACGGCGACTCGTCGTCTGTTGATGTTGGTGCCACGACCCGAGGCGAGGCACTCTGGCAGTGCTCGCCTGTGGGTGTGGGTGTTTCTCGTTGGGAGATGACAGCAAGCAAGCCCTCCCATTCATTCAAAGAAGGGACGCTATCGGAGGGGTCCCCTTGCAACACTAACTAGTACTGGATCATGGCCACAACCTGAGGCGAGGCGCTCCGGGGGCGCCCCGCCTACAAGTGTAGGTGTTTGTCATGGGGGAATGACAGTTGGTGTGCTCTCCCAGTTGTCTGGGAGGGGACCCTATCAGGGGAAGGGTTCCCTTCCCACGGCGACTCGTCGTCTGTTGATGTTGGTGCCACGACCCGAGGCGAGGCACTCTGGCGGTGCTCGCCAGTGCTGAGAAGCTTCCATGGGGAGATGACAACTAGCAAGCCCTCCCATTTATTCTGGGGGAGGGACCCTATCAAGGGGGGGTCCCCTTCCAACATCGATTTGTCTTCTGTTTCTGTGTTGTGCCACGACCTGAGGTGATGCGCTCCGGCGGTGCTTGCCTGGGTGTGTGGAGATTTCTCATTGGAAGATGGAGGCTAGCAACCCCTCCCATTCATTCTGGAAAGGGGCCCTATCAGTGGGGTCCCCTTCTGACACCAACTTGTGTTTTGTATTGCTTCTTTGTGCCACGACCTGGGGCGGGGTACGCAGTCTGGCGGTGTGCGCCCCAGTGTGTGGACGGGTTTCTCTTGGTTTCTGAATGGAACTCTGTGGTCTGGGGCCACCTGGGAGTACATCCATCCCTAACGGCCTTCACCTTAGGTGTGAACCAATAGCGAAGCCCGTTAGAGGGCGGAGCACGTACGAAATAGAGCTACTGGTTACCTGGATATAACTCCAGTTCTATGAGTACGTGCGTAGCTCTCTAACAACCTGCCCAGCTGCCCTGAGTGTGAGATGCTGAGTTTCAAGGGGAGACGAGCATTGGCAGCAGCGAGGCTTTATAGGAGGTGAGTATGCTACCCACTCCTATGGAGCAGGTGAGGTCAATATTCTTTCTCAGCCACGGTAACCAATAGCGAAGCCCGTTAGAGGGCTGCGCACGTACTCATAGAACTGGAGTTACATCCAGGGTAACTAGTAGTTCTCAGTCATTTTCATAATTATCAGAAGTTTCAATCCGAGAGCACTCCACACTTAACAAGTGCTACTTGTTCTCCCCGATTAGGTAAGATGGCAATCATTCATCTGGATGTCATGGTTATGGTTTTTTGTCATGTTTATGCTCATGTTTATGTTCAAGTTCAGTGTTCAAGATTTTGTCTTTTATTTATTCTTTTTGGTTATTGTTATTCTCAGGTTTTAGTTCATTCCATTTCTCAGCTCCATTGCACTTGTCTCCCCTGTCTTGTGATGTAGTTGGTTCAGTCCGTCTTCCCTCACATGCTTCGGGTGATTTAAATGATTTCTGGTGTTTAATATATTCCTTCAATTCTCGTTTACTTCCTTCGCCTTACTGTTCTGATTACTAACAAGACTAACATTTGTATTTTGTATCATAGTCTACTAACACAACTAATCCATGTATCTATATATTACGAACTTACTAACGAGCACTCTAGTTAAATCTGTAAAGTTTTCACCGCTACTAATTAATACTAGTTCCCTCTCAGCAATCGCCCTGTTCTAGTCTCTGCCTCTTGCTCAGCTTTTACTATCTCCCCCTGCGTTTCTGCGAGATCTCTCGCACGTGCTTAATTACTTTCCTGCACTCTTTATCTGTGCACTTAGAACTCCTTGACCGGAGCTGTTTAAATGTCATAGGCTGTTTGTGTGATTCCCGTCCGTGTCTTGGCTTTCGCCAATTTTCGTGGTTAGGGTTTCCCTCATGTGATTCTCCCATTGTAATTAGTCTGATCCAGCTCACCTGTTCCCTGCATAGCATGTGACTTCCCTCTCGTCTATTTAAGAGTCCTCACTGCAGTGGTGACTTTGTCAGAACGTTGAGCAATATTTCTTTGTGCAGAGCGCCGTGTATGCCATTGAGTGTTGTTTTTCTTCGACTGGTTTATCCGACTTCGATTCTTGCCATCGCCCTTCTTGTATTGTTTTGTCTTTTTGGATTTTGACCTTTGCTCATCTGTCTTCCTGGTTCTGACCCCTGCCTGTCTGGTCGACATGGTTTTTGGATTTCGTATTGTGGCTCGGCAATTCTTGTTTTTTGGCTTTGACTCGGACTTCATTAAAGGCATACGTTTTTTGGATTTCCATCTCTTGAGTGTGGTTCCTGAACGCTACGTCACACTGGACGTGTATTTTACTGTATTTAAATCAACGTTATTCAAAATTGTCTACCTGTCGACTCTCACGCAAATAGCTGGCGCCGCACGCTTTTTATAGCCAGTTGAACTGCTGAGTGACTTTTTTTTTTTTTTTTTAAATCATCCCACACAATACCGAGAGTGAAAGTCCGCGTTTCATTGGAACGTGGACCCGTCCAATCAACGCGAAGCATTGGCCTCTTAATAAGTAAATTCTTTTTCTGTACTGAATTTAGCCCATGATTTCATGTTAGATCGCATATGGAGCGAAACTGTCTTCAGTTGCAAATTACTATCATTTGAAAACCCATTTAAGGACAAGTGTGTGTGTGTGTGTGTGTGTGTGCTCCTGGTATACCTACCTTTATGGGGACCAAATGTCCCCATAAGATACGGAATTCCAGATTTCTTTACCTTATGGGGACCTTTTTGAGGTCCCCATGAGGAAATTGAGCTATTTTAGGGTTAAAGGTTAGGGTTGGGATAAGGTTAGGGTTAGGTTAAGGTTAGGATTAGGGTTAGGTATGTAGTGTTGAGGGTTAAGGTCAGGGAAAGGGGTTAGGGAATGAATGCAAGTCTATGGAATGACCCCACAAGACATAAAAAATGACTGTGTGTACACTTGACTCATCATACTCCTAAAATGACTATTCTCTGTGTCAGTTTCATTATTTACCATTTCATCTCGATAAAAGTTTACCCAGATTTTTTTTAATTTTAAGTCTTCATACGTGACATGTTCTGTCTCGCTGCTCACTCGCCTTTCCTAACTGTGAGATTGCTCTCAGGGTCTTATTGACGATTTCAATACTTGACATCGGGGTAGCAAAGCTTTTCAAAGTTGAAACTAATTTAAAACTATTTTCGGATCTCCATGTCGCAGGAGAGACAATGCGGGCTCGCCCATCTGTCTATCGAAAAAGACGTTGCATCCAGGGGCCTCATTTATCATTGTGCATACACCTTTTTTTTTTTTTACACCCTTTTCCCCCCGTTTTGTGCGTATGCACTTTTCTCCGCCAAATTTGGGATCTATCAAACCCAAACCTGACGGGAAAAAATGTGGTCATTTACACCCTTTTTGATCGTGGCCTACCGTGATTTACTCCCTTTTTGAAGAACAGGAGGAATTGGCGACACAACTACTGAGTAAGAGAATTGCAGTGTGCGAGGGAGAGAGGAGTGCGGATTATAGCTTATTTAAAAGAACAATCAAAGCCGCGGCAATGTACGATTTTCCTAATGTAATTGGAGCCACTGACTGCACTCACATCATGATTAGGGCACCATCGGTGAATGAATTCGTATATGTGAATCGCAAAAATGTGCATACGATCAATACCCAAATCATATGTGACGTCGACATGCTCAGAACAAATGTAGTGGCGCGGTGGCCTGGCTCTACGCACGATTCATTCATCCTGACGCACAGCAGTGTGGTGGCGAGACTGGGGGCAGGCGCTGCGCGTGACAGCTGGCTTCTTAGTGAGTGCATGTGTAACTCACCTCAAAAATTGTGTTCTATGTAATATAAAGTAATGAGTTCCCTGTTTCATTGTATTAATAGGCACAAATAGCCCAGGTTGAGTCCTGCTTTATTTCTCTGTTCTTTTATCCACTTTGCAGCAGTTGAAAAGTGCCTTACAGAATGGCCAATAGGTGGCGCCTGTGTCATGCAGCTTTGTTTAAAATTTTTTTTCTTTTTCTATGCCTGCTGCAAAGCTACATACAGCGCACACCTCAGAAAAAGTATTATTTTACACCTGGGAACGGTATAAGAAGTGTCTAAAAAATTATTCTTTTGGAAATAGTCTGGATGTGTTTCGTGCACCGCGGTGTGTGTGGCCGGGAGGAGAAGCAGTTCACGGCACCAGCCTGCTAAGAAGAGAAGGAGGGAGTGCGATCGGCGGACATCGGACTGGACTCGAGACTTGAATCAGGACTTCATCTCGGCTTCTGCTGTGCTGGTGGGATCCAGCCATCGTGTGGGAGCGACACGGATTGTGAATGAACATTTGGTTCAGAGGTACAAAGGGGGTTGTGCACAACCAGACATTTTTTTATTTCTTTTATTTTTATTTTATTTTTTTTTGTTTTGGGGAGTTGAAGTTCAAAATGAAAGGGTCAAATGTGAAGTGTTGCACTGAGGATTTGAAAGTGTGAAATAATAATTGAAAAGAAAGAGACTGCATGTGAAGTGATTTATTACAGCCAAAGATTTGTCAGTGTTGGTCACTGCGTTTAACTAACCAAATCTTTACCCCCAAACCAGGGCACCCCTTGAGTGTGGTGACCCCTAGACCTTGAGGTTTTCTTTTTTTTAACATGTTAATATTACAGGTTTATTATCCTGGTTACATACTGAAGAAAAAAAAAATTGGCGCCCAACATGGGGCTGTAAAAGATCTGACTTCACAAGAAAATTGATTTGTGGTGATATTTGATGTGAATGCTATTGAACTTAGCATACTATTAACTATTCATTAGACTAGTCATGGAGGTTTGTGAAGAATATGGTTTTGATCCTGAGCGATCTGTGCTACTAAAAAACATTAGCAGGTCAACAACTCTCAGAAAAGTACGTAAAGCTTTTGCACCGTTGGATAAAGTGTCCCAAATAGCATGGGTGGAAGATAATTTCACTGGGGGCATGCTATGTAAATTTGAAGAAGGTAGCACCCCATATTTGCTTGATGAAGAACATCTAAATGCAGATAGTAATGACTATTGGAAGGTTGTTCAAATAGATTAGATGTACCAACCCATTGAGATGAGAGAGGCTGAGAAACAAATATACCAACCCCTTTCAGATAACATTGTGGACGGATTAGTAGATCACACACAGAGTTTAGCTCAACAAACTAATTTGGGAGTTGATGAGATCAGCTGACTTGTCAAGCAGCGCATCTCAGGGAGTGGACCTAAAGAGTCCCAGCTTGCTGCAGGGAAGTCAAAACCCTCTACCTCCACGCCACATCCTCGCATCCCTCCGCCAGACCCATCTACCTCCACACTATACTCAGGTATCCTTTGCTCAAATCCTGAAGTGTTTTCTCCCGCTCTCGGTGCTGAAGCTCCAAGCCTGAAACACAAATACAAAACTCATAAGGAGGAGACAAGGGCACATGCCATGGATGAAGGAGTTGCAGCTAAGTCATCTCTAACCTTCACTATTCCCAGCCAGGCACAGAAAGTGATAGTAGAACATGTTGTTAAACATGATATTGGCCACACAGAGTATTTTCCCTCAAAACACGAAATGTGCACATTCTCTGGCAACCCTCCCAAGACTGGTGAAGTCAATTTCAGCACCTGGAGGCTCTATGCTAAACAGCTCATGAGAGACCCTTCTCTGACTGAGAGTCAGAAGAGGAGACTGACTCTAAACAGCCTCCTTCCCCCAGCTTTAAATGTAGCCCTCAGCGTAGGTGACAGTGCTCCACCCAAACTCTATCTGCACGAGTTAGAGAAAGCATATGGAAATGTGACTGGAGGAGAAGCGCTTTACATCCAGTTTGTCGAAACACATCAACAAAATAATGAATCACCTTCTGAGTACTTACGCCCCCTCCATACTCTCCTGCAGGAAGTCATGGAAAAGAAAGGATTGGCAGGCAGACATGCTGACACCCAACTGTTAAAGCAATTCATCCGTGGATGTTGGGATGAAACACTGATATCCCAGCTACGGCTGAGAGAGACCTTGTCTGATCCTTCAATGGACATAATTGGCTATTCAGATTCGCTATTTAAAGTGAGGTCCTGGGAGCATGAAAGGAGAATGAAGGAGAACAGGAGAAGCAGGTGTTTGGGTGCCACGCCAGTCAAAGCTCGCAGCCACCTCCAGCATAGTTTAGATCCATCTGAAAAATGCACTGATGATAATGTCGATTTAATGGGGAGGGTAACACAGCTGGAAGATGAGATAGTTAATCAGACTTCTTCTGTTACAACAGGGATACAAGCAAAAGCCCAAAATAAAGCAAAAGACAGAGCAAAGAAGACAAGTGAGCCGAATCAAACTGATTTGAGAACTAAAAGGCAAGCACAAGGGAGAAAACTGAGGGGTTTCTGTTACAGATGTGGGGAAGAGTCCCATTTCATAGCTAACTGTAATAACCCGTGCAATGCTGAGCTTGTGCAACAAAAACTACTACAAAGACATTGAGAGAAGTATCAAACACAGGCAGACAACGCCACTGCAGCTGAACCTTTAAACAGGGTTTAGCTACTGTTGTGGAACGAACAGTAGCTGAAAATGAAGAAAGTTCCAATGAAAAGATGAAACAAATTAAAGAGACAGTGCAGATAAATACTTGGGCAGCCCAAGAGCCCCTGATACCTCCAGGTTTAGTGGGGGAACCCAGTGAATCAGCAGCGTGGTTAGATGGGGTCCCGTGCCAGTCTTAGTAGATTCATGGTCACAAGTAACGTGTATATCCCAGTCATTTTACCAACAGTGTCTTTCCCATCGCAAGCTACCCACTATTAGTCACATACTTGAAGTTGAAGGCGCAGCAGGGCAGCGTGTCCCCTATCTGGGCTGCATTACAGTTGATGTGAAATTTCCCAAAGAGATATGTGGTACCAGTGCAACTATCACAGCCTTGGCCTGAGTGTGCCCTGATCAGACTTACAGTGCCAAAACACCCCTTCTAGCAGGTACCAACATTCTCCTACCACTAATACGCGAATGCAAAAGAGAGGGTGGAAATAAATACCTTGATAAGATGCAGATACATGCTAAATTCATTGCAGCCTATATGGCTTGTGAACAAAAGACCAAAACTAACAAAAGAGTTAAACTCATGCCTGTTCGACTCATTGGAAGCAAACCTGTGAAAATCCAACAAGGTGAAACATGTGAGGTGACTGGGAGATACCATGTTAAAACAGTAGGACAAGAAGTCACTGGCTTAATAGAAGAACCTGTGATGCACTCTGTTCCCGGGGAGGTCCTCATATGCAGTCATCTAATACAGGTTCAACCTAGGTCATGTGCAAAGGTCAAGTTACTCATCCAAAACGAGTCAGATCATCCCATCACCTTGCAACCCCAAAGAGTCATTGCGGAGTGTTCATTAGTTGACTGGATTAAACCTGTTAAGATCCATGAAAGTGATGTTTCCAACAAAGCTAAGATGTTCACTATCAGCCAGAGTGAGAATCATAATGAAAAGTCTGTTGATTTAAACTTTGAAGATTCTCCTGTTTCTGAACAGTTTAAAGAGCACATCATAACAAGAATCAACAAGGAAGTACCAAATGCTTTTGCTAAGCATGATTTGGACATAGGACATATGACTGGTGTTCAACATGCTATTGAGCTAATGGACCATGTCCCCTTTAAAGAGCGCACTCGCCGTGTGTCTCCAGCGGATTTTGAAGATCTGAAACAGCATTTGAAAGACCTTTTAGCTGCTGGGGTCATAGAGGAGTCTAGTTCTCCATATGCATCTCCAGTGGTTTTGGTAAGAAAGCGCAATGGTGAATTGAGAATGGTAATAGACTATCGCAAACTAAACAATCTCACTAAAAAGGATGTATATCCTCTTCCACGTATAGAGGAAACTTTTACTCTATTGTCTGGATCTAAGTGGTTCACAGTGCTGGATCTAAAGAGTGGCTACTATCAGCTCGATGTGAAGGAAGAGGATTGTCCTAAAACAGCTTTCACGACTCCCTTTGGAACATGGCAGTTCAAAAGGCTGCCACAAGGCCTCACCAACTCTCCAGCCACTTTTCAAAGGACTATGGAGAAGGTAATGACTGGCATCAACCTGGAGCAAGTCATTGCGTTTCTAGATGACCTAATCATTTTTTCAGACACACTCGAACAACATGAGGAAAGATTGATGAAGGTTTTGGACAGTGTTTCACAGTTTGGATTGAAATCCAAATGTAAATTTTTTTCAAACAGCTGTGAAATATTTGGGTCATGTGATCTCTGCAGATGGCTTGCAACTGGATCCAGAAAAGATAGCCGCGGTTTGTGATTGGCCAGTCCCAAAGGCTGTGAAAGAGCTCTGGGCTTTCCTGGGGTTTTCTGGATGTTACAGGAGGTTTGTAGATGGATATTCAAAAATTGTGAAACTATTAAATGAGCTATTGCAGGGAAATTTTTCCACCAGAAGAAAAGACAAATCACATACTTACCACCAATCCAAAACACAGTCCCTGGTTAACAGGTTGAGTGAGACCTGTCAAGCAGCTTTTGAGATAGTTTTGCAGAAACTGACAAGTGCCCCTGTTCTAGGGTTTGCTGACTGGAAGCTTCCCTACATTCTCCACACAGACGCCAGGGTCAATGGGATAGGCGCTGCACTGTATCAAATCCAGGATGGGAAAACGCGCGTCATCTCATATGCCAGTCGAGGACTCACAAGGAGTGAAAAGAACTATCCTGTTCACAAACTGGAGTTCTTAGCTCTTTAATGGGCTATTTGCGACAAATTTCACGATTATTTGTATGGTGTCTCCTTCCAGGTTTTAACCGACAACAACCCACTGACATATGTTTTGACTACGGCAAAGCTTGACGCTGCAGGGCATAGGTGGCTTGCTGCCCTTTCCCTGTATGACTTTGACATAAAATACAGGACAGGAAAAACTAATGTTGACGCTGATGGCCTGTCAAGCATACCACATGAATGCCCCCAGGATGATGAGGAATCAGAGGAGTTACACAGAAAAGTGAGTAACCTGATGGACAGAGCAGTACACTCTCCAAATAGTTTTGAAACGCTGAGCCAGGATGTGAAGAATGTAATATGCCAGCGGCATCATGTGGTCAGTGTAGCCATGCAAGCAACAGATATCACTGAAGTTGAGCAATCCTCACATGAGGACGAGGATGATGAGCACATACCCTCAGTTGAAATGCTCCTCTGTGATGAGACTGCAGTTCCGTCCAGCCTGGAGGAACCAGAACCATGGCCTGGAAGTTCTACCTTGCCCAGCTTAACACCAGGAGACTGGCAAAGATTTCAAAGAGAGGATGTCACCATCAGGCGCGTCATAGATCTCATGGAGTCCAGCACAACATTATCAAGTGAAGAAAAGCGCCAGGTGAGTCGTGATGTACGTCTCCTTTGGAGAGAGAGACCCAGACTGACTTTTATTGATAACTTTTCTATCGTCAAGTCTGTAACCAATCCGGAGAGAGACATTACCAACTCGTGATCCCTGAAAGTCACAGAGCAAGGGCCCTAGAGGGAGTCCATGATGAAACAGGGCAGATGGGATATGAGAGAACACTGGAGTTGGCTCATGCTAGGTTTTACTGGCCACACATGGCAGCGGCTGTTGAAACAAAATGTAAAACCTGTGAACGATGCCTCAGAAGAAAAGCACAAGCTCAGAAAGCAGCAAAGTTGGTGAACATACAAGTGTCTTCTCCATTAGAGTTCGTATGTATAGATTTTCTATCTTTGGAGCCCGACTCAGGAGACATAAGAAATATATTAGTAATAACAGACCATTTTACTAAATATGCAATGGCGTTCCCAACAAAAGATCAAACTGCAAAGACAGTGGCAGCGATATTGTGGGAAAACTTGATTTGCAACTTTGGTTTCCCCAAGAGAGTCCACAGTGACTAAGGTGCAAATTTTGAGTTTGAGGTTGTGGCTGAACTATGCAAGGTAGCTGGAGTGAAATCCAGGACCACCCCTTGCCATCCTAGGGGAAATCCAGTCGAGCGATTTAATCACACTCTCCTGGATCTCCTAGGAACACTGGAGGACAAGAAAAAGGAACACTGGCGAAAGTATGTGCGTCCACTTGTTCGTGCATATAATTGTACGCGTAATGACGCTACTGGGGAGTCACCATTTTTTCTCATGTTTGGGCGTCAGCCACGCCTGCCCATAGATCTTTGTTTTGGCATAAGTCCGGCAGGCCATGACTCAAAGACCCACTCTCAGTATGTAATCGATCTCAAAAAGAAACTAAAGTATGCTTATAAGCTAGCCACAGAGTCAGCTGAAAAGCGACAGCTGCTTAATAAGAAACGGAGGGATAGCAAAGTGACGGCCGCCATCATTGATGTGGGAGATCGTGTTCTGGTACGAAATGTCAACATCAGGAACAAGCACAAGATAGCTGATCAGTGGGAGACCACAGTGTGTGTGGTAACAAGGCAGCCAAATACAGACATACCAGTGTATGTTGTTGCACCTGAGGATGGTGAGGGAAGAGAGCGAGTTTTGCATAGGAATTTATTGCTCCCTTGTGGGTTTCTGCCTGTCAGACAAGATAATGAAGAAGAAGAGGCACCCACAAGAGTTGAAAAGCCCAACATACGCTCCAGAGGAAAGGGAAGGCAAACCAAGGAGAGCAGGCAGGAAGTACTTTTAAATCCTGAAGCCTCAGAGTTCCAGATGCCACAATTCGAGATAAGTGAGGACAGTCTCGCAGTTAATGAGGAGGGTCTTGGTTCTCTGAGTGAGGGAGGAGAAATGAGCTTCCAAGCGGAAGTTAACCTTGCCTGTGATGGAGAAGGAATCTCAGCCTGCCCACTTACCTGCTCTGAGGAGACATGTAAAGGTGAGGAATCTGAATGGACTGGTGCTGCAGAGTCGTGGGACTGTTCTACCTTGATACCTACCTGTGCCAGTGACAGTGGAGAAATAGGTGAGAGAATCTCATCAAGTGAAGGTTCTGCTGGCACACCAGCTCTACCCCAAAGACCCAGGCGTGAACGACGTCCACCAGTGAGACTCCATGATTACACGGGGTGGACAGCAGGTTGTAAGAAGCGGACAGCGGATAGCGAATCCATGTTGCAGGCTCTTACAGCAATGATGCAAGCTCAGACTGCCATGATGATGAACCTTATGAATGTAGGCCACTAGATAAATATCTGACGAGGACGTCAGTGTTTAGTGGGGGAGGATGTAACCCACCTCAAAAATTGTGTTATGTGTAATATAAAGTAATGAGTTCCCTGTTTCATTGTATTAATAGGCACAAATAGCCCAGGTTGAGTCCTGCTTTATTTCTCTGTTCTCTTATCCACTTTGCAGCAGTTGAAAAGTGCCTTACAGAATGGCCAATAGGTGGCGCCTGTGCCTTGCAGCTTTGTTTAAAATTTTTTTTTCTTTTTCTATGCCTGCTGCAAAGCTACATACAGCGCACACCTCGTGCTCTGTAGGAAAAGAAAGGAGTCAGAAAAAGTATTATTTTACACCTGGGAACGGTATAAGAAGTGTCTAAAAAATTATTCTTTTGGAAATAGTCTGGATGTGTTTGGTGCACCGCGGTGTGTGTGGCCGGGAGGAGGAGCAGTTCACGGCACCAGCCTGCTAAGAAGAGAAGGAGGGAGTGCGATCGGCGGACATCGGACTGGACTCGAGACTTGAATCAGGACTTCATCTCGGCTTCTGCTGTGCTGGTGGGATCCAGCCATCGCGTGGGAGCGACACGGATTGTGAATGAACATTTGGTTCAGAGGTACAAAGGGGGTTGTGCACAACCAGACATTTTTTTTTATTTCTTTTATTTTTTATTTATTTATTGTTTTGGGGAGTTGAAGTTCAAAATGAAAGGGTCAAATGTGAAGTGATGCACTGAGGATTTGAAACTGTGAAATAATAATTGAAAAGAAAGAGACTGCATGTAAAGTGATTTATTACCGCCAAAGATTGTCAGTGTTGGTGTCATACCTGAAGGGTCCCTCTGCTATTCGCAGAGATATTTTAACGCGAACGCGAATTACCAAAAAAATAAAAAGTTACCGGGGTTAGCTTTATCCAACTCAAGTGGCTAGTCTAGGGGTAACACCTTCTGTATGACTTTCCCTGCTGTGTGCGTAGTTCCGTGGACGTGATGCTAAGTCAGTGAGTGTAATGATGTTCGCAACTAATAGTGAGGCCGCGGGAAAAGACCAGCTGAACTTACCGGAGCGTGGCCGGGGCTAGCGCAGTCCGTGCTTCGGGAAGCGGCCTGCTCTCCCTCGGGGTTGATTGTCGTTCAGGTTTATTTTCATAAATAAAAGAAGAAGGGGAAGACGAGTGCCAAGACGCGTGATAAAGAAAATCGACTTACAGGGATCCAGGTGCCAGCCAATTCCCTGTGAACGCTATGGCCCAGTGCTGCCACCACACCTGGAAGCCAGCTTGGAAATTGCCGCGTAGGGCCACGCCCAGCAATCAGCTGACCTCTCCCACGGCCCCAATCAATGTGTGTCTTTCCCTACTACTGACTTCATAACAGTTGGTCACTGCGTTTAACTAACCAAATCTTTACCCCCGAACCAGGGCACCCCTTGAGTGTGGTGACCCCTAGACCTTGAGGTTTTCTTTTTTTTAACATGTTAATATTACAGGTTTATTATGCTGGTTACACATGTACACAGGAAACTCATTCATTGAAAGCTGCTGCTTATAATCATCAATTCAAGGCTGATACTCACCCCATCGTTGCGACTTACAGGTGATAGTGGCTACTTCCTGAGGGCATGGCTATTGGTTCCCATCCCGGACCCACAGAGTGCCCAGGAAACCCAGTATATTGAGGTCCATGTCCGTGCGCGTTGAGTCGTGGAGCGCGCCATTGGACTCCTGAAAGGCCGTTGGCGCTGCCTGCCTACCACCTGAAAAAGGTCTGCAGGATCATCTGGGCCTGTGCCATCCTGCACAATGTGGCAGTGAGGCGTGGGGTTGTGCTGCCGCCGGGCCTCCCTCCACCCCAGCATGTGGACCCGGACCCACAGCCCCCTCCCCGTCATGAGGGTTTTCAACGGGGACTAAGGACACGAGCTGCGGTGATGCAGCGGTTGTGAAGCCGCCCCGCACCTCTCACCCCTCATGTTGAGCTAAAGAATGTGTGTATATAGTCTACGAGTTTCTCAGTTTCAGTCTTGCAAAGTTGTGTTTAGTTTTCAGTATTGCAAGAACCTCATATTTCATTCCTCGCACATTTGATGTCCACAGGTTGAGACAGAAATAAATTCATGTATATCAAACACGACATCATTGCGACACAATGCGAGTTTAGCCCAACTCTGAGTCAGTTACCGTGGCAACATACTCCGTGAAGCTAATCTGCTAATCTGGCAGGTTTTTATATAACTCCGTTTCTTCTCCTACTGAAACTGCAAACTGAGGAGGTTTTAGACATTGCGTGTCCGTTCCGTGAAGAGACAGAGGACATTGAAGCACAAATACTGAGAAGAATTATCCGTTAGGAGAGAGTTATCCGACCACGTTTGGATGTTTTATCATTTTCGGACGAATATTTGTTTTAGCATTCCGTTTCTCTGTGGAATCTATAATTTATTTCAACAAAATTTTCAGCCCGCATATTGCTCGTGTGACACACCGAGGACATTCTCTCAGTTCAGAGCAAATTGTGTCGCTCTTGCGAAAAGAAACAACCACGACTTCATTCATGAAAGGCACAGTCTGTTTCCACCAAGAGTGGGCTCTTCAAAGTACAAAATAATGAATAACTATCTGGAGAGTTTTTTTTGAAGGATTTTTCCCTTTATTTGACAGTCATACAGTGGAGAGACACATGAAGGTTGGAAAGAAGAACGGGGAAGACATCCGGCAAATGACCCGAGCCAGAATCGAACCCGGGTCGCCACGAGAAGGACACAGCCCCCATGGCGTGCGCACCCAGATCGACGAGCCATCGGGGCACCCCCATCTGGAGAGTTTTTAAATTCGTCACAATACATGTTGGAAAGTCTGCTAATTTGCTGTAAAGAATGATCAGCAGTTCGTGTGTTCAATTCATTCCAAGTCAAAAGACCTCAAGATAGAACAACTAATGTTTTAAAATGTGTAAATTAAAGTCTGTTATCCTGAAATAAGGTATTTGCATCAGATTGGAATGAGAAAAAAGATTCCACTTGTATCATCCTAAATAAAATAAGGACAACTTAAACTTGCATTTTTTATTTCTTTGCTTCCTGCAAGAACAGATGCAGTAGTTAATATTTTGTTTGTCATTAAAACAAGTAAAATCATCCACCTGTTATCCCCTCATCCACCTGTAACTGATGCTCCAGCATTTGGATTTCTAATTTAGTTTTATGTATTCGTAATTTAACCTTCATTTGGTTGTTTTTTTTAATACTCGCATTCACTCGGTCAGCGACTTTCTGCCGCACAACCTCACGCTCTATTGCTGTTGCAACTGTACTTTTTTTTTCTTCTATAAGTGTTCTTACACAGCGTACGCCTTTATTAATTTGTCCAACTCTGCTGGAGAAAAATAAGACGCGCAACTTTTTTTCTCCACCGTTGCCATGGTGAATCGTGTAATATTCCATTTATGAGGGCTTTTAATATCCTCATGCACACGCCTGACTGTGGCGTGAGTTAACTCAGAGTTGATTGAACCAAGTGTTATCACCTGTTCTGAACCCGAAAACTCTGCGGTCAGCAACTCAGAGTAAATAAACTGTCAGTTATCGAACAAACTCAGAGTTTGTTTACCCTGCTTTCTGAAACGGGTCCCTGATCCTACACAGAGATTCACATGAAACACTCCAGATCACTGCTCACCTGTAGGTCATTTCAAATTTGCACATTGCATTAATTGCCAATTTGGAAGAAAAAAAAAATGCTCAATTGCTCAATGAATTGAATAAAATAGAAATCTTTCGACTGCTAACTGACCACTAAGTCAGTTATATACATTACATTGTCTTTGTGGCAAAACGTACTTTGGACAAAATCAGGGTCCATTTAACGAGTGCTGCGAGTCTGCAATTTTGTGTTTCTCTAATTCATTTGTAACAATTTCCTCACTGCTTCTGTAATAAAACAGCCATTCAGAAGAGCATTCTGCAGAACTTAAGATGAACATACAGGAAGCCATGCACAGTCTTATAACCAAAAACACGTGATTCCATATTTATCTTTAGCTTTATAGGGAATGAACAAAATACCAACATTGGCCCCAGAGGAGAACATTAACTAGCAAAGCAAATGCAGAGGTCTTATGGCTTTCCAGATGTGATTGCAACCAAATGACATGAATGAAGAAGTTAATTTAAGTGACCTCTAAAAATTAGACAGTTAAATATCTGGTTTTAAATTATGCCGAATGATGCATGACATTAGGCATTCTACTGTGGGTATGATTAACGAACGAAGTGTGTCCAACAAGTTTCAGCTCATGTCCAAATTCAAAAAAATCCTGGGGTCAACTTAAATGTGTCTGTCTGGTTAGAAAATGGGTCTAATTGTTTCAGGTTGTTGATACCCTTATTCTCCACAGGAGTCAGTCGCTCAAACCACTGCGTTTCCACTCGGATACTAGCACAAGCACTAGTGGAATTATGTTTTTTTTTTTTTTTACCCGTAATGGCAAACCTGGTCCGACTCCCAAACTTCATCAAGTAGTTTTGGTGTCTGAACCAAACCAAGTTGTATCGATGCCTAAACCTCACCTTGACCATAATCTTGACCCCAACCCTGAACATAACCAAGCAGTTCGAAGTAGTTTTCGTGCCTTAACCTCACCCTGACCCGTAGACTTTCTATAAGTTTGGACGCAGCACCTGGGTCTGAAAAGTGAAGGCAATGCGAAAATCTCAAAAAATTGCATTCTATTTCATGGCCAGCAGATGGCAACGTCCGTAGTTGCAGAAAGACGTTCAATGCTATAGATGTCGAAGAGGAAATGACCCTACTTTCCCACCTGATCTATTATTTGAATAATGATTTTCCATATTACTTTATGGTATCTATCACAAGTTTCAAGTCTCCTTCAATATATCATGATGTTCAATTTTGTAAATTATGGTCCCAAATAGACTAGAAGAGGGGTGTCCAATCTTATTCGTAAAGGGCTGGTGTGGGTGCAGGTTTTTGTTCTAGCCAGCAGTGCTACAGCACCTGATTCCACTAATTAACTAATCAGGGTTTCAATCAGGACCTTGGTGGGTAGAATCAGATGTGTTAGTGTTGGGCTCTAACAAAAACCAGCACCCACACCAGCCCTTTCTGGATAAGATTGGACACCCCTGGACTAGAACAGAAGATAAAGCCAGATATGCTTTTGGGGCGTGGCTATCCTCTGGTCCTCGTAATATAAGGTCAGATCGACCCCTAGGTCCACCCCTCGCTCCTCCCTGGATCTTCAAATCAGGCTCTCGTCCAATAGGAATCACATCCGGTTTCAAAATGACAAAATGGCGCAGTTCAAAGTTCCAAAATCGAGGCTTCCTAAATGGTACGCTGAAACCAGTGGGTGACATCATGGTTGCTTCGTCCATCTTTTTACACAGTCTTTGCTCTGACCCCAATTCTATTCCCAACCATAAATTTTACTAAGTACTTTCAGTGCCTAAATCTAATAAAGTTGCTCCGAGACTGCCGTCCGTACTTTACAACCATCAGATACGGATTTTGGTATTTTTAGACCGAAATGCTCAAGGTACGAATGTCCTTTGGCAAAGGCCAAGTACCGTGCACACATCAACTGCATTCTTGCGTGGGTGCGAACATGAATGTCTTTAATGTTGAACCCTGTGCTGTGCCCTGCGTTAATAACCGTTGGCATTAGTGTGGAAACATTTTTTAGTATACTGGATAAGCCATTTCACGGCAAGCTGTTCTGTCGAAATTAGCCTATGTTGTCATTTTGAGTGTAAATAAGATGGCTAGCTTGAAGAATTTGTGCATATTGTCTTTGTTGCGGTTGATTATATTAATTCGAGTCCGTATTTTTTTCTTAAGGGAGTTGGTCGCGCTGTGTCAAACCTTTCTTGCATTTTAATTGCCAGAATTGACTGACAATATTGAGCCTGCAATTTTCTTCGACAGGGTAATCATAATGCTAATCTGTTATTAATTAAATCATGACTCAAACCAATGTTTAAATATTCCACTGCTTAAATAACTTTTTTCATAAATAAAACAGAGGCACATTATAAACCATTTCTAACAATTACACTATAGTCATGTGATCCTGCATGTATGTGAGTTGTAATTACAAAAAAACAATTCTGCATAGGTTTCCTGCATATCTGTATTTTTTATGTTGACTGACATAAATGTGGATGACAGTGAATGAGCGGCGATCCTGCTTTGGATGCAGTTCACCGCGAAAGTGAAAGACTTCCCATTTCCCTCAGTGAGCCACGGGAAATGTGTTCCTCGGGGAACGTGTAGGCCTACAAGTCAGCTACAAGATTGCCCGGGACATGGAAGCATAAACAATAGAAATACATTTCACACACTTGAAATTTCTATTAACTGCGTAACACCAACAAAATTTAATGCAACAATCATTTCTGGTCATATATTTTGAGCATTATACCCTGAAGAATCTTTTAATTGATTTAGAGTTTATGGTGTGTTGCACTTGGACAGGAACAGCAGTAAACTTCCTGAGTTTGAAGAAAACCTGTTTTTGTGGTTAAAATTCATTTTGAGTGTGCCGAAACACCAACATTTGGTTTTAAAGCAAACACCCTCCAAACACCAGACCTCACTCACCAGCCTCCAGATCTGGTGCCTCAGGACACAAAACCAGTGTGTTGAAACCTTTTCTTTTAACAGTGCATGAAAGCATCAAGCTTAAGAAAATACAAATTTTGACTGATATCCTTCACATTATTTCCCAATTATTGATTATTGCATCTGTTGGGAATGTTTAAGAATGCTGCCCCCACCCCCCACTCACCAACTTGAACCCCCATAGACATGTCTCCATGCAGACTTGTAACTGAAATATTCTCGGCAGCAAGCAAATAAAAGCATTAGCACTACCACCATATGTTCACGTTTTGGCAATAAAAACGGAAAAGAATGGTGGGGTAGCAGTCACCTAACTTCAGGCAAATTAAAAAGTGCGATCCGCTGGCCATGCAGTATGTTATCAACAAGATGGCATTCTGCAGAGGGCCATGAGGGAGAGGATGCCTGTGTAGACATTGGTAAAATTAAAATCTCTTTTATACATGGATCTAATTATAATAACTGATTATCAGAAGTAACAAGACATAAGAAAGAAAAATTTATAAAAGAATATATGCAGTAACTCTCCATTAGCATATTATGACAACTATGCACAAAAAATATGCAAGTTAAAAGTAAAACAAGTTAAATTTACATCACCAAGAGACACGGAAACTAAACTCTAGAAGCCACCAGAATGCACTACAACCACTAGGCTTCAAATTTTCAAAATTTTCTCTGGGTCTATCTCCCCCGAACCCCCTAGAGGACTTCACATCAGCACTCACATGCTCGCCACCAGCCATAGCCACGTACTCTATTCTGCCAGCCGCCTGCTCTAAAAACTGTTGAAAGCCCTGATAATGGATATTTGTTGAGTCCCCGTTTTGTGTACATGAGTTAATTTGCTTGTGCGTGAAGCACCGCCCCTAAAACACCATTTTACTTTGTTGGCAAATTAAATAGGGGACAAGTTAATTTGCAAGTTCACTTTTAATTGCAGTTTCTTCCCCTCGAAGGTGTATCTTCATTAGTGACTCCTGGTATTCTGCATCATGAGGCCATATGAGGTTAAAGCTGAAGTTCTGAACAGTTGTATCCAGCTAATTATTTTGGTTTTGTCAGGCTAACGGTACTCAGGATTGTGTTGCTTTTTGTCCCGATCTGTATGAGTTCCTGCTTGCATGAATACAGGCAGTTTGCAACAGGGGTGGCGCAAGGCCCTCACCCCAGAGGGGGCGGAGCATTATTAAGGGGACCCTCAGATAGTCAGTGCAGTCAACTGTAAAATTACAGATTGGCCTTTATCTTATTCTATCCAACTCGACACAAATCGACCCTTATTGAGCCAAGCAAATTTATGTTTCAGAAAACATGCAGTGAAGCCACTTTGTCAGTCAAGCTTGTTCTGAGTGAGGGAAAAAAAATTGCTAGTGTTTTGGCAGCAAAAGCATATAGGCTATGGTTGCCAGACACCTGCCAAACGAGAATAGTAATTCTAATTTATTCCATGGCAAGGACGAAAGCAGCCACTTTAATTTACTCTGAGCCTTTGGCGAGGTAAAAATGAGAATTACTGCTCGAGTTTCATCAATTTGATATGTCGGCAGGGCTCGACCTTCCCATTTTTTGACGCAGGCCAGATGGGCTCCTGACAGAAAAGGGCACTAGGCCTGAGAAGATTTTACAAGCCCGACTGAAAAAGACTAGAATATCGTATGAAATTTAACTGCACAGGTACAAACTTTATTAAAATACGAAGCAAGGACAGATCATGGAGCATTTTAAGTTCATGTCTCATAGCCTCTTCTTAAAAGGTCCCTTGTTATGTCACCAGGTGCACAGCTAATTAGTTATTACACACCATTTCAAAATCTTTTCCCTCTTGAAAATGGGGAGGTAATAAACCAGAGGCAAGAAGAACTGATCACCTTCAGCCAAGCAGTCAATCAGATTTAATTATTTTGGGTGGTCACTCCCCCTTGTGATGTCAGGTAGGGGAGACTTTGAACTTGCTCATAATGGCTAATTAGCTTTGCACCTGGTTGCATAATAGGAGACTTTTAACCCCTTTGCGCAGAAGCCAAATCTGGCGATTTATGTGTTACTTCATTTATGGCCTTATAATTCAAGATTGCAGCTTCAGAGAGAGGAAGGGAATGGCTCAACTGAGTCAAGACACTTGTAGCATTGAGAATTAAGTGATATTTCAGTTTATTTTCATGATTTTGGTAGATATATTTAACACAAGTTCATATTCATATTTAACACAAATCAACAAAGCGAGAGTATATCAATATAGGCGCAGTTGGACATCAATGGTCACAAGTAACCTCTCCAAACTCAAAACATGCCTTTTCTCCATGACAAAGTTTAGAATTTTGTCCATTTTTCTTCAGAGTCCCACAAGCCAGCACACATACTCAAAGGAACTGCTTATTTACTGGTCAGAACATTCATCCTGCAATGAAAAGCTCGCAGTTCCCACATCAAAGCTCACAACCTTATATTAACACTTTCCACACCTTATCAGGAACAAGTATAACTCACCAACTCAGTAATATCTGAAATATACCTTATTATAATAGAACAGACATTCCACTATCAGCAAAAAGCAGGCAATATGCTACCTACGATTCAACAGAATGGTGCAACGAACATTAGCAGGGGGTCTACCAAAGTGCTTGAGCTGTTCGCATTTTAGCAAGCCAAAACCTCTGCATTCGATTTATTTGAATATGGTATAAAGAGCCACATTGAGCAAAATACCACCACACGCAGTGTTATAAGCAAAGACTAACTTTGCTAATAATGCTTACCAACCAATGTGGCAAACAAGCTCTGTGATCATCATGGCTCTGGTAAACAAAAAATAAAAAAAAAACAGCTAGCCAGCTTGCCATAAGTAAAAAAAAAGATATAAAATAATACTTCCTCATAAGATGATTAAAAAAAAAACCTTTCGTCGTTGTATTCCTCATCAAGAGTCACAGATCTATTTGGTAGAAAGAACCCTCCAGTCCTGTTTCATTCGGAATAATTCCCATTGACCATGTCCGTAACTCATTTAAATCCTGTAAATTTAACGAAGCACTTCAGGCCACTTTTGGAAGTCTTTCTTTCTTTGAAATTGCGTCGTCTTCAGCTGCACAACCGTGCGCAACGTTAAGTGAATACAGCCTAACCGATGTTACCCAAAGGTTTCAATACTTTTCTGATGGTCCAATCAGTGTCTTTCAGTTACTGTGGAAAGTTTATAGTCTCTGGAATTGGATAAGAAACGTGTCAATCAATAGATGATGACCGTGATGGCAGTGAGTTTAACAATGAAAATGCTGAATATCTATATAGGTTGTTTGCTGAAAGTGATTGTGAAAATGAAGCTGACTTTCTTGGCTTTGAGAAGCGAGAAATTCTGATCTGATCGATTCGGCGCTGAAGTTTCCCATGTGTAAAATATTTTGAGCGGTGTGAAGATGTTTTATAAAAAATTATTTAGCAATTAAAGGGTTAATGTACTGCCATTTTTTCAAGCCTTTATTTGTGATGATGACAGGCTGCAAAGAATACATTTTCAACTCTGAACTACAAAAAGACATGATACAAATTATCTGAAACATGAGAAAATATATTGAAATAAGTTGTATTTTCACACTCAGAAATGTATTGAAATGGGCAAACGTATTGAAGGGCATTTTCTATTCTCTAATGTTTATAGCGATAATTATATCACAGAAGGGTGTATATGATAATTACTTCTATCGAGAACTTGTAAAGAAGAGAATTGTAGAGTGTACTCTTTCGCAAAAATGACAGCACAATAAATTGATTTGCATTGAAAGAATATTCTCAAAAATCTCATTTATTATTTGTATTTTGGCAAATTGTCAACAGAGAGTTACAGTTCAACATGGACAAAAGTGTAGAGGAGTCTGAGGTAAGCTGATATCCCATAAACCCATGGGTCTGCCTCTCATTCTTGGTAAAGTTGCTCCTTCGCTCATGACGAGCAGCCCTTCTCTATAAGGACAGCCATCTCTGTCCTCAGCTGTTCACACCTGTTAGCAAGCGCCACGTCGCTCCTGCATTCACTGTCTGTCAGCCACGGCTCCACCCAGCTCCTTTTCCCCAGGGTGTAGGTGTACCTGAAAGAGGATGGATGGCAAGGGTGGCAATTATGGATGGGGCAAAGCCTTTAGAAAGGGGGGTCTAGTCTGGTACACTGTCTTCCATCTATTGATAATTTAAAGTATAAATGTCCATTACTTTGGGTCTAACAAACATTCACGATGAGCTCAAAGGGGACCTATTACACTGTATTTATTTTTCTAAAACATTTCCAAATGAGTCTTTGAAATACTGTTATGAATTCAGCAACAAAAAAAAACCACACATCCAGGCCTTGGCCTTGAGAGACCCCTGCTCTCATCCCGTCTGTGCTGGCCTGAAACATGAGCTGTTTTGAAATGGGCGGGAGGCTATGTAAATGAGGTGCTGCTCTGATTGGCTGCCTGGCTGCTTTGATTCCGGGCAGGCTGCAGACCTGAAAAACCACAAAGCCAACAAGGCTGGTTTTTCAGGACAGTTCTCTGCGGCATCAATTGCTGTAAGACTGTACATGTTTGATCCCGAATCCAACCACGAACGGAAGGAGGATGCTATTGAAGTGCTGCAGCAATGTTTAGCAGGATGTCAATGAGTGGTAAGTTGAAATTTTAGTGTTTTGCTCGTACTGTCTGGCGTTGCATGTGTGTGGCTGTAACTGTATTACATAGTCATGTTATAGACCCACTTATCCGTAAGAAACTTTGCCATAAGCTCCTGATGACCATTTCTCCCAAAACAAAACACAATTCCGACACCAAGCTACTGAATGAGATTGTAGCATAAACACACAAACAGTGTAAGCGTTGCTTATGTGGAGCTAGCGAATTAATAACTTGTACCGGAAAGAATTCCGCATCCAATCTACACTTTTTTTCGGCTTCGGCTTTTTAAAGGTGGATAGAATTCTGCGCGGCAATGCAGAGAAATCGTTTGTAATTCCAGACACATTATAGCTTGTGCGTTTCGCAATTGCTTTCACCGCGGTAGCATCAGAGAGCGAGCCCAGATATTGGTGAAGTATCCGGCTGACCCCGGTAATGGATAAGTAAAACGATCGTTTCACAGCTGCTGTGAACAAACCCAAACACGTACCCCAAGCTCTGCAAAGCCTACGTCTGGTCTAACTGCAACCTTAATATCAGCCCAACTTTGCAGACACATACAACGCCTGTTAGATTCTAGTGTTCACAGCACATATAGTGATATATCGTTGGGGGGTTGGCGGTAATCTAGGATCTTTACAACCATTTATTCTGTCTCACCCAACTACTTAATCAAGGCAGTTTCAGTCCACTGCTGGGTTGATGTAGTCAAGCAGGAACGCAATGAATTATGTAATATATTCACTGAGACAATATTATCTGTGTTTAACCCAATGAGTTAATCAAGCACTATTGTTTCTGCACCATAGCGAAACTCCTGGGTCAATATCTTTTGTTACCATGAATACTTAAACCCTGTTGTATTCCAATGAAGTCAGTCAGATCATAATTATACTGGACACACAAGATGACGAATAAACTGTTTCTTTTTATCTGTGTTTTCTAACACCGAATCTCACTCTGTCTCTTCTCTTGAAACGCACCACGAAGTCGCGGCTGTTTTGTTTTCGTGAAGAAAACCGAAGAATTCTTCAATGTCAATTGTCTTTTTGCTCTTTACTGGCCAGGGCAAAATAACAACACATGACACACTCAAAATCTTTTCTTTCCCCTGAGTGGAATGACACCCAGCAGCCAGACACATATACCCCCTACAGGTGGGGGGGGGTCAAAGGTCATCTACTATGTTCGGCGGGGACATATTTTACGCATCGCGTAAATCTGAGTTCGTCTTCTTTAATAAATTATCGCTTCGCGGGAACCAGTGTGCAACTGCACTTCCCTGCAAATGTAGCCTACTCTTTAGAACGCTGAAATCATTTTGATCAGGTGCAATGTTAAAAATAAATTAGGTTGCATTACTGAAAAAATTGCTAGAACAGGAGATGTTAGGAGAAAGTACTGGATTAATTCATTATTTGACGTTTGTTCACGAGGTATATTAAAATTAAATTAAAAACGAGGTAAACTACATGAAGAGTTGGTGTTTGAAAGCAAGAAATGTTTTCTGAAGTTAAAAAGTTGTTGAACAAATTTGTTTTTAAACACAAACTTCTTACATATTTCTTTCTAACAAAAATGTGGAATTTTTTGTTTTCAAAGACTAGATAAATGAGGTTTTATTCCCCCTAATTAGCTGTCGTCGGCTACAACGGTCGCGTGATAATGACGAAACATCGCCCTTCGCCCAGAGAAATGCGCTGTTATTCTGTTAGCATCTGATGTAGACTGATAAGTAACAGAAGCAAACTGTTAATGTTGAAGCAACCCTGCGTATTTCAGAAAGTACTCAGCACCATCTTGTGCAACTACCCAATGGGCCATATTGAACGATCATTTGTCATCAATTAATGGACTGGGACAATCACACGATTGAACACAATAACAGCGCACCTCTGGGCGAAGGGCGACGTTTCGTCATTATCACGCGACCGTTGTAGCAGACGACAGCTAATTAGGGGGTAGGAAACCTCATTTATCTAGTCTTTGAAAACAAAAATTCCAAATTTTTGTATTTTACAACATTTATCTACTAATTATGTTTGTATAAAACAGCATTATGCATTATCCTAGAGTTCTCCTTTAAATGTTGAGAAACATGAATTCATGATATATTCAGCAATAATTTCTGCACAATATCAAGTCATTCATTAGTTCAGCGTCACTAAAGCAAATGATTTGTCCCCTTATTGTAAAGTGTGATTACAGAGGTTTTCTCCTGGAGTTCATAAACACCATGTTACCACTGTAATGTAATGCTTTTTCACAGGTACAATACACATGGTCCTTAACTGTGACTCTCCCCTTTCCCTTAAATTCACAACTGAGAGGTTAACGGGCCGACAGGAAATATGTACTTCGCCGATGCCAACAGGGGGCCAGCTTTAGATCAAGGGGATTTACCATTCCTGTAAGTTATCAACTCAACCCCAATCCACCTGACTCTACTCATCAGCAGCTGTGTGAGATCTCACACCTTTGATTGTTTTCTCCTCTCTAAGGATAGACATGAAAACATACCGGACAATAGATCTCCTGTAACAGATGCCAGGCTTTAGTGACGTCTATGCAGTGAAAGTAAAGAAAAGTACTTGTCAACTTTAACTTCCTTATTGCCAAAAATTTAAATTGAAGTCAAACCATCATAAATGTACCTAAAATTATAAGCAGAAATACATTTACTGTAACTGAGTGCTCAGTTTCTTTTCTTTGTGAGGATGAAAGAGAATTGTTTGTGCTTTGATGAACCTTGTGGTTTCATGTGTAAGACCTTACACCAGGTTACACAGTCTCACTTGTGCACCAGCTGGCTGACTGCATTGCGTCACTTGTTTATCTGGGATGCACTTCTTGGATTGCATCACTGACAAATAATATATTGTTAGAACAGGGATAGGGGGGCACTCATCTACCCCCTCCTTTTAGCCCGTCCTCTGTTTTACTGCAGATCTGTTTGTCACATCACAAACTCACTGCAAACCCATCCCCCTCTTGCACACCCACCCATCCTTAAATATTTTCCTGTGGTGACAGGGTATTGTGCTATTGCTCCCTCACTGGATTTGTGATTGGCTAGAGGCTGCACTGCTTGCATACCACACAAATTTATACTTTTACATGAACTAGAACTATATTGAATAAAAACATAACCCTCCTGGACACAGGTGATCAGGATACAGTTGCCCACTGGCCTGTCTGACCTTAAGGAGTGTATGCTGAGCCTCTGCAGTTTCTCAGGTGAGTCACTTATTCTTTCTTTCAAGCTGATGAACCACTCTTTCATTTCTTAAGCTGTGCTTGAGTGAGAGCCTGTTGCAGACTGTAATACAGTAAACCCAAAGGGCAAACCTAGTCTTCTGGGAACACTGTCTCCAATCTCTGGAAGCATCTGTGCAGTTTCTAAGAGTAAAGAGTGGTTGCTCAGAGGAGAGGTAGTTTTTCCAGTATGGAGGCCGTCTTCCCAGAAAAAAAATATCCCCCACTGCCACAAAACTACAAAATTCTGCAAGGCTCCCTTCACATGATTAATTTATTTATCAACAGAGCGAGCTTGATTTTGTGCAAATTGGCCAGCATAAGAGTGTTGCCATCGGTATTTTTTTTGCAGTAAATGTGTTATGATTAGAAATACTTTGGAGAAAAGAATGATGTAAAATAATGCAGGAATCAGCATAAATATAAGAACATAATTTAGCCTTGCAGTCAGTTTAAGTGGTGAGGACCATTGGTCTGTTCAGTTAGGCTTGATCATTTAACTTATATTCACTCTTTTTTTTCTCAAGACATCAACCCTCAGACCTGCGTGGTAAATAAAAGCCAAAATAAACAGCTCTGCCATCATCTCACTGCTCAACCACTCCTCTTCAAGATCCAGTCTCCAACTGAATGGAGAATGTCTAGACACATATTCTGGATATGTGTTTCAATTTATTGTCTTTGTTATCAATGCTTTTATGGGCTACCCTGCCAATATCATGGTAATTTGGCTGGTGGCCAGAAAGGAGATTGACTCTTCCACCTCCGATGTCTTCTTCATAAACCTGGCCATTTTAGATGCCGTCTACTCCCTGATTTTCCCCCTGAGCTTCCTTGCCCATGCATATTTTCCAGAGGGATTCAATGGAAATTTTCTGGAGTTGTTCATTCATATCAAAAACACCTCCCCTCTCTTCCTCACCTGCATTTGCCTGGACCGCTACGTGGCCGTGGTCCACCCCATTGTGTTCTCCAGCATCAAGGATAACAAGATCAGAGTGGCCATTTCCATGCTTGTTTGGCCATTCATGATAGCCTATGGCTTCTTGAGGGGATGGATGAGATATCTCCCAATTACTTTCTTCACTGGAATGATCCTGACCATCAGCATAATCATGGTTTTCTGCAACATTTCTATCATGAGGAGTCTGAGGAAGTCAGTCCTGGGCAAGGAGAAGATTAGCGCCATGAAAAAGACAGCCCAAAGAACAGTGCAAATCACTCTGGCCATCATAGTGTTTCATTACCTGCCTCTAGCTGCTGTCATGTGCTTCCTGTATCTCAATGGGTTCAAAGTCTTCTGCGTCATTCAAGATATCGCGATCATGGACCTCAGTTGCAGCATTGAACCCCTACTCTGCATCTCCAAGGTTAAGCAGCTACCATGCCTTAATAACTTGCCCTGCATCTGCTGCCGAAGCCCTTCCCCTGAGCCTCATAAAGTAAGCACATGAGATGTATGCTTGTGATTGTCTGTTAAATTGCATATTCGGTCTTTGTAAGGTTGAGAAAATGAGTTCACAAAACAAAGACAGAACGTGAAGTGAGTGACAGGCAAGTATTTTTGCTCTGATATGAGTGTAATATGCAAAGAGAAAACAATTAACATAACTGTAACCAAAGGCATTAATGAAAAAACATGAATTGTTTGAATATACCAAATGCCTATATCACCATTATTATATATTATGCAAATTAAACATTCAACATTTTATGAATATGCTTAACCTATCAATTCAAGGTAAAGTGACCTTTTTTTTTTTCTAATTTAAATATTTAATCTCATTATGCCAGCATGGGATCTAGATTTGCTTCAGAAAGAGCCTGCAGTGACTACAGACCTTTCTGGAGGCACACCCTATATGCAAATACAAAATGATTGTATTGGCTATTCCTGTACTTAATGCCAACAATTAGTCAGCGAATATACCATTCAAAGTATTTTAGACTGAAAATTGATAAAAGGCATTCAACATGGAACAATGTGAAATATAACCATTAGGGATGCACCTGAATCATAATCCATATTCGGCAAGTCACGAATAATGGCTTTTTGTCAATAAATTATTCGTCTGAACATTTTGTTAAAAGTTTTGCTTTTTTATATATATATATATATATATATATACTTAGCTCCATTAAAAATGCGCGGGTGTGGTATATACTGTATTTGCGCCAAATTGAAGAATAGATAGATTTTTATTGCTTTTCCAGTGAGGCACGAGAGGAAATAAAGAAAAGCGCATGGTATTGTAATCCTGACGTGCAAAACGTGCACGTGCCAAGCACTTCAGTAATAGTAATAACAAACATTGAGCTGTTTGTGATGTGTACAGTGACACTTGACTTGTTCTTTTTGTTGTGGTCAATAGCCTACATAAAGCCAAAAAAAAAAAAAAAAAAAAAAAAAATGCTACTGCATCAAGAAAATGGAACGGCTTGTGACACAGGAGAGAGAAAAAGAGCCTTTGGCATGTTACGGGCAGATCTCAGCCGCCGAGAGGTGGTGCGTCATTTGCACTGTTACTGTTCAACAATTAGTCGGCTGTCTATCTGAGAATGGAACACAGTCACTGTCACTGACCGACCCGCTTAGGGCAGCCACAGTGACGATGGCAGCTCAAAGCGCCACATCTGGTTACAGCCTGTGCGTGACAGATTCGAACAGCAACCAAAACTGATCATGAGATGAGGGTCGAGACAATTGAGGGTGAGTGCAAGTACCGTTTGACGCCGTCTACGTGAGCAAAACATGCATACACACGGCCCCTGCAGAAAACCCATTTTTTGCCCATCAACAGGAGTAGGAACTCTTCACTTCTGACTGAGGGCACCTGCCTCTGTGTCATTTTTTGGCACTTTATTTCCCTGTTTCTGTCTGAGAATGGAAAACAGGCACTGTCGCTGACTGACCATGGTAAGGGCAGCCATGCATAAATGGGCAAAAACTGGGTTTCCGTAGGGCCCGTGTGCACGCATGTATTGCACACATAGACTGCGTCAAACGATACTTGCGCTCACCCTCAATCGTCTCGGACCCCTCATCTCATGATCAGTTTTGGTTGCTGTCCAGAATCTGTCATGTACAGGCTGTAACCAGATGTCGATGAATGTCCGCGTACGTTATCAAATTACTGTCTGGTTTTCTCACTTCATTGTACCCTGGTTGAGCAAATTTGCCGTCAACCGAATTGTTCATATTGAATCATATGGCTTAATGCCAACGTTGTTAAAAGGAAGCGCTAGTTAACTCTGACTACTCCTTTCCTCAGCTTCATCTTTGCCCCTGACCCGTTAAAACAATGCTCTCAGAAATGATCACTGTACAGCACGGATTGAGGGAACAGAAAAAACTTTTTTCTCCTGATTTCTAGCTAACAGCCAAGCCTTTCTCCCCTCCTTGTCTTTTAGAACTCTGTATAAACAGACAAAGCGACTTGTCCACTGTTTTAAATATTATGCAGGTAAGAAGTATTGTCGTTGAACGTCAGTGACAAGCAGCTAGCTTGTTAGCCACCTTGTTAATTTTATTAACTGCTCAGTTAATGCAGTCCCCGCGATGGTAAGGGTACCAAGGTAGCTCGCTGGTGACCGTTATCAATCGCTAGCGTTTGTTGTTAGTCAGCGGTCTATTCAAGTCAATGGGACAGCTAATTAGCTAGCTAGCATGAAACGTTTTATTACAGCCCTTCAAATGAATATTGCTGGAAAAGGCATGAGAATACAACTGCGTAGGTTTGTTTGATAAAAGTGCCTTCTGTAATATTTTTGTGTCGTAAATTGAAATTATCTTGTGAGATTTATCACCAATGAAATAGACACTAATTTCACAACTGTTTCAGATTTTTTTAATTAGTTTAGGAATACATTAAAAAGCTTATCATGGTTTTGGAAATGGAATGAAAAACACGCCTTTAACACGGTCGGCA
Organism: Gymnothorax javanicus; assembly: GCA_029692085.1. Classification (NCBI taxonomy): domain Eukaryota; kingdom Metazoa; phylum Chordata; class Actinopteri; order Anguilliformes; family Muraenidae; genus Gymnothorax; species Gymnothorax javanicus. Next base: position 18,993,037 of record CM056200.1, on the reverse strand, counting down.
TATTGAGTGTCTGTTACATGTTACATCGTTTTACCATCGTCAGAAACCCAAAATGCCTGGTTTGATGGCTGCCTGAGGTGAAAGTTGTCCGAGGTTCGGTCAGACCCCTGCTTGCCCCATTGTGACGTAGATTAAAGTGGGCGGGGCTTGGGATCGGTCAATTAATTTGCTCAATTGGCTTTATGCACGGTTACTTCCTGGTTACGAGTAAGCCAGCTCAATCACTTCCGGTCACGTCAGGTCGCAGCTGTCAAAACACTCACAGCTGTCAAAACAAATGTCAAAGCCAATGTCGTTTTATACGCCTTGCCTCCAACAATTACGGATATAAACAGCGTTCGACTCGCCACCACAAGCAACTTGTCAGCTCCATTCCTTTACTAGGACAAATATGATCCAGCATCTCGGCTATAGTGAACTATGTAGATCGAGCTGAGATGGCTTCTTGGCCTCGTGTAAGCTGTAGCTAGCTTGGAACTTTGCCAGGCTCAATTTTGCCCCCTCAACTCCAGCGACAATCCGCCCTTTTGCTCAATATTGGATTAGCCGAGAGGTAGGCCGTGTGGATAGCGACCAAATGAGCTTCAGAGTGGATATTCAGTAATAGCTAGCTAGCGGTCGCTAAATGTGTTTCTTCATAAAGTCCATCATCCACAAGCTAGCCAGCTACATTAACCTAATTAATAAGCTAAACGGCAATGGAAAACAGTGTCACTAACTGGCCACGTTCGGCTATATTCGGTGTCCAGTGATGCTCCATTTACAGGAAAAAATAAAAGGTGAAACTAAGAGGAAGGGCTCCTCGTCGAGGTCCTGAAGCACCTTTAATTATGTGACGCGATAGAAAAGTTGCGTGTCGTAGTGGTATCGTTCGCTAATATTGCTAAAGGTCATGGACTAGCTGGGCAGCTGATGAAATAACCATGGTTTAGCTTTGGAGCTAGACGCCCAGCTGCGTTAACACTGATAACCCGTGCGTATGCTGGCCACAGTAACCAATGAATTCAGCATTCACCACATCAAAATGTAGGGAGATAATGCGTCATATCAAAATATGCGAGAGTGAGGTAGGAAAATCAAGGTCCATCAGGTTTGTCAGTAAGGTTACGTAATGCAATGTTGTGGTTTGACTAGCCATACTACTGTTAATGGGAGCCGGCGAAGGTGCGTCAAAGAGCTAAGCCGAGCACCCGCTTGCACAAGGGGGATATTGATACACACTAAGTCAACCACTGCAACTTCCCAGCGGTGCACAGCATTTGTCTCGACGAGGTACATAAAGGGACGCCGCAGTGTTCAGCCGTCGACCCCTCACGCCGCTGAAACTTACAAGACTTACAAGACGATTTCAATTGGTAGACAGTCTGATTTATTTAGATATCATTTTTGTTCGCCACATTTTGAAATTTAAATAACCACGAAACACGACAGATTTGCCTGAATGTGTTTGCTAAATTATTTCTAATTTTGCATCCCGCCACAGCGCGAATGCGTTAACAATTTACTTGTCACGTTCGATACGCTTAAACAAAATGTTTTCCACCTTCACTGTCGGTTATTTAGACGCTCAAAATAAATAAAATCAAGTGCTATGAGTTACTTTATTTTAAATTAATCTTGTTCAATTATCTATGAGTTACTTTATTTTAAATTTATCTTGTTCAATTATCTAATAAAACGGCCGCAAATTTGCGGCAAAGAATCGCCTGAACGTGCATTGTCAAATCTTCGGTGCATCTGACCATTGCGTGCAATGCAAACATATTAAAGGAATAAGCCCCGAGACGCAGTGGGTTACAGTGATTTTATAACGGCAGAGGGGCGTTCTAAGGCACAACGCGCAGCAGAGTGCCTTAGTGCCCCTCCGCCGTTATAAAATCACTGTAACCCACTGCTTCAAGGGGCTTATGGCTTTTATAAAACGGTTACCCTACATATAGCCCATTAAATAAACACACAAGCAAAAAAATCAAAAATTAATTGGTAATAATGCAAAAATAAAATTGAGAACTATTCGTTCTTCCACCAAGCAAGATCGAGTGGACAGAATGGTTGGCAAGCAACACAGACGCTAAGATTGATTTTTCATCTAGCGCCATTATCATGTCATATCAGGCGATTTGGGCTCGTTAATGTAGATATACTATGAAAGCAGGCTATTTGGAATGTCTCCTTCGATCTCCCGAAGGCCCCGTTAAATAATTTTACGTTTGTTTTGGTTTCGGTTTTAGAGTTTTCTTGTTATCAACTCGCGCCGATCGGCCATATCATTACAACCAGCAGCGAGAGTAGGGAACAAGATTGACTTTGGTCCTCCATACATGCCAGTGTCCAACCAGCTTGTCAACTAGCTAGCGTTCACTACAAAGGATGTGGTTACCCTACACATAGCCCATAAAATAAACACACAAGAAAAAGAAAAATTGACAATTTATCGCTAATACTGAAATAGTGAGCTAGTTAGCAACGTAGCAAGCAAGCTAAAGTGATATCGATTTATATAGCTAGCTAGGTAGATAGCCAACTGGTTAGCGGGTTAAAAGGCTAAACTTCGCTAACACTGAAGTAGCGAGCTAAAATTCTTGAAACAAACGTAACCTAACGAGTCAGTTGAGCGCAGAGTAGTTGGTTGCTACGCCAGGCGCGGAGGGATATTTTGTGCTGCAGTCTGCCTCAGAATACAGTGGGTTAAACTGATTTTATACCGGCATAGAACGCTGCTCAGCCAATCACATTTAAGGATGGGAAGCACCCGTTTTATAATCTCTCGTATTCACGTTCGATATGCTTCACAAAATGTTTTCCATTTCACGTAGCCTAAAACCAGTGCCATCTTATACAATAATTTAATTTTACAGAAATATCTTTAATACTACATACAAAATTCTTCGATGAGAGGTGGAATTCAGAGGTCTGCTATTTATTCAGATTATTGACATTCTTTCAATCTAACACGGTAGCCTGGTTAGGTCTGTCTGCTTCTCATTATCTCTTCTTAATCATTATAGGCCACATTTTGGTTTTGATTAGTCAGTAGGCTGAATAAATAGCTTGATTGCAAGTGATGCAAAGTACATGGGAATTGATTTAAGGTAAGCTAATTATGCCAAGGTGATGGAGGCTGTCCAACCTCGCTGGTAATTAGCGGACTTCAAATCACAGTTTTGTTCCAGGAAGCGTTTCAAATGACCGCAGTAGGTATGTGTCATAAAAAAGGTAATAAGCAAGCACGTACTTTTACTGCGCTTAAAATAATTGTGATTCCTGAATCGTCGCAGCTCTACCAAATATCCAGTCAAAACCCAAAATACAGCCCCCAGAAATTTTTGATTTAAAAAAAAAAAAAAGTATGCAGTGTTACGTTATGACGATTTATAATACCTGATTGTATTATTTTGCTAAGCCAGTAGTTTCTGTATACTTATGTCAGGGTAATGAATATTCATGAGTGCTTGTAAACATTATGACTAGCCTGGGAACACCATAGATTCTTCCATCTAGAAAGTTCTACTGTCTGCAAGATTCTTCAAGAGCCATCTGGAGAGTTCTATCACCTTCAAGATTCTTCTTTGTGATGTCAGTCAGGATTCTACTTTATGACATCATGCAGGATTCTTCTACGACATCATACAGGAGTACAAGGCCTATATAAAAGGAACTTGCAGCCAACGGAGAATCATCAGACTGGAGAATCATCTCCGGTCTGCTACACCTGAAAGCTAGACCGGCTTTGCCGAGTGCAACTGGACTTTAGATTACACAGACACCCCTTGGATACGGACTCTGCGGTGATCAGGATCACCACACCGAAGACATCAGATTCCAGTGGATTTTCACCATCGTCGTGGGAACATCGCAAGGACTGGCAGTTTTGGCTAGTGAACAGTATTTCTATCTTCAATGTAGTGATTTCATTACCCATTCCTGTACAATTGTAATTGCTACGTTCATTTGCTCAGTTATTTAAGAAATCAAATTTAATCCTTCTTCTAAATTGGAACCTTCCAGAATAATCTGGAACACACAACTGTCCGTAACATAAATTGGGGGCTTGTCCAGGATCGAACAACATTTTTGTGTATTGGGCCACTGAATGTAGTAGAATGGCTGAGCCTGCTGAATTTGTTAAAAATCCTCCCTTGATATTTTGGAGACTTTCAAGAAAGACCAGTTATTGGAGATCGCTAAAATCCTCGAGATTGACGTGAAAAGATCTATACGGAAACATGACATCAAAAGATTGATTGTGGAAGTTTTGGTTGATGAAGACCTGTTGGTAAAAGAAGCCTTGCAGGATTATAGCGATCCCCAAGACCACTTTGTGGTGGGTGATAGAGAGCTTCGGCTCAAGGAATTAGAACTTGAACAACGCCGAATAGAGGCGGAAACTGAAAGGCACCAAATCCGAATAGACGCGGAGGTGGAAATGAAAAGAATGGAAATAGAAGCTCGTCTTAAACATCAAGCCAGCATGGAGCAAGCCCAATGCAAATTTGATTTTGGCAAGCATGTGCACCATTTAATGAAAATGCAGTGGACAAATATTTTGACCAATTTGAGAGAATTGCCACCAGTCTTGAATGGCTTGTTGAGGCATGGCCACTTCTGTTACAAAGCGTGTTAAAGGGCAAAAGCCAGGAGGTGTTCACTGCACTTTCATTACATCAGAGTCAGGATTACGAGGTTGTCAAGGCCACTATCCTGAAGGCCTGTGAATTGGTACCAGAGGCTTACCGCCAAAAGTTTAGAGGTTATCGGAAACAAGATCATCAAACTTATGTGGAGTTTGCCCATGAAAAAGAGGTACTGTTTGACCGCTGGTGTATCTCCAGTAAAGTCAACAATGATTTTGATAAATTGAGGCAAACTATCATGCTTGAAGCATTCAAGAGATGTGTTCGCGATGAGCTCAAAACTTACCTGAATGAACACAAGGTTGGCACACTTGAGGAAGCAGCGATTTTGGCTGATGATTTTGTTCTCACTCACAAGTCAGTGTTTTCCAAGAAAGGTGATAATAGTAGACCAAAACAAAATCCAGGTGAAAGGTCTGATTCCACTGGTAATCGTGATAAGTCCAATATAAAGGATGGTCAGGAAAAGAAGTCGGAGAAGGGTCAGTCTAAGTCCAGTCCAGTTTGTTTCTTTTGTAAGAAACTAGGTCATGTGGTGTCTGATTGTTTCGCCTTGAAGAAAAAGATGCAACCTGATGTTAACCCTAATGCATTTGTTTCCTCCAAGAAGCCTCGTTCTCATGAGACACCTGTTGTTCCTGAACATCATGTTGAGAAGTCTGACATCAGAAGGGAATTTATTCCTTTTGTGTCTGAGGGTTCTGTATCACTTGTTAGTCAAACCGATTCAGTGCCGATCAAGATTTTGCGTGATACCGGGGCAACTCAATCTTTGTTGTTGGAAGGTACATTGCCTTCTGATTCGAGTTCTGCCACTGGTGAATTTGTTATCTTGCAAGGTGTTGAATCTGGTTTTCTGACAGCTCCCTTAGACTATGTTGTGCTGAAGTCAGATTTGGTGTCAGGTTCTGTTGTGGTTGGGGTTGTTCCGGAGTTACCGGTGAAAGGTGTTTCTTTGTTGTTGGGAAATGAATTGGCTGGAGGTAGGGTGGTTGCTGAGCCCAGAGTGGTTCGTGAGCCAGTCCCGTTGTCCAATAGTGACATTGTTCTGGAAGAGAATCCTGGAAGTGTTTCCCTCTTGTGCGGTGACCAGAGCTCTGGCTAAGAAAATGGCCGAATTGCAGGATGTTGATGTTGAAGATGACATTGTGGATTTGTCAGGGACATTTCTAGATTCCAAGGAGGATCTTCGTCAATCTTCTGATCCCAGTAAGGATCTTGCTCAACATTCTGATGAGAAGTTAGAGACGCCAGTACCGTCTACGACAGAGATGTCCTTGAGCAGATGATCCAAGAGCAAGAGATCGATCCTGATTTGAGCTCTCTGTTTGATGCCGCTCTCCCTGAAGAGGAGATGTCCAAGGTCCCAGTTGGATACTTCGTCAAGGATGGAGTTTTGATGAGGAAGTGGAGACCGCCCGATGTCCCGGCCTCTGAGAACTGGGCAGTCATACATCAGATCGTGGTTCCCAAGACGTATCGTCCGGAGGATCTGAGGTTGGCACACGAGGTTCCCTTTGGAGGTCATTTAGGTGTGAACAAGACCTGCGACAAGGTCGTGAAGGCTTTGATACACTTCTTCACTTTGTTTGGCCTGCTGAAGGAAATCCAGTCAGATCAGGGATCCAACTTCATGTCTGGCCTGTTCCAAAGTGTGATGTGCCAACTTGGAGCCAAGCTAATAACATCAAGGGCCTACCATCCGGAGTCCCAGGGGGCGCTAGAGAGGTTCCACTCCACTCTAAAGAACATGATGAGGACCTACTGCTTCCAGAATGAGAAGGACTGGGACGAGGGCATCCCACTGCTCATGTTTGCCACTCGAGAGTCGGTGCAGGAATCCTTGGGATTCAGCCCATTTGAGCTGGTGTTTGGCCACACAGTCCGAGGTCCACTGAAGCTGTTGAAAGAGAGATGGCTGCAGGAGCCCAGTGAGGATGTTAGTCTGTTGGATTATGTGTCCAGGTTCAAAGAGAGACTACGTCAGGCTTGTGAACTGGCACAAGAAAACCTCAAATCTGCGCAGCGAAAGATGAAACGGCTGCATGACCGAGATGCCAAGGAGCGGAGCTTCAACCCTGGAGACAAGGTGTTGGCATTATTGCCCATTCCAGGAAGCCCTCTGCAGGCAAGGTACCATGGACCGTATGAGATCATCCGTAAGGTTAACGAGGTGGACTACATCATCAGGACTCCTGACCGGAGGAAGGCCTCGCAGATTTGTCACATCAACATGCTGAAGGAGTACCATCAGAGATCTGATGAGGTCGCGACTGTCAGCATTTGTTCCCAGACTGGAGGGACTGAAGATTCTCAGGCGGTGAAGCTGGTAGACGATCGTCCTGTCCGATTGAGTAACTCCGAGGTCTTAGCCAACCTTCCACAGAAGCTGAGTCACCTACCTCGTGAGGACCGACGGCAGCTTACAGACCTCCTCCTGGAATATAAAGCCATATTTCCAGATGTGCCCAGCAAGACACACATCGCTAAACATGATGTGGACGTTGGGAAGGCGCCGCCTATAAAGCAGCATCCCTACTGCATCAACCCGCAGAAGGCCCGAGAGATGGAGAAGGAAGTGTCCTACATGCTGGAGAATGACATCATAGAACAAAGTCAGAGTGACTGGGCTTCACCTTGTGTCCTTGTTCTGAAGCCTGATGGTTCCGTCAGGTTTTGTACAGATTATCGGAAAGTGAATTGCGTGACCAAGACGGACTCCTATCCAGTCCCCCGGATTGATGATTGCATCGATCAGATTCGGCAAGTCCAAGTACATCACGAAGTGTGATCTACTGAAAGGATATTGTGTGTCCCACTGACTGAGAGAGCCAAGGAAGTATCAGCATTCGTCACCCCCAGCGGCTTGTTCCAATACAAGGTCATGCCTTTTGGAATGAAGAACTCGCCAGCGACCTTCCAGAGGATGATGAATCAGTGCCTTGCAGGTCTTGAGGGTGTTGGAGTTTATATAGACGACATTGTTGTGTATAGTGACACCTGGAATGATCATCTGTCTCGGTTGAGGGCAGTTTTCCATCGGTTGTGTGAGGCCAATCTGACTGTCAACTTGGCAAAAAGCGAGTTTGGTCAGGCCAGTGTCATTTATCTGGGCTATGTCGTTGGTCATGGTCAGGTAGCTCCTATTGCAGCAAAGGTTCAGTGTTGATTTTCCTGCCCCTGAAAACAGGCGTGGCTTGATGAGGTTCTTAGGCATGGCAGGTTATTACAGGAAGTTCTGATGCTGATGTCACTGCCCCTTTGACTGATCTTCTGAAGAAAAATAGAAAATTTGTCTGGTCGGAGTCTTGTCAAAGGGCGTTTGACAATGCCAAGTCCCTGTTATGTGCACAACCAGTTCTTCAGAAAAATTCTTTTTGAAGAATTTCTCTTGTATTTTGCAGTAAGATCTGCCATGGACTTGCCTCAATCGAAGCTTGAGATCCTCTGAGTTGTTTACGAAGGAACCCGGATATAGGTTACCTCCGCCAGACCTCCGCCGGACAATCACTCGCGTTTCAGCTTGAGATCCTCTGAGTTGTTTCGAAGGAACCCGGATGTAGAGTTACCTCCGCTCACCGAGCAACTACCCCACAGAGCCAACCTGAATGAATTTTCTTTATTATTTTACGTTTAGGGTTGTTACATATACCCTGTAACTTTGTTTGGATGGTAGGAAATATCGAAATTAGCAGTAGTTTGTGCTATATATTGGAAAATGTCAGTGAGTGACAAGGCCGGTGTTGAAAAATAGTTTTTTCATGCTGGCACACAGGCTCAGGTCAATGTATGTAAAAAATATTTCTATGAACATAACCCTTATAGGGAGACTCTTGGCTGGATGTAATATGAACAGTGGGACTACCTTCTTAGTATGCTAGTTGATGGTCTAAAAGTTTCATCACTCGCGTTTCAACGAGTTGAAATTCCCATTAAAAGATTTAGGGAAAAAAATGTAGGTCATGACATGGCTAAACCACATCGAAATGTTTCATATGACCCCCCACTAAGGAAAAGATAAGTTTATGGTGGTCTAGCACTATTTGGCTTGACAATACATGGCCTGGAATGAGGTGAAAATGGTCCAGAAATGCCAATTTTGGGCCATTTTTCAACTTTGGGGTTCAATAACTCCCGAAATTATGGGCCGACATATGCAAATTTGCCCTTTCTTTGAAGCCCTAGATGTTTTCTTTCAAATGAGACTGGAAACAGAAAGAATGGTGCCTTATTTTTTTTTCTATAGCTCTCTGAAGTCAAAAAGACCCTAAAATAGGCCCAAACATCGTTTCTTGGATCCACCCATATATATTTTACTCGAGTTGACTAAGGGAAACATCTCCTACAAGTGGTAGGTTCTGAAGTTCAAACTAGATTGGCTGCCACCGCTGTCAGATAGAAAGATTGATGGATAGATAGATAATTTATTGTCCCTTTCGGGAAATTTGTTTTGCATCCACATCTCATCAGGTACACATCACCATACCAAGCACTGACATTACAAGTGTTAACATTAAAAACCACGATATATCACAATACCAACAATCGATTTACACTTACATGTGCCCCCACTTGTGCCCCCAATTTTATTACAACTCCCCCCCCCAAAAATACATTACATTCCCCATCTGTCGAGCCTAAAATGTACAGGACAGATTAATAGATTTTACAGGTCTGCCAGTTCTTCATAACGAGTCCTAATGAATAAGCGAAATTGGCATTTACATGGCAGGTTGAGATGTTTTTTTTTAAACTGTAATGCTTGCGGGTACAAATGATTTCTGAGCCCTGGCCTGTAACAGTATATCGTCTTCCAGACTTCATAAGTTCATATTGCTTTAATAACGGGTGCGCTTCATCACTTGCAATGGTCTTTCGCTTCTTTACTACACGGGCTTCATAAAGTGACCTCATGGTATTCAGCTGTACCTCCGCTATCTTGCTGGAAACATTGACAATCTCATGAAGTTTATTCTTGTTCCTCACTGTTAGTGAGCCACACCACGCAACAAAACAAAACGTCAAGACATTCTCTACAAAAGCTCGATAGAAGAGTGTCATTAAGCTCTTATCTGCACCATACAATCTCAGCCTGCGCATAAAATGCAATCTTTGCTGACCTTTCTTGTAGATGGCATCAGTATTGGAGTTCCACGACAGTCTGGAATCAATCGTCGTGCCCAAATACCAATGCTCATCCACGATTTCTATTTTGTCTCCTTCAATAAATATGTGCTGGTGCAAATGAGCCCTGGTCCTAAAATCAATTATTATTTCATTAGTTTTCTTTCCATTCAACTTAAGGAGATTATTTTTACACCAGACGATAAATTCATCTACTCTCGTCCGATAATTTGTTTCAGTCATCTAGTCTTTAATCAGGCCAAAAATAGCCGTATCATCAGCGAATTTAACAATACAGGTGTCATCTGAGTCACACTTACAATCGCTTGTGTACAGAGTGAATAATACTGGTGAAATAACGCTCCCTTGCGGAGCTCCCGTATAAGAAAAAAAAGGGGAAGATATTGACTTGTTCACTCTGACATACTGGATCCTATCTGTTGGAAAAGATTCAATCCATCTAATAATATTAGTGTTGACACCCATATCGTACAATTTCCTCATTAAAATATGTGGTCAATCATCCTCACCAGTCAGTCAGAATCAATGATGTCACCAGTCTTTGTGGTTGGAACACTGACTGGAGTTTACTCACTCACCAGAGAGACAAAAGTCTTTTCTGTGGTTGTTTTTTTTCACCACTGACTTTGATTCACAGAGTGGATAGACGTTAGACTGGGTTTCTTTGACCTGCGTTGCTGGTCCTTTTAGCGCGAGTCTGCACATTTAATTAATTATGAACAGGCTAACTTATTGTCTTTAGTGGGAGGCTGCTAATGTATCGTCTTTAGTCTTGCTAAGTTCTTATTCCACGTTAGTCTCTCTCTCTCTCTCTCTGTGTGTGTTCTGCATGCGGGCGCTCTGGAGAAAAATACATGTGACTGAGAGATGGGTAGCTAGCTATCATTGCAGACAGTTTTGCTAAGTTCTGATTCCGTTATTTACCATTAAAATAGTTACATGGAGTTGCATTGCTTAGTTGTGGCATGCTGTTGTTTAACTAACCAAGTTTGTGTGTGTGTGTGTGTGTGTGTGTGTGTGTGCGCGCGTGTGTGTGTGTGTGTGTGTGTGTGTGTGTGTGTGTGCGCACACCCATAGTAAAATATACATGGCTGAGAGTTGAATGGCAAGCTGGCTCCATTGTTACTTCACCCCACGGAGTGGGCGTGAAGTACTGTTTTTAGCGGCTCTGTGTGTTTGTTTGTTTAGTTGTTTGTCTGTCTGTTTGTGTTTCCCCACTTGCCAATGGGTGAAGTCTGCCATCTAGTGGCTCTGCGTGTTTGTTTGTGTTTCCGCACTTTTTGAAGGTAATTTGAAGGTAATGAAGGTAATTTCGGCGGCAAGTACGTACACCTGTTTTTGCAGCACGGTCACTCAACTTGCTGTAAAAAATAGACAGCTGTCCAATTGGAAAATGTAAATGGACAAAACCTAGTGCTAGTCACCAAAATTACCTTCATTCGCTGAAGAGTTCCGAAATGCCGTCGCCGAGTGACGGTGCATAGACTTAATTATAATTAAATTATTTTTCTGTACTGAATGTAGCCCATTATTTTGTCGCTTTTAGATCGCATGGGGGAGAGAAGCCGTGTCTTCAATTGCCACTTGATTATTCTAGAATTGGAAAACGTGTTAATAAAGGAAACCCATCTAGAATTAGCCAGGACTAATTATATTCAATAAAGGGAGGGATATTAGCCCCGGAATTTTCAGGTCTAACGACGCTACTAAGTAGCAGAAATAAATCATGTCGACATGAAAAGTAATCTACAGCAGTATGTATGCAGTAAAAACCCAGCACACGCTTATTTCAGAAAGTTAACCATTTTTTTGAGTACAGAAACTGTCGTGAATCCTGCTGAATGGCCAGTAAACCATGTATGAGAGCATTTAGCTGTGAGAGCACAGAAACGTTACACATATTTATAGGGACAACAACACAACAACAACCGATAAGACTGCCAGTTCACTTCATGAAGATATTTTCTGCTACACTTTCTAATAAAACGACGCCAGTAACGTTAGCCCTAGCATCGGAAACAAGCTAACGTTAGCTCGACAGTAACATCACATGCACTACGGAGTACTGTAACAATTACAAGACGCTGGCTATTCGAACAGCGACTGTGCTTGTAAGCGACGTTCACTCGCTTATTTGCAGAGCGAAAATGAACTGATGCCCTTTAGGGCTGGGGTTAGTTCTAGCTGTGCATGTGAGCGACGCCAAATCGCTTACTTACAGAGCATTGCGGAGCAAAAATGAACCAACGAATAAAGCAGGGGTTTACCTGTCAAGCAGAAAGTCGCCAACTCTGCGTCAGTTTTTAATCCCTCCAGATCACAGAGTTCCTTCCACCTCTAATAAGCCACTCCGATGTTCACTCTGGTTTTATCCCGGGCTTTGTCAAATTCTTTCTTTTGTGCTTTTTTTCTTCTGGCTTCCTCTTCTTACTTGTCTTAGCCATGTATGCTGTTGTTGGTAACGGAGGCATCGGTATTTTTTTCCTCGCTGATGGCTGTTGTTGCGCCATTAGTTTCTCTAAGCTCCCGAACCCTCTCGGAGATTTGAGCTTGACTGAGCACTGGCGTGAACTGAGGAGGAAGGGGGAGGAGGCTGTCCGCAGCGCATGCATGTGCACTGTTTGACGGCTGTCAGACACTCCCTCAGACACCATCCTGGCTCTGATTGGTTCTCTTTGGTCGGTCCGAATGATTCTTTTAAATTGCAGTAGGAGCAGTAGGTGGGTTTAAAGGAGCCTTTTTTTTAAATTACAGAGTATTAGTTTTATGTAATACTGTCTGTACACAGTGACAGTTTTAGCAAAAATGACAAAAAGTGACTTTTATAAGTCTTACCAACTGCAGCTTTAATCGCGCAAGTACCATTGTTAAGTAAAAGGACTGACAAGTACACTTTCCACGTGACAACAGTGACGGAAAGACCGTTCCACTATTGTGGATATAATGCACTTGTCAGGCAAGCGCGATAAGCCATGATTTTTCACGAAAATCTTCAGTTACATCTAACGACCTTTCTAGCGTGAAAGTGTAAATTAAGCTCTAGGTTGTGGTGTAGTGGATTAATACAATGCTGAAAGTAAATGCGCAATCTTCGGTGCAATTTACCTTGTGTTCGCCAGTTGCCTTCGGAAAATAATAAATGAACAGCGAAGAAATAAATTTAAAAAATCCCAACGGTTTTTCTTCGAAACTTTGTCTCGTGGATTATTATGATCCTTGACCATTTACCATGACATGTGTTCGCCAAATATAAGTCAATGAACACCACTCTTAAAATGTTTCTATATTGGCTTATAACTTGATTTTTTGACAGGAACAGCGACTTGGTTTTCAAAAATGGATGTCTCTAAAGGATACTGAATGATAATATTGATGTTTTGCCAATTAAATATTAGTGTTTGACCGAATTATGTAAATCTCGTGGCACTTGCTACTGCTGGGGGGCTTTGGGTTTACCAGCTTAGCATCACGTGGTGGTTTCGGACAGTACAGTAACCAGAAAGCACTCCCTAGAGAAGTGGATGAGGGTGCCAGTGCTGAGACTTGTTTGTTGCTGGCATCAGAATTAGTGATTACCTGAGATGTTTAACATTTGAAACCCTAAAAATTTGAGATTTATATTAAGGATTCCAATAAATTGTGCACAAAACATTGAACTCACCTAAAGTTCAATTTGGAATCAGTTAATGGAAATCTTAAAAGTGAAACATTTTAAATAAACATTTGACAAGTCCACTAATTCTGATTCCAACAGCACAAAATTTTGAGCTCACTTCAAGTCCAATTTAGCATTTTTGTCAGGCCTCTCTATTGCCCTTAAAGGGTGTGTCCCTTTTTAATTTTGGGATGCCAAAAATGGCTGGACTGATAAAAATGTTAAGGAAAAAAATAAAGAAATTAAGGGTTTAAAGGGATTTCTATTAACAGTCTGTTGAATAAATCCCATGCTAAATGCTCGAGAGGTTTTAATTTATGGTCCACAGGGTCCCCATTATTAGAGGTTGAATTTGAATGGACCCAAAATTATATATACAATCGAAAGTATGATGGAGAGACCTGTTACAACGCAAATATTTGAGGTTTGACCTTGTTCAAGCTGCATGTACTTCGTCCACTTTGAAGGCTTTTCAAAGTTTTATAAAGTCCATGAGTGACTAATAAAAAATGACCACTATGATAAAGTGAAGAATTTTTTTTTACTTTATTTCTCGAGGGAGAAAGTGAAGAATATTTTTCAGAACCCAGGGGGAACCCTGCTTCTGCCATGCATAATCACTTGAGTTATAAGCATGGCACCCTAAAATGACTCAAACTACCCCAAGTACTGCTTCATTCACGATTAAACCACCAAGTGACACATCAAACACTGCAAGCCTGCCCCAACATTTTCATCCATCATAAATGCCTTGAATGCCAAGCAGACTAACCTGCCAAACCAAATTTAATTAAATTTAATTTGCACTTTTCCATTTGATAACTGATTGTTTATTTTCTTCAAGATAGTGGTTTCGAAGTTTCAGTAATTTTAAATTTCTTTGTGGTTAAAATCCAATGATAAAAAAGCGACTTCTGGTTTTAGCCCCGCCCACTTTTTTTTCTCAAATCCAAATTATTTTGCCGAAAAACAAATACGCATACAAATAGTGGTGCCTCCGCACACCCCGAGTAACCAGTTTAAAAATCACCTTCAGAAAGACACTAAAAGAATACACATTAAATGTTAAGTTCTTGAACAAAGGTCTTTAACATGTCCATCGTCAACCAAGAGGAAAAGTGTCCATTGCCTGGATATTGATCTACTGTATCCTGATTTTAGGAGGATGCTACACCGTTATGAGTTTAGCTGTAAGTCACAGCTCCAGGGAACGAAAGGAAGCACGGGAAAAAAAACAGAAAATATTTATTTAACTCATGATGGAATGCTTTTTTTGGAATTGATTCAGGCCTGATTTTTAATCTGTAGTTTACTGGTTATAACAATATCAAACATAAGTGTTTTTACGCATTGCCATATTAAATTGCTGTCTCTGAGAATAATACAAAAGCAGTTTGGGCTCCAGGAATTTTACGACTGTGGTTGAATACACTAATCATGTTTTTGACTGCACTGCAAACGCTCTGATGAAGGCTTTAATTAGCATTGGATGTGACATTTGCTTTTTTGATGTGAGCCAAATAAATTAGTGAAATTGAGTATTTTTGTCCTCCTTGAATTGAAGAATTGAGATGTGCTACCCTTTTTTTGATTCTTTAAAAAGTGGTTTGGGGGTCCAATGCCCACACTTGAATGAATTATGCAGAGCCACAAAGACTTGATTTTTTCTTGGAGAAACATGAATTCATGATGCATCCAGCAATAATTAATGCACAATATCATCAAGTCATTCATCAGTTCAGCATTACTAAAGCAAATGACCTGTCCCTTATTGTAAAGTGTGATTACAGAGGTTTTCTCCTGGAGTTCATTAACACCATGTTACTGCTGTGATCGGCATAGTGGCATAGTGATTAGCACAATCTCACAAAAAGCCCTGGGTTCCATTCCGTGTGGGGCTTTTTCTGTGTGGAGTTTGCATGTTCTCCCCATGTTTCCTCCGGGTGGCTCACCCACAAAAACATGAATCATAGAACACACCTACCAACCCCTGACCAAGAAACTTTTAGAACATCCGCTGGAAACTATAAGATGGGCCAAATGCAGAGGACAAATTACCCCCCGGGGTTCAATAAAGTGTATCGTATCTTATCTTGATGTAATGCTTTTTCACAGGTAGAGTACACATGGACCTTAACTGTGATTCTCCCCTTTCCTTAAATTCACAACTGAGAGGTTAACAGGCCGACAGGAAATATGTGCTGCGCTGATGCCAACAGGGGATCAGCTTTTAGATCAAGGGATTTACCATCCTGTAAGTAATCAACTCAACCCCAATACACCTGACTCTTCTCATCATGATTGTGTTCTCCTGTCTAACGAAAGACATGAAAACATACCGGACAACAGATCTCCTGTAACAGATGCCAGGCTTTAGTGAAGTCTATGCAGTGAAAGTAAAGAAAATTACTTGTCAACTCTAACTTCCTTATTGCCAAACATTTAAATGAAAGTCAAACCATTATGAATGTACCTAAAATTATCTGCAGAAATAAATTTACTGTCACTGATGGCTCAATTTCTTTTCTTTGTGAGGATGAAAGAGAATAGTTTGAGTCTGCTTTGATGAACCTTGTGGTTTCATGTGTAAGACCTTACACCAGGTTACAGTCTCACTTGTGCACCAGCTGGCTGACTGCATTGCGTCACTTGTTTGTCTGGGATGCACTTCTTGGATTGCATCACTGACAAATAATATATTGTTAGAACAGGGATGGGGGGCACTCATCTACCCCTCCTTTTAGCCCGTCCTCTGTTTTACTGCATAGCTGTTTGTCACAAATCAAAACTCAAGGCGCCCCAAATCTAACCCCCATTTACAGAAAAACTTTTGGCACACCCACCCATCCTCAAATATAATCCTGTGGTGACAGGGTATTGTGCTATTGCTCCCTCACTGGATTTGTGATTGGCTAGAGGCTGCACTGCTTGCATACCACACAAATTTATACATTTACATGAACTAGAACTATATTGAATAAAAACATAACCCTCCTGGACACAGGTGATCAGGATACAGTTGCCCACTGGCCTGTCTGACCTTAAGGAGTGTATGCTGAGCCTCTGCAGTTTCTCAGGTGAGTTACTTATTCTTTCTTTCAAGCTGATGAACCACTCTTTCATTTCTTAAGCTGTGCTTGAGTGAGAGCCTGTTGCAGACTGTAATACAGTAAACCCAAAGGGCAAACCTAGTCTTCTGGGGAACACTGTCTCCAATCTCGGGAAGCAGCTGTGCAGTTTCTAAGAGTAAAGAGTGGTTGCTCAGAGGAGAGGTAGTTTTTCCAGCATGGAGGCCGTCTTCCCAGAAAAAAAATATCCCTCACTGCCACAATACTACAAAATTCTGCAAGGCTCCCTTCACACGATTCATTTATTTATCAAAAGAGCGAGCTTGATTTTGTGCAAATTTGCCAGCATAAGAGTGTTGCCATCAGTATTTTTTTTGCAGTAAATGTGTTAGAATGGAAATACTTTGGAGAAAAGAATGATGTAAAATAATGCAGGAATCACCATAAATATAAGAACATAATTTAGCCTTGCAGTCAGTTTAAGTGTGAGGACCATTGGTCTGTTCAATTAGGCTTGACCATTTAACTGATATTCACTCTTTTTTTCAAGACATCAACCCTCAGACCTGCTTGGTAAATAAAAGCCAAAATGAACAGCTCTGCCATCTTCTCACAGCTCAACCACTCCTCTTCAGGATCCAGTCTCTTGAGTGTGAATGTAGGATGTAGAACACCAGATTATGTGAATGTGATTCAATATATTGTCTTTGTTATCAACGTTTTTATGGGCTACCCTGCCAATATCATGGTACTTTGGCTGGTGGCCAGAAAGGAGATCGACTCTTCTACCTCCGATGTCTTCTTTGTAAACCTGGCCATTGTAGATGCCATCTACTCCCTGATTATGCCCCTGAACTACTTTTTCCATCCAATTTTTGAATCAGAATATCAATGATATATTTTAATGATTTTATATTTGGGATCAAAGACACCTCCCCTCTCTTCCTCACCTGCATTTGCCTGGACCGCTACGTGGCCGTGGTCCACCCCATTGTATTCACCGGTATCAAGGATAACAAGATCAGAGTGGCTATTTTCATGCTTGTTTGGCTATTCATGATAGCGTATGGCTTCATGAGGATATGGAAGAAATATTTCACAGGTACCATCTTCTCTGGATTGATCCTGACCATCAGCATAATCATGGTTTTCTGCAACATTTCTATCATGAGGAGTCTGAGGAAGTCAGTCCTGGGCAAGGAGAAGATTAACCCCATGAAAAAGAAAGCCCAAAGAACAGTGCAAATCACTCTGGCCATCATAGTGTTGCATTACCTGCCTATAGCTGCTATCATGCCCTTCATATATCTCAATGAGTTGGAAAGCATCTGCTTCATTCAAATTATTGCCTTCGCAATCATGGACCTCAGTTGCAGCATTGAACCCCTACTCTGCATCTCCAAGGTTAAGCAGCTACCATGCCTTAATAACTTACCCTGCATCTGCTGCCGAAGCCCTTCCCCTGAGCCACATAATGTAAGCACATGAGATGTATGCTTGTGATTGTCAGTTAAAATGCATTTTCGTTCTATGTTAGGTTGAGTAAATGAGTTCACGAAACAAAGACAGAATGTGAGGTGAGTGACAGGCAAATATTTTAGCTCTGATATGAGTGTAATATACAAAGAGAAAACAATTAACGTAACTGTAACCGTAGGCATTGATGAAAAAACATAAATTGTTTGAATCAACCAAATGCCTTAAACATTTTATGAATATGCATGAACTATCAATTCAAGGTAAAGTGGCCAATTTTTTTTCTAATTTAAATATTTAATCTCACTATGCCAGCATGGGATCTAGTTTTGCTTCAGAAAGAGCCTACAGTGACTACAGACCTTTCTGGAGGCACACCCTATATGCAAATACAAAATGATTGTTTTTGCTATTCCTGTACTTAATGCCAACAATTAGTCAGTTTAATAAACCATTCAAAGTATTTTAGTCCCAAAAATGATAAAACGCATTAAACATGGAACAACGTGTAATATAACCATTAGGGGTGTGCAGAGGCACCACTATTTGTATTTGTATTTGGGCAAAATAATTCAGATTCGGATTCGGGAAAAAAAAGTGGGCGGGGCTAAAACTGGTAGTCGCAGGTTTGTTTGTTTTTTTTTAAGTTTACATGGTTTAAGGCCATATAGGCTATTGTCATGGGTTTGTGTACGGCGTAGTCTGTCATCTGTAAACTTTGGTCTTCTTCTCCGAAACTGCTGGACAGATTGTTCTGAAATTTTTTGTGGATGCTCCATATCAGGATGGGACTAAAGTTTGTTCAAGGCTTTTGAAAATTTCTAAAATTGAATTTTTGAGAAATTTTTGTTACAGTGGAGCCTTATGGGAGGGAAATTTTTGACTGGATGGATTGTTCTGAAATAATGCATAGGGGGGCGCTAGTGAGATGACTGAAGTGTAGACGTGGTTATTTTGGAGCGCCTTGTGGCACGCGGTTTTATTGTTTAAAAACTGCCTTTTCGATTATCAAACTCCTTAATTTTACGATTAAACCTTTGCTATTTGCTTTACGTTCACGCCGCTAAAAGTGTAATGTCGATATGCCAAGTAAAGCTGCATGAGGCTGAAAAGGAGCTGCTCGCCCACCAGCAAGTGCTACTGTTAGCCATGACCAAGCTAGCATGGAGCCTTTAGACAAGTCCTCAGTTGAAGAGGAAGACAAACTTCCACTCATGTGGCAAAAAATGTCAAACAAGCTCTTGTAGTCTTGCAACGAACGGTTCGACAAGTTCGAGCTGACTTTCCAAAATCTTTTGTCTGCTCAGCAGATGCTTGCTGAGAGGGTATCCACCACCGAATATCAAGTGGTGGACCATGAGCAGCAGATTCATGCGGTTGAAACTTATGTTTCTGAGCTGCAGATAAAAAATAGACTGCGGGCTAAGTTGTTGGATCTCAAGGGGAGATCCTGGCACAACAACATAAAGATTGTCGGGGTTCCCGGAAGGTGAGGAGAAAGGGAGACCAACAGAATTCGTCTCCAGGTTGATTTCCAGGCTGGTGGGGAAGACTACTTTACTAACTGTAATCGAAGGGCACCCGTCTTGAACAGCCCAAACCACCGGATGGCTCCAGATCTCGCACGATAATGGCATTAGTGCATCTTGCACAGGAAAAAGAGAACATTCTGTGGCTCGGGAGGCACTGGTCACTGGATTACGGAGGTCACCGCATCCTAATCTTCCCTGACTACACCGGAGGTGATGGAGCAGCGGCGGATTTTTCATGACGTGCTACATCGCTTGCAGGAGAAGGAGGTTCCGCACTCGCTGCGCTTCCCGGCCAGGCTCCATGTGCACTATCTAGGGCAAGTAAAAATATTCAACGATCCGGTTGAGGCGAAGCGTTTATGCGTTTTCATATTTTAAATTGGTATTTTTATAGGTTATAGACCAGCATGCTCCTATGAGAAAATTTAAGGTTAAAGGTTTAGACAGCCCATGGTTTTCAGATAAACTGTCTGAGACAATTCATGAGTGTAATATGGCATGGGGAACAGCAAGAAAGACCAAATGCCAGTCTGACTGGACACATTTTAGGCATCTAAGGAACAGATGTATTTCTTTGATTCGCAAAGCTAAATCAAATTATTATGTTAAACAAATGGCAGATAGCCTAAATGATCCTTCTTAATTCTGGAAGGTTATTAAGGAGTTGTCATTAGGCTCTGGTAATAGCAGTTACCTGCCACTATCACTAAAGTTAGGAACTGAAATTATAACCGATAAAATGGGTATGTTAAATGCTCTAAATCAGCACTTTATCTCTTCTGACCTATTGTTTGAAAATGAAACACATCTTCAACAAAATTCTACTTATAATGAAGAAAATATGCCTTTTAATTTTGATTTTAATTTCAGTCCTATAGAAGTAAGTGAAGTATGTGATGCTTTAAAAAAAAAATTATTACTAAGAAATCAGCTGGTCCTGATGATTTAGATCCGTACTTTTTACAAGTTGCTGCAGAGATCATCGCTGAGCCATTATCTCATATTTTTAACATGACTCTAGAAAGTGGGCAAATACCTAAGATCTGGAAGTCGGCTCATGTCACTCCAGTGCTAAAAGGTGGAGATCCATCCACCCCGAATAATTATCGGCCTATTTCCAAACTTTCAGTTTTAGCCAAGGTACTGGAAGGGCTTATTAGCTCTCAAATAAAGGATTTTTAATTTAAAAATGGCAATCTAAATGATATGCAGTCTGGGTTTACGAAGAAACATAGTACAGTCACTGTTACAATGAAGGTCTTAAATGATATTGTAACTGCCATTGACTCTAAAGAACACTGTGTTGCACTTTTCTTAGATTTATCTAAGGCTTTTGATACTGTTGATCATTTAATTCTCTTACAGAGGCTCACTAATATAGGGTTTTCTCCAAAATCTATTAAATGGTTTGAAAACTATTTGAGTGGTAGAACACAGTGTGTTCAAGTTGATGGTTTGTCTTTGACTTTTTTAAATATAAAGAATGGTGTCCTGCAAGGCTCTATATTGGGTCCAATTTTATTTATTATTTATATCAATAATTTATGTTACTGATGCAAAGTTCCACTTTTATGCTGACGATACAATTATATATACACTACTGCATCTTCTTTAGTGAGTGCAGTTCACGACCTACAAGGTGCTTTTAACATAGTTCAGCAGAATTTATGTAGATTAAGGCTCGCACTTAATGCAAACAAGACCAAAATGATGTTCTTAAGGTCAAAAAGGGAAATTAAAGACGGTTATCAGATTTTAACTCTGAATAATGAGGTGATTGAATGTGTGTCAACATATAAATACTTGGGTTTCCTTCTAGATGAAAAACTGTCTTTTCATCATCATATTGAGCCTCTAACAAAAAAGTTGAGGGTAAAATTAGGATTCTGTTATCGAAACAAAAGCTGTTTTTCTTTTGTCGCAAGAAAAAAACTGATTCAAGCAACATTTGTGTCTGTAATCGACTATGGTGATGTTCTTTATATGCATGCAACCGCATCATCTCTGAAAATGTTGGACTCTGTGTTCCATGCTGCATTGCGATTTAATTCTGATCTGGGTTTCGAACGCATCATTGTATGTTGTATGAGAAAGTTGGCTGGCCTTCATTGTACAATAGAAGAATTGGAACATCTTGGTGCATCTTCCTGTATAAGGCCATGTATCTATGTTCTCTGCTGACTCCAAAAACTTTAAGCAGTTTTAATCTGCGTTCTTACGGACACATCATGTTTGCCATCCCTCAAACTCGCTCTGTTTTTTGAAATCAAGCTTTCTCTGTTCATCTTGGTCGTGGGGGCTACAGAATTATCTTAAACTGGATCATCGCATAAGTTTAGACGTTTTTAAAACCAAAATTACGGCTTACTTAACCAGTTCATGTACATGCTTTACTGCTAAATCCGGTTAATGTATTTTTTGCCTTGTCATTGTCTGTTGTTGTTTTCTGTGTGAAACTTTTATGCTGCTGTCTTGGCCAGGACTCCCTTGGAAAAGAGATTTTGTGTCTCAATGGGATTTATTCCTGGTAAAATAAAGGTTAAATAAATAAAATAAATAAAAAAGAATTTTGCTGACCAAGAACTTTGCAATGAATGTAGAGTCAAAATGTACATTGAATGGACTTTTCGTATCACAGTTTTTTTTCCATGTTGTAATATCTGCCTCTTTCTGTATATGTGCCAGTGAGTGGCAGTGAGTTAACAAATGGAATGTGCTTCACCACAGGCACCGATCACATGGGTGCTCAGGGGCTCGAGCGCCGAGGGGAAAGCCAATCAATCTCACCACAGGCACCGATCACATGGGTGCTCAGGGGCTCGAGCACCGAAGGGAAAGCCAATCAATCTCACCACAGGCACCGATCACATGGGTGCTCAGGAGCTTGAGCACCGAGGGGAAAGCCAATCAATCTCACCACAGGCACCGATCACATGGGTGCTCAGGAGCTTGAGCACCGAGGGGAAAGCCAATCAATCTCACCACTGGCAATGATCACATGGGTGCTCAGGAGCTTGAGCACCGGCAGGGAAAGCCAATCAATCTCACCACAGGCACCGATCACATGGGTGCTCAGGAGCTCGAGCACCGGCAGGGAAAGCCAATCAATCTCACCACAGGCACCGATCACATGGGTGCTCAGGGGCTCGAGCACCGAGGGGAAAGCCAATCAATCTCACCACAGGCACCGATCACATGGGTGCTCAGGAGCTCAAGCACCGAGGGGAAAGCCAATCAATCTCACCACAGGCACCGATCACATGGGTGCTCAGGAGCTCGAGCACCGGCGGGGAAAGCCAATCAATCTCACCACAGGCAATAATCACATGGGTGCTCAGGAGCTCGAGCACCGAGGGGAAAGCCAATCAATCTCACCACTGGAATGATCACATTTCAGGGGCTTGAGCAGCGGCGGGAAAGCCAATCAATACCACAGGCAATAATGCCAGTTTATGCCTCAGGAGCTCGAGCATGACCGGCAGGGCCTATTCATCAAAGTGAAGCCTTTGCTTTTTTAATGCCAGTTTATGAATTTCACAGGTTTTTAGCTCAGAATTTGTGTCACAAAGACTGGAGAAAATTATTCCAGTGAAGAAAGACATTTGGAAATTCAATCACAGAATCGTTTCGCAGTTACAGGCGCCGGCGTCTATATTTGTGCAATGGGGTTAATGTGATTGATTACGTTAGCATACACAACGCACTGACCAACTGAAAGACCGATCACTTCAAATGCAAAAACGCCAGGCTCTGATGACTCTTTTTTTAGCAAGCAATAAGCACTGCAAGCCAACAAAACACACTGTGAAAACTGACTGATTTGTCATATGAAAATCAATGACTAAACAATCGGACCGACAGTAATTCTGAAAGTCCCACCAGTGATGACAAGTATTAATGCTGAAGATATGGACACATCAAGTAGCAGTGAACCAGAAGGACACAAAATTTAAAGATAAACATACCAACCTGGCTGGAAATTTTAATTCCCCAAGGTAGTGCATGATGCCACAAAAAACATTGTATTCTGCAAAATTGGCTCCACAGTAAAACATGTGTGCGCCCCGCTCCCATCCAAATCACATGACCAACCCTCAGACGAGACAACTGAAATCAATGGGGCAAATTTGTGAGTCAAAATAATTCCTCATGCTCTTTTTCCCCATTCATTGTTTTCGTTGCATGATGCAGGCCAATGACGTACCCCTTCTGAAATACAGTGACATCTTTTCCGCCACTGAGGGACATGATTATTACCTCTGCCAAGGAGATCATGTTTTCACCTGTGTTTGTCTGTTTGTCTGTCTGTCAACAGGATAACTCAAAAAGTTATGAACGGATTGGCATGAAATTTTGTAGGACAGTCAGTGTTATTCCAAGGATTAGTTGATTCAACTTTGGAAGTGATCCGGAACATATTCTGAATTCTAGATCTGGAAGAAATTAAAATAAACCTGAATAGAATGATTGTTCTTCATGTAACAAACAGATTTTCATAAAATTTCAGCATTGAATAGAATCTACACTAGTGTAGAATTTATTACAGTTGTTGGTGATCTGGATAATCTTGAGGATCCAGAATACTGGCATACGGCGTGGCAGAGGAATGCGCTCTACCAAGTACCCTTCTAGTTGATAACGTTTTACTCTGAGTGCTTGCATATGTTTTTAAATTTGTGATTAATTTTTTAGGTTTAGTAGTGGGGTCTCAGCCCCTTTCAAGTGGGATTGTGCACTTGGCCTATGATTATTTATGCTTATGTGAATAATGTCACAAAACGATTTCGGAGGTATTGATTGGGTTGCTCTATGTTCTGATGTGTATCATTAGCTGAATCTGTGATCTCCACACTCCAAACACTGCCTTTTAAAAATTTTCGGCAGTTGTGTAAAAAAACCATGACATAACGTAACGTAATGTAACGTAACATAACATGACATGAGTGAGGAGAAGAGCGCAACTAGGTGTGTCATTTTCTATGACTAAAATAAAGCTAACACTTTGGATATTTAAGGTACTTGGCATTTAGCTAGGTGTCGTGGCCTAATTGTGTGTAGCTATATTTTCAACATATTTGTGCAATATGAAACTACGACAATGGAAATTCTACGCACAGCGACGTTTTAAAACTGCTCCGGAAATGTGATCGTACAGCAATGGCCGTACCAATTACTTCAAGCACCCGATGGCAGAAAAAGAAATCAGCATGTCCTTAACCACCACAGGGAAAGTGAAGCTGCAATAAATTAGTAGCACATAAGAGATTTCCAGAAGAGCTCCTTCTTTTTGACATCTAACCTTCGCATGGTTAAGATCAACAGGGGCTGCAGCCAATCAGAGAATCCATTAGGGGACAGGAAGGAATAAACCGCAGACACTTCATCAATCCATCGCAGCCCTCACACCCCATTCACTTACATACCCATTCCTACGGTCTGTCTGGCATGTACATCTTTGGACTGTGGAGGACAACTCTTACCAC
Source organism: Gymnothorax javanicus (assembly GCA_029692085.1). Taxonomy (NCBI): domain Eukaryota; kingdom Metazoa; phylum Chordata; class Actinopteri; order Anguilliformes; family Muraenidae; genus Gymnothorax; species Gymnothorax javanicus. Next base: position 18,968,044 of record CM056200.1, on the reverse strand, counting down.
ACCCACCGCACCATCATGCCACCCCGCCCGAATAACCAGCCCAGGACAAGTTAAATTAGTAGCGATAACTAGTGCTATTGGAGATTTTGGGAGAACCACCACCAGGGCTGCTTTTCTTCCCAGGTACAAGCTAAACTCTGGGACTAAAACAGAAGTGGGCAGTCCGAGTCGTGTTTGTCTGACTCTGGAACACACATCCCCATGTATAGAGCCGCTTTCTCACTGGATGCGAAACGAATTTTTTGCAAAAATGCATGTATTCGAGTCTTTGCATTGACTTTGAATGTACTCTGTCGTGCGAAAAATTCGTTCCGCGTCCGGTGTGAAAGCAGCTTAGGTCTCAATCCGAGACCACGGCTCAGTTCCTCACTTCACCTGTTGGTGGCGCTGTCCTGATGCCAGACGTCCTCGGGGGGCCCCATGATGAGGTACTCCCGCCCCTCCTGGAGGTTCAGACCCCGGCGGCACCCCGAAAAGAGATGAAGATTCTCCTGTCGGACGGCCGAACCCCCTCTTCCCTTCCTGTCACAGAAAGAGTGCACGAGTTCCCAGCAGAGTAGAGTTCCCAGATAGATTTGTGACATGAAGGCCCCAGAAAATCTGGTCACGGAGCCATTTTGTTTCCATCCCGTTTTCGGGCTCCATCTCAAAGTGAATTCTTTTTTTTCCCTCATTTTCTCTTCTCTCGTGTACGAACATTTTCCCCTCTTATGCTTGTTAGCTGGTTTATCGTTTTCCCCCCAAAATTAATAGGTTTTCCTTTCGAGAAAAGGACAAAAAAAAAAAAACATTTCCAACTGTGCAAAACGGCTCGATTTCACGCAATGGAAACAAAATGGCTCCTATTGAGGAGTTGCGCGGTTCTGTCGAGTGACTCTTGGGGGAAGAGGGGGTGTCACAGTGTTGATGCTGAAATTTCATACTGGAGGGTGTAGTATTCTGCCATGTGACGGGTGTTTTTATTTTACAGTAAAAATTAAATGATGAACTGCAAAAGAATACATGGGAACTGAAAACAAATGCTAACAAACAGTAAAGACCAGTGGACAGTACAGGCAGCTGCGTTTTCTGCCGGTCACACTGCCAGTCCAGCTTTTCAGCGCGTACGGCTTGTTTCAAAACCTTAGAATCTCACACAGATACAGTATCCCCTCTATAACCTCACACAAACAGGGTGTAAGCAGTGCAGGGAAAGCTGCCACACCGTACCTTCTTTGATCACCTGGAGTATTTCCATCTCATATCTGTCGTACTGACTCCAGCTGACATTCGATACTCTCACTTTGTAAGCTGCAAAACAGAGAAATCTAGAGTAATAATGCAAAAAAGAAACAGTTCCACTGCAAAGTAGAGGATCTTCCATGAGTGGGCATGTCATATGAAAGTTATGAAACAAGTTGAGTAAATTTTGCATTTGTTGCGAGCTTTAGCGGGCAAAAGTGATATTACCCTTGGGTAATATCAAAAATATGTCATCAGCGGGGCTTTGGGAAAATTCCTCCAGTTATGTGATAATTTACTATATCAATACATATTCATTTGTTATTACTAGGAAATACTATGAGCAGCCATAAACTAATGGTGTTGGTGTGTACTTTCAAGTAAAACACCATTAAATTATTTCAGCGAGTACTGGCTTCGTTAGACCACAGGGTCACGTGACTTACGATTACGTCACAGTTATTTAGTTCACACTTCCACCCAAAGCAAAACACTGCTGACCAGTGTTGGGGGTAACGCATTAAAAAGTAACTAATTACTGTAATCAGATTACATTTATCAGTAATGCAATAATGTAACGCATTACTTTGATAACCTAAGTTATCGCATTACAGTTACTACCAAATAAATTATCTAGTTACTTGAGTTACTTTAAATTCTTCAACTATCGGCAGGACGGGAGCCCAGAAAAATATCTTCATATTCTTCCTCCTTCTGAGTATATTAGCAATTGAGATGGAGGACAGAAAAACAAATCAAAGATCCTTTTTCATGCGTATTTATGCCAGTACTGCAGTCTTGTACTTGTCTCACTTTTCTGTGAGGTGCTGTTTAGACTGATTTTTACAACTTTGCTGTTGGCTTTGCTTTATTACAGAGCATGAAAGAGAGATCTTGTGTGCGTCCTCCTCACTAGAATAAAGATTTGTCCTGATCTGGGCACATGTCAGGTTTTAACATGATATGGTTAATTAATTAATTTATGGTGAATTTTAGATGGTGGTGCTGAGTAATCCAAAAGTAATGTAACTAGTAGTGTAACTATGTACTTTCAGCATTAAGTAATCGAGTAAAATAAGGGATTACTTATTAAAAAAGTAACTAGTAATGTGTAATGCATTACATTTTTAGAGTAACTACCCCGACACTGCTGCTGACTAATTAAAACAGGGACCAATCCCCCAGGAGCAACATGAGCTTAAAGCCTTGCTCAGGGGCCAGATAGCTGCACTGGTCTCTAGAAAGGTCACAACAGGACATGAATCACCAATCTTCTGAATCGCAGGCATGTTAGCTTAGCCACAAGGCTACAGTTGCTCTGATTTAACTGTGGCTACAATGGGGTTTTAACCATTAACCTGAAAATGTGCCGGTCGCTAGGCTACAGGCCATGCCGGCACTATGAGACCGTAGGCCGTACCGTGATAGATTCCAGAACAGACTTTGTCCTCTCGTGCAAAGTCCTCCACAGGCGTGCTCAACGTCTTCATAACACCGCAGTTTCCTGTGAAGAGACGTGTCGAGAGCGGCGGAGTGATACAGCGTTCACTGTGGCTGTGAGAAGGCCTCACAGCAGAGTGATACAAAAAACTCTCATTTTATAGAAATTTAAAAAAAGGTTGATTCTGAATAAAATATATGCACCCCATACATGCACACAGATGAAGGCAACACACATACATACGCAGGCACACACACAAACATCCTTGTACTACATCCTTGTGAGGACATTACATTGACTTCTATTCATTTTTTGTGTGTCTCTTCAGCTGATCACGAATCTTAACAAAAAGCAATGCATGTCTAATCCAAACCCTTACCCTAACCGTTACCTATCCCTAATTCTAACACCACCCCTAACCTTAACTAATCAGTCACAATTTGCCTTTGTAGTTATGAGGAGTTGGAATAATTCAAAAAAATGTCCTCACTTCCCAATAATGTCCCCACAGTCTATAGGAAAAACACATTTTTTGGTTCTCTCTTTGTAGCATGTACAGGAACGTGCGCACACACGCACACACACACACACACACACACACACGCCGCACACACACACACACACACGCACACGCACACAGCGCGTGCTCACATACACGCACACAAGCACACACACACACACACGCACACACATGCACATGCACACACAGCGCGTGCTCACATACACACACACACGCGCACATATGCACACGCACACATGAACACATAGACACACACACACACAAACTCACCCTCAGCACAGTGACAGGTGTCATTGCTGCATATCTTCTGTAGCTCCGCCTCCTCTCTTACTGGGTTGTAGAACTTGCTGCAGCGGCGGTCTGAATGGGATGCTCGTTACCATGGTTACCACAAACTGCCACTCATCATTCGCATCAACAAGGTTTTTCACTCAGACAGTTTCAAAAGATACAGATCTAGCAAGTCATCTCCTGTGGATTTATTTATATACATTTCATTAACGGCTTCAAGCACTTCCCTCGGTTGTAGTACTCATGTACAGTGATTCAGAGTCCGCGACCATTTTACCTGGGTTGTAGTACTTATATACAGTGATTCAGAGTCAGCGACCATTTTACCTGGGTTGTAGTACTTATATACAGTGATTCAGAGTCAGCACTTTTTACCTGGGTTGTAGTTTTATACAGTGATTCAGAGTTGTATTTTACCTTATATACAGTGATTCAGAGTCAGCGACCATTTTACCTGGGTTGTAGTACTTATATACAGTGATTCAGAGTTAGCGGCCGTTTTACCTGGGTTGTAGTACTTATATACAGTGATTCAGAGTCAGCGACCATTTTACCTGGGTTGTAGTACTTATATACAGTGATTCAGAGTTAGCGGCCGTTTTACCTGGGTTGTAGTACTTATATACAGTGATTCAGAGTCAGCGACCATTTTACCTGGGTTGTAGTACTTATATACAGTGATTCAGAGTCAGCGACCATTTTACCTGGGTTGTAGTACTTATATACAGTGATTCAGAGTCAGCGACCATTTTACCTGGGTTGTAGTACTTATATACAGTGATTCAGAGTCAGCGACCATTTTACCTGGGTTGTAGTACTTATATACAGTGATTCAGAGTCAGCGACCATTTTACCTGGGTTGTAGTACTTATATACAGTGATTCAGAGTCAGCGACCATTTTACCATTTTACTTATATACAGTGATTCAGAGTCAGCGACCATTTTACCTGGGTTGTAGTACTTATATACAGTGATTCAGAGTCAGCAACCATTTTACCTGGGTTGTAGTACTTAAATACAGTGATTCAGAGTCAGCGACCATTTTACCTGGGTTGTAGTACTTATATACAGTGATTCAGAGTCAGCGACCATTTTACCTGGGTTGTAGTACTTATATACAGTGATTCAGAGTTAGCGGCCGTTTTACCTGGGTTGTAGTACTTATATACAGTGATTCAGAGTTAGCGGCCGTTTTACCTGGGTTGTAGTACTCATATACAGTGATTGAGGATGGCTGGATCAGCCACACTTTGAATTTCTGCAGCAGCCGGAAGGAGATTTTCTCCGTTGCTGTGTTCGACACCTGCACAGAGAACGGAACTGTAGGACTGCACATCTCGCTACAAACCTCCCCATTCTTCAGCAGCAGCTCTGAATATGCGCTTCCACTTTGAGAGAAAAATTAACTTTAAAACATCCTTCTGAACAACAACATGAGAAAAAAAAAAGTTTCAAAAACACAACCTCTATCCACACATTACACATAAGGGTAGATTTATAAAACACGTCTGACTCGGGCTTCTGAACTAGGATCAGTTAAACCTCTTACATAACCCTCCCACACTTATGAAGAGTTGGAGGACATAACTGCTTCCAGACCGTCAGTCTTGCTCTCAGAATGCTATATGAATATGAACCGCAGTGTTGAAATGGGATTCACTGAGGTCTCCAGTCAGAATGCTGAACTGGGGTCCTGGCGGAGCAGCGATAAGGCTCACTGCTGTTTACCTTGAACAGGTGAATGATGAGAGACCCTCGGTCACTCAAGCCGTCCACCATCTCAAAGTTGTTGATGTAGCGATCCACAGAATTGCTCAACTAGGGTATAGCAGGGTACAGAGCAGAGTACAGAGCAAAGGTCAGAGTGAAATGCGCTGAATCTTTATTGCTCACAAGTGTTATTCAGTTAAAAGACATCATTTTCCAACACAACAAAACACGGTGGCTGCTTGTTGCATATTAAATCTTTGGAAGGATACAGAGTGCTACAGTGTCATTTTTTCATCAGAAATGAAGAAGAAATATAGGGCCACGTCAGTAAGAATTATAGTCTTCAATTCAGACTTAAAATAATACGTATTCACTCTCATTAATAGATTTATTCATAGTGCTGTGAAAAAAATATTTGCCCCCTTCCAGATTTCTTTTTTTTTTTTTTTTGGATATTTGTCACACTTAAATGTTTCAGATCATCAAACAAATTTTAATATTAGACAAAGACAACCCGAGTAAATACAAAATGCAGTTTTTAAATGGTGATTTCATTTATGAAGGGGAAAAAGCTTTCCAAACCTACCTGGCCCGATGTGAAAAAGTAATTGCCCCGTCTTGTTAAATCATGAATTAACTGTGATTAACCACATTTTTTGAGTTCAATTTCACTAACCACACCCAGGCCTGATTACTGCCAGACCTGTTGAATCAAGAAATCACTTTAATAGAACCTGTCTGACAAAGTGAAGTAGGCTAAAAGATCACAAAAAGCAACACATCATGCCACAATCTAAAGGAATTCAAGAACAGATGAGAAGCAAAGTTATTGACATCAGTCAGTCATTTCTAAGGCTTTGGGACTCAGCAAACCACGGTAAGAGCCATTATCCACAAATGGAGAAAACTTGGAACAGTGGTGAACCTTCCCAGGAGTGGCCGGCCAACCAAAATTACTCCAAGAGAGCATCAACGACTCATCCAGGAGGTCACAAAAGAACCCAGAACAACAGATCCAGATTCAGATTCAGATGAACTTTATTGTCATTGCTACAGAATAACAACGAAATTCAGTTTGGAGAGAAAGTGCTCCGGGCTGCTGCAACGTGCGTCACGCTGCCAACTCCGCTTTCTTCTTCGAAATTAAAGGTTGCAGTGAACACAGAACACAGAAAATAACACATATTGATGACATCAGACATAATACACATCAGGTTTATAACACGACATGCTGGAAACACGTAGGAATTTTTTTCATGGGAATGGGGGGGTGGGAGGTGGGGGAAGAAGGGGTTCATGAAAAATGCGGAGGCAGCCTGTGGCAGAGGGAGGGGGAGTGGAATGCAGAGTCTAGAAGTCCTTATCAGGGGCAGAGTGTTCTGTCCTTGAGGGATAACGGAATGTTGTAGGAGAACCGGTCCGTGTGAGGCTGAGGCAGACAGAGGGGAGACGCGGGGGGTGCCGAATTCTATTCAATTTCGGGTGGAACAAGCAATTTCGATTGATCCACTATCCATTTTGTAAATTTTGTACTTCGCGCTTCAGGGCCACAAGTTCTCCCATCATCTCATCCTGTCTCTTGCCCAAATTCACAGTCAAACGCACAAACTCCCCACACTGACTCAAAACAGCGTCCATCTTTCTATGCATTTCCGCAGATGATCCCAGAGTCTTTTGAGCAACTCTCCATTCTCTGATGCTCTCCGATGTAAATCTATCGCCCGTTCACTCGTTACTCCACTGAGGCGCTCCGTAATAATTTTGGTGCTAGGCAGCGCATTGGGCATTTTCCTCGCTCCCAGCTTGCACATTTTGCGGTAGATCAGAGCAACTCCCATGCCAATTAGGAGAAATCCCGTCACCATAAATCCAAATAGGTAAACATCCTCAACGTCTTCAAGGGATAGTGCCGCCAGACAAAGAACTTGCCATCTCGACCACACGTCCCGAACGTAGCCAGCAGCAAAAGTCGCGTCCGTGCAGCGCGGTTCGCCAGGTGCTCCGCTTCTTGGTGAAAAAATTCTGTCAATCGCATTCAGGGACCAGCTAATTAATTCCATCTTTACTTGAAGAGCCTCAGAAGCAGACGGAGGGTCCAAAAAAAGAAAAAAGAGGGGGTAACAGGACAATACAGATCAAAAAAAGAAGACGCAGGCAGGAGCAGAGATAGAGTGCGACTGCTCTCCTCAGAAGGCGGAAGAAGAAAAAGAGAAGGCGGGAGAAGAAGACATCTAAAGAACTGCAGGCCTCACATGCCTCAGTTAAAATCAGTGTTCATTATTCAACAATAAGAAAGAGACTGGGCAAAAATGGCATCCATGGAAGAGTTCCAAGGCGAAAACCACTGCTGACCAAAAAGAACACAAAGGCTTGTCTCACATTTGCCAAAATACATCTTGATGATCCCCAAGACTGTTGGGAAAATATTCTGTGGACTGACGAGACAAAAGTTGAACTTTTTGGAAGGTTTGTGTCCCGTAACATCTGGCGTAAAACTAACACAGCACTTCATAAAAACAACATCGTACCTACAGTCAAACATGGTGGTGGTAGTGTGATAGTCTGGGGCTGCTTTGCTGCTTCAGGACCTGGACGACTTGCAGTAATTGATGGAACCATGAATTCTGCTCTCTAGCAGAAAATCCTGAAGGAGAATGTCCGACCATCAGTTTGTGACCTCAAGCTCAAGCGCACTTGGGTTATGCAGGAGGACAATGATCTGAAACACACCAGCAAGTCCACCTCTGAATGGCTTAAAAAACTCAAAATGAAGATTTTGGAGTGGCCTAGTCAAAGTCTGGACTTAAATCTGATTGAGATGCAGTGGCATGACCTTAAACAGGCCGTTCATGGTTGAAAACCCTCCAACGTGGCTGAATTAAAACAAATCTGTAAAGAAGAGTGGGCCAAGATTCCTCCACAGTGATGCGAAAGACTCAGTTATCAGTTATCGCAAACGCCTGGTTGCAGCTGTTGTTGCTGAGAGTGGCAGAACCAGTTATTTGGTTAAGGGGGCAAATACTTTTTCACATAGGGCCAGGGTAGGTTTGGATAACCTTTTTCCCTTGATAAATGAAATCATCATTCAAAAACTGCATTTTGTATTTACTTGGGTTACCTTCGTCGATTGTTAAAATTTGTCTGATGATCTGAAACATTTAAGTGTGACAAATATGCAAAAAAATAAGAAATCAGGAAGGGGGCAAATACTTTTTCACAGCACTGTATACTTAACACCATTAAAAACGCACCAGTGAAGTATGTGCTGCATTTGTTGCAAATTGAACAATCAGTTGGTTTTCATCGCTTACACAGTGAGATACAAGCGGAAATTGTTTTGTAATCCCAATGCGCACCACATGGACCCACCACGCACTTCCATAATAACCAACATCAAGTTGTTTGTGATGTGTACAGTGATGCTTGACTTGTTCTTTTGTATGTGTTCAATAGCCATAAAAAGCCCACAAAAAAATTATAAAAATGCTACAGCTTCAAAAAAAAAAAAAAAAAGGCACAGCTTACAACACTGTCACCGGTCAACAATCAGGCAGCTGTGTATCCGAGTATGGGAAACAGGCAGCGTTGCTGACCGACCCCGCCCACGGCAGCCCCGCGTATGATACCTCATTCCTGCAGTTTTAATGGCTCTAAGTTCATATTACTTAAGTGCTCATCAGGTTCAAAGGTCTGCTAAAATTTGTATTCCTGTGATATAAAAGCTTCTTTTGGATTCCTCACGACTTGAGACTCACCTTGTGTCATTTGAGGATATTTACATAAGCTTATAATACATCATATTTCAAAAAACATGAGAAAAATGTACATGTTTTGCCAGAGAGTGAGCTCCCATGATGCACTTTAAAAATATGACAGGTAAATGTCCTACCAGCTCTAGGTCATCATGATCAGGGACAAAGCCGGTGGGAACAGTGATGTCCAGAACCACCATTCTGACCTCAGAATTGCTCAGAGACCTGCAGAGAGCACAGACTTTTATCTACTCAATCTCAAAGACTGCCTCTATCTCATTGGGTGCTTTTGGCACTAAGTGGCCAGTAAGATTATTCACTGTTGAAAACACTCTCAGCGCATTAATCTACGACTGTCTCAGGCCGCCGATCGCACAGGGCTAAGCAAACGTGGGAATCGAATCACGTATAATTCTCTTCAAAGCTCACATGTACCCACAGTGCCACTGTTCTGCTCTCGAGTAAGATATAAATCTTGCAGTCTGAGACGGGGGATGTTTGGACTGGTCGAATGATGGTATTGGTGGTTCCAAAAACAAAAACAGTCATTAGTTGGATGAGGGCAGGAAGTTAGTATTTGCATGTGTAATGTGGAAAAAAAAAGGCCACTAGATGGCAGTATTGACTTTTTTTTGTGAAGCCCAATCTAAAGCTAGGTTTGGGCATGTCCTGGGCATGCCTCAGAGGGGGCTGGACAAGAGTATATAAGGAGAAAAATTGAGAGAGTGAAGAGTAGTTGGAGAAATTGAAAGGAGAAATTGTGGAAGGATACATTTGACCAGACCTGTCACTCTTTTCAAGACCTGTGAAGCTTTTTGTGGATTTTTGCCTGTGTTGGAGCATTTTCCTGTCCCAGGACATCGTAACATAGCAGCCCATCTCCATGACAAAGGAACTATAAATATCTCATTTTTTATTTGATTTCAATCTTGGTCAGTAGGGTAGAGTTGCAGATTAGTTCTGTTTGTTAAATTAAATCTGTTGAAGTTTAAGAATTTTGTCTGTCATCCCTTGCTGTCCGTGACGTCATAACAAATTGGGGCCATAACAAATTGGGGGCTCGGGTCCGGGATAGATCATTGTGCGAGTCATTTATTGAAAATCTAAAATTTCAAATTGTGAAATTGTTTTTTTGAACTTTCCTAGATATATATTGGCAGATCAACAGCAATGGATGATTTCTTGGCATCACCAACCGTAGAGGTTTTGAAGTCTTTTAAAAAGACAGAACTGCTAGAAATATGCAGACAGTTAGAGCTGACAGATGTTAAACCAGCCATGCGAAAAGCAAGACTGGCTAGAGAGATTGTTGAATATTACATTGATGAAAATGTGTTTGCACCAGGAGATCTGGAACAGTTTCCGGTGGAAAATCCAAATGTAGAATTGGAACTTAAATTAAGAATGCTAGAGATAGAAAGGGAGGAAAAAGAAAAACAAAGAGAGTTCGAGAGAGCAGAAAGAGAGAAAGAAAGGCAGTTTGAGTTAGAAAAATTAGCAAGAGAAGAGAAAAAAGAAAGAGAGAAAGAGGAAAGAGCAGAAAGAGAGAGACAGAGAAGGAGAGATTTCGATTTAGAAAAATTAGACAGGGAAGAAAGGCTCCAAATGGAGCAACTAAAAATTAAAATGGAAGCTGAAAACAAATTTCGGGCTAGCCAGGAGGTAAAGCTGGTGCCTCCATTCTCAGAGAAGGAGGTTGATAAGTATTTCCAGTGCTTCGAGAAGGTAGCTAGGAGTTGTCAGTGGCCAAAGGAACACTGGCCTCTGATGTTGCAAACTGTCCTCAAGGGTAAAGCTCAACAAGCTTATTCGGCTTTGTCTGCAGATGATTCCTCTGATTATGAGGTTGTCAAAAAGGTTATTTTGACAGCTCATGAGTTGGTTCCAGAGGCTTACCGATAGAAATTCAGAGGTCTGAAGAAATCTGACAATCAGACTTATGTTGAATTTGCAAACGAGAAGAAGGTTTGCTTTGAGCGCTGGTGTACTTCTATGGAGGTCAAGGATGATTTCAACTCACTAAAAGAGATTGTGTTTGTTGAAGAATTCAAGAACTGTGTCAAGGATGATATTAAGACCTACCTTAATGAGAAGCAAGCACTGAATTTGCAATCAGCTGCCAAGTGTGCAGACAAATATGTTCTCACACATAAGTCCAAATTTCAGTCTAGCAGTAACAATAGATGGTCCCAATTTCAGAAGAAAGGTAACGGTGATACCCAAGATTCCTCACCCAAAGACAAAGACAAATCTGGTGATGGTGCTCAGAAATCCAGTCAAAGGTCTGTTCAAAGTGTGAAAGCTGACAGTGACAAAAGTGGTCTAGTTTGCAATTATTGCAAGAAATCTGGTCATGTTACAACTAACTGTTGGTTCCTTAAAGCTAAGAAAGAAAAAGAAAAGGATACCAAACCCAATGCCTTTGTGAAGACAAGGTTAGAAACCCCTGTAGTAGATGACTTATCTGCCAAATTGCCTGCTCCTTGTGAGGCTAAGAAGCCTGATACTGCTGACTTTGTGAGGGAGGAATTTCTTCCATTTGTGTCAGAGGGATTTGTGGCTCTGAATGAGCATTCTCCTCCTGTCCCCATATATATCCTAAGGGATACCGGAGCTTCTCAGTCACTTTTGTTGATGGACTCCTTGGAGTTATGTGATGAGACCACTTCTGGGGATTTCATACTTGTGCAAGGTATTGAAGGGAGGACTGTATCTGTACCCCTGCGCTCTGTATTCTTGAAGTCAGATTTAGTTACAGGACAGGTAAAGGTGGGACTTATGTCAAGTCTACCTATCAAGGGTGTTTCTCTGTTGCTAGGCAATGACCTGGCTGGGGGCAATGTAGTTCCCCCTGTTCATCTTACTTCACAGCTGAGCACTGAAGATGGCGATGAAGACCCATCTCTGTATCCTTCCTGTGCAGTGACTCGTGCTATGGCTAAGAAGGCTCAAGAAGAGGATGATGTGGTGCCGTCCAGCACATTGAATAGTCATGACTCAGATGGTTCGCCTCATGACTCTGTTCAGCCTACTATGGTTTCTCCGTTTGAGGACTTATCAGACACTTTTATCAGTTCTCTGTTCAGCCAGCCAGATGGGTCTGGTGATTCTGATGTGTCTGGAGACTTGTCTCTGTCCAGAAAGCGGTTGATTCAGGAGCAAACCAATGATCCTGAAATTTGTGTACTAAAGAAAAGAGCCCTTCCTGATGAAGAAATAGACGCAGTTCCAGTTGGGTATTATCTCAAGGATGGAGTGTTGATGCGGAAGTGGCGCCCTCCTGATATCCCTGCCAATGCAGGTTGGGCAGTGGTCAAGCAAATTGTTGTTCCAAAGGTCTACAGGAATGAGATCTTAACAATGGCTCATAGTTTGCCTTTAGGAGGTCATCTTGGTGTTAACAAGACTGTTGACAAGATCATGAAACACTTCTTCTGGCCTGGACTTCGGAAAGATGTTTCCAACTTTTGTAAAACCTGTCACACTTGTCAGGTAGTTGGAAAACACCAGTTAGACCCACCTGTAGCTCCATTGCAGCCTATCCCAGCATTTGGGGAGCCCTTCTCCAAGGTCATTGTTGATTTTGTTGATCCATTACCCAAGACTAGATCTGGAAATCAGTACTTGTTGACAATCATGTGTGCATCTACCAGATTCCCTGAAGCTATCCCTCTACGCAACATCAAAGCAAGTGCAATTTCGAAGGCTTTGATAAAGTTCTTCGCGTTGTTTGGCCTTCCCAGGGAAATTCAGTGAGATCAAGGTAGCAATTTCACTTCCGGATTGTTTCAGCAGGTTGTGTATGAACTAGGTGCGAAGCTGTAGACATTGCATATTTCATTTTATAAAAGATTGTTCCATTCCGAAACCAGTAAAATTCATCTGTGCCTTTGGGTTAGGTTCTGAGCGGCACCTCTGTAAGATCTGCAAACGCTGATGCGTGGGGAGCCCAGCGACTGTATCGATTTAATGGCTGATAAGCTCAGTCCAGAGCCATGCCAGATAACAATAAAGCTTTTGTGGACTTCCTCCCCAAGATGCTTACTAAGGTGTTAATGGTCTTACTGTTACTTTGTACGGGGGTGTAGTTAGAGGGCTCTGGCTGACACAATACCCCTGTGCAAGTCATATTACTGGCCTAAGTCTTAAGTTAAAGTCCAGTTATATTAATCTGTTTCAAATAATCTAAACCACTGGGAAGTGCATAATGTGCTTATATGTTAAATCATGTTCTTATATATCCAAATAGCACTTATATACTTATAACCCAATTAAACTATATATTAATTCATCTTACGACTTTTTCATGACAACTGCATCATATTAGTACATACTCATATCATGTTTGGTCTTGTTATTCTCGGGGGAATCCAAGGAGTTGAATGGAGTATGTTTCATTCCCATTGAAATTATGGTTCATTCCCTTTTGGAAACTCATGAGAATTTGGTCAGAATACTCTCTGGTAATCACCCTATTCTCCTCTCTCTGCTGAAGTGTTTTATTACCTCCTCCCCATGGGGGGAACCCAAAAACCAGATTCGACCCCCCTTCCAGGAGTTTATGACCATGCCGCCTGGATCAAAGACGTGGTTTGGCTTAAAGCAAAGAGAAACAATCCATTCTGGGAAGATTGCATCCGATCTCTCCCAGCAGACATAAGTGCGTGAGTAGCCTTTTCAATGATGTAACATCGTATTTGAACTTCAGCGCACGTTAGTGCGTGTATCCTTTTCCTCAAGGTATGACTTTATTCTCCTCTTCTAAATTATGCGTAACTTGTAATTGGCTTAACGTGGATTTGTTTGATTTAAGCTTTTGCCTACCTGGTGAATAAATTATTGTCATTCCTTTAAGCTTGCGTGGTCTCCGGGACTCTTAATCCTTTTATTCTTTCTAGCCGCGTTGCGACGGATACCTAGGGGTATAATCCTGACCGTGGTACGACTGGCCAGCGGCCCGGTATGGGAATTGGTTTGATTAAGTTGGAGAGACAACCATGATCTACTTACATCAAGGGTTTATGTATTGCCGGTTCTGGGATTTTAGCCTAAAGGAAACCCATGGACGAAAAGTCGGTTATCTGTTAAAATTCCCTGAAGGAACCCATGGGCTTGCATAGATCTGGGTTCGCTGTATTCAAGCCAAAAGATGCTGTTGCAGTGATGGCTGACTTCCAACCTCTAATCTAATCAACGAACCTAGGATCCGGTAACAGTACTAAAAACCCGGGAGTACATGTTAGCAACAGCGGTAGTCTCCTAAGAGTTGAAGGTGTAGTCACTCGAGATTGACGCATGTGTCCCTAAACTATAAATTCTAATTCTAATTTGGAGTCAGATATTTAACGAGGGTAGAACTAAATTTGGTATTCTAAATTGATTATGGAGTCAGATTAATTGTAACCGTTGTGTTTTTGTGCCCCGTTGTTCGAACGGAGAAAATATATCCATTTTATTGTGATTCGCACCAGCCAGGACGTCGCGCGTGCTAATGCTAGGAATCCACAAGCATATACCAGTCAAAAGAACACGTTGAACCTTTGCCCTACAATTTCCGCCGTTGGTTATTGTTTTGTGGGTTTTACAAAGCAGATTCTTTCCAGTGCCTATCATCCAGAGAGTCAGGGTGCCTGAGAGCGGTTTCATTCCACTCTATAGACAATGATGAGGACTTATTGTTATGACCATGAGAAAGACTGGGATGAAGGTGTTCATTTGCTGTTGTTTGCAGCTAGAGAAGCAGTGCAGGAGTCTACTGGATTCAGTCCGTTTGAGCTCGTGTTTGGCTATGAAGTGAGAGGACCTTTGCTATTGTTGAGTGAACAATGGCAAGAGAAAGAGCCGCATGTCAGTCTGATAGACTATGTTAGCAAGTTCAAGGAAAGACTGGCTAGGTCACAATCTGCACGCAAAGAGAACTTGAAATCAAGTCAGGGAAAAATGAAAACTTGGTATGATCATAAGGCTGGAAGCCGTGAGTTTAAACCAGGAGACAAGGTCCTTGTGTTGTTTCCCTTGCAATCCAATCCATTGCAGGCTAGATTTCATGGTCCTTATGAAATTCTGACAAAACTCAATGATCTCAATTACATTGTGAAGACTCCAGATAGGAGAAAGCCAAAACAGTTGTGTCACATTAACATGCTGAAGCCTTATCATTTCTTCTATTCCGCCTTCTGAGGAGAGCAGTCGCACCCTCTCTCTGTTCCTGCCTGTGTCTTCTTTCTTTGTCTTGTTTTTGTCCTGTTACCCCCTCTTTTTTTTTTTTTTGGACCCTCCGTCTGCTTCTGAGGCTCTCAAGTTAAGATGGAATTAATTAGCTGGTCCCTGGATGCCTGTCTTCCTCAGCCTCACACGGACCGGTCCTTATCTCCACAACACTCCCTTATCCCTCTCGGCAACCCCCCCCCAATCCGCGTCTCCCTGTCTGCCTCAGCCTCACACTGACCGGTCCTTATCTCCACAACACTCCCTTATCCCTCTGGCCTAACCACCCCCCCCCCTCCCTCTGCCACAGGCTGCCTCCGCATTTTTCATTAACCCCTTCTTCCCCCACCTCCCATCCCCCCCATTCCCATGAAAAAATTCCTACGCGTTTCCAGCGTTTCGTGTTATAAACCTGATGTGTATTATGTCTGATGTCATATCAATGTTTTTCTGTGTTTCTTCTGTGTTAACTGCAACCTTTTCGAAGAAGAAAGTGGAGTTGGCAGCGCGACGCATGTTGCAGCGGCCCGGAGCACTTTCATTGTAAACTTAATTTCGTTGTTATTCTGTAACAATGACAATAAATTTATCTCTCAATCTCAATCATGATAGGAATGCTAGGATTGCTACTGTCACTTCAGATCCTCCTATGGCCGAGACTTATGAAGATGAGGGGGAGTTTCAAGATGATGAACCTAGAATTAAAGCTGAAGTTCTTTCATGTACATTGTCAAATTCTGAAGTGTTGCAAAATCTTGATGTAAAACTCCAGCACTTAGAACCCTCACAGAAAGATCAGTCTGAGAGGTTGATCAAGAAATATAAAGATCTATTTCCTGATGTTCCAAAGAGAGTTTCTATAGCCTCTCATGATGTAGATGTTGGTGATGCCGAACCAATAAAACAGCATCCGTACTGGATGAATCCTGAAAAGAGAAAGATTGCTGAGAAAGAGGTTGAGTACATGTTAGAACATGATATTATCAGACCCTCTAACTCAGATTGGAGTTCACCCTGTGATCTAGTTCCAAAACCTGATGGAAGTACTAGATTCTGTACAGATTATCGCAAAGTCAATGCTGTAACTAGAACTGATGTGTTTCCAATACCTAGGATTGATGATTGTATCGATAGAGTAGGGCAAGCAAAGTTTCTGCCCAAGATTGATTTGTTGAAGGGTTATTGGTGTGTGCCTTTAACTGAGAGGGCCAAGAGCGTCTCTGCTTTTGCCACACCATCTGGGTTATACCAGTATGAAGTCCTACCCTTTGGCATGAAAAATGCCCCAGCCACGTTCAAAGGATGATACAGTCTACAATCGCCGGATTGCCACACCCGGTGCGCACATCGACGACCTGATCACATGGAGTGACTCCTGGGAAGAACATCTGAAAGATGTAGAGACGTTGTTCCAGCGCTTGACCCAGGCTAACCTGACTGTTAACCTGAACAAGAGTGACTTTGGTTGTGCTACTGTCAAGTATCTTGGCTACGTCATAGGCCAGGGTAAGTTGGCACCCATAAATGCCAAAGTCCAAGCCATCATGGACTTTCCAGTGCCTGACAACAAAAAAGCTTTGCGCCGCTTCCTTGGAATGATCGGGTACTACCGCAAGTTCTGCAAGAACTTTGCTGAGATTGCTCTCAGTCTCACCAACCAACTGAAGAAAGGCGTAAAGTTCACTTGGGATGAAGCATGCCAAAGAGCCTTCGATCGCCTGAAGTCTCTGCTGTGTCACTTCCCCGTGCTCAAATCTCCTGACTTCAACAAACCGTTCTCCATGGCGGTCGATACTAGCGACCAAGCTTGTGGATCTGTGCTCCTACAGAGAAGTGACTCTGATGACATTGAGCATCCATGGCATACTTCTCCAGGAAGTTCAATCGCCACCAAAAGAACTATTCCACAATTGAGAAGGAGCTGTTGGCTCTGGTTCTATCCTTACAACACTTTGAGGTTTATGTTTGTACAGGGCAAAAGCCAATGATTGTATATACTGACCACAAGCCGTTAATGTTTTTGAGTAAGATGAAAAACAAGAATCGGAGATTGTTGAATTGGAGTTTGATTTTACAGGAGTTTGACTTGGAAATTAAGCATGTAAAGGGTACTGACAATGTAATTGCTGATTGCTTATCCTGTGTTTGAGTATGTGTATATATATCACATGTGTTTATTAGCATTTTGTATTATATGTATATATACACAAGTGTCTACTTAACCATTTTTGTATTGAAAAGAAAAATTTTGCCTTTATGAGTCAAAATTTTTCCCTTTTGGAATGGAGGTGTAATGTGGAAAAAAAAAGGCCACTAGATGGAGATATTGACTTTTTTTTGTGAAGCCCAATCTAAAGCTAGGTTTGGGCATGTCCTGGGCATGCCTCAGAGGGGGCTGGACAAGAGTATATAAGGAGAAAAATTGA
The DNA here is from genome assembly GCA_029692085.1 of Gymnothorax javanicus. NCBI lineage: Eukaryota > Metazoa > Chordata > Actinopteri > Anguilliformes > Muraenidae > Gymnothorax > Gymnothorax javanicus. The sequence goes on along the minus strand of CM056200.1, from coordinate 18,950,475 downwards.
GAGAGTAGGAGAAATTGCAAGGAGAAATTGTGGAAGGATACATTTGACCAGACCTGTCACTCTTTTCAAGACCTGTGAAGCTTTTTGTGGATTTTTGCCTGTGTTGGAGCATTTTCCTGTCCCAAGACATCGCAACATAGCAGCCCATCTCCATTTCAAAGGAACTGTAAATATCTAATTTTTTATTTGATTTCAATCTTGGTCAGTAGGGTAGAGTTGTAGATTAGTTCTGTTTGTTTAATTAAATCTGTTGAAGTTTAAGAATTTTGTCTGTCATCCCTTGCTGTCCGTGACGTCATAACAAATTGGGGCCATAACACATGTGTAGTGTTTTTGTTGTCGTTTGCTTGTATGCTACGTCTAGTTTGTTCTGTATTCCTCATTTCAAAAATCGTCCATAATTATCCACATATTCTCTATACTGGTTCCTCCTCATCAGGGTTGCGAGGGAGCTGGAGCCTATCCTGAGCGGACTGTGAGCGAAAGGCAGGAACACACCCTGGACAGCTCGCCAATCCATCACAGGGTGTACACACCAGTAACACACCATTCACACTCATACCTGTGGGCATTTCAGAGTCTCCAATTCACCAGACATGTATGTCTTTATGGTGGAAGAACACAGGGAGAACATGCAAACTCCACATAAAGGCCCCAGGCAGGATTTGAACCATGCCGCTCGGTACATCATTATGTTATAAACTGTTTCTGAAAAGTAATTAAATATGTATAAATTAAATAATAATAAATCCCAGCCTTCCAGTGGGATTTAAACAAAAAGGTACCCACAGTGCTCTTAACCCGCAATGCTTATAGATCTTCTGTATTCTCTTTTTTTACCTTACGCTGATGTCCAGTCGGTATGAGCCTTCGGAATCCTCTGAAGTCTTTCCTGGAACAAAGAAAGGTCAAAGTCAAGGTCAAATGTCACTGAAAAGATTGTTTTTGCCCATAACTCTGTTAAAAATGGCCCTATTTACATCAAACCAACAACAAGAAGTTTCTTTTTTCAATGTCTGAAATATCATATCCATTGTTATTGTGAAGAGTTCATAGTTTCAACAGTTGATCAGGGTCAAATTCTTCGAACTGAATCACCAAATTTGCTAATGCACCTCAAAAACTACTGTAGATAACCACTTGGTTACCACTAAACACATATAGGAAATCATACATGGAGATTAAAATGACTCCCTGACTTTTGACCTTGAGTGACCATGAAAGGTCATACCAAAGGTGATGAGATTTCTGAAGGCTACATCTCAAAAGCTACCGCACATAGCCACTTGGTTACTATTAATCATATGCAGACCTCATATATAGCGAGTAAAATGATATCATGACCTTAGACCTTGAGTGACCTTGAAAGGTCAAACGCAAGCGCCCATGTACCCGAAAACTGGATCAACTCATTAAACAGCTAAAATATGAGCGGGGGGCGGGGTTTGCCATGTCTGGCACAGCATCTCGTTGTTTGTTTTAGTGTCATTAACTGATGCCCAGTCCACAGAGCCCAACAATGCATTTACATATTGTCATACGCAACCACAAAGATTTCGATAAACAGTTGTACACGTGTTTGCGATCATGTCAACCCATTTTTGTTTTCCAACATAAATTCAAATTTTTGCGCAAAAACTATTGCAGAATTATGCTCAGCATATCCGGTGCATAGATACATCACAAAAAGTTCATTATTTTGAACCAAAATATTCACATTTGCTGTTGATAAGGGATCTTCTCCCTGAAGAAGCCACCAAGAACACACAGGACAGTTAATAAATTCTGTAAATTATCAAGCAGTAATCATACAAATGGGAGTTTAGACTTTAGATTACGCTCATATTCCCAGCTTCACAAAATGTCTGTCAATTACACTTCAATGGACCCTTATTGAAAATTACTGTCGTTCCAAGCTATAGTTATCCTATAGTAAATGGGAGGTATTTTTGCCATAGTATTACTATAGTGATACTAGGTTATTCAAACTACAGCAGTACAATTGTGTGGACTATAGTAATGTCATGGTACTGTTGACTGGTAATGGTATAGTTATAATGCGAAGACTATACTACTACTCTAGTTATACTATGCAAACTATAGTAATACCATAGTTATGCCAAAAATACTATAGTATTACTAAGAAATAACGTTAGGATATTTTCATAAGGGGAGGGATGACAGGTTTCAAATGGAATTGAGCGCTGGAGAGAGCTGCTTTTTGAATGGAGAATGTTATTTATGAAACTCACCCACAGATTATGTTCAGAATGAATGATCTGACATGACAAGCTGAATTGGTGAGAGAGGCCTACCGTTTTGGGATTCTGTTACGGTGACATGAATGACCTGACATGATAAGCTGAATTGGTAAGAGAGGCCTACTGTTTTGGGTTTCTGTTACGGTGACATCCAGCTGGAAAGCAGAACAGGATTCCCTCTCATGGACATCGGGCAGCTGATTGTAGAAGGTCACAACCTGGGCAAAGAGAGGACAAGCGTCATGTTCACTTTGCGGTCGTAATGAGAGAGAACTTCCAACAGAATCCGAAGTCTGCATACCTCCAGCACCCCCTCGCCGTTCCCAGAAGCTTCCAGAGTAAATGTCTCATCAATTGTTGCCTGGAAGATATCGTCACAAAAAGAGATTAACTGCAAGGGAAACAGACATATCGCTTGTTCCACAGAGCAAACCAATGAAGCACTACGCAAATTTACCCCCTCACCCCCCTGTTCTTGTGTCTGTGGTGCGTGCAGGCGTGCGTGTGTGTATATATATGCACATGGTGTCCGTGCACAAGGCTGTGTGCGAGTATTAGTGGTGTTTGTGTGCATATCCTTGGTGTGTGTGCGTGTATGTGTGCTTGTGTGTATCTTTGGTCTTTATAGTGAGTGTGTGTGCGTGTGTGTATGTGTGTGTACAAATATATATCTATATATGCATCTTTGGTGTGCAGGACTCGAAATTGTGACTGTTAGGCGACCAAAATTAACACTGTGAGGCCAGTGACGCGCGTTCGGAGGTTAGTTTGGTGAGGCAGAATCCTCCCCTTTGCTTAAGTAGCAATCAGACGATTAACTAGTTTAGTAAGACTATTCGGCAGAATGACGGGCCAGTTTAAGTTTCCACGGCGTTATTACTCAGTACATCGAACTTGAAATGCTCATGAAACTGCAGATTTGCAAGTACTTGCTTAGAGGAAGCCAGAGACGTGCGGTGAGGTGAGGCAGTGACCCAAAGTACAGGATTTTGTGAACCTGTTCCCATGTACTATTCCTGATTGACAATCAAAACAATTAAGGCCAAGCCTATAGGAAGCCTGATACTGATAGAGGAGATAATGATATTCACCAAAGCTAGAAAAAAAGACCCCCTTGATTTTCAAATTCATACCCTGCAGGGTAGCCAAATTGAGCATGTCCCCCATTATTAATACTTGGGCATGTGGCTGGGTGACAAGCTGACTTTTTATATACATATTGAAAATTTAACAAAAAAGATAAGAAGTAAAATAAGCTGCTGATACAGAAATAGGCCTTTCTTTCAATTCGAAAGTAAAAAGGAGATTGTGCACTCCGTAATACTGCCCATGCTTGATTATGGTGATGTGATTTATAGAAATGCATCTACTTCTGTTTTAAAACCTTTAGATTGTATTTATCATTCTGCTATTAGATTTATCACTGGTCTTGATTTCCGCACTCACCATTGTGTTTTATACAAGTCAGTAGGGTGGGGGTCATTGAAAGCTAGACGAGACTAGCACTGGTTTTTATTTGTTTATAAATGTGTTTTAATGAAAATCCCTCTTTAGTTAGCTAGTCTTCTTACGCGGCGAGTGGGTTGCCATGGGACACGGTCACAGGACTTATTGTGTCTCAATGTTCCTCGTGTAAGAACAGAGCTTGGTAAGACAGCTTTTTATTATAATGTCCCACATACCTGGAACCAGTTGCAAGCTGAACTGAAATTGAAAGAACTGGTTCCTTTTGGACATTTTAAAACTCTGATCAAATCATTTTATTAAGTGTTGTTGTTTTAGTTAATGTTTTCCCTTTAATAATGGCATAGTTTTTTTTTTTTTTTTGTTCCACAAATGTCCTTGAAAACTGTGTTATTTTAATTGTTTGTAATGCAGGGCCCTGCTGAAAAGGAGACATGGTCTCAGTCAGGCCCCCTGCTTAAATAAATCTAAATAAATAAATAAATAAAATGACAAAATGATTCATTCACGTGAATGCTTCAATACAAGATGGCAAGGATAAATCTGAATAATCAATTGGGAAAAATTCTCGGCTCTCGGTAATTCTGGATATCGTTTAAACATTTTGTTAATCGGATTACGAAAGAGGACTGAAAATAAACGCCCGCTTTTTTTTTTTTTTTTTTGTTTGGGTGTAAAAGCGCGTATTTAAAGGAGAATACATTGTATATTGATTAAGCATTGAACTCTGCATAAGTCGAACAGTTTTAATATTTGTTGATGACATTGCTTCGGCTTCCTGGAAGCAAGTATACGCAAATCTGCTGTCTCGTGAGCATTTCAGTTCGATGTACTGAGTAATAACGCCGCGGAAACTTAAACTGGACTTTCTGCCGAATAGTCTTACTAAACTAGTTAATCGTCTGATTGCTAATCAAGCAAAGGGGAGGCAGACTGACCTCCGACGCATGTCACTGGGTTGCACAGTGTTAATTTTGGTTGCATAAGCGACGAGCCCTGGTGTGTGTGTGTGTGTGTGTGTGTGTGTGTGTGTGTGTGTGTGTGTGTGTGTGTTTGTATATATGTTGATATATGCATCTTTGGTGTGTGTGTGTGTGTGTGTTTGTATATATATATATATATCGATATACGCATCTGTGGTGTGCGAAGAAGACACCTTGGCAGATCGAGCTACATAGGCGGTCTTTGGCTCAAAGGTCCAGACTGTGTCTCGGCGCCCGGGCATGCTCAGAGAGACCGTGAGCTTCAGATCCTGAGGGGGGCGCTGATGGATCAGGTACTCCGCCAGAGCCTGCAGGACCACCATGGTGGACTGGGGGGGAGGGGGGACACAGCAAAACAAACTCAGCACAGGAGCACTCTGAGAGCTGCCCTCCCCCACAGCATTTGGAGCTTTACTACCATCTAGTGGATTATAAGATGTATGGCAGCCATTACTCCAGCCCTCCACACCTGCAATGGTGGAGAATCCTTAAAAAAATTCTTGGATCCAGAAATGGTTAAGACGCACCTCTGAAAAAAATTTCGCTAAAAAACTGTCCACAACTTTTTCTATCATGTCGCCAACAAACCAAAAAAAAAAAAAAATCCAACAAACGTACCCACAAACCGAAGGTAAAACATGACCTCCTCGGCAGAGGTAATGACCTAATGTGACATGACATGACATAATGGAGAAGGGAGAACCAGCCATTCAGCCCATTTTCCCTTTTTTATTACATTACAGGCTATTAATTGACCCTGTTATAACTATAGATGAACTGTGACGTTACTGTACATGAACTTTACATGACGAGTAGCCTCATGTCCTCCTGTGTGGACACATACGCCGGCTGCTCGGTTCACTGCAGCAGCACTGAGCCAGAAGACAGTGGTAATTTAGCAGGTGGCTCCAGTACCTGAGTGGACCCAAATCCTCCGCCCAGTCGGCGCCGCTCGCTGAGCCAGTGGAAGGGCAGGGCAGCCCGCTCCATAAGGCCCAGCTTGACCAGAGCCAGCAGGGCGTAGCCTGTGGCCTCCAGGCTGTGCAGCTCGTTCCCCCGGTCAGGCCAGTGGGTCTTATCTGAGCTCCAGAAACACAACACTGAAACTTAGCCGCATTTGCATAACACAGTAAACAAGAACAAGTGGGTGAACCATAGATATATATATTTAGAACACTAGATTGCTGATGATGTCATATTTACATTATCCAAAGTGAAGCACCCGGCCGCCATATTGATACACCCAACTTCTTCATAAAAATGAGTGGTTTCCTATGAGGCCAATTTCAAATAAGTCGATAAAGACGTGGAAATGCCGAGATGTGCGGCTGCCTTTTGCAGCAATTTTCCTTTGAAGGGCTGTAATAAAACGTTTCATGTGTAAGTATAGACACAAATTTGTCACTCTAATAGAAAAAAAATCGCATTTTGTGCTAGCTAGCTAATTAGCCGTCCCATTGACTTGAAGAAACCGCTGACTGAAAGCGAACACTAGTGATTGATAACAGTCACCAGCGAGCTACCTTGGTACCCTTACCGTCGCAGGGACTGCATTGACTTAGTAGTTAATAAAATTAACAAGGTGGCTAACAAGCTAGCTACTTGTAATTGACATTCAACAACAATACTTCTTACCTGCAGAAGATTTAAAACAGTGGACAAGTCGCTTTGACTGTTTATACAGAGCTCCACAAGACAAGGAGGGAAGAAAGGCTCAGCTAATCAAAATCAGGAGCAAAAAATTTTCTCTATCCCCTCGATCCGTGCTGTGCAGTGATTATTTTTTGAGAGCAGTGTTTTAACGGGACAGGGGCAAAGATAAAGCTTTATAAAGGAGTCGCCAGAGCTCACTAGCGCTTCCTTTTATCAACGTTGGCATTAGCCATATGATTCAATATAAACAATTTTGTTGATGGCAAATAGTCAACCAGGGTACAGTGAAGTGAGGAAACCAGAGAGTCATATGATAATGTATACGGACATTCATCAACGTTTCTTATAACAGTGAAAAATTCCAAGCGATTATCTTATCAGAGGGTCATTAAAAGCCTCGGTCACGTTAACTTAACCTTTCTGCCGCACTTAAACGTTGACACTGAGTCACATTTCGATCTTCCCTTTAGTAAGTGTGCCGCTTTCCATCCTCCGAAAAGCACATATTTGGAGAGACAAAATGTTGCTCTGCAGAACGAAACCAAAATAACACCGACTCGCACGCAAATGTTTTTGAAAATATAATTTTAAAGTGGGCGAAAATAAATGGGAGTGTACGTGCGAATTTAACTTCCTGGTGTATACGCTCCTGGAACAGATGCTTCACTTGAGCGTACCCTCTCAACAATGTATTTGTAACGAAGAGCGCTTCGTTACTTATAGTGGGCCACCCACTATAAGTAACGAAGTGCTCTTTGTTACAGTAGTGTTCTCCTTATATATATACTGTATATATATATGGGTAAACCGGGTCCTGAACCCGAAAATACTCAGCAAATATGTCAGTAATAATAACCATAATTAACCCTTTAAGTCACAAGGGTAATGCTATGGTATTACACCCAAATCCCATGGGCTTGAAAAAGATAAACGGTGAATTATGTATGGTTAACAATTTATATCTCTTTATTTAGGCAATATCATGTCTTGAAATAAAGAAATAAAGAAAAGTTGTTTGCCTAATAACAAGGAACATTTTGACTGCTACATCACAGTGATTAATAAAATATTTAAGGACCACAGCCCTTTCAATCTTAGACCTTAGACATTTCCTCATTTGCAACAAATGAAACACTGTCATTGAACTATAAAGGTTGAAATTTTTTCTATTCACAAAACAATTAACTTTATCATGATACAAAACTATTTTCAAATAATCTCAGATATTTTAGTGCTAGTTATTCTTGAGATACAAATAATGTATATATACACAAAATTGTGATGCAAACTATTGACTGTCAATTTCAAATTTCGCACCGCCATGACAGTCCACCAATTACGCGAGGTCTCCTGTGAGGTACGCGATTTGGGAATTCGATCGTTGAATGCGGAATAAAGTTGTATGGGCGCATGACCTGATTTTAGAGTCAAAACAAACCTTAGGTCCTCTCATATTGGCTGAAGTACAGTAGAAGGCGCTGGGATGAATATAACAATGATTTTGATTGGTGTGAATTATACAAGGTCCAGGGTGCCATATGGCACTTTTGGGACTTAAAGTTAGCGCAGACCTTACATTAACATAACAGTTACTAAGCTGATGATTTCATTCACACAGCATGTTACAGTTGATTAAACTAAGGCAATGTTATTAACATAGTGGCCAGCTGATGCAAATGAGGTGATCCCAATTTTGGTGGGTTTTTTTTAATTCTGCCTCATTTTTGTTATTTTTTTTTTGAAATTATTTTTAATAGTTTCATAATTAAAGATGCCAGCCGCATGGACTCCTCAGAGCGAGTAAATGTGTAACAAGTGTTCAAAGGTAACATCAGATCTGCTCTACACAAAAAATTCCTGTCAGAATCATCCATTGGTATTACAAACTAAATTTTGCACGCTCAACTTTGTGCGCAACCAACTTCGACTGACATTATCTCAGGACATATTTGTGACATCTGTGTTCAGATTTATTGTCTTTGACACAGACCAGGGTAAACTGGATTGGTTCCTCTGTCAGCAGAGGTGTTACGTCCAGGTGCCAGAAGTTTAAAGTCCATGCCGTGTGTTTTCTCCACCCATCAACTCAACCGTCCAACTTTACTCATTAGCTCCACTTCCTAGCTGAAAATCCCTGCAAATGAGCAAATCCAGGTGGTTGCCATAAAATACCAGCGAGGATTTTTTATTAGCTCCCAGACCCTGGATTTTAAGATTCCTCCTGCTGATATGGCAGTACCTGGAGACGCAGTCCTTTCCAAGAACCCCATCACACTGCGGTCAGCCGGGTTCAGCAGGGCGAGGGCGTACGCCGCGATGGCGGTAGAGTACGGCCGGCGCAGCCTGCGGATCATCCGCCGGAGGTAGTGAGCGGTTCTGTGTCCGACCTTTACCTGTTAGCATCGGAAAAAGAAGGGGAGCCGTATCTCCAATCAAAAAACACAAATGCGCACCCACGACACCACCCCTATGTACTGAAGATACAGCGGCAGGCATGTAAGATCATACAGAAACACAGTATTAGCCCATATATAGAGCAGATTTCGAGGAATATGTTATCCATTAATGTTTCACAATACATGCAAAAGAAACTCATCTCTTTGGGGTTTTCCCTGATAACAAATAAAACTAGAGCTGCGCTCAGAGAGGAAGAGGAGAAAAAACCGACATGATAAAGGCATGTTTGCATGTCTTGGAAATGTAAGTTTCCCCAAGTTAGGAAAGTCTCCAAATATCCTAAACATTTTGATGCAACTGGTTGCGGGTAGCCGTTAAGAGCAAATTAGCTAGCTAGTTAAAAACCAGAGACATTTCTCTTTTAACTGGCAGGTACAGTGGTGGAGCTAGAACTGGGAATTGGGGGGCGCACAGACACGTCCCTTTATGACAGCAATTAGTCCTGGCTAGTTCTCAATCATTTTCCTTTATTGACGCGTTTTCCAATTATTGAAATTGGCTACTGAAGACACAGTTTCTCTCCATATGCGATCTAACAGCGATGAAATCATGGGCTAAATTCAGTACAGTGGCAAAGACAGAATTGAGAACTGGGTTGCACAAAACATCCATTTAAAACAATGATTAGTCCCGACCTGTTCTCAGTCATTTTCATAATTATCAAAACGTTCACCCTGAGTGCTCTTCACACTTAACAGGTGCTGCTTGTTCTCCCCGATTATGTATGATGACAATCATTCATCTGGCTGCGTATTTGCTGTATTTAAATTACGTTATTCAAAATTGCATACCTGTCTACTCTAACGCAAATAGCTTGAGCCGAGCGCTTTTTATAGCCTATTTAACTGCCGAGTGCCACATTTTTTTTAAATCAACCCACGCAACACCGAGAGTTACAGGCGATATTTCATTGGAACGCGGACCAGTTCAATCAACGCGAAGCATTGGCCTATTAATAAGTAGCCTAAATTATTTTTTTCTACTGAATTTTGCCCGTAATTTCATCGCTGTTAGATCAAATATGAGTTTTTGTACATTTGAATTTATTTTTAGAAGTAAATTTATTTGTTGTTGCACTTTATTGTTGTTCATGCACTACAAATTATTTTTGCACATTGCTGTTGCAATTCTTTGAAACCAAAAACAATAAACCAGAAGACACTTTTACAGTAAATGCATTGTCTACTGGTTTATTTTTGTTACTTTCAGTAGGCCTAGATGATATTCAGTACCCCAGTTAGTGCTTTATCACTTGCAATGTTGTGTAAATCAACCCAAGTCTGCTCGTCTAGCTGAATGTGCTCCCTTTTTTGAGATTAAAAACAATACATGGGTAAAGACATGTCAGGCTGAGAAGAGAATAATGTAAACAACACTGCCAGAGCTGCACAGTTGCAGCAGTTAAACACTGCTGCAATTAGTTTATAATAGGTGTATTAATGATCAATAATCAATATTATTGGCAGAAATAGAGGGCCCCAAAATCAAATTTTGCTTAGGGCCCCATGGAGGCTTGGGCCGGCTCTGTATGTTTAAATGTGTTTTTGACCTTTTGCATGCCCTTGACCTTGACCTCCCAAAATCGAATCACCACTTCCTTGAACAATACTTCATCATTCCACTAAATTTGATGAAAATCCATCCATAACTTTCTGCGTAATCCTGCTTACAAACAAACCAACAAACTAACCAACAGGCAAACGGTAATGATCACAAAATCTCCTCTAACATCGTTGGGCGGAAGTAATAAAAGTTGACGTGAAAGTCCAGTCATGAAGAATCATGATTGCATGTTTATCCTGCAAAATATTTTCGCTCCATTTCCCTCAGTCCTCTCAGGCATGCTCACTTTACCCCCTGTCTCAGGCATGCTCACTTTACCTCCTGTCTCAGGCATGATCACTTTACCTCCTGTCTCAGGCATGCTCACTTTACCTCCTGTCTCAGGCACACTCACTTTACCCCGTCTAAGGCATGATCACTTTACCCCCTGTCTCAGGCATGCTCACTTTACCCCCTGTCTCAGGCATGCTCACTTTACCCCCTGTCTCAGGCATGCTCACTTTACCTCCTGTCTCAGGCATGCTCACTTTACCCCCTGTCTCAGGCAGGATCACTTTACCTCCTGTTTCAAGCATGCTCACTTTACCCCCTGTCTCAGGCATGCTCACTTTATCCCCTGTCTCAGGCATGATCACTTTACCTCCTGTCTCAGGCATGCTCACTTTACCTCCTGTCTCAGGCATGATCACTTTACCTCCTGTCTCAGGCATGATCACTTTACCCCCTGTCTCAGGCATGCTCACTTTACCTCCTGTCTCAGGCATGATCACTTTACCTCCTGTCTCAGGCATGCTCACTTTACCTCCTGTCTCAGGCACGCTCACTTTACCTCCTGTCTCAGGCAGGATCACTTTACCTCCTGTCTCAGGCATGATCACTTTACCTCCTGTCTCAGGCAGGATCACTTTACCTCCTGTCTCAGGCATGATCACTTTACCTCCTGTCTCAGGCATGATCACTTTACCTCCTGTCTCAGGTATGCTCACTTTACCTCCTGTCTCAGGCACGCTCACTTTACCTCCTGTCTCAGGCAGGATCACTTTACCTCCTGTCTCAGGCATGATCACTTTACCTCCTGTCTCAGGCATGATCACTTTACCTCCTGTCTCAGGTATGCTCACTTTACCCCCTGTCTCAGGCATGCTCACTTTACCTCCTGTCTCAGGCATGATCACTTTACCTCCTGTCTCAGGCATGCTCACTTTACCTCCTGTCTCAGGCACACTCACTTTACCCCGTCTAAGGCATGATCACTTTACCCCCTGTCTCAGGCATGCTCACATTACCCCCTGTCTCAGGCATGCTCACTTTACCCCCTGTCTCAGGCATGCTCACTTTACCTCCTGTCTCAGGCATGCTCACTTTACCCCCTGTCTCAGGCAGGATCACTTTACCTCCTGTTTCAAGCATGCTCACTTTACCCCCTGTCTCAGGCATGCTCACTTTATCCCCTGTCTCAGGCATGATCACTTTACCTCCTGTCTCAGGCATGCTCACTTTACCTCCTGTCTCAGGCATGATCACTTTACCTCCTGTCTCAGGCATGATCACTTTACCTCCTGTCTCAGGCATGATCACTTTACCCCCTGTCTCAGGCATGCTCACTTTACCTCCTGTCTCAGGCATGCTCACTTTACCTCCTGTCTCAGGCATGATCACTTTACCCCCTGTCTCAGGCATGCTCACTTTACCTCCTGTCTCAGGCATGCTCACTTTACCCCCTGTCTCAGGCAGGATCACTTTACCTCCTGTTTCAAGCATGCTCACTTTACCCCCTGTCTCAGGCATGCTCACTTTACCCCCTGTCTCAGGCATGCTCACTTTATCCCCTGTCTCAGGCATGCTCACTTTACCTCCTGTCTCAGGCATGCTCACTTTACCTCCTGTCTCAGGCATGATCACTTTGCCTCCTGTCTCAGGCATGATCACTTTACCTCCTGTCTCAGGCATGATCACTTTACCTCCTGTCTCAGGCATGATCACTTTACCTCCTGTCTCAGGCATGATCACTTTACCTCCTGTCTCAGGCAGGATCACTTTACCTCCTGTCTCAGGCATGATCACTTTACCTCCTGTCTCAGGCAGGATCACTTTACCTCCTGTCTCAGGCATGATCACTTTACCTCCTGTCTCAGGCATGCTCACTTTACCTCCTGTCTCAGGCATGCTCACTTTACCTCCTGTCTCAGGCATGATCACTTTACCTCCTGTCTCAGGCATGCTCACTTTACCTCCTGTCTCAGGCAGGATCACTTTACCTCCTGTCTCAGGCAGGATCACTTTACCTCCTGTCTCAGGCATGATCACTTTACCTCCTGTCTCAGGCATGATCACTTTACCTCCTGTCTCAGGCATGATCACTTTACCTCCTGTCTCAGGCAGCATGATCACTTTACCTCCTGTCTCAGGTATGCTCACTTTACCTCCTGTCTCAGGCATGATCACTTTACCTCCTGTCTCAGGCATGATCACTTTACCTCCTGTCTCAGGCATGATCACTTTACCTCCTGTCTCAGGCATGATCACTTTACCTCCTGTCTCAGGCATGCTCACTTTACCCCCTGTCTCAGGCATGCTCACTTTACCTCCTGTCTCAGGCATCCTCTGTCTCAGGCATTTACCTCCTGTCTCAGGCATGCTCACTTTACCTCCTGTCTCAGGCATGCTCACTTTACCCCCTGTCTCAGGCATGCTCACTTTACCCCCTGTCTCAGGCATGCTCACTTTACCCCCTGTCTCAGGCATGCTCACTTTACCTCCTGTCTCAGGCATGCTCACTTTACCCCCTGTCTCAGGCATGATCACTTTACCTCCTGTCTCAGGCATGATCACTTTACCTCCTGTCTCAGGCATGATCACTTTACCTCCTGTCTCAGGCATGATCACTTTACCTCCTGTCTCAGGCATGCTCACTTTACCTCCTGTCTCAGGCATGATCACTTTACCTCCTGTCTCAGGCATGGCACTTTACCTCCTGTCTCAGGCAGGATCCACCTACCCTGTCTCAGGCATGATCACTTTACCTCCTGTCTCAGGCATGATCACTTTACCTCCTGTCTCAGGCATGATCACTTTACCTCCTGTCTCAGGCATGATCACTTTACCTCCTGTCTCAGGCATGATCACTTTACCTCCTGTCTCAGGCATGATCACTTTACCTCCTGTCTCAGGCATGCTCACTTTACCTCCTGTCTCAGGCATGATCACTTTACCTCCTGTCTCAGGCATGATCACTTTACCTCCTGTCTCAGGCATGATCACTTACCCCTCCTGTCTCAGGCATGATCACTTTACCTCCTGTCTCAGGCATGATCACTTTACCTCCTGTCTCAGGCATGATCACTTTACCTCCTGTCTCAGGCATGATCACTTTACCTCCTGTCTCAGGCATGATCACTTTACCTCCTGTCTCAGGCATGATCACTTTACCCCCTGTCTCAGGCATGATCACTTTACCTCCTGTCTCAGGCATGCTCACTTTACCTCCTGTCTCAGGCATGCTCACTTTACCTCCTGTCTCAGGCATGCTCACTTTACCTCCTGTCTCAGGCATGCTCACTTTACCTCCTGTCTCAGGCATGCTCACTTTACCTCCTGTCTCAGGCATGATCACTTTACCTCCTGTCTCAGGCATGCTCACTTTACCTCCTGTCTCAGGCATGCTCACTTTACCTCCTGTCTCAGGCATGATCACTTTACCTCCTGTCTCAGGCATGCTCACTTTACCTCCTGTCTCAGGCATGCTCACTTTACCTCCTGTCTCAGGCATGCTCACTTTACCTCCTGTCTCAGGCATGCTCACTTTACCTCCTGTCTCAGGCATGCTCACTTTACCTCCTGTCTCAGGCATGATCACTTTACCCCCTGTCTCAGGCATGATCACTTTACCTCCTGTCTCAGGCATGATCACTTTACCTCCTGTCTCAGGCATGCTCACTTTACCTCCTGTCTCAGGCATGATCACTTTACCCCCTGTCTCAGGCATGCTCACTTTACCCCTCTGTCTCAGGCATGCTCACTTTACCCCCCTGTCTCAGGCATGCTCACTTTACCCCCTGTCTCAGGCATGCTCACTTTGCCCCCCCTGTCTCAGGCATGCTCACTTTACCTCCTGTCTCAGGCATGATCACTTTACCTCCTGTCTCAGGCATGATCACTTTACCTCCTGTCTCAGGCATGATCACTTTACCTCCTGTCTCAGGCATGATCCACTTTACCTCCTGTCTCAGGCATGATCACTTTACCTCCTGTCTCAGGCATGATCACTTTACCTCCTGTCTCAGGCATGATCACTTTACCTCCTGTCTCAGGCATGATCACTTTACCTCCTGTCTCAGGCATGATCACTTTACCTCCTGTCTCAGGCATGATCACTTTTACCTCCTGTCTCAGGCATGATCACTTTACCTCCTGTCTCAGGCATGATCACTTCACCTCCTGTCTCAGGCATGATCACTTTACCTCCTGTCTCAGGCATGATCACTTTACCTCCTGTCTCAGGCATGATCACTTTACCCCCTGTCTCAGGCATGATCACTTTACCTCCTGTCTCAGGCATGATCACTTTACCTCCTGTCTCAGGCATGCTCACTTTACCCCTCCTGTCTCAGGCATGATCACTTTACCTCCTGTCTGCACCTCCTGTCTCTGTCTCAGGCATGCTCACTTTACCTCCTGTCTCAGGCATGCTCACTTTACCTCCTGTCTCAGGCATGCTCACTTTACCTCCTGTCTCAGGCATGATCACTTTACCTCCTGTCTCAGGCATGCTCACTTTACCCCCTGTCTCAGGCATGATCACTTTACCTCCTGTCTCAGGCATGATCACTTTACCCCCTGTCTCAGGCATGCTCACTTTACCCCCTGTCTCAGGCATGATCACTTTACCTCCTGTCTCAGGCATGCTCACTTTACCTCCTGTCTCAGGCATGCTCACTTTACCTCCTGTCTCAGGCATGCTCACTTTACCTCCTGTCTCAGGCATGATCACTTTACCTCCTGTCTCAGGCATGATCACTTTACCTCCTGTCTCAGGCATGATCACTTTACCCCTGTCTCAGGCATGATCACTTTACCCCCTGTCTCAGGCATGATCACTTTACCTCCTGTCTCAGGCATGCTCACTTTACCTCCTGTCTCAGGCATGCTCACTTTACCCCCTGTCTCAGGCATGCTCACTTTACCTCCTGTCTCAGGCATGCTCACTTTACCTCCTGTCTCAGGCATGATCACTTTACCTCCTGTCTCAGGCATGCTCACTTTACCTCCTGTCTCAGGCATGATCACTTTACCTCCTGTCTCAGGCATGATCACTTTACCCCCTGTCTCAGGCATGCTCACTTTACCCCCTGTCTCAGGCATGCTCACTTTACCCCCTGTCTCAGGCATGCTCACTTTACCTCCTGTCTCAGGCATGATCACTTTACCTCCTGTCTCAGGCATGCTCACTTTACCTCCTGTCTCAGGCACACTCACTTTACCCCGTCTAAGGCATGATCACTTTACCCCCTGTCTCAGGCATGATCACTTTACCTCCTGTCTCAGGCACACTCACTTTACCCCCTGTCTCAGGCATGCTCACTTTACCCCCTGTCTCAGGCATGCTCACTTTACCCCCTGTCTCAGGCATGCTCACTTTACCTCCTGTCTCAGGCATGCTCACTTTACCTCCTGTCTCAGGCATGATCACTTTACCCCCCTGTCTCAGGCATGATCACTTTTACCTCCTGTCTCAGGCATGCTCACTTTACCTCCTGTCTCAGGCATGCTCACTTTACCTCCTGTCTCAGGCATGCTCACTTTACCTCCTGTCTCAGGCAGGATCACTTTACCTCCTGTCTCAGGCAGGATCACTTTACCTCCTGTCTCAGGCATGATCTCAGGCTTTACCTCCTGTCTCAGGCATGATCACTTTACCTCCTGTCTCAGGCATGCTCACTTTACCTCCTGTCTCAGGCACGCTCACTTTGCCTCCTGTCTCAGGCACGCTCACTTTACCTCCTGTCTCAGGCAGGATCACTTTACCTCCTGTCTCAGGCATGATCACTTTACCTCCTGTCTCAGGCAGGATCACTTTACCTCCTGTCTCAGGCATGATCACTTTACCTCCTGTCTCAGGCATGCTCACTTTACCTCCTGTCTCAGGCACGCTCACTTTGCCTCCTGTCTCAGGCATGCTCACTTTACCTCCTGTCTCAGGCATGATCACTTTACCTCCTGTCTCAGGTATGCTCACTTTACCTCCTGTCTCAGGCACGCTCACTTTACCTCCTGTCTCAGGCAGGATCACTTTACCTCCTGTCTCAGGCATGATCACTTTACCCCCTGTCTCAGGCATGATCACTCTACCTCCTGTCTCAGGCATGCTCACTTTACCTCCTGTCTCAGGCATGAACACTTTACCTCCTGTCTCAGGCATGCTCACTTTACCTCCTGTCTCAGGCATGATCACTTTACCTCCTGTCTCAGGCACGCTCACTTTACCCCCTGTCTCAGGCATGATCACTTTACCTCCTGTCTCAGGCATGATCACTTTACCTCCTGTCTCAGGCACGCTCACTTTACCCCCTGTCTCAGGCATGATCACTTTACCTCCTGTCTCAGGCATGATCACTTTACCTCCTGTCTCAGGCATGATCACTTTACCTCCTGTCTCAGGCACGCTCACTTTACCCCCTGTCTCAGGCATGATCACTTTACCTCCTGTCTCAGGCACGCTCACATTACCCCCTGTCTCAGGCAGGATCACTTTACCTCCTGTCTCAGGCATGATCACTTTACCTCCTGTCTCAGGCACGCTCACTTTACCTCCTGTCTCAGGCATGCTCACTTTACCTCCTGTCTCAGGCATGCTCACTTTACCTCCTGTCTCAGGCATACTCACTTTACCCCGTCTAAGGCATGATCACTTTACCCCCTGTCTCAGGCATGATCACTCTACCTCCTGTCTCAGGCATGATCACTTTACCCCCTGTCTCAGGCATGCTCACTTTACCTCCTGTCTCAGGCATGCTCATTTTACCTCCTGTCTCAGGCATGCTCACTTTACCTCCTGTCTCAGGCATGATCACTTTACCTCCTGTCTCAGGCATGCCCACTTTACCTCCTGTCTCAGGCATGCTCACTTTACCTCCTGTCTCAGGCATGATCACTTTACCTCCTGTCTCAGGCATGATCACTTTACCTCCTGTCTCAGGCATGATCACTTTACCTCCTGTCTCAGGCATGCTCACTTTACCTCCTGTCTCAGGCATGCTCACTTTACCTCCTGTCTCAGGCACACTCACTTTACCCCGTCTAAGGCATGATCACTTTACTCCCTGTCTCAGGCATGATCACTCTACCTCCTGTCTCAGGCATGATCACTTTACCCCCTGTCTCAGGCATGCTCACTTTACCTCCTGTCTCAGGCATGCTCACTTTACCTCCTGTCTCAGGCATGCTCACTTTACCTCCTGTCTCAGGCATGATCACTTTACCTCCTGTCTCAGGCATGATCACTTTACCTCCTGTCTCAGGCATGATCACTTTACCTCCTGTCTCAGGCATGATCACTTTACCTCCTGTCTCAGGCATGATCACTTTACCTCCTGTCTCAGGCATGATCACTTTACCTCCTGTCTCAGGCACGCTCACTTTACCCCCTGTCTCAGGCATGCTCACTTTACCTCCTGTCTCAGGCATGATCACTTTACCTCCTGTCTCAGGCATGCTCACTTTACCTCCTGTCTCAGGCATGATCACTTTACCCCCTGTCTCAGGCATGCTCACTTTACCTCCTGTCTCAGGCATGATCACTTTACCTCCTGTCTCAGGCATGCTCACTTTACCTCCTGTCTCAGGCATGCTCACTTTACCTCCTGTCTCAGGTATGCTCACTTTACCCCCTGTGTCAGGCATGCTCACTTTACCTCCTGTCTCAGGCATGATCACTTTACCTCCTGTCTCAGGCATGCTCACTTTACCTCCTGTCTCAGGCACACTCACTTTACCCCGTCTAAGGCATGATCACTTTACCCCCTGTCTCAGGCATGCTCACTTTACCTCCTGTCTCAGGCAGGATCACTTTACCTCCTGTCTCAGGCATGATCACTTTACCTCCTGTCTCAGGCATGATCACTTTACCTCCTGTCTCAGGCAGGATCACTTTACCTCCTGTCTCAGGCATGATCACTTTACCTCCTGTCTCAGCCATGCTCACTTTACCTCCTGTCTCAGGCATGATCACTTTACCTCCTGTCTCAGGCATGATCACTTTACCTCCTGTCTCAGGCATGCTCACTTTACCTCCTGTCTCAGGCATGATCACTTTACCTCCTGTCTCAGGCATGCTCACTTTACCTCCTGTCTCAGGCAGGATCACTTTACCTCCTGTCTCAGGCACGCTCACTTTACCTCCTGTCTCAGGCAGGATCACTTTACCTCCTGTCTCAGGCATGATCACTTTACCCCCTGTTTCAGGCATGATCACTCTACCTCCTGTCTCAGGCATGCTCACTTTACCTCCTGTCTCAGGCATGATCACTTTACCTCCTGTCTCAGGCATGCTCACTTTACCCCCTGTCTCAGGCATGATCACTTTACCTCCTGTCTCAGGCATGATCACTTTACCCCCTGTCTCAGGCATGCTCACTTTACCCCTGTCTCAGGCATGATCACTTTACCTCCTGTCTCAGGCACACTCACTTTACCCCCTGACTCACGCATGCTCACTTTACCCCCTGTCTCAGGCACGCTCACTTTACCCCCTACCCCAATCATTGCCTCGGGCTGTCAATTTTGACATCAGATGCTCTAACAGCTGATCACATCTATCCAACAGCGCACTGACACCAAATTACCAAATTACCAGCCAAGCATTTCCCTGCAAAGTTCTTGAATATTTTCCCTCCTTGCTTTCATATGTGCGAGTTGCTAATGTGCTTGCCCTCCACCTCCCCTTCTCCAACAGTCCTGGCAGATTCATCAGCTTCATTAACCTTATCTGCCCATCAGTCTCAGCACAGTCGTCATCCCCCACCCCCAGCAGTGTCTGGACCCCGCAGGGGATTGATCCTGCTGCTGCTTTGCGCAGATGCTCCTCAATTACTAACTCTCCCCATGAAGTCCATGTGCAAAAGATTCTCTTGTCAAAACATAATTCATCTTATAGCTTCTGTTATCTGGACTATTTCTAATTATTATTATTATTATTAACACATCCAAGAAGGAGAACACTACTCAGACCACAACAATAAAGCAATCACACAAATAATCAAAATTAAAATACATTTGCACTCAGTTGTAAAATAACAAATTTAAAATACATGCAACACCATGATACAGATGGCAGTTTAATCTAATTCATTTGACCGCCTTAAACCCTCAATAATTTATTCCAATGAGTGGATAAATTCGGATAATTTAACATCCAAACAGCTCTCACCAACACAGAGTGCCTTTTAAAAGATTTAACAAGGAGAGACGCAAGCATATATGATCACTCGATTTGATCTTATTAAAACTGGGCGAATTAATAAGCATTTTCAGGGAGTCCACAACTCCATCCTCCCGGCTAGGCTCGTTAATTTTGGCCCATTTAGCACCAAGGGCCGTCATAACTGGATTAAAACCACAGGAGAGACACCTGTCAAGCAGGCTACCTGAAACTCTCTCACCTGTCAATAAAAACCTTGCTTCAAATCTCGAGCTGGTGAAAAGTATTTTAATATGGTTGCATACAATACTACTGTGAAAATACATACTAATATGAAATAAATAATTTTAGCGATGGCAATCATTTGCTCATCTGATTGAAATAAAATAAGACAGATATATGCCAATATCATTTCACAGAGTAGCACAGTATTTTGCTCATTAGTTCGTATAATCAGAGTAGCAAAATCTGGTAAAGTTCACAATATATTCTTTCTTCTTTAATCCTCCATCCCTCTTTCTCACTCTCCCCTCCCCTTTCCCTATTTTTTTCTGCTAACCCATTACTCATCTCCTGACTTCAAAGCCATAAATCAGACTGAGGAAACAAATGCAATACCACTGGTGCACTGAAAAATAACTGCAGAAATCTCATCCGCTTCCATCATTTGCCATAGTTGTTGGATAAAAGCAGAGCCCACATCCTGGTTAAGCAGATGTGCAGAAGAAGACACTGAGACTGACAGAAGTCTGTCTTACCTCCACTACCATACTGGGATTGTTGGGATCCACACAGTTCACAACATCCTTGGCCTCAATTAGGGCGATCGTCACAAAAGCTGTTAGGCCAACATTTGACTCAAACCCACTAACACCACCCTGAAAGCACAGAGAAAGAGATACAGTCACACCCATGACCATCACACTGAAACCACACAGAGACACAGAGATACAGTCACACCCATGACCAACACAGTGAAACCACACAGAGACACAGAGATACAGTCACACCCATGACCAACACAGTGAAACCACACAGAGACACAGAGATACAGTCACACCCATGACCAACAAACTGAAACCACGAAGAGACACAGAGATACAGTCACACCCATGACCAACACACTGAAACCACACGGAGACACAGAGATACAGTAACACCCATGACCAACACACTGAAACCACACAGAGACACAGAGATACAGTAACACCCATGACCAACACACTGAAACCACACAGAGACACAGAGATACAGTCACACCCATGACCAACACACTGAAACCACACAGAGACACAGAGATACAGTAACACCCATGACCAACACACTGAAACCACACAGAGACACAGAGATACAGTCACACCCATGACCAACACACTGAAACCACACAGAGACACAGAGATACAGTCACACCCATGACCAACACACTGAAACCACACAGAGACACAGAGATACAGTCACAACCATGACCAACACACTGAAACCACACAGAGACACAGAGATACAGTCACACCCATGACCAACACACTGAAACCACACAGAGACACAGAGATACAGTAACACCCATGACCAACACACTGAAACCACACAGAGACACAGAGATACAGTCACACCCATGACCAACACACTGAAACCACACAGAGACACAGAGATACAGTCACACCCATGACTAACACACTGAAACCACACAGAGACACAGTGATACAGTCACACTCATGACCAACACACTGAAACCACGGAGAGACACAGAGATACAGTCACACCCATGACTAACACACTGAAACCACGGAGAGACACAGTGATACAGTCACACTCATGACCAACACACTGAAACCACGGAGAGACACAGAGATACAGTCACACCCATGACCAACACACTGAAACCACGGAGAGACACAGAGATACAGTCACACCCATGACCAACACACTGAAACCACACAGAGACACAGAGATACAGTCACACCCATGACCAACACACTGAAACCACACAGAGACACAGTGATACAGTCACACTCATGACCAACACACTGAAACCACACAGAGACACAGCACTTATAATTATAAAACCATAAGCTCCAAATGCTGAAATAATGTATCTCTATTACACAGATGGATTTGTTGATCACAGGCAGATCAAGTGAAGTAACTGGAAATCCTCGCAGGCTATGAACAGGAATTTTGTGTGTATGCGTTTGGGAATGAGTGTACCTAAAAGTGTGTGTGTGTGCGTGCGCGTGTGTGTGCGTGTGTGTGTGCGTGCGCGTGCATTTGAGAGAACAGGACATTGGCCCCATATTCCTGCCATACAGTGCCTCAGTCATCTCACCACAGCCCTGCAGCCGTTTCCCGATGACACTTGGTCAGTCAATCTGAAGAAGGGCAGTTACCGTAATCGAAGTGTCGTACACCGGGTTGTCCTCTCTGAAGAAACCGGTATGGTGGTGTTTTTCTCTCAGCAGATAAAGGAGCGGGCCGCACAGGTGTTCATCCGCGACAGGTATGATGCGATACGCCATGGCGAACACTTTCAGCGTATATGCCGTGATCCTGACAGGACACAAGGCAGGGCATCGTGATCATCCCCTAACACTGACCTGGGAACAGACTCTGTGGAAGAGCTCTATCAATTGGTCACATTGGCCAGCTCTGAGACCAGCTACTTGTGTTGGGCTGACTGCTTTTAAGGAAATCTTACCAAGTGCCTTTTTTGAAGTCAATTTTTAATTTTATTTGTACAGGGCTTTTTTATGGAAGACCTTCGCAACCAAACATCATGGAATAAGACAGGAACTGAAAACGTGTGAGAGGTCAGTGGTCCAACAGGTGGCCTGATTTTGAAATTCACTAGAGTCTGCTGGTAAAAATGAGGTCATCATCAAAATATGGAGTCAAATTTTGAGCCAAATTCAACTCACTAAATCATTCCAAACTGATTCACTTACCTGACTGCTGATTTCACCGTCTGCTTCAAAGACAGGAATACTGCTACATTAGCCGAGAATAAGTAATTGATGGAGTAAAAATGTCGACATTTATTTCATTCATACCATGTGCTGGCTCCTTCTCTTCTGTACGGGGGGTAGGAGTGGTCTTTCCGACGATACTGCAGCTGTTTTTCATAGCCTGCCCGAATGAATGAGAAAGGGGAGCCCATGTTAGTTCAGCATCACTTCACCTGGAATAGCTAAATCCTCTTCTCATTCTAGCATTGCACCATCCATTACAGAACAGTGAACCCAAATGTGTCCGGAGTCCGGCACATGCACCCTCAAACGATCTGCCATCTCTGTGTTATTGAGCGTGTCCCATTCTTTATGGAGCTACTCATTTGCGTCCATTAGCGCTCGTCACCGCAACCACTGCTGTCACTGGCCCCTCCTTGTCTCATCACATTCATTGGTCAATTAGACCGGGCATGGAACAAACAACAGATGTGTGCAAATACCCACACGATATACGTAAGTCCGTGCAGAATTTGATTTGATACCTGCTACTCAACTGTTGATGTAGTAGGAACAGTGTGTATGTATCCGTAGTGTACACACAGAATCATACATACTATATGGCTGCCACCTCACCCATCTCCTGACCCGATTCACCCATGACATTGCATCCCCTAGCCCCGCAAAAATTTTGACATGACTTTACCCATGAATTTATGGCATTTTTAGTTATTTCTTAAGAATACAAGGCAATAGAGGCGTTTCTGTTCATTTCACGTCATCGATTTCATGTATCGATTTCTACAAGCTATCACTTCCGCTGTTGTCATGAAAACGGCTTGTCGTATCAATGCCAGTGGCCTGACGGGATAGTGCAGTGTCCATCGGTAACATACAGCAGAATTCAGCTGAATGCAGTCGGTAATTTGGATATTGTTTGCAAACAGTTTGATCCATAGAGGTTTCAGACGTCCGAAAGAGTGTGCGTATATATTTTCACCTACTGAATAGTAAACATGTATGGGAACTCGAATGCATCACACCTGTCGGAAGCACGTGGGCGATGAGAACCTTGCTCAAGAGCCCAACAGCTGAAATGACCGAACAGGGGCAAAACTGATATTTTTGTTCCATAGGTTACTCCATCACAAGGGTGTTCAGTCATCTCCACAAAGCGCCGATGTGGGAGCTGGTTTGTGTTTTATCCTACAGCTGCAACACCTGATTCAACTTATTAACGAACTGGAGGCCTCAATCCAGACTTTGATCTGGATTGAGAACTCCCACCCCAGCTTTACCGATTCTCGACGGGATCCATCCAATCTCTGGAGCCAGGTCTGCTATCTGGATTGTTATTTCCATCCTGTGGTGTCTGCACTTTTGTCTCAGCTATATGCACCTCTGGCTGTTTGTCACTCAAGAGAAAATCGCCGGCTGAATGTCAGTAATATGAGACCATTAAAAATTTAGGTGGTTTGCATCCTTCACATTTCAATTATCAGGAGCGGGCAGGAGGTATTTTTTATTTCTTGATTAATATAATAAGAGTTTGAGAGCCAACTAGCAACACGGATCCAAATCAAAAGTACATGTTTGAACCAAAACTCACATCAGTCTGCCCCATCGACTTGCCTCAGAGCGAACTGACCTCACATGAGTCTGCACCATCCTTTAGTCTCACAGTAAACTGACCTCACATCAATCTGCCCCATCCTTTAGTCTCAGAGCGAACTGAACTCACATCAGTCTCACCCCATCCTTTAGTCTCAGAGCGAACTGAACTCACATCAGTCTGCCCCATCCTTTAGTCTCAGAGCGAACTGACCTGACATCAGTCTGCCCCATCCTTTAGTCTCAGAGCGAACTGACCTCACATCAGTCTGCCCCATCCATTAGTGTCTAAGCGAACAGACCTCACATCAGTCTGCCCCCATCCTTTTCTGTAGTCTCAGAGCGAACTGACCTCACATCAGTCTACCCCCATCCCTTTAGTCTCCCGGGCGAACTGACCTCACGTAGTCTTCCCCATCCATTATTCCACAATCAGTCTCCCATCCTTTCTCGGGAGCCCCTTCCAGTCTCCCCTCCATTTTCAGCACACCTAAATCAGTCTGCCCCTTTTCTGGCTGACTTCCACTCACCCCACCTTAGTAACGCCACCCTCCCCCCCCATTATCCAACTGACCCCATAAATTCTGCCCATCCTTAGTCTCAAAAACTGGCCTCCATCGGCCCAACTCTCACCCCACACTCCCAAGATCCCCCATCTTTCCCCATTGCCCACACACCCCATCCACCCAGCAACAATTCCACACTCCCCATCCTTTAAAAGGGCAAATCCCTCCATCATCTCCCCATTTAATTCACACTGACCACCTTTCCCCCCCATTCTCAGACCTGACCACTCAGTCCCCACCTTTTCCAAGCTATTCCCCATCCATTCTCCAAGGCCTGAAAACACCCAATACACCCCATTTTCTCGGGCGAACTACCCCAATCCCCCCCTAGTCTCAGAAGGCAATCCCATCTCCCCCCATCCTTGTCTCAAGAACTGACCTCAACAGTCCCCCATCTTGTCTCCAGCCAACCCTCATTTTGCCCTCCATTTCAAAAGCCTCACACATCTCCCCCCTTTTTCCAGAGCACTGACCTCCATCCCCCCCATCCTAGCCAAATCCAACATCTACCCCATCCATTTCTCAGGGGCAACTACCCCAGCCCCCTCCTTATCCCCGGGGAAAACCACATCCAGCTTCCCCATCCTTTTAAAACCCTACCCCATCAGTTGCCCCATTTTTGTCTCAGGGAACTACTCCCATCAGTCTCCCCAACCTTGCCTCAAGCAACTCCCCCAAATTCTCTCCCCACCATTATCCAAAAACTGACCTCCCCATTCACCCCATCCATTAGTCCCCCAAAAAACCCCAAACCCAGTCTGCCCATCCTTCTGGATAACTCCACATCTCCCCCCTTCTAGGCAAGCCCCCACCCATCAACCCCCCAATTTACCCCAGGGCCTTTCCTTGCTCAAACCTACTCCCTACCCCATCCCCAACCAAACCCCCAAAAAATTCCCCATTTTTCTCCAACCCTCACTCAGTCTCCCACCTAGCCCAACCCCTCCACCATTCCCCATCCATTTTCCCCAAGATGCCCACCGTCCCCATCCATAGTCTGGCCTCCTACCTCAACAGCGCCCCCCCTCAGTCTACCCCATCTTATCCTATAAGCAACTACCTCCCACCCCCACCCTTTTCTCAAGCCGACACCATCATTTTCCCCCCAAATTCTCAGCAACAACCCTCAGTCCTCCCCACCCTTTGTCTCAGAGCGAATCCCCATCATTCCCATTTACTCCACCAGCCTTCTCCCATGCCACCTGACTCCACAGCCCACCACCCAAAGGCCCACCAACCCGGTTACTTTGTCTCCCCGGGGAATCCTCATCCATCCTACCCCACCTTTGTTCAGCCCCTTTAACCCTCCATCATCACACCCCCTTTCCAGTACCCACCAACTCCCCGCCCCCATAGTTGGGCCCGGGGCCCCACATTGCCCTCCTTTTAAAAACCTCAGGCATTCCCCCCTTGCCCAGGAACAAGCCTCATCTCTGCCCCCCTTAGCCCGACGAACTGACCCCCATCACCCACCATTTCTCAACGAACCCCTCCCCCCTCCTTAGTCTCGGGAATACCAACATCATCCCCCCCCCTTGGTCTAAACCGACCCCCATCCTTTAGTCTCAGAGTGAACTGACCTCACATCAGTCTGTCCCATCCATTAGTCTCCAGAAGCCAACTGACCTCATCAGTCTGCCCCATCCATTGGTCTCAGAGCAAACTGACCTCACATCAGTCTACCCCCATCCATTAGTCTCAGAAGCGAACTGACCTCATCAGTCTGCCCCATCCATTAGTCTCAGAGCGAACTGACCTCACATCAGTCTGCCCCATCCATTAGTCTCAGGCGAACTGACCTCATCAGTCTGCCCCCATCCATTAGTCTCAAGCGAACTACCTCCATCAGTCTACCCCATCCATTAGTCTCAGAGCGAACTGACCTCACATCAGTCTGCCCCATCCATTAGTCTCCAGAGAACTGACCTCACAGTCTGCCCCAGTCTGCCCCATTAGTCTCAGATCGAACTGACCTCACATCAGTCTGCCCCATCCATTAGTCTCAGACCAAACCTCATCAGTCTACCCCATCCATTAGTCTCAGAGCGAACTGACCTCATCAGTCTGCCCCATCCTTTAGTCTCAGAGACAACTGACCTCCCATCAGTCTGCCCCCTCATCCATTAGTCTCAGATCCATGGTCTCCACCTCACATCAGTCTGTCCCATCTATTAGTCTCAAAGCCAACTGACCTCACATCAGTCTGCCCCATCCATTAGTCTCAGAGTGAACTGACCTCACATCAGTCTGTCCCATCCATTAGTCTCAAAGCCAACTGACCTCACATCAGTCTACCCCATCCATTAGTCTCAGAGTGAACTAACCTCACATCAGTCAGCCCCATCCATTAGTCTCAGAGCGAACTGACCTCACATCAGTCTGCCCCCATCCTTTAGTCTCAGAGCGAACTGACCTCCACATCAGTCTACCCCATCCATTAGTCTCAGAGGCTACTGACCTTAGTCTCAGACCAAACTGACCTGTCCCCCATCCTTTAGTCTCAGAGCGAACTGACCTCCCATCAGTCTGCCCCATCCATTAGTCTCAGAGGCGAACTGACCTCTCATCAGTCTGCCCCCATCCATTAGTCTCAGAGCAAACTGACCTCTCATCAGTCTACCCCATCCTTTAGTCTCAGAGCCAACTGTCCTCACATCAGTCTACCCCATCCTTTAGTCTCAGAGCCCACTGACCTCACATCAGTCTGCCCCCATCCATTAGTCTCAGGTCTCCAAACTGACCTCACATCAGTCTACCCCCCATTAGTCTCAGAGCCCACTGACCTCACATCAGTCTGCCCCATCCATTAGTCTCAAAGCCAACTGACCTCCCATCAGTCTGCCCCATCCTTTAGTCTCAGAAGCGAACTGACCTCACATCAGTCTGCCCCATCCATTAGTCTCAGTGAACTGACCTCCTCAGCCCCATCCAGTCTCAGGTGACCTCCATCCCCCATCCTTTAGTCTCAGTGACCTCACATCAGTCTGCCCCATCCTTTAGTCTCAGAAGAACTGACCTCTCACATCAGTCTACCCCATCCATTAGTCTCAGAGCTCAAACTGACCTCATCAGTCTACCCCATCCTTTAGTCTCAGGAGCAAACTGACCTCACATCAGTCTACCCCATCCATTAGTCTCAGGCGAACTGACCTCACATCAGTCTGCCCCATCCTTTAGTCTCAGAGCGAACTGACCTCACATCAGTCTACCCCATCCATTAGTCTCAGGCCAACTGACCTCACATCAGTCTACCCCCATCCATTAGTCTCAGAGCGAACTAACCTCCCATCAGTCTGCCCCATCCTTTAGTCTCAGAGCCAACTGACCTCACATCAGTCTTGCCCCATCCATTAGTCTCAGAGTGAACTGACCTCACATCAGTCTGCCCCATCCTTTGGTCTCAGAGCCAACTGACCTCCCATCAGTCTACCCCATCCATTAGTCTCAGGCCCAGAACTGACCTCACATCAGTCTGCCCCAGAGCAACCAACTGACCTCATCAGTCTGTCCCATCCATTAGTCTCAGAGCCAAACTGACCTCATCAGTCTGCCCCATCCTTTAGTCTCAGAGCGAACTGACCTCACATCAGTCTGCCCCATCCATTAGTCTCAGAGTGAACTGACCTCACATCAGTCTGTCCCATCCATTAGTCTCAAAGCCAACTGACCTCACATCAGTCTACCCCATCCATTAGTCTCAGAGCGAACTAACCTCACATCAGTCAGCCCCATCCATTAGTCTCAGAGCTCAGAACTGACCTCACATCAGTCTGCCCCCATCCATTAGTCTCAGAGCGAACTGACCTCACATCAGTCTACCCCCATCCATTAGTCTCAGAGTGAACTGACCTCACATCAGTCTGCCCCCATCCATTAGTCTCAGTCTGCCCCAACTGACTTCCACATCAGTCTGCCCCATCCATTAGTCTCAGAGAACTGACCTCATCAGTCTACCCCATCCATTAGTCTCAGACCCAACTGACCTCCATCAGTCTCCATATCCCCCCATCCTTTAGTCTCAGAGCAGACTGACCTCACATCAGTCTGCCCCCATCCATTAGTCTCAGAGCGAACTGACCTCACATCAGTCTGCCCCATCCTTTAGTCTCAGAAGCGAACTGACCTCACATCAGTCTACCCCCCATCCATTAGTCTCAGAGCCAACTGACTCACATCAGTCTGCCCCATCCTTTAGTCTCCAGAGCATCCTGACCTCATCAGTCTGCCCCATCCATTAGTCTCAGAGCGAACTGACTCACATCAGTCTGCCCCATCCATTAGTCTCAGAGCCAACTGACCTCACATCAGTCTGCCCCATCCTTTAGTCTCAGAAGCGAACTGACCTCACATCAGTCTGCCCCCATCTCAGAGCGAACTGACCTCACATCAGTCTCCCCCATCCTTTGGTCTCAGAGCGAACTGACCTCCACATCAGTCTGCCCCATCCATTAGTCTCAGAAACTGACCTCAAACTGACCTCTCACATCAGTCTACCCCATCCCCATTAGTCTCAGAGTGAACTGACCTCACATCAGTCTGCCCCATCCATTTAGTCTCAGAGCAAACTGACCTCACATCAGTCTGCCCCATCCATTAGTCTCAGAGCGAACTGACCTCACATCAGTCTGCCCCATCCATTAGTCTCAGAGCGAACTGACCTCACATCAGTCTGCCCCCATCCTTAGTCTCAGAGTGAACTGACCTCACATCAGTCTGCCCCATCCATTAGTCTCAGACCAAACTAACTGACCTCACATCAGTCTGTCCCATCCATTAGTCTCAGAGCCAAACTCCTCATCAGTCTACCCCATCCTTTACTCAGACCTCCTCATCAGTCTGCCCCATCCATTAGTCTCAGAGCGAACTGACCTCATCAGTCTGCCCCATCCATTAGTCTCCAGAGCGAACTGACCTCACATCAGTCTGCCCCATCCTTTAGTCTCAGAGCGAACTGACCTCATCAGTCTGCCCCATCCACTGCCCCCATCCTTTAGTCTCAGAGCAGACTGACCTCCCATCAGTCTGCCCCATCCTTTAGTCTCAGAGCAAACTGACCTCCCATCAGTCTTCCCCATCCATTAGTCTCAGAGCGAACTGACCTCACATCAGTCTGCCCCATCCATTAGTCTCAGAGCGAACTGACCTCACATCAGTCTGCCCCATCCATTAGTCTCAGAGCGAACTAACCTCATCCTCCATCATCTCAGTCTGCCCCATCCCCATCCTTTAGTCTCAGGAGGAACTGACCTCACATCAGTCTACCCCATCCATTAGTCTCAGGCGAACTGACCTCATCAGTCTGCCCCCCATCCTTTAGTCTCAGAGCCAACTGACCTCACATCAGTCTGTCCCATCCATTAGTCTCAGAGCAAACTGACCTCATCAGTCTGCCCCATCCATTAGTCTCAGAGCCAACTGACCTCACATCAGTCTGCCCCATCCATTAGTCTCAGAGCCAACTGACCTCACATCAGTCTACATTAGTCTCAGAGCCACCTTTAAGTCCAGTCCTCCCATCCATCATCTCAGTCTGCCCCATCCTTTAGTCTCAGAGCGAACTGACCTCACATCAGTCTGCCCCATCCATTAGTCTCAGAGCCAACTGACCTCACATCAGTCTACCCCATCCATTAGTCTCAGAGTGAACTGACCTCACATCAGTCTGCCCCATCCATTAGTCTCAGAGCGAACTGACCTCCATCAGTCTGCCCATCCATTAGTCTCAAGCGAACTGACCTCTCATCAGTCTACCCCATCCATTAGTCTCAGAGCGAACTGACCTCACATCAGTCTGCCCCATCCATTAGTCTCAGAGCCAACTGACCTCACATCAGTCTGCCCCATCCATTAGTCTCCATTAGTCAGTCTGATCCTTTAGTCTCAGAGCGAACCTCACATCAGTCTGCCCCATCCATTAGTCTCAGAAGCGAACTGACCTCACATCAGTCTACCCCATCCATTAGTCTCCATCCTTCCTCACAGTCAGATCCCCATCCAGTCTCCCACCCCATCCATTAGTCTCAGATTAGTCCAAACTGACCTCACTCACATCAGTCTGCCCCATCCATTAGTCTCAGAGCGAAACTGACCTCACATCAGTCTGCCCCATCCATTAGTCTCAGAGCGAACTGACCTCACATCAGTCTGCCCCATCCTTTAGTCTCAGAGCGAACTGACCTCACATCAGTCTGCCCCATCCATTAGTCTCAGAGCGAACTGACCTCACATCAGTCTACCCCATCCATTAGTCTCAGAGCGAACTGACCTCACATCAGTCTACCCCATCCATTAGTCTCAGAGCTCACATCAGTCTGCCCCATCCTGACCTGACATCAGTCTTACCCCATCCATTAGTCTCAGAGCGAACTGACCTCACATCAGTCTGCCCCATCCTTTAGTCTCAGAGCGAACTGACCTCACATCAGTCTGCCCCATCCATTAGTCTCAGAGCCAGTCAGTCTCCCCCATCAGTCTCAGAGAAACTGACCTCACATCAGTCTCCCCATCCATTAGTCTCAGAAGCGAACTGACCTCATCAGTCTACCCCATCCATTAGTCTCAGAGCCAACTGACCTCACATCAGTCTGCCCCATCCTTTAGTCTCAGAGCGAACTGACCTCACATCAGTCTGCCCCATCCATTAGTCTCAGAGCGAACTGACCTCACATCAGTCTACCCCATCCCTTTAGTCTCAGAGTGAACTGACCTCACATCAGTCTGCCCCATCCATTAGTCTCAAGAGCGAACTGACCTCACATCCATCAGTCTGCCCCTTCCCCATCCATTAGTCTCAGAGCGAACTGACCTCACATCAGTCTGCCCCCATCCATTAGTCTCAGAGCGAACTGACCTCACATCAGTCTGCCCCATCCATTAGTCTCAGAGCGAACTGACCTCACATCAGTCTGCCCCATCCTTTAGTCTCAGAGCGAACTGACCTCCACATCAGTCTGCCCCATCCATTAGTCTCAGAGCGAACTGACCTCACATCAGTCTGCCCCATCCAAGTCTGCCCCCATCCATTAGTCTCAGTCTCAGAGCGAACTGACCTCACATCAGTCTGCCCCCATCCATTTAGTCTCAGAGCGAACTGACCTCACATCAGTCTGCCCCATCCATTAGTCTCAGAGCGAACTGACCTCACATCAGTCTGCCCCATCCATTAGTCTCAGAGCGAACTGACCTCACATCAGTCTGTCTCATCCTCCATTAGTCTCAGAGCGAACTGACCTCACATCAGTCTACCCCATCCATTAGTCTCAGAGCCAACTGACCTCACATCAGTCTGCCCCATCCATTAGTCTCAGAGCGAACTGACCTCACATCAGTCTGCCCCCATCCATTAGTCTCAGAGCGAACTGACCTCATCAGTCTGCCCCATCCATTAGTCTCAGAGCGAACTGACCTCACATCAGTCCTCCCATCCATTAGTCTCAGGAGTACCCCATCAGTCTGTCTCATCCATTAGTCTCAGAGCGAACTGACCTCACATCAGTCTGCCCCATCCATTAGTCTCAGAGCACTAACCCTCCATCAGTCTGCCCCATCCATT
Source organism: Gymnothorax javanicus (assembly GCA_029692085.1). Lineage (NCBI taxonomy): Eukaryota > Metazoa > Chordata > Actinopteri > Anguilliformes > Muraenidae > Gymnothorax > Gymnothorax javanicus. The sequence goes on along the minus strand of CM056200.1, from coordinate 18,918,011 downwards.
AGTCTCAGAGCGAACTGACCTCACATCAGTCTGCCCCATCCATTAGTCTCAGAGCAAACTGACCTCACATCAGTCTGCCCCATCCTTTAGTCTCAGAGCGAACTGACCTCACATCAGTCTGCCCCATCCATTGGTCTCAGAGCAAACTGTCCTCACATCAGTCTGCCCCATCCATTAGTCTCAGAGCCAACAGACCTCACATCAACTGACCTCACATCAGTCTGCCCCATCCATTTTTAGTCTCAGAGCGAACTGACCTCACATCAGTCTGCCCCCATCCATTAGTCTCAGAGCCAACTGACCTCACATCAGTCTGCCCCATCCATTAGTCTCAGAGCGAACTGACCTCACATCAGTCTGCCCCATCCATTAGTCTCAGAGCGAACTGACCTCCCATCAGTCTGCCCCATCCATTAGTCTCAGAGCGAACTGACCTCACATCAGTCTGCCCCATCCCATTAGTCTCAAAAGATCCTTACCTCACATCAGTCTACCCCATCCCATCCTTTAGTCTCAGAGCGAACCCATCCTCAGTCTCAGTCTGCCCCATCCCCATTTAGTCTCAGAGCGAACTGACCTCACATCAGTCTGCCCCATCCATTAGTCTCAGAGCGAACTGACCTCACATCAGTCTGCCCCATCCATTAGTCTCAGAGCGAACTGACCTCACATCAGTCTACCCCATCCATTAGTCTCAGAGCGAACTGACCTCACATCAGTCTGCCCCATCCATTAGTCTCAGAGCGAACTGACCTCACATCAGTCTGCCCCATCCTTTAGTCTCAGAGCGAACTGACCTCACATCAGTCTGCCCCCATCCATTAGTCTCAGTCTACCCCAACTGACCTCACATCAGTCTGCCCCATCCTTTAGTCTCAGAGCAAACTGACCTCACATCAGTCTGCCCCATCCATTAGTCTCAGAGCCAACTGACCTCACATCAGTCTGCCCCATCCATTAGTCTCAGAGCTCTGAACTCAGTCTGCCCCCTCCATCAGTCTCAGTCTGCCCCAACCATGTCTCATCCTCTGACCTCATCAGTCTGCCCCATCCATTAGTCTCAGAGCGAACTGACCTCACATCAGTCTACCCCATCCTTTAGTCTCAGAGCGAACTGACCTCACATCAGTCTGCCCCATCCATTAGTCTCAGAGCGAACTGACCTCACATCAGTCTGCCCCATCCATTAGTCTCAGAGCCAGAACTGACCTCACATCAGTCTGCCCCATCCTTTAGTCTCAGAGCCAAACTGACCTCACATCAGTCTGCCCCATCCTTTAGTCTCAGAGCCCAACTGACCTCACATCAGTCTGCCCCATCCTTTAGTCTCAGAGCGAACTAACCTCATATCAGTCTACCCCATCCTTAAATCTCAGAGCCAACTGACCTCACATCAGTCTGCCCCATCCTTTAGTCTCAGAGTGAACTGACCTCACATCAGTCTGTCCATCTATTAGTCTCAAAGCGAACTGACCTCACATCAGTCTGCCCCCCATCCATTAGTCTCAGAGCGACTGACCTCACATCAGTCTGCCCCATCCTTTAGTCTCAGAGCAAACTGACCTCACATCAGTCTGCCCCATCCATTAGTCTCAGAGCGAACTGACCTCACATCAGTCTGCCCCATCCATTAGTCTCAGAGTCCAACTGACCTCACATCAGTCTCAGTCTGCCCCATCCATTAGTCTCAGAGCGAACTGACCTCACATCAGTCTGCCCCATCCATTAGTCTCAGAGCGAACTGACCTCATCAGTCTGCCCCATCCATTAGTCTCAGAGCCAACTGACCTCACATCAGTCTGCCCCATCCATTAGTCTCAGAGCGAACTGACCTCACATCAGTCTGCCCCATCCATTAGTCTCAGAGCCAACTGACCTCACATCAGTCTGCCCCATCCATTAGTCTCAGAGCGAACTGACCTCACATCAGTCTGCCCCATCCTTTAGTCTCAGAGCCAACTGACCTCACATCAGTCTACCCCATCCATTAGTCTCAGAGTGAACTGACCTCACATCAGTCTGCCCCATCCATTAGTCTCAGAGCGAACTGACCTCACATCAGTCTGCCCCATCCATTAGTCTCAGAGCAAAACTGACCTCACATCAGTCTGCCCCATCCATTAGTCTCAGAGCCAAACTGACCTCACATCAGTCTCAGTCCCCATCCATTAGTCTCAGAGCGAACTGACCTCACATCAGTCTGCCCCATCCATTAGTCTCAGAGCCAAACTGACCTCACATCAGTCTGCCCCATCCATTAGTCTCAGAGCGAACTGACCTCACATCAGTCTGCCCCATCCATTAGTCTCAGAGGCGAACTGACCTCACATCAGTCTGCCCCATCCATTAGTCTCAGAGCAGACCTCACATCAGTCTGCCCCATCCATTAGTCTCAGAGCGAAACTGACCTCATCAGTCTGCCCCATCCATTAGTCTCCCATCCTCCATTAGTCTCAGAACTCAGAAACTGACCTCACATCAGTCTGCCCCATCCATTAGTCTCAGAGCAAACTGACCTCACATCAGTCTGCCCCATCCTTTAGTCTCAGAGCGAACTGACCTCACATCAGTCTGCCCCATCCATTAGTCTCAGAGCGAACTGACCTCACATCAGTCTGCCCCATCCATTAGTCTCAGAGCCAAACTGACCTCACATCAGTCTACCCCATCCATTAGTCTCAGAGCGAACTGACCTCACATCAGTCTGCCCCATCCTTTAGTCTCAGAGCGAACTGACCTCATCAGTCTGCCCATCCATTAGTCTCAGAGCGAAACTGACCTCACATCAGTCTGCCCCCATCCCCAGTCTCATTAGTCTCACCTCAGCAGTCTGCCCCATCCTTTAGTCTCAGAAGTGAACTCACATCAGTCTCAGTCTGCCCCATCCATTAGTCTCAGAGCGAACTGACCTCACATCAGTCTGCCCCAATCCATTAGTCTCAGAGTGAACTGACCTCACATCAGTCTGCCCCATCCATTAGTCTCAGAGCGAACTGACCTCACATCAGTCTGCCCCATCCATTAGTCTCAGAGCGAACTGACCTCACATCAGTCTACCCCATCCATTAGTCTCAGAGAACTGACCTCACATCATCAGTCTGCCCATCCTTTAGTCTCAGAGCGAACTGACCTCACATCAGTCTAGCCCATCCATTAGTCTCAGAGCGAACTGAGCGCACATCAGTCTGCCTCATCCATGAGTCTCAGAGCGAACTGACCTCACATCAGTCTGCCCCATCCATTAGTCTCAGAGCCAACTGACCTCACATCAGTCTGCCCCATCCATTAGTCTCAGAGCGAACTGACCTCACATCAGTCTACCCCATCCATTAGTCTCAGAGTGAACTGACCTCACATCAGTCTGCCCCATCCTTCAGTCTCAGAGGGAACTGACCTCACATCAGTCTGCCCCATCCATTAGTCTCAGAGCGAACTGACCTCACATCAGTCTGCCCCATCCATTAGTCTCAGAGCGAACTGACCTCACATCAGTCTGCCCCATCCATTAGTCTCAGAGCGAACTGACCTCACATCAGTCTGCCCCATCCATTAGTCTCAGAGCGAACTGACCTCACATCAGTCTGCCCCATCCATTAGTCTCAGAACTGACACTCAGAGTCATCTCAGAGAGAACTGACCAGTCAGTCTGCCCCCATCCATTAGTCTCAGAGCCAACTGACCTCACATCAGTCTGCCCCATCCATTAGTCTCAGAGCGAACTGACCTCTCACATCAGTCTGCCCCATCCATTAGTCTCAGAGCCAACTGACCTCACATCAGTCTGCCCCATCCATTAGTCTCAGAGCGAACTGACCTCACATCAGTCTGCCCCATCCATTAGTCTCAGAGCGAACTGACCTCACATCAGTCTACCCCATCCATTAGTCTCAGAGCAAACTGACCTCACATCAGTCTGCCCCATCCATTAGTCTCAGAGCCAACTGACCTCACATCAGTCTTCCCCATCCATTAGTCTCAGAGCGAAACTGACCTCACATCAGTCTGCCCCCATCCATTAGTCTCAGAGCGAACTGACCTCACATCAGTCTGCCCCATCCATTAGTCTCAGAGCGAACTGACCTCACATCAGTCTGCCCCATCCATTAGTCTCAGAGCGAACTGACCTCACAGTTCCCCCATCCTCAGACCTAGTCTCAGTCTGCCCCCATCCATTAGTCTCACCGAACCTCCTCACATCAGTCTACCCCATCCATTAGTCTCAGAGCGAACTGACCTCACATCAGTCTGCCCCATCCATTAGTCTCAGAGCCAACTGACCTCACATCAGTCTGCCCCATCCATTAGTCTCAGGCCAACTGAACTCCACATCAGTCTACCCCATCCATTAGTCTCAGAGCGAACTGACCTCCTCATCAGTCTGCCCCATCCTCAGTCTCAGAGCGAACTGACCTCTCATCAGTCTGCCCCATCCATTAGTCTCAGAGCCAACTGACCTCACATCAGTCTGCCCCATCCATTAGTCTCAGAGCGAACTGACCTCACATCAGTCTACCCCCATCCATTAGTCTCAGAGCCCACTGACCTCACATCAGTCTGCCCCATCCATTAGTCTCAGAGCGAACTGACCTCACATCAGTCTGCCCCATCCATTAGTCTCAGAGAACTAACTGACCTCACATCAGTCTGCCCCATCCATTAGTCTCAGAGCCAACTGACCTCACATCAGTCTGCCCCCATCCATTAGTCTCAGAGCGAACTGACCTCACATCAGTCTACCCCATCCATTAGTCTCAGAGCGAACTGACCTCATCAGTCTGCCCCCATCCATTAGTCTCAGAGCGAACTGACCTCACATCAGTCTACCCCATCCATTTAGTCTCAGAGCGAACTGACCTCACATCAGTCTACCCCATCCATTAGTCTCAGAGCAAACTGACCTCACATCAGTCTGCCCCATCCATTAGTCTCAGAGCGAACTGACCTCACATCAGTCTACCCCATCCATTAGTCTCAGAGCGAACTGACCTCACATCAGTCTGCCCCATCCATTAGTCTCAGAGCGAACTGACCTCACATCAGTCTAGCCCCATCCCAGAAGCATCCTTCAGTCTCCCCATCCATTAGTCTCAGAGACCTCTCACATCAGTCTACCCCATCCATTAGTCTCAGAGTCCCCCACCATTAGTCTCAGTCTGACCCCATCAGTCTACCCCCATCCATTAGTCTCAGAGCCCCTGACCTCACATCAGTCTGCCCCATCCATTAGTCTCAGAGCAAACTGACCTCACATCAGTCTACCCCATCCATTAGTCTCAGAGCGAACTGACCTCACATCAGTCTGCCCATCCATTAGTCTCAGAGCCAACTAACCTCACATCAGTCTCCCCCATCCATTAGTCTCAGAGCCAACTGACCTCACATCAGTCTGCCCCATCCATTAGTCTCAGAGCGAACTGACCTCACATCAGTCTGCCCCATCCATTAGTCTCAGAGCGAACTGACCTCACATCAGTCTACCCCATCCATTAGTCTCAGAGCGAACTGACCTCACATCAGTCTACCCCATCCATTAGTCTCAGAGCGAACTGACCTCACATCAGTCTGCCCCATCCATTTAGTCTCAGAGCCTGACCTCACATCAGTCTGCCCCATCCATTAGTCTCAGTCTCAGTCTCACCATTTAGTCTCAGAGGAACTGACCATCCATTAGTCTCAGTCTCGAACTGACTGACCTCACATCAGTCTACCCCATCCATTAGTCTCAGAGCGAACTGACCTCACATCAGTCTACCCCATCCATTAGTCTCAGAGAGAACTGACCTCACATCAGTCTGCCCCATCCATTAGTCTCAGAGCGAACTGACCTCACATCAGTCTGCCCCATCCATTAGTCTCAGAGCGAACTGACCTCACATCAGTCTACCCCATCCATTAGTCTCAGAGCGAACTGACCTCACATCAGTCTGCCCCATCCATTAGTCTCAGAGCGAACTGACCTCACATCAGTCTAGCCCATCCATTAGTCTCAGAGCGAACTGACCTCACATCAGTCTGCCCCATCCATTAGTCTCAGAGCAAACTGACCTCATCAGTCTACCCCATCCATTAGTCTCAGAGCGAACTGACCTCACATCAGTCTGCCCCATCCATTAGTCTCAGAGCGAACTGACCTCACATCAGTCTGCCCCATCCATTAGTCTCAGAGCGAACTGACCTCACATCAGTCTGCCCCATCCATTAGTCTCAGAGCGAACTGACCTCACATCAGTCTGCCCCATCCATTAGTCTCAGAGCGAACTGACCTCACATCAGTCTGCCCCATCCTTTAGTCTCAGAGCGAACTGACCTCACATCAGTCTACCCCATCCATTAGTCTCAGAGCAACTGACCTCACATCAGTCTACCCCATCCATTAGTCTCAGAGCGAACTGACCTCACATCAGTCTGCCCCATCCATTAGTCTCAGAGCGAACTGACCTCACATCAGTCTGCCCCATCCATTAGTCTCAGAGCAACTGACCTCACATCAGTCTGCCCCATCCATTAGTCTCAGAGCGAACTGACCTCACATCAGTCTGCCCCATCCATTAGTCTCAGAGCGAACTGACCTCACATCAGTCTACCCCATCCATTAGTCTCAGAGCGAACTGACCTCACATCAGTCTACCCCATCCATTAGTCTCAGAGCGAACTGACCTCACATCAGTCTGCCCCATCCTTTAGTCTCAGAGCGAACTGACCTCACATCAGTCTGCCCCATCCATTAGTCTCAGAGCAAACTGACCTCACATCAGTCTGCCCCATCCATTAGTCTCAGAACCTCAACAGTCTACCTCATCCATTATCAGTCCTCACCCCCCATCCATTAGTCTCAGAGCGAACTGACCTCACATCAGTCTGCCCCATCCATTAGTCTCAGAGCGAACTGACCTCATCAGTCTGCCCCATCCATTAGTCTCAGAGCGAACTGACCTCACATCAGTCTGCCCCCATCCATTAGTCTCAGAGCGAACTGACCTCACATCAGTCTGCCCCATCCAGTCTCAGAGCCCCTCATCAGTCTACCCCATCCATTAGTCTCAGAGCGAACTGACCTCACATCAGTCTGCCCCATCCTTTAGTCTCAGAGCGAACTGACCTCATCAGTCTGCCCCATCCATTAGTCTCAGAGCGAACTGACCTCACATCAGTCTGCCCCATCCATTAGTCTCAGAGCGAACTGACCTCACATCAGTCAGTCTGTCCCCATCCTTTAGTCTCCCCATCCATTAGTCTCAACTGACCTCACATCAGTCTGCCCCATCCATTAGTCTCAGAGAGCAACTGACCTCACATCAGTCTACCCCCATCCATTAGTCTCAGAGGCAACTGACCTCACATCAGTCTGCCCCATCCATTAGTCTCAGAGCGAACTGACCTCACATCAGTCTGCCCCATCCATTAGTCTCAGAGCCAACTGACCTCACATCAGTCTGCCCCCATCCATTCAGAGTCTCAGTCTCAGACCTCCATCAGTCTGCCCCATCCATTAGTCTCAGAGCGAACTGACCTCACATCAGTCTGCCCCATCCATTAGTCTCAGAGCGAACTGACCTCACATCAGTCTGCCCCCATCCATTAGTCTCAGTCTGACCTCACATCAGTCTGCCCCATCCATTAGTCTCAGAGCAAACTGACCTCACATCAGTCTGCCCCATCCATTAGTCTCAGAGCGAACTGACCTCACATCAGTCTGCCCCATCCTTTAGTCTCAGAGCGAACTGACCTCACATCAGTCTGCCCCATCCATTTAGTCTCAGAAGCGAACTGACCTCACATCAGTCTGCCCCATCCTTTAGTCTCAGGCCTGACCTCCATCAGTCTGTCCCATCCATTAGTCTCAGAGTGTACTGACCTCACATCAGTCTGCCCCATCCTTAGTCTCAGAGCGAACTGACCTCACATCAGTCTGCCCCATCCTTTAGTCTCAGAGCGAACTGACCTCACATCAGTCTACCCCATCCATTAGTCTCAGAGCGAACTGACCTCACATCAGTCTGCCCCATCCATTAGTCTCAGAGCGAACTGACCTCACATCAGTCTGCCCCATCCTTTAGTCTCAGAGCGAACTGACCTCACATCAGTCTGCCCCATCCTTTAGTTCAGTCTCAGAGTCTGCCCCATCCATTAGTCTCAGAGCAAACTGACCTCACATCAGTCTACCCCCATCCTTTAGTCTCAGAGCGAACTGACCTCACATCAGTCTGCCCCATCCATTAGTCTCAGAGCGAACTAACCTCACATCAGTCTGCCCCCATCCATTAGTCTCAGAGCGAACTGACCTCACATCAGTCTACCCCATCCATTAGTCTCAGAGCGAACTGACCTCACATCAGTCTGCCCCCCATCCATTTAGTCTCAGAGCGAACTGACCTCACATCAGTCTGCCCCATCCATTAGTCTCAGAGCGAACTGACCTCACATCAGTCTACCCCCATCCATTAGTCTCAGAGCGAACTGACCTCACATCAGTCTGCCCCATCCATTAGTCTCAGAGCGAACTGACCTCACATCAGTCTGCCCCATCCTTTAGTCTCAGAGCGAACTGACCTCACATCAGTCTGCCCCATCCATTAGTCTCAGAGCGAACTGACCTCACATCAGTCTGCCCCATCCATTAGTCTCAGAGCCAACTGACCTCACATCAGTCTCTGCCCCATCCATTAGTCTCAGAGCGAACTGACCTCACATCAGTCTGCCCCATCCATTTAGTCTCAGAGCGAACTGACCTCACATCAGTCTACCCCATCCATTTAGTCTCAGAGCGAACTGACCTCACATCAGTCTGCCCCATCCATTAGTCTCAGAGCGAACTGACCTCACATCAGTCTGCCCCATCCATTAGTCTCAGAGCGAACTGACCTCACATCAGTCTGCCCCATCCATTTAGTCTCAGAGCGAACTGACCTCACATCAGTCTGCCCCATCCATTAGTCTCAGAGCGAACTGACCTCACATCAGTCTGCCCCATCCATTAGTCTCAGAGCGAACTGACCTCACATCAGTCTGCCCCATCCATTAGTCTCAGAGCGAACTGACCTCACATCAGTCTACCCCATCCATTAGTCTCAGAGCCAACTGACCTCACATCAGTCTACCCCATCCATTAGTCTTAGTCTCAGAGCAAAACTGACCTCACATCAGTCTACCCCATCCATCTAGTCTCCAGAGCCAACTCAGAGAACTCACATCAGTCTACCCCATCCATTAGTCTCAGAGCGAACTGACCTCACATCAGTCTGCCCCATCCATTAGTCTCAGAGCGAACTGACCTCACATCAGTCTGCCCCATCCATTAGTCTCAGAGCGAACTGACCTCACATCAGTCTGCCCCATCCATTAGTCTCAGAGCGAACTGACCTCACTATCCATTTAGTCTCAGAGCCCCATCCATCAGTCTCCCCATCCATTAGTCTCAGAGCCTCCTCATCAGTCTGCCCCATCCATTAGTCTCAGAGCCTCCTCACATCAGTCTACCCCATCCATTAGTCTCAGAGCGAACTGACCTCACATCAGTCTGCCCCATCCCTTTAGTCTCAGAGCGAACTGACCTCACATCAGTCTACCCCATCCATTAGTCTCAGAGAGAACTGACCTCACATCAGTCTACCCCATCCATTAGTCTCAGAGCGAACTGACCTCACATCAGTCTGCCCCATCCATTAGTCTCAGAGCGAACTGACCTCACATCAGTCTACCCCATCCATTAGTCTCAGAGCCAACTGACCTCACATCAGTCTACCCCATCCAGTCTCAGAGCAACTCCACATCAGTCTCCCCATCCATTAGTCTCAGAGCGAACTGACCTCACATCAGTCTACCCCATCCATTAGTCTCAGAGCGAACTGACCTCACATCAGTCTACCCCATCCATTAGTCTCAGAGCGAACTGACCTCACATCAGTCTACCCCATCCATTAGTCTCAGAGCGAACTGACCTCACATCAGTCTGCCCCATCCATTAGTCTCAGAGCGAACTGACCTCACATCAGTCTGCCCCATCCATTAGTCTCAGAGCGAACTGACCTCACATCAGTCTGCCCCATCCATTAGTCTCAGAGCGAACTGACCTCACATCAGTCTACCCCATCCATTAGTCTCAGAGCGAACTGACCTCACATCAGTCTACCCCATCCATTAGTCTCAGAGCGAACTGACCTCCATCAGTCTACCCCATCCATTAGTCTCAGAGCGAACTGACCTCACATCAGTCTGCCCCATCCATTAGTCTCAGAGCGAACTGACCTCACATCAGTCTGCCCCATCCATTAGTCTCAGAGCGAACTGACCTCACATCAGTCTGCCCCATCCATTAGTCTCAGAGCGAACTGACCTCACATCAGTCTGCCCCATCCATTAGTCTCAGAGCGAACTGACCTCACATCAGTCTGCCCCATCCATTAGTCTCAGAGCGAACTGACCTCACATCAGTCTCTGCCCCATCCATTAGTCTCAGAGCGAACTGACCTCACATCAGTCTGCCCCATCCATTAGTCTCAGAGCCAACTGACCTCATCAGTCTACCCCCATCCATTAGTCTCAGAGCGAACTGACCTCACATCAGTCTGCCCCCATCCATTAGTCTCAGAGCGAACTGACCTCACATCAGTCTACCCCATCCATTAGTCTCAGAGCAACTGACCTCACATCAGTCTGCCCCATCCTTTAGTCTCAGAGCGAACTGACCTCACATCAGTCTACCCCATCCATTAGTCTCAGAGCGAACTGACCTCACATCAGTCTGCCCCATCCATTAGTCTCAGAGCAACTGACCTCACATCAGTCTGCCCCATCCATTAGTCTCAGAGCCGAACTGACCTCACATCAGTCTGCCCCATCCATTAGTCTCAGAGCGAACTGACCTCACATCAGTCTGCCCCATCCATTAGTCTCAGAGCGAACTGACCTCACATCAGTCTGCCCCATCCATTAGTCTCAGAGCGAACTGACCTCACATCAGTCTGCCCCATCCATTAGTCTCAGAGCGAACTGACCTCACATCAGTCTGCCCCATCCATTAGTCTCAGAGCGAACTGACCTCACATCAGTCTGCCCCATCCATTAGTCTCAGAGCGAACTGACCTCACATCAGTCTGCCCCATCCATTAGTCTCAGAGCGAACTGACCTCACATCAGTCTACCCCATCCATTAGTCTCAGAGCGAACTAGCCTCACATCAGTCTGCCCCATCCATTAGTCTCAGAGCAAACTGACCTCACATCAGTCTGCCCCATCCATTAGTCTCAGAGCGAACTGACCTCACATCAGTCTGCCCCATCCATTAGTCTCAGAGCGAACTGACCTCACATCAGTCTGTCATCCATTTAGTCTCAGAGCTCCAAACTGACCTCACATCAGTCTGCCCCATCCATTAGTCTCAGAGCGAACTGACCTCACATCAGTCTGCCCCATCCATTAGTCTCAGAGCAAACTGACCTCACATCAGTCTGCCCCATCCATTAGTCTCAGAGCGAACTGACCTCACATCAGTCTGCCCCATCCATTAGTCTCAGAGCGAACTGACCTCACATCAGTCTGCCCCATCCATTAGTCTCAGAGCGAACTGACCTCACATCAGTCTGCCCCCATCCTTTAGTCTCAGAGCGAACTGACCTCACATCAGTCTGCCCCATCCTTTAGTCTCAGAGCGAACTGACCTCACATCAGTCTGCCCCATCCTTTAGTCTCAGAGCGAACTGACCTCACATCAGTCTGCCCCATCCATTAGTCTCAGAGCGAACTGACCTCACATCAGTCTACCCCATCCTTTAGTCTCAGAGCGAACTGACCTCACATCAGTCTGCCCCATCCATTAGTCTCAGAGCGAACTGACCTCACATCAGTCTGCCCCATCCATTAGTCTCAGAGCGAACTGACCTCACATCAGTCTGCCCCATCCATTAGTCTCAGAGCGAACTGACCTCACATCAGTCTGCCCCATCCATTAGTCTCAGAGCCAACTGACCTCACATCAGTCTACCCCATCCATTAGTCTCAGAGCGAACTGACCTCACATCAGTCTACCCCATCCATTAGTCTCAGAGCGAACTGACCTCACATCAGTCTGCCCCATCCTTTAGTCTCAGAGTCTGCCCCATCAGTCTACCCCATCCATTAGTCTCAGAGCGAACTGACCTCCATTAGTCTCAGTCTGCCCCATCCATTAGTCTCAGAGCGAACTAACCTCACATCAGTCTGCCCCATCCATTAGTCTCAGAGTCTCAACTAACCTCACATCAGTCTACCCCATCCATTAGTCTCAGAGCGAACTGACCTCACATCAGTCTACCCCATCCATTAGTCTCAGAGCGAACTGACCTCACATCAGTCTACCCCATCCTTTAGTCTCAGAGCCTGACCTCACATCAGTCTGCCCCATCCTTTAGTCTCAGAGCGAACTGACCTCATCATCAGTCTTCCCCATCCTATTAGTCCCCATCCATTAGTCTCAACTGACCTCACATCAGTCTGCCCCATCCTTTAGTCTCAGAGCAACTGACCTCACATCAGTCTACCCCCATCCATTAGTCTCAGAGCGAACTGACCTCACATCAGTCTGCCCCATCCTTTAGTCTCAGAGCGAACTGACCTCACATCAGTCTACCCCATCCATTAGTCTCAGAGCGAACTGACCTCACATCAGTCTACCCCATCCATTAGTCTCAGAGCGAACTGACCTCACATCAGTCTGCCCCATCCATTAGTCTCAGAGCGAACTGACCTCACATCAGTCTGCCCCCATCCTTTAGTCTCAGAGCGAACTGACCTCACATCAGTCTGCCCCATCCATTAGTCTCAGAGCGAACTAACCTCACATCAGTCTACCCCATCCATTAGTCTCAGAGCGAACTGACCTCACATCAGTCTGCCCCATCCTTTAGTCTCAGAGCGAACTGACCTCACATCAGTCTGCCCCATCCACTAGTCTCAGAGCGAACTGACCTCACATCAGTCCACCCCATCCATTAGTCTCAGAGCGAACTGACCTCACATCAGTCCACCCCATCCATTAGTCTCAGAGCGAACTGATCTCACATCAGTCTACCCCATCCATTAGTCTCAGAGCGAACTGACCTCACATCAGTCTACCCCATCCATTAGTCTCAGAGCAAACTGACCTCACATCAGTCTACCCCATCCATTTGTCTCAGAGCGAACTGACCTCACATCAGTCTGCCCCATCCTTTAGTCTCAGAGCGAACTGACCTCACATCAGTCTGCCCCATCCATTAGTCTCAGAGCGAACTGACCTCACATCAGTCTGCCCCATCCTTTAGTCTCAGAGCGAACTGACCTCATATCAGTCTACCCCATCCATTAGTCTCAGAGCGAACTGACCTCACATCAGTCTACCCCATCCATTAGTCTCAGAGCGAACTGACCTCACATCAGTCTGCCCCATCCTTTAGTCTCAGAGCGAACTGACCTCACATCAGTCTGCCCCATCCTTTAGTCTCAGAGCGAACTGACCTCACGTCAGTCTGCCCCATCCTTTAGTCTCAGAGCGAACTGACCTCACATCAGTCTACCCCATCCATTAGTCTCAGAGCGAACTGACCTCACATCAGTCTGCCCCATCCTTTAGTCTCAGAGCGAACTGACCTCACATCAGTCTACCCCATCCATTAGTCTCAGAGCGAACTAACCTCACATCAGTCTACCCCATCCAATTAGTCTCAGAGCGAACTGACCTCACATCAGTCTACCCCATCCATTAGTCTCAGAGCAAACTGACCTCACATCAGTCTGCCCCATCCTTTAGTCTCAGAGCGAACTGAGCTCACATCAGTCTGCCTCATCCATTAGTCTCAGAGCGAACTGACCTCACATCAGTCTACCCCATCCATTATTCTCAGAGCGAACTGACCTCACATCAGTCTGCCCCATCCATTAGTCTCAGAGCGAACTGACCTCACATCAGTCTGCCCCATCCTTTAGTCTCAGAGCGAACTGAGCTCACATCAGTCTGCCTCATCCATTAGTCTCAGAGCGAACTGACCTCACATCAGTCTAACCCATCCTTTAGTCTCGGACTGAATGGACAAATTAAATAATTCAAGCAATGCCGGAAACTGTTCAAACCCCATTATGAGTTTTCATGGCGATTTCACTTCCCACACCAGTTTCTATGTAGCAGTGACGTAGTCACCTCAGTACTCTGTACAGCAGAGCAAGGTCAGACGAGTTTGTTCTATTGACCGATAGGCGGAGGCGAGTGAGTGAAATGCAAAGAGATCATATGCCCTGTGGACAGGAATTCTGAGCATTTTTCTCGCTTTTTTTTTTTTTTTGGTGCGATGTTCCCAGATTTTTTCCAAAATAAAAGATTTTCACATCTCTGAGGCAAGGGGCTTTTTCTGCGGCAGGTGTGGATGATAACCAACTCAATTTTTTTTTCTTTATGGGGCCTAATGTTCGCTGGGACTTGACCAAACAACCTTCTGAGTCTCAGTGAGTGACAGGAGCGCACCCCCATCCCTCACCTCTCTTGATGTATTTGAGCGCGTCGACCCGTCGCTGCACCCCCACGCTCTCCCACTGATGCACTTTGTCCAGGTAGTGCGTGGCGATCAGGGGGAGCGTGATGGTCGCCAGGTTTTGTTCCACACACCCCCCTGGCATGCGGATCAGGGAGCCCAGCGCGTTGTCGCTGATCGAGTTGTCGATGGAGTCCGCGATCAGGCTTCCTACGAGGGCAAAGTCAGTAAGTGAGTGTTATGAGTTTACTTTTAAAATGAAACTGATATTCCTGCTAGTTCCCTCGAGAAGAAATAATTTTTTTGTGAATAAGTTACCGTAAAATGGGGTAATATGGGACAGCCGGGTGACACGGGACAATTTTCCCTGAAACTTTTCAAACGCGAATTAAAGTTTCGTCTCGACACTCCCTGTGATGATGCATTATTTTTTATGATACCTTGGTAGGTACTTGAAAATTGCAAGGTGAGGTGGATATGATTCTATTGTTCCTTTATGACTGACAGCAATAAACAACAATATATGAAATTTTTGAAAAATTTTTCACTTGCAAAACTTCACCATTTCAGACTTTGCCAAAGTGTTTACAAGCTGAATAAGGGTTTCCTTGGCAAGAGAAGATTACTTGGTATGTGAACTTTATATAGTGTAATTAAATTATTTTTCATTGTTCAAATTTAATTCTATATTTTCAGGAAAAATTTGACTGAAATCTGGGGTAACAAGGGACACTATGCCACGAACATTTAAACCAAAGTTAGGCAGGAAGACTCACAAAAACATGAGAAAAAGGATGTTTTGAAGGCTGTGGAAGCGGTAGATAGAAGTATGTCCAATAGTAAAGCAGAGATGTTTAGCATACCAAGGGCAGTGATACTGAGACATAAGAAAGACCTTAATGCTGGGAATCCTGGCAGACCAGTGGTCATAGGAGCCAAAGTTGAAGATATGTTGGTGAAACGCCTTGTTACCTGTGACAAATGGGGTTATCCAATAGATTGCATTGGTAAGGTTATTTGGACAGGAGTGGGATTACCATCAAGGCCTTCAAAGACAACATGCCAGGAGAAAAGTGGGCCATTCTGTGTTCTGTATAACCCTTATTATGTGTATAATAGAGCCATCAACTCAAATGAGTTGTGTAACTGAGTAACAAATAAAAATAAAGTCACGTGACCCCACATGCTCAATATGTCCAGTAGCAATTTAAAACCTGGGCTCTAAGTCACAATGTGACACATACCTGGCCTGCAAAGCTATTATGGTTTGGAAGGAATCAAACAAAATATCTCAAAAGTGTCTCTTATTACTCCATTTTACGGTACTGAAAGAAATACAAAATGAGTCCAAATGTAAGATGAAAATACTGAGTAATACAGACTTTCTTCTGGCGTTCTAAGGGGGCAAGCAAGTCCCAAGGGGCTTGCCGTAGAGAGTCGTGAGAAGGCTTCATGGACAAGGCTGTAAAAACACAGCAACGCCGTACCTCTGACGTTGATGTAAGTCTCCGGCCGCGAGTCAGGGACCAGCGAATCCAGCCTGATGCCCTCGATCCGAACCCTCTGTTTTCCATCTGGAAAAGTGTCGGTAAACGACAGGCAAACCAGAGCCAGTGAAGGCGAATCTCCACGAAACTCAAGAAATGAGAGCAGCACTAAAGATCGCTCAAAACAACTCAATCACACACACCGGCCCGTAATCATCATGCACCATAAATCAGGAGCACTGATCTCGGACCAGTTTCCCTGCCCTCCTCTTCACCATATCTGCTATGACTGGAGGAGACAAAACTGATTCTAGATCAGTGTACTTATAATAGAAAAAGTGAAAAGTGGGATTTACGTCTGTGTTATGTGGACCGGTTTCACTCAACAGAGATACGTAACTCCTAGTAACACATGAGATTGTAAGCCTGATTAATACATAAAATTCATTGGAGGTCATTTAACTCAGTTGGAACCATTTCAAATAACATTTTGCTGACACTTTACCATAAGGGTCCATTCATTTACATTCGTTAATGCAGTAATATGAATTAACTAACAGTTAATTAACAGATAACTATTTTCTCAAGAAATCAATTACCACAAGTGTTCATGTTTACTAAGGTATGAATTCATACATTGATGAATCGTTCAATACTTCAAAGTGCTACCAAAGGATTACTTCAGGGATGTTTTCATCTTCAAAATAAGGAGAACCAAGAGAATTAATAAATGGTTAAAACATGGTTACATAAAGGTTATTCAATATTCTGATACAATAGTTATGTGATATCTAGCGTGTTTTACGGCATAAACTAATGTTAATTAATGTGCTCTGCTTGAGCAGTGTAACTAACATTTTTAAGTAAATTTATAAGTGCAGTTTTTTGAGTTCGGAGAGGTTGCATGAATATGTCAGCACAAACGGCGGTCTCTCACCCTGGTCCCCTTTGACCGTGGGATTAAGAATGAAGCTCTGCACTCGGGTCTTCTGAATCCCCTCCACCTGGAGTGCACACAAGCACACAGGAGCTGGGACTGGACCTGCTAGAGCAGTGGTTCCCAGTCTCAGTCCTGGGGGACACCCTGTGCAGGCTGGTTTTCATTCCAACCACAACTGCATTCCAGAATTTTAATAAGCTGTTAATTTGCCCTAATTAGGCGCGTCTCTTGTTTCAAGCATTTATTTCTCAAGCCACACTCTGACAGAAAAACCCATGATTGCCATAAAGAACAAAAGACCCTTGAACACATTGTGTCTATTTTACTATATTGCAAGTAATATCAGGGGACAACATTTTTAAACAGATCAAATTAGACACTGAGAAAATCAGTCAGCTCCAAATCAGGTGTTTCACATTCTTTCTAAATGATTTGCTCGAACTTAATGACATTAATATGATACAAAGCAGGTTTGACATTTGCTCGCCAAATAAGTTGTAAGTTTTCAAAACCATGTGTCTGCAGTTTCACTCATTAGGAACCCACTTTGATGGGCTCAATTTGCTTCCTTCTTTTTATGCAGTTGTTTCTGATGTATCACAATATGGATATAGATTTCCTTTCTCTTCATGGCATGTATGGATATTTGTTCAAATGTGGCTTCACAGGATAAATAACTGTGCTAAACATAAATGCACCTGGTTTAGACAAACTGACAGCTTGTTAAAATCCAGTGATAGCAGTTGTGGGAACAGAAACCAGCACACAGGGGTGCCCCAGGACCAAGACTGGGAACCACTGTGCTAGAGTACAGGCCATCTGTCCTACGGTGGAGCTGGACATTACAGGTCCTATGGTGGGGCTACAGTGCTTGGCTTTAGGGGGAAAGTCTGGCTTTTGCTCATGCTTTGTCCAGTTATCAAATTATATGCCAAAACCTCCCAAATCGCCCCCACATTACTCGACCAGTCCTCAGTTAGTACCTGGTGCAACCATTTCATGCTCCCCCTCTACTTTACAGTTTTCAGTTGCTTAAGCACATTTTGGAAAACAGGGCCCGGTTTTTCAAAACACTTCACACAATTAGCACTACACTACACCCAAGTAGCACAACACCTCAGATCATCTGCAAAATGGAACACTTTAGTCAAAACTATACAATTTCTTATAAAAACCTTATTTTCTTGTCGTAACATAAAAAATCCATCATATGGTCTGATTCTGTTTGAATCAGTTAAACACTCCTGTGCTCAACCTAAAACACTTTTAGCATTTACTCAGAGAAAGTGCAAAAATAAATTCACCAACACTACATGACATCAATAGTGGAGACTAATGAAAATATTTATTTCTTTACATATACTCAAGTCAGTCAATACTGAACATTTCAACAAAACATTCTTAACAAAACATTTTCCAGTTTTCAGACAGTATTACTGAACGTACCATTGTACTGTAAGCTTACAGTAGTACTGCAACATAAATTACGCACCCAATTCAGTATTGAAAAAAAAAAAAGAGAACTAAACATCATCTCTCTGCCGAGCTGGATCTGGCCACAGGGCCTCATCAACATCACAGACCATATTTTCATTTGTAAGACAACGTGGGAAGAATCTTCTGGAGTGACGAATCCACCCTTGTATTGATGCTGCATCAATGTGAATGAGTAGCATCTGGACATAGGGCTGGAGATCATAAACCTTCCACCGCCATGCTGAGAAGAGCTCCTCGATGGGGTTTAGGAAGGGGGAGTATGGCGGAGGGTATCATGCTGAGAAGAACTCCTCGATGGGGTTTAGGAAGGGGGAGTATGGTGGAGGGTATCATGCTGAGAAGAGCTCCTCGATGGGGTTTAGGAAGGGGGAGTATGGTGGAGGGTATCATGCTGAGAAGAGTTCCTCGATGGGGTTTAGGAAGGGGGAGTATGGTGGAGGGTATCATGCTGAGAAGAGCTCCTCGATGGGGTTTAGGAAGGGGGAGTATGGCGGAGGGTATCATGCTGAGAAGAGCTCCTCGATGGGGTTTAGGAAGGGGGAGTATGGTGGAGGGTATCATGCTGAGAAGAGCTCCTCGATGGGGTTTAGGAAGGGGGAGTATGGTGGAAGGTATCATGCTGAGAAGAGCTCCTCGATGGGGTTTAGGAAGGGGGAGTATGGTGGAGGGTATCATGCTGAGAAGAGTTCCTCGATGGGGTTTAGGAAGGGGGAGTATGGTGGAGGGTATCATGCTGAGAAGAACTCCTCGATGGGGTTCAGGAAGGGGGAGTATGGTGGAGGGTATCATGCTGAGAAGAGCTCCTCGATGGGGTTTAGGAAGGGGGAGTATGGTGGAGGGTATCATGCTGAGAAGAACTCCTCGATGGGGTTTAGGAAGGGGGAGTATGGTGGAAGGTATTGAACTGTATATTGTGGGTGTTGATGAAACCAATTTTGGACCAGAGCAGAATGATGGAAGGATACATTGTCCCAGATGAGAAAGTATTGCATCTAGTCCCTTTGGTTTGCTGCTGTGATAATATTGTGTAATCTGTCTAAAAATGTAAGAATGAGGTCAGTGTTGTAAGCACCCAAGTTGGCATGGCGGTGGAGAAGCCCATTCTGTGTAATGGCAGCACAAAGGGTAATGTTACCCCCACGCTGCCCTGGTACACTGACAGTAGCCCTGTGGCCAATGATGTTTCTTCCCCTTCTTCACACTGTTGTCAGGTTAAATACAGCCTCATCAATGTATATAAACTCATGCGGGACGTCCTCCGCATCCATTTGCAAAACTCTCTGAAATACAGGAAAAAATCACATTGAGTAGATCAATATACTGTAGATCTGCTATTCAGTAAAATTACATGTACAGTAAAAAGGTTATGTGTGCTGTACACAATACTACAGTCAGTGAACAAAACTTACCTGCACATATTCATGCCACAGGACTTTCACCCTGTCTGAATTTCTTTCAAATGGCACTCTATGCAATTGTTCCATCAGAACCTGATGTTTAAGGATACAGACTATTGTTGACAGAGAGACCTGTTGGACATTATTGAAAATTGCGTAATCATTGACAATATGGGTTTGAATTTCTCTCAGTCTGATTGCATTATTGGCCAAAATTATGTTTATGATCTCGCTCTCCTGCTCCTGTGTGAATATGGGGCCCCTCCCTCCTTGGTTTCTCGACGTTCAATCCTATGCAGGCCAAACAAAATACATGTAGCTTACTGTAAAACGATACAGGAATAAATACCAAAACTGTTGATATAGGACATGCAGTAAGCTATGGATTTTCTGGTGACAGAAGATAAGTTTCTCACCTGTGCTCTTGTCGAAATGTCCGAACTGTTGATGCCACCGTGTACCTGCTTAGGTTAGGCTGTACTCTCAGTCCAGCCTCCCTCAGTGTTACTCTGTGGTTTATTACATGGTCCACAAGTGTAGCACGAATTTCATTGGACAGATTTGGTTTTCTTCTTCTTTGTGCACGTCCCACCCCTCCTCCAGGTCTTCCGCTCCCTCTACCTCTCCCTCCACCTCGTTCTCTCCGGATTCCCCCTCTCATCCGCACTCTCCCTCTTCCTCTGACAACGTCCATTTTTGTTGAAGACAGGTGGACTTACCGGTTGCCTTGTTATAGTGCTTAAACCTGATTGGTGTGTTTACAGTTGAGCACCTGTGTGTGTGCACACCTGGTGGCTGTGTTTAACCTGTTGGTTCATGGGTGTGTTCATTTGAAAGCCATTGCTTTGAAATTGCAAGGAAATTACATCATGATAAATTTCTGTGTCAAATGTATACAAGTGTGCTCATTGTTTTGCAAATCACTGTGTGTAGTGTTTTGCAAAAAGCGTGAAGCTGACAATGTGCTTACAGTTGTGCAAATCCGGGCCGTTGTTTTGCTTCTTGAGTGTAAGGTTTTGCTAATTGTGGGAAAGTTTGACTTATAGTGTGTAAGCAATGGTAAAACACTGTAATGTTCTATGAGTCTATTCTTAAGTCCTGTGTGTGTTCTCTAATGTTCTATGCGTCTACTTTAAGGTCCTGCTTGTGTTGTCTAATGTTTGATGTGTCTACACTAAGGCATTGTGTGTGTCCTCTAATGTTCTACTACCCCAATTCCAAAATAGTTGGGACAAAGAGTAAATTGTGAATAAAATCAAAATACAATGACTTTTCAGATCACATGAGCCAATATGTTATTTACAATAGAACATAGATAACATTGCAAATGTTGAAACTGAGACAATTTACATTTCTATCCACAAAATGGGCTTATTTCAAATTTTCTGGCTGTAACAGGTGTCAAAAAAGTTGGGACACAAGCAAAAAAGGGCTGAAAAAGCAATTAATATATAAGAGTTTTAGCTTAAAGAACATTTAGGAAGTAATTAAGTTAACTGGGATCAGGTGTGTAACATGATTGGCTATAAAAGGGATGTCTTAGAGAGGCTGAGTCTCTCAGGAGCAAAGATGGCCAGAGGCTCTCCAACTTGTGAAGGCTTGCGTAAAAATATTGTGGAATACTTTAAAAACAATGTTCCTCAATGTCAAATTGCAAAGGCTTTGAAGGTCTCATCATCGACAGTGCATAACATCATCAAAAGATTCAGAGAAACTGGAAAATCTCTGCGCGTAAGGGACAAGGCCGAAGACCTTTACTGGATGCTCGTGATTTCGGGCCCTCAGACGCCACTGCATCAATCCCCAGCATGATTCTGTCATTGACATTACTAAATGGGCCCAGGAATACTTCAAGAAACCACTGTCTGTAAACACAGTCCGCCGTGCCATCCACAGATGCCACCTACAACTCTATCATGCAAAAAGGAAGCCATTGTTGAGCATGATCCAGAAGCGCCGCCGTGTTCTGTGGGCCAAGGCTCATTTAAAATGGACTGTTGCAAAGTGGCAAAGTGTCCTGTGTTCAGACGAGTCCAAATTTGACATTCTTGTTGGAAATCATGGGCATCGTGTCCTACAGGCTGAATAGGAGAAAGACCACCCCTCCTGTTAACAGCATTCAGTTCAAAAGTCAGCATCTCTGATGGTATGGGGATGCATTAGTGCATATGGTGTGGGACACTTGCATTTTTTAAAAAGCACCATGAATACTGAAAGGTACATAAAGGTTTTAGAGCAACATATGCTCTCCTTCAGATGACATCTATTCCAGGGAAGACCTTGTGTATTTCAGCAGGTCAATGCAAAACCACATTCTGCAGCTATTACAACAGCATGGCTTCGTAGTAGAAGAGTCCATGTGCTGAACTGGCCTGCCTGCAGTCCTGATCTTTCACCAATTGAGAACATTTGGCGCATAATTAAAGGAAAAGTCCGTCAAAGGAGAACCAAAACTCTCCAGCAGCTGGAAGCCTGTGTTAAACAAGAGTGGAATCAAATTCCATTGGCTAAACTCACAAGAAACCTGTCTCTTCAATGCCCAGACGCCTCCACTCTGTGTTAAAAAGAAGAGGGTATGCTACACCATGATAAACAGGCCCCGTCCCAACTTTTTTGAGACCTGTCGCAGCCATCAAATTTGATGTCATGGTCATGTGTTTTGATGTCATGCCTTATGTTTGTGGTTATGTCTTTTCTTTATTATTTTTGGTTATTGTATATTCCGGTTTTCTGTTCCTGCCATTCTCGGTCTCATTGCACTTGTCTCCCCTGTCCTGTGATCAGTCGGTTCAGTCCGTCTTCCCAGTCTGTGTGCTTACCCGCTTCGGGTGATTTCAATGGTTTCTGGTGTTTCATATTATTACTTCAATTCTCGTTTACTTCCTTCGCCTTGCTTTCCTTATAATACGAACAATTATATTGTGTATCATAGTCTACTAACTCAACAAATTCATGTATATATCACTAACTTACTAATGAACATTTTGGTTAATTTGTAAAGCTGCACCTCTACTAATTATTTCTAATTCAGTCTCAGCAATCGCCCTGTTCTAGTCTCTGCCCCTTGCTTGGCTTTCTCTGCCTCTCCCTGCGTTTCCGCGAGATCTCTCGCACGTGCTTAATTGCTCTCCTGCACTCTTTGTCTGTGCACTTAAAACTCCTTGACCGGAGCTGTTTATCTGTCATAGGTTGTCTGCGTGGATCCTGTCCATGTCTTGGCTTTTGCCAATTGTTGTGGTTTAGGATTTCCCCATGTGTGCTTACCTCTGTAATTAGTTCTTATCCTATTCACCTGTTCCCTGCATAGCATGTGACTTCCCTTCTGTCTATTTAGAGTCTTCACTGCTGTTCAGCCCTAGTCAGAACGTTGATCAATTTTCCTTTTTGCAGAGCTTCTTGTATGCCAATCGATTATTGTTTCACCACGACTGTTTCGCCCGACCTTGATTTTGCCAAAGCCCTTCTGTTCTTGTTTTTGTCTTTTGGATTTTTGACCTATTTTCTGTACGACCACGTATACCGTTTTGGATACCGTGTGTATGACCCTCTGCTCTGGATTTTGACTACGATTTTGGCCTGCTGTCTATGTACCGTCACACTTCTGATTTACTGGTTTTGACCCCGGCCTGTCTAGTCGACTTCGCTTTTTGGATTTTGTTTTTGGCTCGGCAATTCTGATGTCTTCTGGTCCTGACCCTGCTCTCAATAAAGGCTTACGATTTTTGGATTTCCTGCTCTCGCGAGTGGTTCCTGAACGCACCGTCACATTTGAAATGAGATCATTTTGTGGATAAAATTGTAAAATTTCCCAGTCTCAACATTTGCTATGTTATCTCTGTTCTATTGTGAATAAAATACTGGCTGGTGTGATTTGAAAGTCATTGCGTTTTGATTTTATTCACAATTTATACTTTGTCCCAACTATTTCTTAATTGGGGTTGTATATGTCTATTCTAAAGTCCTGTAAGTATTCTCTAATGTTCTAAGTGTCAACACTAAGGCCTTATGTGTTCTCTAATGTTCTATCTGTCTATTCTAAAGTCCTGTGCGTGTTCTCCAGTGTTCCATGTTTCTCCACTAAGGCCCTGCTTGTGTTCTCTAATGTTCTATGTATCTATTCTAAGGTTCCGCTTGTGTTCTATAATCTTCTATGTCTATTCTAAGGTCCTGCTTGCATTCTCTGATGCTTTATTTGTCCACATTAAGGCCCTGTGTGTGTTCTATAATGTTCTATGTGTCTATTCCAAGGTGCTGCTTGCATTCCCTAATGTTCCACTTGTCTATTCTAAGGTCCTGCTTGAGTTCTCTTATGTTCTTATGTCCACACCAAGGCCCTATGTGTGTTCTCTAATGTTCTATATGTCTACTCTGAGGTCCTTTGTGTGTTCTCTAATGTTCTTTGTGTCTACACTAAGGCCCTGTGTGTGTTCTCTAACGATCCATGTGTCTCCACTAAGACCCAGTGTGTGTTCTCTTATGTTCTTTGTGTTTACACTCAGAACATTGGAGAATACGCACAGGTCCTATCAGTTTACTCTCAGAAACTCACGGGATGACTCCTTGCCAATCACCCTCACAAGTTCAGACAGCCCTCCCTGGAAACTCACCACAACACGAAGCTTCTTCCTCACGCCGTCAGACCCCAGGTAGTCCCGCGCCAGAACCCTCACCTCCATCTCCAGCTCCCCCGCTCTCAGCGGCACAATGGTGTATGGGATAGCCCTGGAGGACTCAGCAGGAAGCTTTACCTTCTGCCTGTGGTCATCTGTGAATGCCACACTGCAGATGTCTGTGGTCTTGTACAAGATCACGATCACCTGCAGTGTAAACAGACAAGAGCAATGACAAACAACCACTATATAGACCATAACACAGTAACAGGAAGTCTTAAACCATTAATCTGTAGGTTTACGATATGGACCATAACGTACTAACAGGAAGTCGTAAACCATTAATCTGTAGGTTTATGATATGGACCATACCACACTAACAGGAAGTCGTAAACCATTAATCTGTAGGTTTAAGATATGGACCATTACGCGCTAACAGGAAGTCTTTACACCATTAATCTGTAGGTTTATGATATGGACCATACCACACTAACAGGAAGTCGTAAACCATTAATCTGTAGGTTTAAGATGTGGACCATTACGCGCTAACAGGAAGTCTTTACACCATTAATCTGTAGGTTTATGATATGGACCATAACGCGCTAACAGGAAGTCTTCAACCATTGTTCTGTAGGTTTATTACTTCAAATGAAAAGCAGAGACCATTGGTCCCCACAAAAGATCAGGAAAAAATCACCATACCCACAAACAGATACACACAGACAGACAGACACACACACACACACATTGGGTTTTCCTGTCTCGTGGGGACATTCCATAAACTTGCATTAATTTCCTAACCCATTTTCCTGACCTTAACCCTCAACAGTACATACCTAACCCTAACCCTAACCTTATCCTAACCTACCCCAACCCTAACCCTCGCCTTAACCTAACCCTAACCTTAGCCCCCTAACCCTAGAATAGCTCAATCTCCTCATGGGGACCTGAAAGTGTCCCCATAAGGATAAAGAAATCTGGAACTCCATGTCTTATGGGAGCATTTTGTCCCCACAAAGGTAGGTAAACGCAGACCACACACACACACACACACACACACACACACACACAAGTAAATATCTAAGCAACAAAGAAGACGCAAGTTAACACAAGACTCACTGGAAATTAGGTATTTACTATGTAATCGTCATTAATATCTTATTTATTAAGAACACCGGTAAATGTGCACTCATTTCCTCAAACGTGTCTTTGTTTTGCGGTCACTTTGACTGGGTGACCATGCGAGCGCACTCACTAACTTGCCACCTAGTGTATTACATAAATAAGCTTCGTTTCTCATTTCTCTGTCATCATATT
The DNA here is from genome assembly GCA_029692085.1 of Gymnothorax javanicus. NCBI lineage: Eukaryota > Metazoa > Chordata > Actinopteri > Anguilliformes > Muraenidae > Gymnothorax > Gymnothorax javanicus. The sequence goes on along the minus strand of CM056200.1, from coordinate 18,892,286 downwards.
TCTCTTGTTCACCCTCAGCGTTCATTTGCTCTTTATCAGTTCACCGATTTGTGTGGTTGATTTGGCTTTTGCAGTGGATTCTGTGCATGTTCTACCTCTAATATATATCTTCACACTTTAACATGGATTGTGATTGCTCCATTTAAAAAAAACATTTGAATCTCAGGGCCCAATTTACTAGGACCCCTTGCAAAACTTTGACATTACCAAAGACTGGAATGAACAAACATCCTGGCCAATCATTGGCCGTGTCATTGGCTTGGCAAGGGCCAAAAAGAGGTCACACTTAACCAGCCCCTCAGTGGTTTTTTTTTCGCAGGAGACTCGAAGATGAATATATATATTTTAAATAATTAACGGACTGGTAGACTGAGAGAACTGAGGGGTCACTATAATGGCGGTAATGTTCTGGCTTGCCTCCATGTCTTCGTCGCTGTAATTGTGGAGCACGGCTTTCACCTCCACTTGCTCATTCCTTGCCACAGAGTGTGGTAAACGCAAATCCACAAAGAAGATCTTCTGAGATTTTATATTATACGGCTGTGCCACACAGAAGCCTGAAAGAAAAAAGAAAATTAAAAGTTAAAAATAATACTTTCTCTATATTCCTCCTCTTTTTCAATCTTGCAATGGGACTTGGACACTTGTCATGCAGCCATTAAACAGTAGGTGGTGACATTTCGTACAGAGTAAGGCACAGTACCAGTCTCAGGAGAGGAACTAACTGCCAGGATGCCCCATTCGGTGATAGAGTCGGGAAGAGCAGACTGCACAGAAAGCAGGGCCAGGTTGAACGGGGACCTGCAGAGAGCGATTGATCCTTAAAACAATACCTGCCAAAACCACGTATTACTTAACTAAAACAATACCTGCAAAAACCTAATATTGCTTCACTAAAACAATAAGATAAGATACACTTTATTGAACCCCATGGGGTAATTTGTCCTCTGCATTTGACCCATCCTATAGTTAGGAGCAGTGGGCAGCCACAGAGCAGCGCCCGGGGACCAACTCCAGTTCTAAAGCCAGTTCCTTGGTCAGGGGTACTGGTTGGAGTGTTCCGATGATGCATGTTTTTGTGGGTGGGGGAAACCGGAGTACCCAGAGAAAACCCACGTGAAAATGGGGAGAACATGCAAATACCTTCCAACACCTCATATTCCTCTACTAAAACAATACCTGCGACAACCTAATATTTCGTTACTAAAACTATACCTGCCAAAACCTCATGTTACTTTACTAAAACAATACCTGCCAAAACCTCATATTACTTTACTAAAACAATACCTGCCAAACCTCATGTTACTTTACTAAAACAATACCTGCCAAAACCTCATATTACTTGAATAAAACAAAACCTGCCAAAACCTCATTATACTTTACTAAAACAATACCTGCCAAAACCTCATATTATTTTACCAAAACAATACCTGCCAAAACCTCATGTTACTTTACTAAAACAATACCTGCCAAAACCTCATATTACTTTAATAAAACAAAACCTGCCAAAACCTCATTATACTTTACTAAAACAATACCTGCCAAAACCTCATATTACTTTAATAAAACAAAACCTGCCAAAACCTCATTATACTTTACTAAAACAATACCTGCCAAAACCTCATATTATTTTACCAAAACAATACCTGCCAAAACCTCATGTTACTTTACTAAAACAATACCTGCCAAAACCTCATATTACTTTAATAAAACAAAACCTGCCAAAACCTCATTATACTTTACTAAAACAATACCTGCCAAAACCTCATATTACTTTAATAGAACAAAACCTGCCAAAACCTCATTATACTTTACTAAAACAATACCTGCCAAAACCTCATATTACTTTACTAAAACAATACTTGCCAAAACCTCAATTTACTTTACTAAAACAATATCAGCGAAAACCTCATGTTACTTTACTCAAACAATGCCTGCCAAAACCTCATGTTACTTTACTAAAACAATACCTGCCAAAACCTCATGTTGCTTTACTAAAGCAATACCTGCCAACTCCTCTTATTACTTTACTAAAACAATACCTGCCAAAACCTCATATTACTTTACTAAAACAATACCTGCCAAAACCTCATATTCCTTTACTAAAACAATACCTGCCAAAACCTCATATTAGTTTAATAAAACAAAACCTGCCAAAACCTCATTATACTATACTAAAACAATATCTGCCAACACCTCATATTACTTTACTAAAACAGTACCTGCCAAAACCTCATATCACTTTACTAAAGCAATACCTGTCAACACCTCATATTACTTTACTAAAACAATACCTGCCAACACCTCATATCACTTTACTAAAACTATACCTGCCAAAACCTCATGTTTCTTTACTAAAGCAACACCTGCCAACTCCTCTTATTACTTTACTGAAACAATACCTGCCAACACCTCATGTTACTTTACTAAAACAATACCTGCCAAAACCTCATATTACTTTACTAAAACAACACCTGCCATAACCTCAGATTACTTTAAACCATCACCTGCCAACATTTCATATTACTTTACTTGGCCCCCTCCCCAGAAATGCTCAGCAAAGTTTACATTCCACATATTGTCCATTTATAGCAGTAGTCACCCGCCCTTTTCCAAGAGATTTACCATCCTGTCGGTTTTTACCCAAACCCTAGTAAAGCACCCCTCATGCAAAGGAAAGATATTCTGTTTTGATGCTAATGTGCTGAGTCAGGTGCACCAAGTTAAGGTTGCCTTGAAAACCTACAGGATGGTAAATCTGCAGAGTTAGAATGGTGACCACTGATTAATATTATACACCTGGGTATTTACAAAAAAACTCCAACCTTAACACCATTCATAACGATGCATTGACAGAGCAGCCAAAAGGATTTGAAACCAACAAAACTGCACCTTAAGATTCCTCTGTTATGGCCCCATAGTGCCCCAACATGACATATGAGAGGTGTAATATCAGACTGGGCTCGGAACTGAAAGATTAAACCACTGCACATCGCTGACCAAGGCATGGACATAACCTTTGCAGCCAGTAGACTCACTTGTGTAAGAGACATTTGGAAACTGAAGCCATTTACTGAGGCTTTATAAAGAAATTACCCCACATAAGTCCTAAAGTGATTGAATGTTTTGGTCTCACATCACCTGAAACAGAATTTTGACCAGTTTAAAGTTGCCCTCAGAGCAGGACTCACCGGGTCCTTCTTTGAAATGGCCAACTATTGGAATGCAGAGGCTCTGCGGTTTCACAGGTCACAGAAATCCTCCCTCCACACATGACAGGCCATAAAGCAGAGGATCTCAACCTTTTGCAGAAAGTGCCAGTGTCGGCGCAGGCTTTTATTCCAGCCATGAAGTAACACACCCAATCCTACAAATCCAGCCAGTCTTTGTTGACTACGCTGATTAGTAGAATCAGGCGTGTAATTGCACATTTGGAATGAAAGCCAGCAACCACACCATAGCAGTTTCTCAAAGCGTGGGCAGCAGGCTTGGTAGACTGCATTTTAAGGCAGCTATGTCATTGAACGTTGTTCCATTGTGAGGGCACTTTCAAATAAAGCCAAAAAAGGCAGCCTTCATCTCGCCTGATATCAGACGGTACTGTCAACCAGGAAACGGAGTGTAAACAAGCCGAGAATTCCGCCTGATATTGGGCAAGATGAAGGCAGCATTTCTCGGCTGTGTTTGAAAGTGCCTCCACAATGGAACAACCTGCAATGACGTAGCAGCCTAATAGTGCGGACCAACCTAGGATGCAGCCAACACTGAGAAACGGCCCATCTCCTTCCTAGCTAAAGTTGAAAACACCTGCCATAAAGCGAGTTGCCATAAAGTTGCCATAGTTCCCAACAAGCGGTTGACGTACCCATCAATTCTGATCAGTTCAGTTGTGTTGGGCAGCTTGACCTCCCTCCAAAGCCACGTCTCAAAAAACTTTGAACGGACATAGACGTCACTCTCATCCACCACGTCGTCCACTTCTTCATCTTCATCAAATTCAGCTTCAGCTTCAGCTTCCTCAGGGAGTTCCAGACTTTCTTCCGCTACTTTATTTGGAGCATTATACACGAAACCTAAAATCAGTGACAAAACAGTGCTTTAGACAGTTTCCTCAGTGGGTGACCATGCATGCAGATCTTAGCATTTTTACCACGGCTTTGTTAGCATGTGTAGCGACTGTTACTGTAGACTTCAACAATTCACAAGCGCTCCTGTAGATCTGAGCATCTCCTAACGCAAACAGCGACCGTAAGCACATCTTTGATTTTCTACCATTTCCCATGGCTGTCTTATCTGCTCAAGTGACAGTCAATTGTACGTCCTGGTTTTTACTTTGTGTCAATTTAGTCTTCATTGACCAAATAAGACCAAAGGCGCCCTCTTTAAAAGCATTCTAAAACCCAAGACACTATGAAAACAACTACTTCAGGTTTTCTGAAAAATTAGACGGAACATTCAAAGTTGTCCAAAATCTTTATTTTTCAGCCTCTATAAAGGACAGAAACATCCAATAAAAACTATTTGAGAGCTTAAAACTTTTGCTTTCATTGGAAGTTATTGCCTTTGCTCTGAAACCGTATCAGTTTTAAAAAATCAATTAACATATGAATTGAAAAATGCACATAGGTATTCACACGTGTGTTGCTTATAATGAAGGCATATATGACACATTTTTACCATCATAATTTGTTATTATTATCATCATTTTCTGCCACAAAGTGGATGGGGTACAGGAATGAGCGTCTGTCCGTCCGTCCACCCGTCCTTTTTCCAGGCCAGATTTAGTCAATATTTCTCAATGAAATTTATTACATGGATACATCTTATTGTGTGGACGTGCCTTTTCATAGTTCCGTCTGTCCTCTTGTCTGTCCATCCTCCCTCTACTGCTTTTGCTTCCCGGTGGCGTGCTTATTTTTCCTCAAGTTCACCAAGTTGTGCTACCGCTTCCGCTCTAAGCCACACTTCAGCCAATCAGATTGTTCCTAATTGGAATTGTAAGCCAATCAGATTGTATACAACTGGAATTTTTCCCTAACTTGATTATGAAAAATAATCCAGCTTAAAGGCCAGATATCTGCCAACCTGTGGCGGGGGATCTGAGTATTTCATGCTTGTTATTATTGTTACTATCCATCATTGTCTTCATTTCTTATTATCACTGTCATGATTATACTTATCATAATCATTAATTATTATTATTATTATTATTATCTCCAGATTATTGTAAATCTGTCCTTAGGCTTGACATGTCTTTGGGTCTTCATTTGTTCCACCGGCCGCTTACTGCTGGATGAACTCTCACTCATACTTTATTCCACAAATTAATTTGTCTCCGTTACAAGTTGCGACCACAGACACTGCTAGCGGTACTGCACTGTCGATCAGCTCAATCTATTCCCCCGGCTTGCGGTCATACTCACTCTTAGCAATCTCATTCAAATCCTCAAACGTGTGTCAAACTTGGTCAGCCCATCGTCACTGTCTGAAATGCATCATTGGAAAAAAAAAAAAAAAACAAAAAAATACAAATCCCATGATGGATTTCCCCTTTCCCACTTGCGTTTCAGTGAATCACGATACATTTCATCGGTCATGTATCTTAAAAGCTAATACATCATCTAAAACGTGCAAATGTCTCATCCAGTCTCAAAGAGAGAAGCGTGTAGATGTCTTAGTCCGTCTTAAAGGGATATTCACGCAAATGTTGCAACCAGTCTTAATGGGTTATAAAATAATATGGAGCAACGATCTCAGCATGAACGGTAATGGCAGTGACTAAAAAAGAAAACGACAATGGGCTTGTGCCACTTGAAGGCGCTTCTTCTTGCCCTCGTAATGTAAGCATCTTCAAAGGGGAAGCTACCACTATGCTATTGACCCGAGTAATGAAATTTTGTAGGAAATTTATGCTATTTTTAACACAGTGCCATAATACAATCTATATTATATTCTACCAATATTCTTCCAAAGGATTCGAGTACACTACTGCTCGAAAGTTTGGGATCACTTGGAAATTTTCTTGTTTTCCATGCAAAACACACATGAAATTAGTCTGAAGAGGAAATATAGCAAATGAACAGAACATGCTGACATTGTCTGAGTTAGAAATAATGATTTTAATGGAAAATGATGAATATGTACTTCAAACTTTGCCGTCATCAAAAAAAAAAACCACCTTCACTGTTGATACTGAAACTGGTGTTTGACGGGAACTATTTAGCGCAGCTGCTAGTTGACAACCTGTGAGGCATCTTTGTCTCAAACTACACACTCTCAGATATTTGTCATCTTGCACAGTTGTGCATCGGGGCCTCCCACTCCTTTTTTCTGTCCTTGTTAGTGCCAGTTTGTGCTGCTCTCTGAAGGGAGTAGTTGACAGCATGGTAAGAGATTTTAAGTTTTCAATTTCTCACGTTGAATAGCCTTCTTTTCTAAGCACAACAATAGACTGACGGGTCTCTAAAGGAAGTTCTTTTTTTCTGGCCATTTTGAGCCTGTGAACAAACAAACAACTGCTGATGCTTCAGGTACTAAACCAACCTCAAGAATGCCATGCTCCCTTTTGCGCTCCCTTATTAGTTCAACGGTTTTCAGCTGTGCAACACATTTGCAGAAGGGTTTTCTAATAATCAGTTAGCCTTATAAGATACTTAACTTGGATTAGCAGCCATACCAGGAGATAGATGCAGAGGACTGACAGTTGCTGATAATGGCCCTCTATGCAAAAATGTAGATCATTCTTTGAAAATCATTTGATTAATTTTAATCGTTTGTGAAATGGAAAAAAATGATTGTGAAATGCATGAAAATGTATTTTTCTCTGGAAAACAAAGAAATTTGCCAGTGATCCCAAACTTGTGAGCGGTAGTGTATATTTTCCAGCAACTGGCTGATTGGTTATCACTGCGCTTGAGCAGGAGCGATGCTGTGCTCCAAAGTCCTCTTCAATTCGCCAGTTGCTCTGAGTTATTGTTTAACGGACTCTCCATGCTATATGCTCGCCTTGCACTGGCAATGAATACAAGTCAACGGGCAAGGCGCTAATGAGCTTTTTTAGCCATGGTCCATTGACTTCTATTCATTTTTTCATCACAGGTTAGCATTAGCTGTGGAGTTTCTCTTGAATTTAGTGAACGGTGAATTTATTTAGCATTAACCGTCCCCAGCGCACTCACTGTTACTCACTGGTCGAATCATGGAATTTTGCGTAAGCCACAACTCCGCCTTGCTTCATCGGCATGATTGGCATCCGAGGTGGTGGGCGGGTGGTGAGGGGTGCCGTGGTGGTGGTGGTGTGGGGTGCCGTGGTGGTGGGGGGTAAGAGGGTGGACCCCAGCTCCTCGCCCCGGTACAGGGCGCAGCAGTGCAGGAAGGCCTTGACACACTCCCAGCCCTCGCTGACGTAGTGGGAGCGCCGGACGCAGGTGTAATCCATGGGGATCTCCCTCATGCCATCCTGACAGCACCGTTTCAGCGCCGCATCCTGGTACCTGCTCTCTTTGGGGGAGAGGATGATGACGAGCGGAGTCTGGAGGCGAGGTTACATGTTACGTTTTTCTCCACAAACGGCCTCAGTCCTGCACCCTATTTTTAATCTGCTCCCCTTTGACAGCACAGAATATACGTCAATACATCATTTACAGTCATTAGGGGACAAGACCTACGCTGTTGCCCTCAACATCAAAGGACTATCCCTGAAATGCCCCAATCCCCTGCACCACTATCAGCCTGTGCCACCAATCATGGCAAGCGCTCAATTAGATCTACGATACAGACCAAGTAAATCAGTCAGCTATTTTTTGAGTTATGGCCAAAAATGTAAAAATTTTCATGCAAATCTTCCCATGGTGGCAAGTGGTGTTATCAGAAATTTTCCAACTCTCTATCATATTGAACTACTGGCCAAGAATGGATAACTAGCTTTAAAAGCTGTTGCAGTTATTGCGCTTATGCCTAATCTCTGCAGCCGTGTGGCTGCAGCAATCGGGGCGAAAACACAATATCCCCAAAACTCAATGTCAGGGATATATGTGTGTGTACGTATATATATATATATATATATATATATATATATATATATCCATGTCATAGATTCTTTGGAAAAATACATATTTCATATATTGCAATATATACTCTGTGCCATTAAAAATGCACGGGTGAGGTATGTACTGTATTTGCGGCAAACTGAAGAATCAATTGATTTTTATTGCTTTTCCAGTGAGGCACGAGAGGAAATAAAGAAAAGCACGTGGTATTGTAATCCTGACGCGCAAAACGTGCACGAGCCAAGCACTCCAGTAATAACAAACATTGAGCTGTTTGTGATGTGTACAGTGACACTTGACTTGTTCTTTTTGGTGTGGTCAATAGCCTACATAAAGCCAACAAAAAAAACCGAAAAATGCTACTGCATCAAGAAAATGGAACGGCTTGTGGCACAGAAGAGAGAAAAGGAGCCATTAGCATGTTACGGGCAGATCTCAGCCGCCGAGAGGTGGTGCATCATTTGCACTGTTAACGTTCAACAATTAGTCGGCTGTCTATCCGAGAATGGAACACAGGCACTGTCACTGACCGACCCCGCTTAGGGCAGCCACGAGTGACTATGGCAGCTCAAGAGCGCCACATCTGGTTACAGCCTGTACGTGACAGATTCCGAACAGCAACCAAAACTGATCATGAGACGAGGGGGATGTGGGCGGGACTAACTTTCTGAGCCTGGATTTTGCACACATCCTGTCCTGCTCTCACTCACCCAGCGTGGTCCTGTGCTGCAGCCGCGTCACAGAGCGCCTCCGTCTGGCCCGTTTGGGGCACTGCACATCTGCAGGAGAAGAAACAGACCCAAACACAAATTTGGGAAAACCGATAAACCCACTCCCAGGCTCATCAGTTGTTATAGGCACACTTCACAATAAATATTCAGTTCATTCATTTCTTTGTTTTTATTTATCTTTCATTATTTTACATATATAGTGTACTTGGCCAGCAAATGATTGCACATGGTACCATTCATTGTTTTCTAAACTGAATCTGAGTCTCGCTAATTATTCTGATGATTCTGTAACAATGACAAAAAAACGCGTTGTAGACGAACGCTCTCATGAAGGCAGGCCCATCTGCTTCTACATTCTTTGCAAGGACTCTCAAATGGAGTGTGGTGGCATTGACCTCATGGCTAGCAGGAAGACATGATGCTCTTGGGAACTATAGCCACGTTCCATAGTGACAGTGCTTAATGCAAACTTGCGACAGTTTAGCAAAATCTAGGGCCACCATCTAGACATGATCATGATGCTTGGTAACATCTGAGGCTGCTTAAGAAAGCATGGCCTCCTGACTTAGCTGAGTAACTGTTATGAGTAAAACATGGTGGCAACCCCCACCTCCCCCCCACCGCCACCACCGAATATGGACAGTGTAAAAAGAGCTGTTCTGGGTTTATCAGATACAAAGTATGTTTGATATTTTTGAAAGAAACTGATGTTTTCATTCACCACAACAGCACTAAAAAACAAAGTCAAGAAAAAAAAGTTATGAAAGACATAACATGAAAAAAATCATGATTGTCATTCGAAATAATTGATAACAGGCACAGAGCCACAGGAAAGTTGGGATAGCGTGTAAAATGTAAATAAGAACAGCATGCAATGATTTGCAAATCATTTAAATGCGATGTTCAATTGAAAATAGTGCAAAGACAATACATCAAATGTTGAAACTGACAAGATGAATTGTTTTTAGAAAAACATCTGCTCATTTTGAATCTGATGCCAGCAACAAATTCAAAAAAGTTGGCAGAGGGGCCACAAAAGACTGGAAAAGCTGAATGATGCCAAAAAAATACACCTGATGGAACATCTCACTGCAAAAACGGTTAATTGGCAACAGGTCAGGAACATGACTGGATATAAGAAGTCTTTCAGACATAAAGACGGCAATGGCTTCACCACACCAGGAAAGACTGAAGTGCACGGGACTCCCCCCCCCCCCCCAACCACCCTCGCTCCTTTTTTTATTTCATCCCCTCCTTTACTACAAAACACCCATTACTTAAAACTGAATTGAACAATTTATTCTTGAAAACGTGATCTTTAATTTTATGACTTATCTTACTCTTACGTGTAAGCCTGAACAAGGCAAACAAACACAATTTAAAGGAAATGGGCAAAAGGCACATCTGCATGTCTGAGGTAAAAACCTTAATTAGTTTCGGAGATACTGCCTGGGGAACAAACCCTACCTCCATTTTGGAGAGCAAGTCTGAAGTGTTGCCATGGAAACAAGAAATATTAAACAAGTAATTTGAAGGAAAATGGAAAAAGGCACATCTATATGCCATGTTGAAAGCGTGTGCAATGTCTGAGGTAAATATATGAATTAGTTTGTGAGATACAACCCGGAAACGAATCATACCCTCATTTTGAGACTAAGTCCAAACTGTTACCATGGAAACAAGAAAAATAAAAAAGAATAATCTTAATAAAATAGCAAAAGGCATATCTACATACAATGTTGAAAGAGTGTGCAAGGTTTGATGTAAATTTGTGTCCAAGTTACAGCCCGGAAACAGTGGGAACGCCGACGCGAACGCTGACGGGAAACTGCACAAAACCAATATGTCTCCCCTTGCTCCTGGGGGGGCGACATAATAGTGTCTCTCAATGTCAAATTGGAAAGAATTTGAGGATTTCATCCTTTACAGCACATAATATTATCAAAAAATTCAGAGCATTCAGAGAAATTTCTGTACTCAAGGGACAAGACCAAAAACCAATTTTGAATGGCCAAGATCTTCAGGCCCTCAGGCAGCGCTGCCTTAAAAACAGGTGGGATTTTGCAGTGAAAATCACTGCATTGGCTTAGTAACACTTCTGGAAACCATTGTTAGTAAACACCATTTGTCGCTGCATCTACTAATGCAACGTGAAACTCTGCCATATATAAAATCAAGATACAGAAATGCTCTGGCCTTTGCTGGGCCCGAGCTCATTTAAGATGGACTGAGGCGAAGTGGGAAACTGTGTTGCGGTCAAACTGATCAAAAATGTGAAATTATTTTTTTGCGAAATTTTGGATGCTGCATTTTGGTCCTCCGGACCAAAGAGGAGTGGGGCCATCCAGCTTGTTATAAGAGCACAGTTCAAAAGCCAGCATCCATTATAGTGTGGGGGTACATTATTGCACATGGCATGGGTAACTTGCACATCTGTGAAGACACCATCAATGCTAAACAATATATGTTTGTTTCCAAAACGTAATTTATCCATTTTACTCATTTTGACAAAATCAGCTTTTTCTATGTTGGTGCCAATTGCATTTTATAGAAAAATGCTAATTTTGACCATGGAAAAATACACCTTGTACAAGGAATTTCTAAAAATGGATTTGCACATCATGTGTAAGGAGTACAGGGCTATTGCTCCATGGTATTATCTAATTTTTTGTAGTTTTTGCACTTGGTGCATTTTGGGGGCAAAGAAAAACTCTTCTTATTCAGGTTTTGGAGCTTCATATACGGCCATCCAGACATCTTTGACAGGTAAGGCTTGCTTTTTTTCAGTGCCAAACACAACACCATACATGTATTACAACAACATGGCCCCATCGTGAAAGAGGCTGGGTGCTAAACTGGCCTGAAGGCCAGACCTGTCATCCACTGAAAATATTTGGCGCATTATGAAAAAAAAATATGACTGAGGAGTCTGAAGTGTTGATCAGCTGAAAGCCTTTATCACGGAAGAACAGGAAAACATTTCGTTTCCAAAACTACAGCAGTTGATCAAATCAGTTCCCAAAAGCTTTCAGAGTATCGTTAAAAAAAGGTGACGCAACACAGTGGTAAACATTGAGCCTGTCCCAACTTTTTTGAAACATGTTGATGTCATAAAATTCAAAATGAGCAAATATTTTTCAACAAAAACCAATACATTTCTCAGTTTCAACATTTCACGTTGTCCTAGCACTATTTTTAATAAAGTGCCCTCTGTTTTTTCTGTTTTCATTTATATTCTACACAGCGTCTGAACTTTTCTGGAAATGGGGTTGTAAAAATAATAGTAATAATAATAATAATTGGCTAACTAGCCAGAATGTATGTTTCTGCTCTCACTTGCCAAACCTTAAACAACAAAGCATATGTTTATCAGGGGGTTAAAGTCCTCATAAGCAAACACACAAGTTATTGATCAGGAGTCACGACAAACAAGAACCTCTGGATCAAACCAATGGATCAACATTAGGGCCAATGGTCGGGGGGTTGGGGATGTTAGAGCAGTGCTGGCGGTCGGGGGGAGGACATTAGGGCAGTGCTGGCTGGGGGGAGGTGAGGACATTAGGGGTGCTGGCGGGGGGGGGTTGGGGATGTTAGAGCAGTGCTGGCGGTCGGGGGGGGGGGGGATGTTAGACAGTTAGGGGTCAGGGATGTTGAGCAGTGCTGGGGGGGGGGTGGGTGAGGACATTAGGGCAGTGCTGGTGGTCGGGGGGGTGAGGACATTAGGGGATGCTGGTGGTCGGGGGGGTGAGGAGGGCAGTGCTGGCGGTCGGGGGGGGTTGGGGATGTTAGGGCAGTGCTGGCATTAGGGCAGTGCTGGGGGGGGGGTGGGGGACATTAGGGCAGTGCTGGTGGTCGGGGGGGGTGAGGACATTAGGGCAGTGCTGGTGGTCGGGGGGGGTGAGGACATTAGGGCAGGCTGAGGACATTAGGGCAGTGCTGGCGGTCGGGGGGGGTGGGTGAGGACATTAGGGCAGTGCTGGTGGTCGGGGGGGGGGAGGACATTAGGGCAGTGCTGGCGGTCGGGGGGTGAGGACATTATGGCAGTGCTGGCGGTCGGGGGGGGGGTCTCAGTAAGTACCTGGGCTGTATTGTAAGTGTCGCACTCTTGTATATTTGGCAGGACTGCAGAAATAGAGCCAGCCCTGAGCACTAAATGCGAATGTTCATGACTCACTGACTGACTGAGTCACTAAGCAATGGAGTTAGCTCAATGCTAACACATTACGAGAATCACTATTCATGCGCTGACAGAAATTAGCATCGCGATCATAATAATTAATGGTCCAGGCATATACGAGGTTTTGACTTTGCCTTGTTCACACTCTGACTAAAAATCATTTGCTTGTTTTAAATTACTGTGAGCTTGATGCGAAATTTTACTAGACCTATGATCCTAAAATAGAGAAAAATTGTTTGACTGAGAAAAATAGCAAATAGACATGAGAGATTAAATGAAAATACCAGATTAAATGCACTTGTTGGGATTGACGTCATTTTTTGTTTGAGCGGCGTGGAGCGTACTTTGTCTCGGGTCGGTGGACTTGGCGTTATTGGCATGAAAGAGCAGTCCCGCATCGGTGAACACGCCCGAACTGTCGCCTCCGCCACCGCGAGTGCAGCCAGGATCTCGCCGCTCCACAGCGTCCCAGATCTGCGGTCAGTGCAACATCACAAATTACAACACAAACGCGTGCAATGAAGAGATTCACACAGGGCTGGGGTCAGGTCAACAACACCAATCAAAATACAAAAGTGAGTAATGCAGATTCACACAAGGTAAGAGGGTGAGGTGACAGGGTGAGGAGGTGTGCTTTCTATGTGAGGGTGTGGTGGGAGGGTGAGGAGGTGTGGTTTGTGGGTTAAGGGTGTGGTGGGAGGGTAAGGAGGTGTGGTTTGTGGGTAAAGGGTGTGGTGGGAGGGTGAGGAGGTGTGCTTTCTATGTAAAGGTTGTGGTGGGAGGGTGCGGAAGTGTGGTTTGTGGGTAAAGGGTGTGGTGGGAGGGTGAGGAGGTGTGCTTTCTATGTAAAGGTTGTGGTGGGAGGGTGCGGAAGTGTGGTTTGTGGGTAAAGGGTGTGGTGGGAGGGTACGGAGGTGTGGTTTGTGGGTAAAGGGTGTGGTGGGAGGGTGCGGAGGTGTGGTTTGTGGGTAAAGGGTGTGGTGGGAGGCTAAGGAGGTGTGGTTTGTGGGTAAAGGGTGTGGTGGGAGGGTGCGGAGGTGTGGTTTGTGGGTAAAGGGTGTTGTGGGAGGGTAAGGAGGTGTGGTTTGTGGGTAAAGGGCATGATGACGGTGCGTAGGTGTGGTTTGTGGGTAAAGGGTGTGGTGACAGGGTAAGGAGGTGTGGTTTGTGGGTAAAGGGCATGATGACCGGGTAAGGAGGTGTGGTTTGTGGGTAAAGGGTGTGGTGAGACTGAGGAGGTGTGGTTTGTGGGTAAAGGGTGTGGTGAGACTGAGGAGGTGTGGTTTGTGGGTAAAGGGTGTGGTGAGACTGAGGAGGTGTGGTTTGTATGCAAATGGTGTTGTGAGGGGGTGAGTTATATGTTAGCAGTTGTAAAGATCAGCAGTAGAGCGAGAGGTTGCAGTAAAATGGCCGTATTGCCTCCTACACTGTTCTGAGTGAGCCTGTTCTTCCTGTTCAGGAGAAAGATGGCGTTATCCACTGCCAGCAGGCTGACCCGTGCCCCGGGGTCGCCGCGGATCTGGACCTCAAAGGATTTCCCCGGCTGGTAGGTTTTGTAGCGGCTCCCTTCCTCCTTACCCACGCTGAGCTGTAAGTTGGAGGAGAGGTGAGCGTGCATTCTAAAAGTTCTCTTCCATTCCTCCCCAAAACTCCGCCACCTGTCCTCCCCAAAACTTCTTTTCCTGACCTCCTGTCTCCATTCCTGCACTTGAAGTTCAGCCCTTTTGTGTTTTTTGTTTGTTTGATAACTTGATTTATGAACCCAGTGTCTGTTTTGACGCTGCATACACGTCGGAATCTGAGTCAAAATAGCCAATCTAGCACCCTAAACATTTTTTAGATTACTCATTAAATCTTTGATTTAATTCTGTTTTATTCAATAATAAGTATTAGTTATTCCAATTTTTAATTTGATTATAATACTAATTTTAGCTGATAACATTCTAAAATTGAAGGATTCCTGTTTTTCCAAATTTGCGCCGTGCAGGAGAATTATTAAGACAGATGAGTTTCAATTATCCATCATCGTCGTGTGGAAGGACAAGCGCTGTTCTCCCTGCAGGACGGCGCTTAGATCATGACGCATCCCTGACTACACCCTTCACTGGGTTCGGTCAGAGATGCAGTGAAAGGTGAACGAATGTTGTGTGCACTAAGGGGACATTCAGACTAAATGTGGTTTATCGATGTAGGTCGCCCATTTTGTAAACAATTTCAATGATTTGAGGCGTTTTCCGTGCCGCTTTAGAGTGCCGGGGTCTTGTTTTTACGCGCCTCTGGCGTCTCGCTCTTCTTGTGCGGCGCTTCATTCCAACTTCGAGGCACTGCTGTAAAAAAACAGCTTCACATTATCAGTTTTTTCTCTGTCGTCTAATAGCTTGAAAGTTTAATTTAACGTCAGATTCCTTCGTAAACAAAGATGGTGGAGCAATCTGTTGTCACCGTTAGCACCTTCTCGGCACTAAAACAAACGATTTCACAAAAGTTGTCCAATTTTTCTACTTATATCTCACGAATTATTTCTCATTCTACATCCCCAATCCCAAAAAAGTTGGGATACTGTGTAAATTGTTAATAAAAACAGAATGTAATGATTTGCAAATCTCATAAACCCACATTTTATTAACAAAAGAACAAAGACAACATATTAGTTGATGAAAGTGAGACATCTTACCATTTCATGAAAAATTTTAGCTCATTTTGAATTTGATGGCAGCAACACATCTCAAAAAATTTGGGAGAGGGGCAACAAAAGGCTGGAAAAGTAAGTGGTACTAATAAAAAACTAATCAGGTTAATTGGCAACAGGTCAGTAACATGACTGGGTATGAAAAGAGCATTTTAGAGTGACAGAGTCTCTCAGATGTAAAGATGGACAGAGTGTCACCAATGTGCAAAAACTGCATCTAGAAACTGTGGAACAATTTCAGAAAAATGTTCCTTCATGTAAAATTGTGAAGACTTTGAATCTAAAGAAAATATTATCATCAAAAGATTCTGAAAATCTGGACAAATCTCTGTGCACTTGGGACAAGTCCGAAGGTCAATATTGGATGCTTGCGATCTTAGGGCCCTCAGGCGACACTGCATTAAAAACAGGCATGATTCTGCACTGGAATACACTGCATGGGCTCAGGAACACTTCCAGAAATCATGGTCTGTGAACACAGTTCGCCGTGCAATCTACAAATGCAAGCTAAAGCTAGCTGTATCATGCAAAGAAGAAGCCATATGTGAACTCGATCCAGAAACGCTGCTGTCTTCTCTGGGCCAAAGCTCATTTAAACTGGACTGAGGCAGAATGGAAAACTGTTCTGTGGTCAGATGAATCAAAATTTGAAATTCTTTTTGGAAACCACGGACAGCGTGTTGTGCGGTCTACAGAGGACAGGGACCATCCAGCTTGTTCTCAGCGCACAGTCCAAAAGCTTATATCTCTGATGGTATCGGGTTGCATTAGTGCCTATGGCATGAAGAGCTTATACATCTGGAAAGGCATTATCAATACTGAAAAGTATATAGAGGTTTTACAACAACATAGTATGCTCCTATCCAAACAAGGTCTCTTTCAGGGAAGGCCTTGCATATGTCATCAAAACAATACCAAAGCACGCACTGCATCCATCACAACAGCATGGCTTTGCAGTAGGAGAGACTGAGTGCTGAACTGGCCTGCGTGCAGTCCAGACCATTCACTGATAGAAAACATTCGGCACATCACATAGGGCTGCGTGGGTGGACCGCCCCCGCGGGCCACCCACCAAAAAAGTATGCGGGTGTGGGGCAGTTGCGGGGGCAAGCATAAATTTACTGCGGTTGCGGGTGCAGGTGTGGGTACAAAAAAAAAAAATTTGTGGGTTAAGTGCGGGTTAAAAAAAAAATTGCAGGCCCACGGCAAATTTACAACCCGCGAGACGCGCGTTCATTATATCTTAAGCTCAAGTATGTCACATTCACAACAATAAATGTCATTCTATTCAGTAAGTGAGCACAACAAAATAGCCACTATGTGAAGTATATTAGCCCATATTGTGTGTTTAACTATTTTGTTGTCTTACCCACACAAAGTAGGAAGGTACTCAACAAAATATGGCTTCTTCTTCTAATAGCCAGTATGGCTTCTTTTCAGAGTAGATGTCATAAGTGAGTGCTAAATACTACTTACATGCATTGTTAATTGCAATCAGAATTGCAATTAGCCACCCCATTGCTGTCAGCTGTAACTCCTTCCATTTGTAATCAATTATATCAATTGCAATTCTCCTCTCTTGGTTGCATCTTGGTTGAATATCAGTTTTCTTTCTTGATCTTGATGTGACTATTTGTCAAATGTAGCCAAAAGAATATGAATTTACAATCTACCAATCATGAATGTTGATGCTTGATTTATTTATTGAGATATCAGAGTACTTGATGTAAATACTAGGTAAGTAAACAGGAGATGACTCCTATTTTTTTGTATCAGAAAGAAGTATCAAAGTGCACTGCTTCCAATGGACAAATCATTAGTTACAAGTATTTATGAATAAACAATTCAAATGAGTCTTATTGTTTTCCATTTCAAAAAACTCACATACAGGCAATCCTGGCATTCCATTAACTAGGTAATGCATATTTGCGGGTTTTAGTGGGTAAAATTTTGAAACTGCGGGTAACTGCGGGTACAAGAGTCATGGTACATGTGGGTGTGGGTGCGGGTGTGGGCTAGTACTTTCGGATGTGGGGCGGGTGC
Source organism: Gymnothorax javanicus (assembly GCA_029692085.1). Taxonomy (NCBI): domain Eukaryota; kingdom Metazoa; phylum Chordata; class Actinopteri; order Anguilliformes; family Muraenidae; genus Gymnothorax; species Gymnothorax javanicus. Next base: position 18,874,598 of record CM056200.1, on the reverse strand, counting down.
AGGCTTAAATCTTGAGAAAATGTGGGTGCGGGGCGGGGTGGGGGTAGAGAAGTTGGCCTGCACAGCCCTATGGTACATCATAACTTTCCTGAGATGTATTGCTGCCATCAAATACAAAATGAGCTAATATTTTTCATGAAATGGTAAAAAGTCTCACTTTCAATATGTGTCTAGATTCAATTGTGAATAAAATGTCAGTTTATGAGACCTGCAAATCATTGTATTCTGTTTTTATTTACATTTTACACAGCATAAGCTTTACGCTTTTTTGGAATTGGGGCTGTACTTCAGAGCAAAAGCGAGTGCCAACCGCTTACCAGTTGTTTAAAAAAAAAAAAACCAAGCAAAACACCAGACTTTGAAGGGGAACTTTTTCGCCACGGCCGTTAACATTGTTCAGGACGTCCGCAGAGTGAGTGACAGGAGCGTTACTTAGCAATCACAGAAAAGAGGCTTTTTACACTGCAGGCTTCAAAAAAATCAGTATTGATTGATTTGAGCAGGAAGCTGAGGGGAGAGCAGGTGAGACACAGGACAGATGCTGAATAAAACAGTCCTCAGAGGGGTCCTTCCTCAACTTCATCCCTCCCAGACACAGGTCAGAATCCCAAACACCACCCCTCCCGCCCAATGAAACTCACCGCCCCGACGCAGCCATCCTCCACATCCACCCACACAGAGTCCGCCACCACCTCAGCCTGGCGCTGCCAGGGCAGCGTGTAATACACCAGGAAGCGGAAGGATGGCATCAGGGTCTTAGTGACGAGGATGGGGACGTTCACCACCTTCTGCCCCCTCTCCAGTACGACCCGCCGGGCCTGTGCTATCTGCCCCTTATTCAGAACCTCAACGGAGGAACACAGACCAGACAGAGAGAGGGGGAGGGGAGAGAGGGACGAAGGGAGGGAGAGAGGCGAGGGAGGCGAGGAAGGGCGAGAAAGAAGGAGGGAGAGATGGAGGGAGGGAGATGGAGGTAAAGAGGGAGGGGGAAACAAAGATTATATGTATCCTTTATTTAACCATTCTGTTTGTTTGTACTGACCTTTGGCAATGCTGCAAGTAAGCAGTGTACACAAAGCCAATAAAGCTTATTCAAATTTGAGGGGGGCGGGGGGAGAGAGAGAGAGAGAGAGAGAGAGAGAGAGACACATCTTTGATAACCCTCTAATTTAAACAGTAACAAAGCAGCAGATCAAAAACATTACAGAAAACAGCAAGACAACATTGCAAGAAAAAAAAAAACTATACGATCAAACTTCAAGAAAAGAAAGACTTCTCATACAGCTGCTCAAAAAAGGACAAACATAAATAAATAAGTAGATTTAAGGTTGAAACAGAAAGAAAGAACCTTTTTTTTTCACTTCATAGCCTGTAAGCCCCTCCCATCCATCTCATGCCAGATGTACAGTAAGGCCACCCAAACCATGTGCACAAATAGCTCCCCCCACACACCAAACTGAGAGGGAGAGAGAGAGAGAGAGAGAGACAGAGGGAGGGCGTTTGAAGGGACAGGCGAGCTCCAGTGGAGTACAGGAATATGATCCCACATGAACTCCTGACTCCTCACACAGTCACTCCCCCTAACACACACTGCACTGGGACACTCACACAGTCACTCCCCCTAACACACACTGCACTGGGACACTCACGCAGTCCCCCCCCAACACACACTGCACTGGGACACTCACACAGTCACTCCCCCTAACACACACTGCACTGGGACACTCACGCAGTCACTCCCCCTAACACACACTGCACTGGGACACTCACACAGTCACTCCCCCTAACACACACTGAACTGGGACACTCACACAGTCACTCCCCTAACACACACTGCACTGGGACACTCACACAGTCACTCCCCCAACACACACTGCACTGGGACACTCACACAGTCACTCCCCCTAACACACACTGCACTGGGACACTCACACAGTCACTCCCCCTAACACACACTGCACTGGGACACTCACACAGTCACTCCCCCTACACACTGCACTGGGACACTCACGCAGTCCTCCCCTAACACACACTGCACTGGGACACTCACACAGTCACTCCCCCTAACACACACTGCACTGGGACACTCACGCAGTCACTCCCCCTAACACACACTGCACTGGGACACTCACGCAGTCACTCCCCCCCAACACACACTGAACTGGGACACTCACGCAGTCACTCCCCTAACACACACTGCACTGGGACACTCACACAGTCACTCCCCTAACACACACTGCACTGGGACACTCACACAGTCACTCCCCCTAAACACACACTGCACTGGGACACTCACGCAGTCACTCCCCTAACACACACTGCACTGGGACACTCACACAGTCACTCCCCTAACACACACTGAACTGGGACACTCACGCAGTCACTCCCCAACACACACTGCACTGGGACACTCCGCAGTCACTCCCCTAACACACACTGCACTGGGACACTCACACAGTCACTCCCCTAACACACACTGCACTGGGACACTCACGCAGTCCTCCCCCTAACACACACTGAACTGGGACACTCACGCAGTCACCCCCTAACACACACTGCACTGGGACACTCACGCAGTCACTCCCCCTAACACACACTGCACTGGGACACTCACGCAGTCACTCCCCTAACACACACTGCACTGGGACACTCACGCAGTCACTCCCCCCCCACACACTGCACTGGGACACTCACACAGTCACTCCCCCTAACACACACTGCACTGGGACACTCACACAGTCACTCCCCCTAACACACTGCACTGGGACACTCACGCAGTCACTCCCCCCCCACACACTGCACTGGGACACTCACACAGTCACTCCCCCTAACACACACTGAACTGGGACACTCACGCAGTCACTCCCCCAACACACACTGCACTGGGACACTCACGCAGTCACTCCCCCAACACACACTGAACTGGGACACTCACGCAGTCACTCCCCCTAACACACACTGCACTGGGACACTCACGCAGTCACTCCCCCAACACACACTGCACTGGGACACTCACACAGTCACTCCCCCTAACACACACTGCACTGGGACACTCACGCAGTCACTCCCCCTAACACACACTGAACTGGGACACTCACGCAGTCACTCCCCTAACACACACTGCACTGGGACACTCACGCAGTCACTCCCCCTAACACACACTGCACTGGGACACTCACGCAGTCACTCCCCTAACACACACTGCACTGGGACACTCACGCAGTCACTCCCCCTAACACACACTGCACTGGGACACTCACACAGTCACTCCCCCCCTAACACACACTGCACTGGGACACTCACGCAGTCACTCCCCCAACACACACTGCACTGGGACACTCACACAGTCACTCCCCCTAACACACACTGCACTGGGACACTCACACAGTCACTCCCCTAACACACACTGCACTGGGACACTCACACAGTCACTCCCCCAACACACACTGCACTGGGACACTCACACAGTCACTCCCCCCCTAACACACACTGCACTGGGACACTCACGCAGTCACTCCCCCTAACACACACTGCACTGGGACACTCACACAGTCACTCCCCCTAACACACACTGCACTGGGACACTCACGCAGTCACTCCCCCTAACACACACTGCACTGGGACACTCACGCAGTCACTCCCCCTAACACACTGAACTGGGACACTCACGCAGTCACTCCCCCAACACACACTGCACTGGGACACTCACAGTCACTCCCCTAACACACACTGCACTGGGACACTCACACAGTCACTCCCCTAACACACACTGCACTGGGACACTCACACAGTCACTCCCCCTAACACACACTGCACTGGGACACTCACACAGTCACTCCCCCTAACACACACTGAACTGGGACACTCACGCAGTCACTCCCCCCCAACACACACTGCACTGGGACACTCACGCAGTCACTCCCCCAACACACACTGCACTGGGACACTCACGCACACTCCCCTAACACACACTGCACTGGGACACCCCTCCCCTAACACACACTGCACTGGGACACTCACGCAGTCACTCCCCCTAACACACACTGAACTGGGACACTCACGCAGTCCTCCCCCTAACACACACTGCACTGGGACACTCACGCAGTCACTCCCCCCTAACACACACTGCACTGGGACACTCACGCAGTCACCCCCTAACACACACTGCACTGGGACACTCACGCAGTCACTCCCCCTAACACACACTGCACTGGGACACTCACACAGTCACTCCCCCACACACACACTGCACTGGGACACTCACACAGTCACCCCCTAACACACACTGCACTGGGACACTCACGCAGTCACTCCCCTAACACACACTGCACTGGGACACTCACACAGTCACTCCCCTAACACACACTGAACTGGGACACTCACGCAGTCACTCCCCAACACACACTGCACTGGGACACTCACGCAGTCCCCCCCTAACACACACTGAACTGGGACACTCACGCAGTCACTCCCCAACACACACTGCACTGGGACACTCACGCAGTCACTCCCCCCTAACACACACTGCACTGGGACACTCACACAGTCACTCCCCTAACACACACTGCACTGGGACACTCACGCAGTCACTCCCCTAACACACACTGAACTGGGACACTCACGCAGTCACTCCCCCTAACACACACTGCACTGGGACACTCACGCAGTCACCCCCCCTAACACACACTGCACTGGGACACTCACGCAGTCACTCCCCTAACACACACTGCACTGGGACACTCACGCAGTCACTCCCCCTAACACACACTGCACTGGGACACTCACACAGTCACTCCCCCTAACACACACTGCACTGGGACACTCACGCAGTCACTCCCCCTAACACACACTGCACTGGGACACTCACACAGTCACTCCCCCTAACACACACTGCACTGGGACACTCACACAGTCACTCCCCCTAACACACACTGCACTGGGACACTCACGCAGTCACTCCCCCTAACACACACTGCACTGGGACACTCACACAGTCACTCCCCCTAACACACACTGCACTGGGACACGAAGCACTAAAACTCTACAGACAGCAGAACACAGACCAGGACGCTGCAGGTTCCAGCCCACAGAAGGAGGGCGGGTGGACGGCATCTCTAAAATCCCCAGAGTAGGTATCATCAAATCACGGTCCTCAAGGGCCGACAGCTGCCGGCTCGCCACCCTCCCTTTACCTGAGATTCAGGTGTAAAGCCCGTCTGGCCAATCAAAAGCTATAACTGAGCAGTCAATTAGTGGGAGAGAAAAAAAACAGGACTGGATTTGGATTCCAGGTCCAGGTTTGGTGACCCTTGTTCAGGAGTGAGCAACAATGCAGAACACACGGACACACCAGGTAGGTGAAATGTGAGATCAGGTTCCTGTGCTCATCCTTGTCGTTTCTGAAGTGCAGCACAAAGTTGACGGTTTGCCCGGCGGTGGCCTTGTCTGGGGCGGAGATGTACAGGTAGTTTTGTCCACCGTAGTGAAATGGCCTGTAAGCATTGACCACGGCCTGGTATTTGGCCTGGTTCTCAGGATTCAAGTCGGCCATCTTGGTCTCCGCCTGCGGACCAAACAGGGAACACAGATCAGAGGGAGAGCCAGTGAATGAGACAGAGGACAGAACAGAGACACAAACTCTCACAGACGGAAACTGTAAAGCCAGACTTATGCATCAGAAAAAAAAGACTGACTTTTTTATCCTCCGCAAACAAAGCTAGTATTTATATTCCATGAGCATAGCTTCTTTGTTTTTGCTCATTTACGCATGGCTGCCCTTACCGTAGTCGGTCAGCAACAGTCCCTGTTTTCCATTCTCATTCTCAAAATGACACAGAGGCAGGTGCCCACAGTCAGAAGTGAAGAGTTCCTACTCCTGTTGATGGGCAAAAAATGGGTTTTCTGTAGGGGCCGTGTGCACGCATGTGTTGCTCACATAGACGGCATCAAACGGTACTTGCGCTCACCCTCAATCGTCTCAGACCCCTCATCTCATGATCAGTTTTGGTTGCTGTCTGGAATCTGTTACCTACAGGCTGTAACCAGATGTGGCGCTCTTGAGCTGCCATAGTCACTCATGGCTGCGCTAAGCGGGGTCGGTCAGTGACAGTGCCTGTGTTCCATTCTCGGAAAGACAGCCGACTGATTGTTGAACGGTGACAGTGCAAATGACGCACCACCTCTCAGCGGCTGAGATCTGCCCGTAACATGCTAATGGCTCCTTTTCTCTCTCCTGTGTCACAAGCCGTTCCATTTTCTTGATGCAGTAGCATTTTTCTTTTTTTTTATTGGCTTTATGTAGGCTATTGACCACACCAAAAAGAACAAGTCAAGTGTCACTGTTCACATCACAAACAGCTCAATGTTTGTTATTACTGAAGTGCTGCACGGCGCGCCAAGGCCAGGATTACAATTGTTTATTGCACGTGGCGCCAGATTATTATGCCCTCAATACCACGTTTTCTTTATTTCCTCTCATGCCTCACTGGAAAAGCAATAAAAATCAATCGATTCTTCAATTTGTAGCAAATACAGTACATACCTCACTTGTGCGTTTTTAATGGTGCTGAGAAAATTTACTGAATGAAGCAGCACATCACAGCACAGAGAGACACTCACAGTGAGCGTGTACTGCACATCACAGCACAGAGAGACACAGTGAGCGTGTACTGCACATCACAGCACATAGAGACACTCACAGTGAGCGTGTACTGCACATCACAGCACAGAGAGACACAGTGAGCGTGTACTGCACATCACAGCACAGAGAGACACTCACAGTGAGTGTGTACTGCACATCACAGCACAGAGAGACACAGTGAGCGTGTACTGCACATCACAGCACAGAGAGACACTCACAGTGACAGTGAGCACATCACAGCACAGAGAGACACAGTGCACATCACAGCACAGAGAGACACAGTGAGCGTGTACTGCACATCACAGCACAGAGAGACTCTCACAGTGAGCGTGTACTGCACATCACAGCAGAGACACTCAGAGACACTGCACATCACAGTGAGCGTGTACTGCACATCACACCACAGAGAGACACTCACAGTAAGCGTGTACTGCACATCACAGCACAGAGAGACTCACAGTGAGCGTGTACTGCACATCACAGCACAGAGAGACACTCACAGTGAGCGTGTACTGCACATCACAGCACAGAGAGACTCACAGTGAGCGTGTACTGCACATCACAGCACAGAGAGACACTCACAGTGAGCGTGTACTGCACATCACAGCACAGAGAGACACTCACAGTGAGCGTGTACTGCACATCACAGCACAGAGACACTCACAGTGAGCATGTACTGCACATCACAGCACAGAGAGACACTCACAGTGGCGTGTACTGCACATCACAGCACAGAGAGACACTCACAGTGAGTGTGTACTGCACATCACAGCACAGAGAGACACTCACAGTGAGCGTGTACTGCACATCACAGCACAGAGAGACACTCACAGTAAGCGTGTACTGCACATCACAGCACAGAGAGACACTCACAGTGAGCGTGTACTGCACATCACAGCACAGAGAGACACTCACAGTGAGCGTGTACTGCACATCACAGCACAGAGAGACACTCACCAGTGGCGTGTACTGCACATCACAGCACAGAGAGACACTCACAGTGAGCGTGTACTGCACATCACAGCACAGAGAGACACTCACAGTGAGCGTGTACTGCACATCACAGCACAGAGAGACACTCACAGTGAGCGTGTACTGCACATCACAGCACAGAGAGACACTCACAGTGAGCATGTACTGCACATCACAGCACAGAGAGACACTCACCGTAAGCGTGTACTGCACATCACAGCACAGAGAGACACTCACAGTGAGCGTGTACTGCACATCACAGCACAGAGAGACACTCACAGTGAGCGTGTACTGCACATCACAGCACAGAGAGACACTCACAGTGAGCGTGTACTGCACATCACAGCACAGAGAGACACTCACAGTGAGCGTGTACTGCACATCACAGCACAGAGAGACACTCACAGTGAGCGTGTACTGCACATCACAGCACAGAGAGACACTCACAGTGAGCGTGTACTGCACATCACAGCACAGAGAGACACTCACAGTGAGCGTGTACTGCACATCACAGCACAGAGAGACACTCACAGTGAGCGTGTACTGCACATCACAGCACAGAGAGACACTCACAGTGAGCGTGTACTGCACATCACAGCACAGAGAGACACACAGTGAGCGTGTACTGCACATCACAGCACAGAGAGACACTCACAGTGAGCGTGTACTGCACATCACAGCACAGAGAGACACTCACAGTGAGCGTGTACTGCACATCACAGCACAGAGAGACACTCACAGTGAGCGTGTACTGCACATCACAGCACAGAGAGACACTCACAGTGAGCGTGTACTGCACATCACAGCACAGAGAGACACTCACAGTGAGTGTGTACTGCACATCACAGCACAGAGAGACACTCACAGTGAGCGTGTACTGCACATCACAGCACAGAGAGACACTCACAGTGAGCGTGTACTGCACATCACAGCACAGAGAGACACTCACAGTGAGTGTGTACTGCACATCACAGCACAGAGAGACACTCACAGTGAGCGTGTACTGCACATCACAGCACAGAGAGACACTCACAGTGAGTGTGTACTGCACATCACAGCACAGAGAGACACTCACAGTGAGCGTGTACTGCACATCACAGCACAGAGAGACACTCACAGTGAGCGTGTACTGCACATCACAGCACAGAGAGACACTCACAGTGAGCGTGTACTGCACATCACAGCACAGAGAGACACTCACAGTGAGCGTGTACTGCACATCACAGCACAGAGACACTCACAGTGAGCGTGTACTGCACATCACAGCACAGACACTCACAGTGAGTGTGTACTGCACATCACAGCACAGAGAGACACTCACAGTGAGCGTGTACTGCACATCACAGCACAGAGAGACACTCACAGTAAGCGTGTACTGCACATCACTGCACATCACTGCACATCACACAGAGAGACACTCACAGTAAGCGTGTACTGCACATCACAGCACAGAGAGACACTCACAGTGGCGTGTACTGCACATCACAGCACAGAGAGACACTCACAGTGAGGCGTGTACTGCACATCACAGCACAGAGAGACACTCACAGTGAGCGTGTACTGCACATCACAGCACAGAGAGACACTCACAGTGAGCGTGTACTGCACATCACAGCACAGAGAGACACTCACAGTGAGCGTGTACTGCACATCACAGCACAGAGAGACACTCACAGTAAGCGTGTACTGCACATCACAGCACAGAGAGACACTCACAGTGAGCGTGTACTGCACATCACAGCACAGAGAGACACAGTGAGCGTGTACTGCACATCACAGCAGAGACACTCAGAGCAGACACTCACAGTGAGACACTCACAGTGAGTGTACTGCACATCACAGCACAGAGAGACACTCACAGTGAGCGTGTACTGCACATCACAGCACAGAGAGACACTCACAGTGAGCGTGTACTGCACATCACAGCACAGAGAGACACTCACAGTGAGCGTGTACTGCACATCACAGCACAGAGAGACACTCACAGTGAGCGTGTACTGCACACCACAGCACAGAGAGACACTCACAGTGAGCGTGTACTGCACATCACAGCACAGAGAGACACTCACAGTGAGCGTGTACTGCACATCACAGCACAGAGAGACACTCACAGTGAGCGTGTACTGCACATCACAGCACAGAGAGACACTCACAGTAAGCGTGTACTGCACATCACAGCACAGAGAGACTCACAGTGAGCGTGTACTGCACATCACAGCACAGAGAAACTCACAGTGAGCGTGTACTGCACATCACAGCACAGAGAAACTCACAGTGAGCGTGTACTGCACATCACAGCACAGAGAGACACTCACAGTGAGCGTGTACTGCACATCACAGCACAGAGAGACACTCACCGTAAGCGTGTACTGCACATCACAGCACAGAGAGACACTCACAGTGAGTGTGTACTGCACATCACAGCACAGAGAGACACTCACAGTGAGTGTGTACTGCACATCACAGCACAGAGAGACACTCACAGTGAGCGTGTACTGCACATCACAGCACAGAGAGACACTCACCGTAAGCGTGTACTGCACATCACAGCACAGAGAGACACTCACCGTAAGCGTGTACTGCACATCACAGCACAGAGAGACACTCACCGCGTGGCGTGTACTGCACATCACAGCACAGAGAGACACTCACCGTGGCGTGTACTGCACATCACAGCACAGAGAGACACTCACCGTGGCGTGTACTGCACATCACAGCACAGAGAGACACTCACCGTGGCGTGTACTGCACATCACAGCACAGAGAGACACTCACCGTAAGCGTGTACTGCACATCACAGCACAGAGAGACACTCACCGTGGCGTGTACTGCACATCACAGCACAGAGAGACACTCACCGTGGCGTGTACTGCACATCACAGCACAGAGAGACACTCACCGTGGCGTGTACTGCACATCACAGCACAGAGAGACTCACCGTGGCGTGTACTGCACATCACAGCACAGAGAGACACTCACCGTGGCGTGTACTGCACATCACAGCACAGAGAGACACTCACCGTGAAGCGTGTACTGCACATCACAGCACAGAGAGACACTCACCGTGGCGTGTACTGCACATCACAGCACAGAGAGACACTCACCGTAAGCGTGTACTGCACATCACAGCACAGAGAGACACTCACCGTAAGCGTGTACTGCACATCACAGCACAGAGAGACACTCACCGTAAGCGTGTACTGCACATCACAGCACAGAGAGACTCTCACCGTAAGCGTACTGCACATCACAGCACAGAGAGACACTCACCGTGGCGTGTACTGCACATCACAGCACAGAGAGACTCTCACCGAAGCGTGTACTGCACATCACAGCACAGAGAGACACTCACCGTGAGCGTGTACTGCACATCACAGCACAGAGAGACACTCACCGTAAGCGTGTACTGCACATCACAGCACAGAGAGACTCTCACCGTAAGCGTGTACTGCCGGGAGGCTGCAGGCATGTTCAGGGCCAGGCGCACGGTGCCAGAGTGAGCGGTGATCGGCTCGTCCAACAGGCTCAGCTGAATCGGGATGTTGGGAGCCGGCTTGCCGTCCGGATGGGTCACTTCAACCTAGAGACATGAGGCAGACCCAAATGTGAGAAAGAGCACTCTGCAAATGGGTCAATCATCTGAATCTGGCTGCTAAATATTATGTTTTGTAGCTGAAATACTTTATTTTTGTTTAGTTTATTCAGCGTCAGGTCATGGAGGGGGCAGGGGCTAAAGCCTATCCCAGCATGCAGTGGGTGAGACACAGAACCACACCATGGACAGCTCGCAAATCCATCGCAGGACTCACACACCCTTACGTCTCACTCATACCTACGTGCAGTTTAGTCTCAGTTGGCCTGCCATTCATGTCGCTGGGCTGTTGGACTGAACACCGCGAGAGCATATAAACACACTGAAACGGAAAGAACCCAGATCGGAGCTTTCTTGCTATGTGGCAACAGAGCCTCCCACCGCACCATCATGCTGCTCAGAGTGTTGTTCACGTTGGGAATAAATGAGAGTCCAGTGTTTTTTTCGGTGACGGTCTTCTTTTATCGGAGTGCGAGACCCCTTTGAACACGGCTACAAAAACAGTTCTCCTAGCACGAATCCTCTTCCGTTCCAAGCAATTTGGTGTCTTGCAGACATGACTGAGTGGAGCATGTGCCCCTCACAGGACTGGCTGAACGCATCCGTGGGCGTGTTTGCACCTCCTGAAAACTGCATGCTGGGATAGCCCAGTACCTCCACCACACACTCCCTCCCAGGCATAACCCTGAGCTGGTAAGATGACAATGATGGATCTTATCTGATAAAATGTAATGGTATGCAGTGTTGCATCATGGGAAATGATTAGAGGGCATTACCGTCACATCGAGTGGTAATCCCGGTTTGAAGTACTGTGGCGTGTTGCTGAAGTGGATCTTGTAAGGGGAGAGCACAATCTTGATCCCCGTTCGCTCCGCCTCAACAAGATCACTGCCTATTGGTGACAAAAAAGACCATGTCATCCTTCATCCTCAATTATTAATCAGTTATGCCCTTAAATCTTTTGTTTTATGGAGGAATACAGCACTCAATACATACAGACAAAAATGCTGTCTCCTCTATTCTGTAGTAAATACAAGCAAACAAAACAAGGGCAAGATGCAGAGACATGCCAAAGGCATAATAAACAATAACTACTGTATAACCCCATAATCCACACCCAAACCACCGCCCAGAGAGCTCATCTCACATCACACTGATGGGACAGGACTGCATTCCTGTAACTGGTGTAGTGCAGCAGGTCCATGCGTTTTACAAAGATATCAGAGTCATATTACACTTTTACCTGTAGACGTCAGTACTGAAGCTTTTACATATATGGAGCTGCCCACCAGGTCATTGATGTTTGGAAAGACCTTCTTGATGTCAGCAATCGTCAAAACAGCAGAGGCGTACTCCAACTAAAAACAGAGTCGACACAGGCTAGATCCTCTCTTCCCAACTCAAGCACATCATGCATATACGCATTTAATGTGCTGATTTTATTCATATCATTTAATCTTAGACACAATTTAGAAGCTGTTTAAATTTGAACACACGACTGAAGACCATCGAGAAGTCCCAGCAACACGTGTCTGTGATAGAGTTTAAAATTAAAAATCTGGCAGAATGATTGTTATTAAGTGTCAAAGGTCACTTGTTTTCAAAATCATACATTTCCTTGCATTTTAACAGGTAATTTGGTTCTCCCTCCTCCTGACATCATACAAAATGTAAAACTAGATTGTCCGAGCATTGTATCTGTTGCACCCTTGAACCACCTGTTTTGATTCTGTGCCCCAATTGACATCAGAAGGGGATTTTTTGCTTAGTACAGCCCAGTATTGAGATGTTTCAGTTTCGGCATCCAGTGATCATCTTGCACCATGATGAGACAGCCAATCAGAGCGCAGCCTCATTTTCACCGACTCTCTGCCCGACCAAAACGGCTCATAGTTAATGAGGGGAGAGAATGAGAGACTGGAGACGGGCTGTAAATGCTGAATTTTGCTGAATTTTGCTGAATTTTTTCATCCAAAACCATCAGGACCTTTTACCTCATCATTTACATACATCAGGGAATAGTCTGATATTGCTAAAAAAAAAAAAAAAAATCATAGAACTCATGACCTTCAAGCTATAATAAAAATAAACTGGTCTGAGATGCCAGTCAGTGTTTCTGGAGGCCATTGATAGGCTGATGTGTTAATTAGCAGGAGACGGCATTAACCCCTTTGTGCAGATGTAGACGCCAGTGCACACGGAGCTGCTCTATTTATGCACGCAGTTACACTATTCTATCAGTAGATGGCAAACCTGGATCAGTAATTGAATATTCACTCGCAAGCCGAGCTCGAACACGGTTTAGAATATGGACAAGTTCACTCCAATCCCTGTTTTTCAGCAGTTGCATGAGTTAAACTCCTCAGCTAAGCCTGATGTGCAAACTACTCAATATACTTGCCTGTAGTATCTATCCAGCAGTTCAAAAAAATGATCTCTTGCGACAGAAAAAACCGTTGTCCTCGGTAGCAAGTGCTTCAGCGAGTGAGCCAATGGTATCCCAATTAGTAATTAAGAAAAATCAGTCTTCTGAGGCAAAAATTGTACATGGTATTGATACTATGTCGTATCAATTATAGCCATCACATATCAAAAACCTGTAGTACCCTACCATGTATTTACGCATAGATTCCTCCATCAAGGAATTCTATGCACCCTTAAATCCTCCTAATACTCAGGTTGATATCCAATCACTCAGGCTCATCTGCTTAATGTACACTTACAGTTAATGCCCATGTGAAAGTCCCCCGGTAATGATGTATTGATTGATTCGTTTCCTATCCAATTCCAGAGAGTATAAACTTTCCACAGTAATGACAGACATTGATTGGACAATCAGAAAAGTACATTAACCTTTGCGTATCAGCAAGGTAGGTTGTATTCTCTTCACGTTGACCACAGTTGCGCAGCTGAAAATGATGCACCTTTAAAGAAAAAAAAAGACTCCCAAAATCGGCCCGAAGTGTTCAGTTACATTTATCGGATTTAAATGAGGTACGGACATGGTCAATGGGAATTATTCCCGATGAAACAGGAATGGAGGGTTCCTTCTACCGGATATAGCTGTCTCTGGAGAAAGGACTCAATGAAGAAGGGTTATACTGCTACTGTGGTAGCATTTTGCTCAATGTGGCTTTTTGTTTTGGAATTTATACCGTATGGCTTATTTAAAATGTGAACTGCTCCAGCAGTTCGGTAGAGCCCCTGGTACAGTCATTTCACCATTCTGTTCAGTCCAGGGTAGAATATTGGCTGATTTTCCCTGATAGTGGAATGTCTGTTCTGTTAAAATAAGGTATATTTCAGATATTACTGAGTTAGCAAGTTATACTTGTTCATTATAAGGTGTTGAAAGTGTTTATATAAGGTTGCAAGCTTGGAAGTGGGAACTGCTTGCTTTTCATCGCAGGGTGAATGTTCTGACCATAAAATCAGCAAAACCTTTAATGAGTATGTGTTGTGGGACTCTGAAGAAAAATGGACAAAATTCTAAACTTTATCACAGAGAAAAGGCATGTATTGTGTTTGGAGAGGTTACTGGTCACCACTGATATCCAACTGCACCTATATAGATAAATTCATGCTAAATTCAACCAGAAAAGCACTAGTTCATATTGAATTTCATGCATGAAAAGCTGATTTGTCTTAAATATATGATTACTTTATGATTTGACAGTGCACCATTTGGAGGAATCTTAGACTTTGGGATGCCACCTGGATAGCTGTCTTATTTGGCTCCTAGAGAGTAGGTAATTTAGAATTTAATGCTAAAATGAATTATACTTGGGGTCAAGGAGTTTCTGATCCCATAAATGTATAGTTTTAACCTGCAGCCATTTTTCAATTCTCAGTATTACTATTATTATTTTTTTTTTACAATTTCAATGCTGAATTTTCATGAAGATTTTTTATGTTTGCAGCCCTTTTTCTCAACCAAAATCATGGAAATAAACTGAAATACAGTGGAATTCTAAATGCTTCAAGTGTCGATGCGGTTGAGCCACTCCTCTCCTGTCTGTGAAGCTGCAATCTTGAATTATAACGCCTGAAATAAGGTAACACATAAATAGCCAGATTTAGCTTCTGCGCAAAGGGGTTAAATAAGCATTGAGACGGCTGCCCGTAGTTCACCCACATCCGTAAGGAGCTTCATTGTGTGTGGCAAGCGTCTCATTTCCTTGTTCACCTCCACACCAAAGACCACATACGCAGTCCCAACCACCGGCTTGCCGTACAGATACCTGCGAGAAAAATGATAAACATCAAATTCCACTCTCACTGTAAAGTGGGGAGGGTTTTGGTTTAAAAAACTAAACAACTGAAATAAAGAGAGTGCTTCTGAAATCAGTTTGTCATATGCTGAGGTTGAATAGCCATCAACAGTCTGGATTTCTTGTGGGACTCTCTCTCAGTTAAAGGAAAACAGTTCACGGCAGACAAAAAAAATGTCTGTCTCAACACCTCTCGTATTACGAGACATAAAATAACATTTTTTTTCTCTGATTTTGCTTGTCTAAAGTTTGTGTGCCTGGCAAGTGAAATTCTCTTACTTGAAATTAGTTTTATTTGCCATCATCACTGAAGTTTTTTGTGTTACTACACCAAATATAGTCTCAGTATTAGATATAGACAAATATTCAGCCTACAATAAAGAACAATGCCCGAGGTGACTTTTCTCTGTCTTCTGCAGCATGTTTTTGTTTTTGAGACTATCCCACCCAAACATGGCTGACCAATCGCAGTAGCCGAATAGCCAGACACCTACGGTGGGACAAGATGACCAAAGACCTCCTCCACACTCTTGGTAAAGTGGGGAAAGCTGATTTAAAAGAATGGAGGAGTGAAGCGGGGTAAACCTTTAGCCGCACCCCAGGTCTGTCACCTGTTACACCGTTACACTGTTACCCCACCTGGCCGTGATGTCGACCACCAGCTGAGAGTCCAGCACACTGAAGTAGGCCTTTCGAGGAGCCAGCGTTACGTTGAACGCTGGAAGTACTGGAACGAAGCAGATTGTGAAGGTCACCAGAATGCATGTGAGAAACCTGCTTGGGTTTGTTCAGTAATAACAGAGCAAGAGCAGTGGTGACCAAACCTGTTCCAGGAGATCTACCATCCTGTGGATTTAACTCAAAATCTAACGAAGCACAGCTCATTCAACAGCTCAAGTACGGCAGCCCAAACCTGTTCCAGGAGATCTACCATCCTGTGGATTTAACTCAAAACCTAACGAAGCACAGCTCATTCAACAGCTCAAGTAGGGCAGCCCAAACCTGTTCCAGGAGATCTACCATCCTGTGGATTTAACTCAAAACCTAACAAAGCACAACTCATTCAACAGCTGGAGCAGGGCTGCCCAACCCTGTTCCAGGAGTTCTACCATCCTGTGGGTTTAACTCAAAACCTAACAAAGCACAGCTCATTCAACAGCTCAAGTAGGGCAGCCCAAACCTGTTCCTGGAGATCTACCATCCTGTGGGCTTAACTCAAAACCTAACAAAGCACAGCTCATTCAACAGCTCAAGTAGGGCAGCCCAAACCTGTTCCTGGAGATCTACCATCCTGTGGGCTTAACTCAAAACCTAACAAAGCACAGCTCATTCAACAGCTCAAGTAGGACAGCCCAAACCAGTTCCAGGAGATCTACCATCCTTTGGGTTTAACTCAAAACCTAACGAAGCACAGCTCATTCAACAGCTCGAGTAGGGCAGCCCAAACCAGTTCCTGGAGATCTACCATCCTGTGGGTTTAACTCAAAACCTAACGAAGCACAGCTCATTCAACAGCTCGAGTAGGGCGGCCCAAACCTGTTCCTGGAGATCTACCATCCTGTGGGTTTAACTCAAAACCTAACAAAGCACAGCTCATTAAACAGTTCGAGTAGGGCGGCCCAAACCTCTCCAGGAGGTCTACCATCCTATGGGTTTAACTCAAAACCTAACAAAGCACAGCTCATTCAACAGCTCAAGTAGGGCAGCCCAAACCAGTTCCAGGAGATCTACCATCCTGTGGGTTTAACTCAAAACCTAACAAAGCACAGCTCATTAAACAGTTCGAGTAGGGCGGCCCAAACCTCTCCAGGAGGTCTACCATCCTATGGGTTTAACTCAAAACCTAACAAAGCACAGCTCATTCAACAGCTCGAGTAGGGCAGCCCAAACCAGTTCCTGGAGATCTAGCATCCTGTGGGTTTTCACTCCAACCTTAACAAAGCACACCTCTTACTGACTCATCAAGTTAGGGTTGGAGTGAAAACCCACAGGATGCTAGATCTCCAGGAACACGGTTGAAGGCCACTACTATCAAGACATACACAGAGGTTTGTACATGTACTGGATTAGTAGAGCTATACGATTTTAGAGGACAGTGATTTCTTCACAATTCACTCAATATCCCCTAAGCTATGGACTCCCATGTCGTAATCACAAGCATTCAAAATGGAGTCACTGTATAGACCACAATACAAGGTCTTTGTCCCAGGTGAATGAAAACTCTGCAGTGCCTGGGCAGAGGCCTAAATTTACACTTTTAACCCTTGCACTCCCAAAAGCGTTAAAAGGCACTCACGTGACTGTCACGAAATCCCAAGAGCGCCAAAATGCACTCAGTGACTATACCCACTTCAACCAATCAGATCTTTGGAATGTGAATAGAAATAAAAGCCATTGTGTTTCAGCTGACTAGTAGAGATTTTCATCTGCACAGTAAACAGTTTTGAATTGTAACTCTAAAAATCTCCTTTTTAAGGCATAAGAATTTGAAAAGGGATCTTTAAAAACCTCATGTCCTTGTCCAGTCCCCTTGGGCAATAAGGGCAGTCAAATCACATCATACCTTGGGAGTGAAGGGGTTAAAGCCGAATCTACTGTAAGTGATTATACTCAGGAGGTTGTGACATGCTAATATTGCAGCAAAATGAAGAAACCTACTGTATTTCCGCACTTCAAACTCAGAGGTGAACTGGTTTTGGGGCCTCTCATCGAACTTCGCAATAATCTTCCACACTCCCTCACTGTGGGGGGAGGGGGGCCAAAATCACATGTTGTAGAAACGGTAAAAGCAAGCTTTGGTAAGCTTTGTCCCGTGAATGCAGGTGTGATTAATTACTGCACACCGGGGAAATGCATGCGTCATGATGTGCAGACTTCCAGTGTACAATGTGCTACAACTCCTATGTGCTACATTTGCCAAAACGCTCATAAGCATATTAAATTTACTCATCATCCTCTTTAATTTGAGTAAATAGAAACATCAGCTTTGTTATGCCAATACTCAATGCCCATGTGCAGTCTCAGAGTCACTGCCCACCTGATTGAGGAGAAAAATGGATTCAGACAGAAAGACGGACAGAGTTTTACTTATTTAGTAGTGGGATAATTCAATGCAATCTAATTGAGTTTTACTTGTTTGGCTCATCTTACATCACTATTGTCACAGATGTTTAAAAAGAAGATGTGAAAACATTCAGTGCAAATGTAGACTGATAGCCATGGACTTTAATGCAAGTAAAATTTTTCGTTATTATCATAAAGAAATAATTCAACTAGAAGAGAAGCATAAAAAATTGGTAAATAAAAGTATTTGCTCTGACTTACTTTGCGATGTCTGCTAATCGGTATTCCTCTGCGAAGATGCCGTTCTCGGCCAAAACCCTGGGAAGGCCATGAATCACAACACCGTCTGGATTCTTCAGAGCGATACAAGAGGGCATGAAGCAATTTTCAGTTAAAGCGCATGTCCTTCCAATAAAGAACAAACAAACACACATGCAAAACACATGAACGCATGCAGGCACTACTACACACACACACACATACGCATAGACACTGCAGCACATACGTACAGCAAATACACACAGACACACATACATGAAGGCACACACATAAACACACACACAGGCATACATTTACAAACAAAAGTCTGAACAAAACCTGTACACCCACACTGAAAAACACAGCTGAATGGACCCAGAGTGAAGAATGGACACAGAGTGTAATGGAATGTGTACCTGTATCTGAATGGACCCAGAGTGTGTACCTGTATCTGAATGGACCCAGAGTGTGTACCTGTATCTGAATGGACCCAGAGTGTGTACCTGTATCTGAATGGACCCAGAGTGTGTACCTGTATCTGAATGGACCCAGAGTGTGTGGACCTGTATCTGAATGGACCCAGAGTGTGTACCTGTATCTGAATGGACCCAGAGTGTGTACCTGTGTCTGAATGGACCCAGAGTGTATCTGAATGGACCCAGAGTGTGTACCTGTGTCTGAATGGACCCAGAGTGTGTACCTGTATCTGAATGGACCCAGAGTGTGTACCTGTATCTGAATGGACCCAGAGTGTGTACCTGTGTCTGAATGGACCCAGAGTGTGTACCTGTGTCTGAATGGACCCAGAGTGTGTACCTGTATCTGAATGGACCCAGAGTGTGTACCTGTATCTGAATGGACCCAGAGTGTGTACCTGTATCTGAATGGACCCAGAGTGTGTGTATCTGAATGGACCCAGAGTGTGTACCTGTGTCTGAATGGACCCAGAGTGTGTACCTGTATCTGAATGGACCCAGAGTGTGTACCTGTGTCTGAATGGACCCAGAGTGTGTACTGTGTCTGAATGGACCCAGAGTGGTACCTGTACCCCAGAGTGTGTACCTGTATCTGAATGGACAGAGTGTGTACCTGTATCTGAATGGACCCAGAGTGTGTACCTGTATCTGAATGGACCCAGAGTGTGTACCTGTGTCTGAATGGACCCAGAGTGTGTACCTGTATCTGAATGACTGAATGGACCCAGAGTGTGTACCTGTGTCTGAATGGACCCAGAGTGTGTAATGGACCTGTATCTGAATGGACCCAGAGTGTGTACCTGTATCTGAATGGACCCAGAGTGTGTACCTGTATCTGAATGGACCCAGAGTGTGTATCTGAATGGACCCAGAGTGTGTACTGATCTGAATGGACCCAGAGTGTGTACCTGTATCTGAATGGACCCAGGACCCTGAATGGACCCAGAGTGTGTACCTGTATCTGAATGGACCCAGAGTGTGTACCTGTATCTGAATGGACCCAGAGTGTGTACCTGTATCTGAATGGACCCAGAGTGTGTACCTGTATCTGAATGGACACAGAGTGTGTACCTGTATCTGAATGGACCCAGAGTGTGTACCTGTATCTGAATGGACCCAGAGTGTGTACCTGTGTCTGAATGGACCCAGACCTGTATCTGAATGGACCCAGAGTGTGTACCTGTATCTGAATGGACCCAGAGTGTGTACCTGTATCTGAATGGACCCAGAGTGTGTACCTGTATCTGAATGGACCCAGAGTGTGTACCTGTATCTGAATGGACCCAGAGTGTGTACCTGTATCTGAATGGACCCAGAGTGTGTACCTGTGAATGGACCCAATGGTACCCCAGAGTGTGAATGGACCCAGAGTGTACCTGAATCTGAATGACACAGAGTGTGTACCTGTATCTGAATGGACCCAGAGTGTGTACCTGTGTCTGAATGGACCCAGAGTGTGTACCTGTATCTGAATGGACCCAGAGTGTGTACCTGTATCTGAATGGACCCAGAGTGTGTACCTGTGTCTGAATGGACCCAGAGTGTGTACCTGTATCTGAATGGACCCAGAGTGTGTACCTGTATCTGAATGGACCCAGAGTGTGTACCTGTATCTGAATGGACCCAGAGTGTGTACCTGTATCTGAATGGACCCAGAGTGTGTACTGTATCTGAATGGACCCAGACTGTGTACCTGAATGGACCCAGAGTGTGTACCTGTATCTGAATGGACCCAGAGTGTGTACCTGTATCTGAATGGACCCAGAGTGTGTACCTGTATCTGAATGGACCAGAGTGTGTACCTGTATCTGAATGGACCCAGAGTGTGTACCTGTATCTGAATGGACCCAGAGTGTGTACCTGTGTCTGAATGGACACAGAGTGTGTACCTGTATCTGAATGGACACAGAAGTATCTGAATGGACCCAGAGTGTGTACCTGTATCTGAATGGACACAGAGTGTGTACCTGTATCTGAATGGACCCAGAGTGTGTACCTGTATCTGAATGGACCCAGAGTGTGTACCTGTATCTGAATGGACCCAGAGTGTGTATCTGAATGGACCAGAGTGTGTTCTGAATGGACACAGAGTGTGTACCTGTATCTGAATGGACCCAGAGTGTATACCTGTATCTGAATGGACCCAGAGTGTGTACCTGTATCTGAATGGACCCAGAGTGTGTACCTGTATCTGAATGGACCCAGAGTGTGTACCTGTATCTGAATGGACCCAGAGTGTGTACCTGTATCTGAATGGACCCAGAGTGTGTACCTGTTTCTGAATGGACACAGAGTGTGTACCTGTATCTGAATGGACCCAGAGTGTATACCTGTATCTGAATGGACACAGAGTGTGTACTGCTGAATGGACCCAGAGTGTGTACTGTATCTGAATGGACCCAGAGAGTATCTGAATGGACACAAGTGCTGGAGGTATCTGAATGGAGAGGACACTGCTGGAAGGAGGGGAGGGAACAAATGATGCCCTCAGAAAAGTCTCTTCAAGGTCCCCTCTGAATTATGCCACCAGGTGCACAGGACTAAATAGCCATTATGAGTCACTTCAAAGTCTCCCCACCTGATATCACAAGGGGGTAACCACCCTGAATAATGAAATCTGATTGACTGCTTGGCTGAAGGTGATCAGTTCTTCTTGCCTCTGGTTGGTTACTTCCCCATGTGATGTCAAGAGGGAAAAGATTTTGAAATGGCTTGTAATAACTAATTCGGTGTGCACCTGGTGCCATAATAGGGGACCTTTAAACTTTACAGCAGCTGAGGCAACGCAAAGAGGAATCACAAGCTCCTACACCTCGCGTGCTGCAAGGCAATTCCTAATGACAAAATGGCATCTCCTTCAAAACAAGGCAAACAACTTGAGTTGGCAGCCTATATTCACCTGGTCTACTTATACATACATTCACCGCATCTCAAGACCAACATCTACACTGTAGCACTGATTAGGAGAGGTCTAAGATAAAGTAAACATACTAAGTAAACAACATCCTACCCAGTATTTGATGCTAGCTGCCTAAATTTGCTGACTGGCGCAATTTGTCAGTCAGAAGATAAAGAAAATTGATGAAATCAGCTGAATGGTTATGGTAAGAAGACACAGAAGGCAGAATACATTACTGGCCCAGAGCTTTCCATCTCTGGTGAGCAGTATGGGCTTCATAGGCTGGATTTACGCTGCAAGTCTTGTTGCCTAGATCGGATATGGATCGGATTTTGAGGCCCATATCCGATTTGTTCAACTGTGTGTTTACATCTTGTTTCGAGTCTGAATGATATCTGTTTCATTTCGATTCCGTTTGTTTACACCACTCACTACCTGGCCATTGTCTTGGGCGATCCACATGCGCACAGTGGAGAAGGCTACCGAAAATAAAAGCAAATGTGCATGCAGCGCAACAAAAGCATGCAGGCCTAACAGTCACAGAAATGATCAAAATATCAACCAAGCTCGCAATATTTCACTGGGTAACCTACATCTGATTCTCCCGTTAACGCCTTTTTAAGCCGCTTTCACACTGGACGCCAAACAAATTAATTTAGTTACTGATTTACTGATGAATATGATAAGAAATATTTAAATATAATCCTCAACACATTCAAAGTTAATGCAAAGATGAATATACGCGTTTCGCTTGTATTCGCTTTTGCATTGACTTTGAATGTAATCTGTCGCGCTAAAAAATTTGTTTTATGCCTGATGTGAAAGCAGCTTTACACCTATCACCTGCATCATCGCAAATGCGTGGCAGACTCCGCCTTAGTCTAGGCCTTTTTTTTTTTTTTTTTTTTAAATATCCCATCTGCATGTTGATATGCATTTACACAACGGGCACATTGGCACATATCCGATACACATCAGATACATATCCGAACAAAAACCACATTTGAATGAGGCCTGGATCCGATCTGACGGATCCGATCGAGGCGGAATCAATGTGTTTTTTTTCTGTTTACACAGCCATGTGACAGATCGGATATTGGCCGCATTTGAGCAGAAGATCCGATTCGTGTCACATTCGTGTCACATTTAACCCGCAGCGTAAATCCAGCCATAGAGCCCCTCCAGCCCCCAGCCTAATCCCCAGGGCTCACCTGCATCTCCAGGGTTGTACAGGGGCTTGTCTGTCTGGATGAAGATATAACCGGAGTGGAAGGAAACCATCACCACCACCTCCGCAACATAGGCTCCAAAGTCAGCTTTCAGGTACACATACTGGTTCTGTAGCTTGTCCCTGTCCAGCAGCGCCGAGTCAAGCTGGAGGAAGTAGGGTTTGATATCAGAAGTCACATTACATTAGTTACTAAGATGACCTTTTTATCCAAAGCAACTTGCAGCTGATTTGCACTGAGGTCTTTAAATTTGTTAAAGGGATTAACAAAGTGAATTATGTGGGATTACTTAGGCCAAGTTTTGTTCGTAGAGTTGGCCGAGAGTAAATTTAGCACTGATATTAGGAAATATTTTTTCACCCAAAGAGTAATTTTGATGTGGAATAGCTTGCCTGACCATATAGTTGAGGCAGAAACCTCGGGAATTTTCAAGAGCAGGCTTGACTTAAAGCTAGATACCACTGAGTATCTGAAGTGATAGATTCATTATAGTAACAGGAAGATGGCGAGCCTAGTTGGGCTGAACGGCCTGTTCTCACCACTCATGTCATGACATGATCGGGCAAAACAGGAGCCGATCCCCCTGAGAGTAGTGTGGGGTTAAGGGTCTTCCTCAAGGGCCCAACAGCTGCACTCATCTTACTGGGGCTTTAACCCCTAACCTCCTGAGCCCTGCCGCATGCCCTCGCTCACAGTTAGCCAATCCTAGTCCTGGAGACCCCAGGGTGTGCCATTTTATTATTCCCACTACCTACTTTAGACCCATAAAAACATATGAGGTGAGTTATTTGCATGATCAACGGCTTTATTTTATCAATTAAATTCAGAGTGACACCAAAACTGGCACATTCTGGGATCCTCCACGATCAGGGCTGGCTATCCTTGCTCTAGCTGCTAAGTGATAGGTCACAGTTTTATATCCTGGTAAACAGATTCAATCATAATAAACATACATTGGACTGCAAAAAATAACAACAAGTTATTAACAAGTGTTTCAGGGCCTGTTTTGTCTGCATGCGAAATGTCTTAAGACAGGTGTGCAGACCCATCGTTAAGCCTAATCCTATTTCCCTCTAATAACAAGGACTAATTGCTATCTTTCTTTGAGCGCTGAACGCAATTGGGCAGAGAGGTGAATATCAGGGGTGTAGTTATATTGCAGGGGGTGTTTTCGATTTGATTAGATGACACCAGTGGCAGTGTCGTTTACATGAGGTGGCGGCAGTGTGGCTTAAATGAGGTGGCGGCAGTGTGGCTTAAATGAGGTGGCGGCAGTGTGGTTTAAATGAGGTGGCGGCAGTGTGGTTTAAATGAGGTGGCGGCAGTGTGGCTTAAATGAGGTGGCGGCAGTGTGGTTTAAATGAGGTGGCGGCAGTGTGGTTTAAATGAGGTGGCGGCAGTGTGGTTTAAATGAGGTGGCGGCAGTGTGGCTTTTGAGGTGGTGGTTTTAAATGAGGTGGCGGCAGGGTGGTTTAAATGAGGTGGCGGCAATGTGGTTTAAATGAGGTGGCGGCAGTGTGGTTTAAATGAGGTGGGCAATGTATGTGGCTTAAATGAGGTGGCGGCAGTGTGGTTTAAATGAGGTGGCGGCAGTGTGGCTTAAATGAGGTGGCGGCAGTGTGGCTTAAATGAGGTGGCGGCAGTGTGGCTTAAATGAGGTGGCGGCAGTGTGGTTTAAATGGCTTAAATGAGGTGGCGGCAGTGTGGTTTTAAATGAGGTGGCGGCAGTGTGGTTTAAATGAGGTATGTGGTTTAAATGAGGTGGCGGCAGTGTGGTTTAAAATGAGGTGGCGGCAGGGTGGTTTAAATGAGGTGGCAGGGTGGTTTAAATGAGGTATTCGGCAGTGTGGTTTAAATGAGGTGTGGTTTTAAATGAGGTGGCGGCAGTTTGGTTTAAATGAGGTTCAGTGTGGCTTAAAATGAGGTGGCCAGTGTGGTTTAAATGAGGTGGCCTGGTTTAAATGAGGTGGCGGCAGTGTGGTTTAAATGAGGTGGCGGCAGTGTGGTTTAAATGAGGTGGCGGCAGTGTGGTTTAAATGAGGTGGCGGCAGGGTGGTTTAAATGAGGTGGCGGCAGGGTGGTTTAAATGAGGTGGCGGCAGTGTGGCTTAAATGAGGTGGCGGCAGTGTGGTTTAAATGAGGTGGCGGCAGTGTGGTTTAAATGAGGTGGCGGCAGTGTGGTTTAAATGAGGTGGCGGCAGTTTTAAATGAGGGCGGCAGTGTGGTTTAAATGAGGTTTCCAGTGTGGTTTAAAATGAGGTGGCGGCAGTATGGTTTAAATGAGGTGGCGGCAGTGTGGTTTAAATGAGGTGGCGGCAGTGTGGTTTAAATGATGTTGGTTTAAATGAGGTGGCGGCAGTGTGGTTTAAATGAGGTGGCAGTGTGGTTTAAATGAGGTGGCGCAGTGTGGTTTAAATGAGGTGGCGGCAAATGGTTTAAATGAGGTAAATGAGGTGGCAGCAGTCACATTTAAATGAGGTGGCGGCAGTGCGGTTTAAATGAGGTAAAATGAGGTGACCTGGCTTAAATGAGGTGGCGGCAGGGTGGCTTTAAATGAGGTGGCGGCAGGGTGGTTTAAATGAGGTGGCCAGTGTGGTTTAAATGAGGTGGCAGCAGTGGGTTTAAATGAGGTTGGTTTAAATGAGGTGGCGGCAGTGTGGTTTAAATGAGGTGGCGGGCAGGTGGTTTAAATGAGGTGGCGGCAGTGTGGTTTAAATGAGGTGGCGGCAGTGTGGTTTAAATGAGGTGGCGGCAGTGTGGTTTAAATGAGGTGGCGGCAGGGTGGTTTAAATGAGGTGGCGGCAGGGTGGTTTAAATGAGGTGGCGGCAGTGTGGTTTAAATGAGGTGGCGGCAGGGTGGTTTAAATGAGGTGGCGGCAGTGTGGTTTAAATGAGGTGGCGGCAGGGTGGTTTAAATGAGGTGGCAAAATGAGGTGGCGGTCTTAGGTTGTGTGGTTTTAAATGAGGTGGCGCAGAAAACCAGGTATGCAGTGAGGTTTAAATGAGGTGGCAGCAGTGACCGGGCAGTGAGGTTTAAATGAGGTGGCAGAAACCTTGGCAAGTGTGGTTTAAATGAGGTGGCAGTGTGGTTTAAATGAGGTGGCTGGTTTAAATGAGGTGGCGGCAGAAATGAGGTGGCGGCAGTGTGGTTTAAATGAGGTGGCGGCAGTGTGGTTTAAATGAGGTGGCGGCAGTGTGGTTTAAATGAGGTGGCGGCAGTGTGGTTTAAATGAGGTGGCGGCAGTGTGGTTTAAATGAGGTGGCGGCAGTGTGGTTTAAATGAGGTGGTGGCAGTGTGGTTTAAATGAGGTGGCGGCAGTGTGGTTTAAATGAGGTGATGTGGTTTTAAATGAGGTGGCAGTGTGGTTTAAATGAGGTGGTAAATGAGGTGGCGGCAGTGTGGTTTAAATGAGGTGGCGGCAGTGTGGCTTAAATGAGGTGGCTAAGTTAAATGAGGTGGCGGCAGTGCATTCAGGGTTTTTAAATGAGGTGGCGGCAGTGTGGTTTAAATGAGGTGGCGGCAGGGTGGTTTAAATGAGGTGGCGGCAGTGTGGTTTAAATGAGGTGGCGGCAGGGTGGTTTAAATGAGGTGGCGGCAGTGTGGCTTAAATGAGGTGGCGGCAGTGTGGTTTAAATGAGGTGGCGGCAGTGTGGCTTAAATGAGGTGGCGGCAGTGCGGTTTAAATGAGGTGGCGGCAGGGTGGTTTTAAATGAGGTGGCCAGTGTGGTTTAAATGAGGTGGCGGCAGTCCGGCAGTGTGGTTTAAATGAGGTGGCGGCAGTGCGGTTTAAATGAGGTGGCGGCAGTGAGGTTTAAATGAGGTGGCGGCAGTGTGGTTTAAACGAGGTGGCGGCAGTGTGGTTTAAATGAGGTGGCGGCAGTGTGGTTTAAATGAGGTGGCGGCAGTATGGTTTAAATGAGGTGGCGGCAGTGTGGTTTAAATGAGGTGGCGGCAGTGTGGTTTAAACGAGGTGGCGGCAGTGTGGTTTGAATGAGGTGGCGGCAGTGCGGTTTAAACGAGGTGGCGGCAGTGTGGTTTAAATGAGGTGGCGGCAGTGTGGTTTAAACGAGGTGGCGGCAGTGTGGTTTAAATGAGGTGGCGGCAGTGTGGTTTAAATGAAGTTGCGCAAAGCGATATGAAGTATCTTTCCAGACCACTCATTACTTGCCAGGACCACGTCTAAACAGAGCTGCAACTCATTTATAATTTCACCAGAAGGTGCAGAAAAATTAAAAAATTGCTCTGTACTTAATGGAAATGATATCATTAATGCATTGCAATTGGATCCTGTTTAATTGTGCGATCAATTCGTATTACTTGTCGGCAGGTTATCTTAGGATACGAGACTTAATTTCTTTTTTTGTCACAAGGTTTTTTAAGTTTCTGACTGCGATAAATGAAGCTTTCATAGCTCATTAGCAAACATCAAAATTACCTTAATTATCTCACCAACTCAATGGCAGGTTTTTGTCACATCAAGAAAAAAAAAAAGTCAAAGAAATAAGGTTTTAAGTTTAAATGTAAAACTAAAATATTTTTTTCCTTTGGACCTTTTTTCTTCAGCTCAATAAAAACATAATTAATTCCCAAAAATATGAGCTGCTGTTCATACTAGCCTGGGCATCTATCGGCGAGTCACCCCTCGGTCTCCCCTCTGCTTTACTCTTACCGTGATGGTGGTAAGGGCGTGGTAGTCGTTCTGCGCATCGAGCAGAACCGCGTGCGACAGCATCAGCTGTGTCTTCTCGGGAAAGTTGTGAGCGGTTATTGTGACCGTCAGCGGGTCCGATAGTCCGTACGCCTCCAGGTAAATATTCTCTTCGCTATCCAGCCTGAGGAGGTTTGGAGCGAGGAGCACAAACCTGGACAAGTGAGGAGCAGCAGCAGTGAGGTCCAGCGACTTACAAACCACCTCCCAGTAGCGTCAATGATCGCGGTTACCATCAGCTCCCTGATCACTGGGCACCGTTAATGAAGGCTTCTAGGTGTCATATTGCCATAAGAGCATGAACAATGTGCATGTATTTTATGACAGGGGTCCACAGGCTGATATATGCAACCCGGCACACGCAACTGCTAACTGTAAACAATGCATAACCCTGTAAAAACACACATGCACCATCACACCAATGCAAATATGCGCACATGCACACACATACACGTGTGTGGCCGTGGCGTAGCCACAACTTAAAATTGGCTGGACACAGAAAATCCCTTTACAACTTTTATTCGCCCCGACTTGTTCTCCGTCATTTCTCCGAATTAACAATACATTCAATCTGAAAACAGTCCACACTATCAGGTGTCGGTAGTTCTCCTCATTAAGGTAAGACGATAATCATTTATTTGGCCTCGCAATTTTGTGCATTTCATTCAGCCTTATTCAGTACTGAGTTCAGGTGTTTCTGATCTTTGTCTTTGATTTAATTTCAAGAATTTAAATGATCGTGAAATGCAGGTCACCTGATGTGCCAAAAAGGTAGTGCGGAAGTTCCAGAACGGTTTACCTTTCGTAAAGCGTAGGCTTACTTCTGAGGAAATTATTTTTTCTGCACTGAATTAATCCTATTAGTTAATCGCCCTTAGATTGCATGAAGAAGCCGCGTTTGCAACTGCCAATGGATAATTCTTATAATTGGAAAACATGTTAATAATTAATAAAGGAAAATGATTGAGAATGAGTCAGGACAAATAAATGTTTTATAGGAATGTTCTCCCAACTTGAGCGTGTACACATAGAAACACAAAAATGAATCCATGTTGCCAGGCACACACACCAACACAAGCCTGCGCGCATACTTTCCCTCAGGTGCGCGCACACACACACACACACAAACTTGTCATTATACACATACAAATACAAGCATACATCCATCTTCCCATGCACGTGCACAAACACAAGCATGTGCTCATTCTCACTCACACACACTCACACGTACACACATGCACAAAGGATGAGTCATACCTTGGTTGAGTGCTGACTTCCTTGTCGTGTAAAGGCATGAGTCGACTGGGTAAAGAAATATAATTACAATTTTTTTTACGTTAAAGAGTAATTGTGCTGTCCACATTGGACCATATTTTATTAAAAAAATTTAGAAAAAGTATTTAACCCTGTAATCAAAAATATAAAATTATTACACCATAATTATTTACGCTTGTCATATATTTACGCAAATATTATTTCATATTTTGTTGTGAAAAAATTTTAGAAGTCAAAAATGAGAATGATGTTAGTTTGAAGTGCAGTTTCAGTTTCACTCAATATGGATATACAGTGAAAACTCTTATTTGATGACATACAGTAAACATCCATATCAAATAAACCATGCATGAATAAGACCTTATTAAATTTTATCGTCGGCCAAGTACAGAGCTGACTATGGTCGATGACTTCTGAAATATGAATATGTTCCATGGGAAGATTACAAAGCTGATGGAATCTCTAAATTTGTTATGAGTCTGGATCTTCATCTCAGTTTTACACAGATAAAAAAAGCTGTGTAAATACAACACCGTACATACACTACATAAACAAAAATATGCTAACACTTTTCTGAAACTTCATTGGCTTACACAGAAAACAGGCATTTTAAAATTGTAAATATCTTATGTTTTAACTGAATTTGGAATGAATGGGTCAGTATGGGCTGATAGGGAAACACTTCGAGCTTTTATTGAAGGGTATTTCCAAATAATTCTTGGGCCACCGTTTCCACTCCACAGGGGATGCACATCCGGCTCCTACACACGACAGCTCCTGATATTTCAGATATTATCAGTTCGTCTCTAAACGCAAGCGACGCATTCCCAACTGCATTCAAGAAACACACCCCCCGGCAAAAAAGTACTTTTCGCCCTCGAATCCCCACAATAACTTCAAGGTTGTAAGATGAATAAGTAAAGCCATTTTTGTAAAGGCCAGAATAATGGAGAATAATTAAATTAATGCACCATAACACTATTTTTGTTGAAAGTCCCTATGTATTAGGGCAATGGGAGAGAAAACCCTGGGTTTATTTTCCACCTGTGGCCACTAGAGGCAGATGTTCTTCAACTCCTGACAGCACATTTGTGAAGGGGGCATAGGGGTAAACAATTGGAGTAAACATGATTTTTATCATTTTTTCAAATTTTTTTATAAATGACTGGCAAAGATACTCATTTAAACATTACAAAATATTTTTTGTCATTATTTCCCCTAAAATGCCCAAAAAAGTGACTTTTAATCAAGCACTTCAATTGTTTTGAAACAATCAGACAGCTAATCAAATATGCATGAGTTTATTATTTTCATTAATACTTAGCGTAAACACAAAATTCCTCAGAATCTCCACTTTCATCTGAGTCCTACATCAAAATTTGGTGAAACGAGTGATTTGATTGGTTCCAGTGGAACTGCTAATGCACTGGAGGCCTCACCACTCGGCCAATCACAGCACACCTCATATTTGGCTTTGGCACATCAATCCAATTTGGCCATTTTCAATCCTATGAAAAGTTGAAGAAATTGGCAACAAATTTCACGTTTTACTGGTTGAAAATGAGCGCCCCAAGATGAAAACAGGCATCTATGCAAAGAAAAAAAAGAAGAGGTCCCATAAATCCGCTACATGAGGGCTAAAAATGCTACACAGAACAGAACTAGTGAATATTCACAACATCAATGAATTCGACACTTTTCTGGTCATGAAAATTCAGTTTCTATACTTTCCATTTGTTTTTCCAGAAATTGCGTTTTTTACCAATCTTCATCACTGTGGCAAGTCTATCAATGAAACTGCATGAAATTTGGAAAGATTACTCCTCACTTGTCTAGTTACAAAATGACAGAGATTTTTGGATAAGTATTTGTGGTTTAGTGTTTTTTTTTTTAATCAGAATCCTCATTACTGAAAATGATCAAAACCAAGAAATATGCCATTAAAACTTTATTTTTGGTTAGGGAGAAATCAATGCCAGAAAGTACACGCATAATTAATGAGCTTGGTCGGTTACCATGGCAACAAGAAAAACAAAACTATGTCTAATCATTTTATTTTCTCATGGCGATTCATATATGTGAATACAGTGTCTATATATTATTTGGAAGAGTTATTTTCATCATTTACCCCTATGCCCCCTTAAATGTTAATATTTCGGAAATCCTTCAAGACTGGCAAATTCTGGCAGCCGAGTGCTGTTGACTGCTTTACAGTGTCTCATGACTGCGTAGTTCTTTTTTTCTGCAGGGGGAAATATGGATCAAGCATTTCTCTGCACTTAAAAAAAATGTTCTGTAATCGTTCCTGTGTCGAAAGCTGAGGACAAACTAATCAATATGCCGACCTTGGAAAGAGGACCATCGATTCCGAGCAGCAGTGGTTAGGATTTCGCTTTGTGTGACACACAGGCTGCGTTCCAATGGTCTTTCTTTACTGAGGAAAGTGCCTCACTCCAGGGAAATGATCCAGCAGTATTCCTGTGGCAGTCATAAGGGCTGTTCGAATTCTCTACACGCTAAGGAAAGGTGGTTCAATGCTTTCTCACTTATCTCCTCAAGCTTAGGGTACACTGGACCATCCTTTGAGAATTAAGAATAGAAATGAGACAAGCCATCCCACAATTCCTAACAGCAGCAGTATTTAAAGCGACGGACGATCCATCTGGCCAATCAAAAAACAAACACACATGACCGGAAGGGGCGTACGATCACGTCACCTACGTAGTGTACATGCAGGATTCCCAGCGTGGTGGTTCTTATTCTAAGCCCTAGTGAGCACTCCTTTAAATCTTTCCTTAACCTCATGAAGTTTTCCATTGAGATTAAGGAAAAGTGCCGAGGAATTGGTGATAAGACCTAATTTTCTGGCTATTTGAATGCTGCCACAGGGCCAGTTCCTCAAACAGGGTTCACACTCTGGTTTTAAAGGAGACGCTTTGCTCAAAATGTAGTTTAATCGAGGACAAGTCAAATTAGAAACTGGCCCACAGACAACATTCTGAAACATCGGATTACAATTCCTGACATACACATAACAAAAATATAAAGGCACCAGGAGAAGCAGAGCCTGTGAGGGTCAGGTGGCTCTTCATTATAACGGGAGGGACTTACTCTTTGACAGGACGCCAAGGGCGAAACGGAAACCTACTGTAGAAACATACATGTGCATCATTAGGATAGAGGGTTACACACCTTGAATGACCCAAATCTACTGCATCATTCAGCTTAGCATGAAAACAACACATAATAAGCAACATGACGAAAATTTTATTTATTTATTTTTTAAATTGTACTGATGAGGATACTTTAATATAACAGAGAGGCGAGAACAGGCCATTCAGCCCAGTGTAATGGCAATACTAATGGCAAGACATGCAAGTGTAAGCGGAATACAGATGTAAGCTGTGGTAATTATAGAACACAAAAACTTACGGGGGCCATCGTGGACGCACATTACTGCAACAGAGCAAGAGGATTTCATTAGGATAGTGCAGTGTGACTGACTGAACTGCAGTAACTACACTTCACTCTGAGAATAGCCTCTTAAGTTTTTAACTTGCCATTCAAATGAGTGCCATTTGTCTCGCTTTTGACAGATTTCTCAAGAACAAAGAGTGAACGTGAAAACTAGATCACAAAATAAAGTGTCTTCCATATAGGCCATTTCAGTCATGCTCCCAAAATGGTAAGGTACTGAAGTTTGTATCTATTCCCCACTGGGAAACTGAATTATTTGAATTAGATTTGGAGCAATGAGTAAGAATCAAAGAAGTTAACCTCCAAGGCACAAATGGACTGGGGCTGTAGAAACAGGTGTCTGCTCCTACCATCTTAACACGACAGAACATGAAAAACTGAAGAAACGGTACTCACACATTGGAGAACTGGGCCTGAATTGTAATAAACAGTGTGAAGACGCATAGTGTCCGGACACCTATTGCTTCCATTGCCGCAGATAATATGGTCCATACTGAGTGCTCTCAGCGCAAGCAGATATCAGTGAAGAAGAGACATTAATGAATAACCAAGAGCCCCCCCCGCCCTCCACCTCCGACACACAAATTCCAGCAATTGCACAATGACCTGCACAAACAAACGAACAGAGAGGGCGCTTTTTATTGCATTGAAGTTTGGAAACAGTTGTTTACATGTTTGTTAATGACCGTAAACATTTATATTAAACTACAGCTGGCGTAGACTAATGTGCAGGTGTGAGCGCACGCTGAAACCCCGCGGCTCTTCGGTCTTCCCTGGTTCCGCAGTCCTGGTTCCACGCGCAGTCCACAGGAACACTGTACCACACTGCAGGGAGTTCACTTTACTGTACCACACTGCAGGGAGTTCACAGTACCACACTCAACACTGTACCACACTGCAGGGAGTTCACTTTACTGTGCACACTTTACTGTACACTGCAGGGAGTTCACTGTACCACACTGCAGGGAGTTCACTTTACTGTACCACACTGCAGGGAGTTCACTTTACTGTACCACACTGCAGGGAGTTCACTTTACTGTACCACACTGCAGGGAGTTCACTTTACTGTACCACACTGCAGGGAGTTCACTTTACTGTACCACACTGCAGGGAGTTCACTTTACTGCACCACACTGCAGGGAGTTCATTTTTACCCCAGTGCTGCTCTCCAGACCTCATTCCCTTCAGGTTAACCCTTTGTAGTATGATGAGGTGGTGGGTGGGTTAGTTCAGTAAGCCCTATAGAACACAGGGTAAGAGGAGGACAGGACAGTGAGGTAAAAGTGCTTTATTTCTCCCACCAGTCCTTGGCTTCAATCGAACAGACATGACTGCATTGTCAGATGTCAAGTATCATGCTACCACATGACAAGACTGTTTCGTAGGTCTGATTAAAAAAAAAAAATGTGTGACGGGCAAAAAGCATAACTCCTCAAGGAGAACACCAATCTCTGCAGGACCATTTACAAAATGCACAAAATGGTGTCCTTGACAGAAAGTCTTTATCCCATATGTCCTAGAGTCAGGAAATATACAGGAAATGTATTTTTTTCCCCAATAGCTGAATATCAAGTGTTTTCAGGTATGACAGCAAAACTGTGATTTTTTTTTTTTTTTGTGCAAGACCCCAGCAGGCCTAAGGTGAGACCAGCTGCCCCGCACATACCTCCCCCCAGACACTTTAAACACTGCCCAGCAAGAACCAGAATATACCTCAGTCTCAACCAGCATTACAGAGCAATGCTGGACTTCACATCTTATTAATATTAATCAGGACAAAAATAACATCACTCCTAGCAATATTTGCCTGTGGGGTAGCACGTTTCTCACTGTTGAGGAAAGAGTAAGTTAATCTTATATTCTTTACTTGCAAGAGGAGAAGAGATTTAGGACAGCGGAAGGCTACAGCACCAGCTCTGACTTTTTCTGAGTCACATAACTGCACTGAGTCTGCAGCAGGGTTCTACACTCATATCGCAGGCAAAAATCTAACACATCCCTCCGTTTTACAGAAGAAGCTGAACCAGCTCCAGAACTTTCCAATGAGCTTATAAAAAAGGAAAAAACAGCTGTGATGTGATGCTGGACTGAAGAGGAGGTGCGCTAACACCGAGAGCGCTAAAGCACCATAAAAGGGAAAGAATCAAACTATGTCAAAAGGGAATCAAAATAATGGCAAAGAATGTGGAAAACTGCAGCCGTACAGGTGGCTAAAGGCACGGGGGAGTGAGAGACGTGATGCCATAACTCAGCAGTATTATTTATAAACAACGGATACAAGATGTAGAACACGTGCACTCGTCTGATTAAACGTCACCTCCAGTGCAGTCATGCCCAGAGGCACAGATCCTCAGTCTCTTGTGGAGCCCCTACAGGGCTCCTGCAGTACTGCAGTCTGCATGATCTCCCCCTGTTCACAACAAGCTCCTCCACTTTCCTCACATTCTGAAAACCCCGTGAAAAATGGCCGAATACGAGGTGCCGAGACAATCTGCTGCAACACAGAGCAAAGCTTGCAGGTAATATTGAGTCGTTTTTGCTCTGAATATTTCATAGAGTGTTGGTTTGAAACCACAATAAGAGATGAATGAAACAGGACATTACATTACTGAGCACCCAGATGGTAAACTACATTTCCCAGAAGAGGCTCAGAGCTGGGCGAACAGGTCAAAGGGAGACAGTCACCAGCCGCTCGCTGGAGACCACGTAACTCCACATATGTGCAAGTGCCCTGCGCCACAGTCACACAGGGAAAGCTGCAGCGTTAAACGGACCTGCAGCAAAGGAGAGGCGCAGGAATGACCCCTCAGCTCAATCAGAGTCACTGTAATCCGCCACAAGAGACCTGACCGCGCCTGAGTGCCTCTCGCCGTCCTCCTCCGTCCCAGAACTCCCCGCTGCTTTATCTCTGTCCAAAATGTCCGCCGCAGAAGTTTCCAAACCCTCAGGAGCCAAGCGTTCTGCAGCTTCCTCCACTTCCTGTTTCGATGGTGCGCTGCTAAAATGGGTCCCCCCGGGGCTCACAGGCTCAGACGAGGGGAGGGGGTCGGACATACGGCGGGTGGCAGTGGCTTCGGGTTTTTTGCGGACGAGGCTAAAAGGGGCGGGGGTAGGAGGTGGGGATACCTGCGCTCGCAGGGGGGTCCCCTTCCCTGAAAGGGTTAATTTTTGGAGGAGACTTCCAGCTGCCCCCCTCTGGGACCCCCCCGCCGGGCTGAACCAAGAGCGGGACGAGATCTCCTTCCGTTTGTTCTGCTGCCGCTTGTCGTATGCTGAGGAGGAAAAGGACCACAAATGTTATCCACTAATGTTCATACACAGTAAAGCACTGTACTATCGACTAATGTTCATGTAAAATACTGCATTATCCAATAATGTTCATGTACAGTAAAGTACTGTATTGTCCACTAATGTTCATGTACAGTAAAGTACCTCTATCAATGTTCACGCACAGTACTGCATCATGCAAGTACTGTACTGAACTGTACTGTTCAAGAGCAGTAGAGTACTGTATAATCCGCTAATGTTCAAGAGCAGTAAAGTGCTCCATTATCCACTAAGGTTCACGTACGGTAAAGTGCTGTATTATCTACTGATGTCTTTGTGCAGTAACGTACTGTATCATCTACTTAATGTACGATAAAGTACTGTATTATCTACTGATGTCTTTGTGCAGTAACGTACTGTATCATCTACTTAATGTACGATAAAGTACTGTATTATCTACTGATGTCTTTGTGCAGTAACGTACTGTATCATCTACTTAATGTACGATAAAGTACTGTATTATCTACGTATTATCCACTAATGTTCATGCACAGTAAAGTACTGTGTTATACACTAATGTTCATGCACAGTAAAGTACTGTGTTATCCACTAATGTTCATGCACAGTAAAGTACTGTGTTATCCACTAATGTTCATGTACAGTAAAGTACTGTGTTATCCACTAATGTTCACGTGCAGAAAAGCACTGTATTATACACCAATATTCATGTACAGTAAAGTACTGTGTTATACACTAATGTTCATGTACAGTAAAGTACTGTTATCCACTAATGTTCATGTACAGTGAAGTACTGTGTTATACACAAATGTTCATGCACAGTAAAGTACTGTGTTATAATGTTCATGTACAGTAAAGTACAGTGTTATACACTAATGTTCATGTACAGTAAAGTACTGTGTTATCCACTAATGTTCATGTACAGTAAAGTACTGTGTTATACACTAATGTTCATGTACAGTAAAGTACTGTGTTATACACTAATGTTCATGCACAGTAAAGTACTGTGTTATAATGTTCATGTACAGTAAAGTACTGTGTTATACGCTAATGTTCATATGCAGGAAAGTACTGTATTATCCACAAATGTTCATGTGCAGTAAAGTACAGTATTGTCTGTTAATGTGCGATAAAGTATCGTATTATCTACTAATGTTAATGTGCAGTAAAGCCCTGTATCAGCTACTAATGTTCATGCACAGTAAAATACTGCATTATCCACTAAAGTTCATGAACGGTACAGTACTGCATTATCTACTAATAACCATGTGCACTAAAGTACTGTATTATCTACTAATGTTCATGAGCAGTAAAGTACTGTGTTATAATGTTCATGTACAGTAAAGTACTGTGTTATACGCTAATGTTCATATGCAGGAAAGTACTGTATTATCCACAAATGTTCATGCGCAGTAAAGTACAGTATTGTCTGTTAATGTTCATGTGCAAAAAATCGTGTGTTATCTACTAATGTTAATGTGCAGTGTTATCCCCTGTTCATCACAGCACTAATGTTTATCATGCACAGTAAAATACTGTGTTATCCACTAATGTTCATGCACAGTAAAGTTGTATGTTATAAAGTACTGTGTACTGTTTATCTACTAATGTTCATGCACAGTAAACTGTGTTATCCACTAATGTTCATGCACAGTAAAGTACTGTGTTATCCACTAATGTTCATGCACAGTAAAGTACTGTGTTATCCACTAATGTTCATGCACAGTAAAGTACTGTGTTATACACTAATGTTCATGCACAGTAAAGTACTGTGTTATACACTAATGTTCATG